>OY730481.1:13905000-15155000 GCA_963422695.1 Xylophagus ater
CACCACTAGTCTACAAGGATATATTTTATAAAACAATTTATATTCAAAAGTTAGACTGTTAAACTGTTTCTCTGTCGTCGCAACTTGGAAGTGTTTGATTTCGACTACTGAAAAATCCATTACGAAACAAATAAGCTATTGAAACTTGCTTCTAAAACTTAAGATTTATGATTATATTTTATTAAAAAAATATATTAAAGTTTTAAAAAATTACCCACAAAAACATTTTATCGTGTTAAAATAAAGGGTGTCCCAAAATTCACGCAAAATTTGAATTTTGCGCCACTTGTGCAGTAAAGTGTTGCCAACAAAAAAAAAGACAGTGTGACAGCTGACAGTTCAGGAGGTTTTTGAAAATGGAGTGCTACACGCGAAAGAACAACGCCTTTTTATTGTTGAGCAATGTTTCAAAAATAATGAGTCTTGGTTGTTTTGGTAATCAGAATTGGACGCCCAGATCATGCGATTTATCGCCGTTGGAAAGTCTAAGGTTTATGCTAACAAGCTCATGACCCCTTACTTCTTGAAGGAGGAAATTGAGCGTGTATTAACGAAATTCAGCCACATTTATGCAATTATGTAAAACGGTCATGGAAAATTTCAACAAAAGAGTGCGTAGGTACCAGCAAAGTCGTGGAGGCTATTCACATACATAACCCTATACTGTATACTTTCTGAATCAATAAAAAAGTTAGAACTTTTAATTATAAACCTGTGTTTTCTATCATAATTACTTCTTGCGTGAATTTTGGGACACCCTTTAGTTGATAAAATGATATCTGAAATTGAACAGATTTCTATTTTTTGCATTAAAAAATGAAGAAGGATTTTAGAAACCATAGAACCGAATAAGTGCAGATAAATGTGTTTGTATATATTATTATATTCTGTCGATGCGATATTCCTTTCGCTGTAATTTAGTATACACTTTTATCTATATATATAGACATCCATTGAGTTGATCGTCACAGTAGCACTTAGTTACTTTAAAAAGGTTTTGTTTTTGTTACGAATAAAAGCATTTTTGGGAATTTGAACAGATGTTTGTCTAAAAAATACATCCAAGAAAATGTTTTTCCAGCTTCGAAAATTTTTAGTCGTCTATACTTTTGAATATTTCCCTCACACACATTCTCTCATATCACAACAATTTCTCCTTCAACAACTAAAACTCTTCTTCGTTTATAAATCTTCTAAAAGTTTTCTTCTTCAAAAAGTTTAAATATAGACAAAAAAAAAAGAACATCAAATATTAAATCAAAATATCACGAAAGGAAAACTTTTTAAATCTCAATTTTTATCGTTTAAACAATCTTTAATAAATTATAATGATTGAATGCATTTTCATTTAATTGAATTTTATAATTTCTTAATAAAATTACCCAGAAAAATTGGCCGGGTTATTGTTTATGGGTGGAAGAATAATAATAATAAATAATAATAAAGTTAGTATAATGATATATCGGTCCTTTGAGGTCTGGGTAAGTTCCAACGTTAAAAGAAAAAGATATGCTTTTTTTAAGCTGAGCCAAAAAGCAACCAATAAATAGAGTTCTCAACTTACATTCTGATTTGGTCATATTTAAAGTCTGCAAAACTCGCGACCTCATTAATAGCAAAATAAATGTCGTGGTATTCCTTAAAAGAGCCATTGAGTTCCTTACTGTATGCGCTGTGGCTCCGTATTGTTGGAACCAAAGTGTCTTGGATGGTTTTCCACAGCTGCCCTTATAAGATTTTCCAACATCATCCGATATTGAGCCACTATTGATGGAAAATGCAACACCGTCGTCATTTTCGAAGAAATATGAACGAATGATCCTGCCAGTCGATACACCGCACCAAACAGTACACTTAAGTGGGTGTAATTGGCGCTGATGAACTGCTCTTGGATTCTCCGTAGCACATATCCTGCAGTTCTGCTTGTTTACGAAATAGGCTTCATCGCTCATTGTCAAAATGAGAATAAAATCTGGGTTTTCATCTGCTTTTTGCCGGAAATAAAGTTCAATGAATCTGTTTAAAAAAAAAATGTGTGATATAAAAATGCATGTACTACATGGGCTGATAAGTACGTGCGATGACATAGACTGTACGCCACAATCAGACACATTGGAAAGGTTTTGACCACCATTTTTTTTTAGGATTCACACGGTCTAATCTTTATGGAAGTCCATGAATCTTGAAAATTGAAAAACAATAACAGGATTATATTATGCAACGTTGTTGGGCCGGTTGAGTGAAAAATAATAGAAAAACGATCACATTTAGCCGCCTTTTTATCATGTCAATTCACCAGTAATTGCAATGGCAAATTACATGAATTACGTCTGGAATGGCTTCCCCATCCACAGTATTCTCGAGATATGACCTCCCAGCAACTATTGTCTGTTTCCAAACTTGTAAAGATTGCTTCAGAGAAAGAGGTTTTACATCCAAATGAAAAGATTGAATATGAAAATGAGGTGTATTTTGCAGACTTCCAGAAATCGTATTATACGAAAGGTGTGATGGAAATGTTCAAAGAACGCTGGACTAAATGTATGGACCTAAAAGAAGAAGTTGTTTTCTTTATGTTTCCGTAGGTACTTATCAGCCTATGTAGTAATATATGGTATATCATCAACGTAAATACAATATTTTTAGAAAACTTAAAGATAAAGCTTCATTAGTTTAGATCGTTAATAACAATTCGAAAGAATCCAGGATCAGCAGACAGCCAAACCATATATAGGGCTTCTGGTAGTATTGACTGCCAGTAACTACAAATAAATTGAACACCTAATTATTGGGTGTCCCAATAATAACGCAAGATTTAATTTGCGTAACTTAAAGTATGTGTATATCTCGAGTATTCTGCATCCTATAGATACAACCCATACCTCATTCGACAGTCAATTTAATAACGAATTAAATGCCATTAGACGTTTTCAAAAAGACAGGAAATACAAAAATTCTCTAGTATGAAGGTATAAGTATATCTCAGGTATTCTGGGTCCTACAGGTATTATCTATACCTCTATACCTAATTAAATAAAGAATGCTCCGAAAGAACCGCACGATTTGACTTTTGTGGAATTGTCTTTTTGACCACAGTAGGCGATCCAAACTTGACAAACTGTCAATAATAATGTCGTTCCTTCGTGTAGAGTTCCATGACTATTAATAGCAACAATGGCAGATGACAGATGTCAAGATTTTAGTATTGTCAACTTAATTGTTGAAAATGTGATGAATTTCAGGATTTCTAACGTTTTATTAAAACTCTAGTATTCATGTTAAAGTTTATTTTTAAACGTTAAAAATGTCCTACTTTTAGTATTGAATTTCCAATTATTTCCTAGTTTTTTTATATAATAAATATTTTAATTAATTAATGGCATCCGCTTTCTTCCTTTTGTTTCTTCGTTCCTTTGGTTTTTCTCATTTAAATTTGCGAAGGTTTCTATATTACATGAGCCAGGGTTAACTGTAGTTGAATTGAGCAGGGTTATCAACATAATGAAACGAAAGTAGCGCGAAATTTAAATCTGGCGATATTATGGAGACACCCGATATTTGTTTTCTCCATAAAATTTAGAATTTTATTTGTTGTGTTGTGTCTCCACTGTGTGAAGACATTTTAGAATAAGTAAATTATTTCTTTTTAATTATTATTTATTATTTTATTTGATTAAATAAATACTTTTTGTTTTTATTTTATGTTTTAGCGTGGAATATGATAGTTGCCCATAATCCTTATGATAATCCATCTTCTGATAGTAATCAAGGTAGATAAAAATATTCTAGAATTTAAAAAAATTGTAAAAATATATTTGTTTTGTTCTAACATTTATCTATTCTTTTTTTTACAGGATTTAAACAGACATCACCACCCAGTACAACATCATCCTTTTATTGTGTAGAACCTCCAAGTCCAGCTTTAAGTGATTTTAAGCCTTTCGATTTAGAATCGTGGTGGGGCCGGCGATTATTCAATAATATAACAAAAAGTTTGTGAATTTTCTTTCTTTTTTTATAGAAAACAATACCGAACCCAAAATTTTCAAAAAAAAAGAAAAATTTACATTCTTGTAGAATTAAGATAGCCATTTTTTGTTTTTTGATGTAGAACAACTCTAAAAACCCAAAATAGATAAATATTAAAAAAAAAACTCTTTAAAAATATTTTCAAAGTTTTTAAATTAAATATTTTCGATATAATTTCGTTATTTTTGTAATTATTTTGTAGTTTAATTTAAAAAAAACAAAATTTTTTTGTTCTTTCAAAATTGCCCAAAAAAGTTGCCCAAAAAAATTGCTGTGCAATATAAGAAATTTTTTCGATAAAAATGATTAAGTCGACTGTAAATATGTAATTTGTTACAATATTATAGAAAAAAACATTTTTTTTGTTTAAATATTATATTAGTAAATATTGTTAAAAATATAAAAAAAAAAATAAAATAGAAAAACAATAAAAGAATAATTACAAAGTCATAATGATTCAAATAAAAGGCTTTATAAAATGTGGACGACTGTTTTCTTTCTTAAAAATAATGATTTTGAACTACATTTTATTATATACCTAAAAAAAAGGAGCCCAACTGTTGTCTGTAATCCTTTCGAAAGGAAATTAATTATCTCATCAGGTGGTGCCGCTTTTCAAAGGTTGTACTGGAATTTCGTTAGAAGAAAAACTTGGAATACAAATTATTTAATCGTGAATCCCTTAAAAATTAGGATTCAAAACAATTTTATTACTTACTGGATAGTGCAATCGAAATTATTTTAGTCCTGCAAAGCACACAAATTCATAATTAATTTTGTCCTTTTGGAAAAATTTGAATCTGTCAAACGAATCTAGCTACGATAAGGGAATTAAAAGCGGAAGGGTCATCCAAATTGGAGACGAGTTACTAAAGGAGTTTGTTACTATTTTATGGATGAATGCTTCAGTTCAAATCAACAACTTACTATTAATTTTTAAGATGTGAATTCTCACAATCCTAAGAGGGAGAATATTCAATGAAATTAATATGCTGTTTCTAAGCATGTAACTGCAAGCGCCACCTTATTAATAGCATTTGTTAAAATGATGTGTGATATAAAATTTCATGCATTTACAGTCTTTTTTACAAATACTATTAAAAACGAGGCGCGCTTTCTAGCGCTGCAAACGTTTCATCAATTTATTATATATAGAAATGATTACATGTGGTACTACCCATGTCGGTTATTTTCAATTTTTATTTTCAAAAATTTTGTGATGATTTATGACTGGTGATTTTTCACACAAACAATGTATTTCAGGCCTCGAGTGACGTAGGTGCACCAAAAAACCAATTCGAAATATGGGAAAGCGTAATCTATATATCATTACATTCCTGGTTTGAACTCTTATTATTTCAGTTGCGATGGTGATTACATATTTAGATGTAATATTCATGTGTGTGTGTTAAAAAATTAAATTTTTTTTGAAAATTTCAGCGCTAGAAATACATTTTCATATAACGAACATAAATTCATTTAAAAAATAACGTATTTCGAAAATTCACAGACTGTGAAAAAGATCAAATAAAAATTACTTTTCTTTTCAAAGAACAATGACAATCTCTTTCTTTTTTTGATTCATCTTTACTCAGAATAGCCATGTTAATTAAATTTCAGATCCGCTTGGGACTTTTTGTTTTCAAATCTATTTGGAAATTAGAAAGTTTTATAAAAACTTTTAGTACATATAAATATTAAAAAAAAAAGATCCTGTACTCTTTGAGTTTTATATGCTGGTAGAAATATTTAAAAAGCTGTCAAAATATATGTTTTTCTTCTTTTTTTTGAGTTTGCATTATGCTATTGGCATACGTTTGTAAAGTTTTCATTTTCGTCTACGTGTGAGGCTTGTTTTCATGTACAGAAAGATAATATATACAATTAGTATTGATCTAAATGCTTTTTCCAAAAAGTACGTCTAATTTAAGTGATACAACATCAATAGCATTTCAAACACCATTAAATGAAATTCGTTCAACAATATCTAAATTAGAAATAAATTCGTTACATTGTCAACGTTATGAAATTGAATTGAAATCTGCTTTAGCTGAACAGGAGAGTAAAACAAGTGATTTAGAAAAATGCTTAAAAAGAGAAAGGACACGTAATGAAAATCTTTTAAATGCTTTAAAAGGAGTAGATTCAACACCACCGAATTCAAGTCGACGTTCAAAAAATGATTCATCATTTTCATTAATTATTGATAATGAATTTTGTTTAAATACAATCAGTCCAATTTTAATGCATTATCGGTAATAAAAAGGATAAGAACAAGTGAATTTGAATTTTGAAAATGTCCTCTTTTTTTTTGTTTGAATTTTAGATATGATGAATTATTAACATCTCATAAGAATTGTTTAAAATTACTTTTTAAGAAAGAAAATCTACTTAAAACTTGTATTTGTGAAAAGGAAATATTACAAATGAAATTCGATGAATTATTTGAAGAACATAAAAAATTACAGAAACGAATTGAAATCATCTGTTGTAAATATATGGCAATGAAATCACGAAAAACTGATGAAGTTAATTTTTGTAATACAAGATCTAAACAAAAAGTATCGAAATTAGTGTAGTGTAAAACATTTTCATTTTATTATTATGAAAGTATAGAACTTATAAAGGTTCTTACTGGATTAGGATACATATTGTTGATCAAACATAGTCTCTGTATGATTATGTTTTCGAATAAAAGAATCAATAGTGTAGTATTTATATGGCGAGAAAAGTCCTTGCCAGAATCTTATGGGCGACTTAATATTTTAATATCCTGGTTCTTCCATCAAAACGAAGCAATATTGTATTATTCGAAGAAATTCTTTTAATATCATTAGTAGGACAATTGTTCTGGGTAATAGATATTCCTCTTATTTCCATTTGATTTTGTAATGCTTAAAAATAATCATTGAAAGAGGGTCTCCAGTCTCAAGAATCCAAAATTATATCCATTTCTCCATGTCCGTGCTCTCATCTACACGATAGCTTTAAAACCCCTTATCTGATTTGAATAAAATTTAGAATATAGATTGACCATTTCTTAACTTGATTTGATATTATATTTCGAGCAAAATTGACCAACGGGGAAAGGAAATTATGAAACCCAAACCAAGATACCCACAAAATTTTATTGTTTTTTCTTTTAATTGTAAAATTTGTGAAGCAATTTCATGCAAAATTAATCAGATAGATTGATTACCTATTTAGATGATACTATGTTAAATTTCGGTAAAATCAGTTCCGGGATAGTGAAGAAAGAAATAGTTGTAGAGAAGAATTGTTATGGCCATAAATCTTTGTCGCTTCTTTTTGTTTAGTTTTTATTATATAGTCCAATAAATGATATACGGATTTGATTAAAAATTTGCAGAATCTGTATAAGCTATTATGATTTTCTATTAATAAGAAGAAATTCGGAGTAAAGGAAAGTTATGAAGAGAAAATTTTGAAATACTGTTAGTTTTAGTTACTATTTGTATTTTCCTTAGAGTTTATTCAGTATATAGTCTCACCACAAGATGCCAAATGAAAGTCAGGTATAGACTGATTTTAAGTTGCTCTACATTACAACATTTAGATACTTTTTGATTAGATCTTTGTTAAAGAAAGTACCTAATTTTTTGTACTTACTTTTTTTAAATTTTCTTTTTAAATTACTTTTTAGATAATCCAATTGCAAGAATTATTAAATTACTTTTCAACAATAATTTCAAAAGAAAGAAATGGGAAAACTTCGAATAAACAAAATTTTCAATAACCGAGAAGAATTCATGTCGGACATAAAAATTTATAAAAGATATTTAAAAGTTAATTTATTTTGTATTTAAATTTTAATAAGATTCAATTGAAAAGCTCGTTTACAAGTAATTTTAATTGTATTTTAAATATTGCATTTGTTTAATAACATTTACAAGAAGTTGATCAACATCTTCTTGACTATTTAGAACGTTCTTATCAGAAATTAGACCAAGTTGTAAATTTCCACGATATGATAACATCGAGAAACCAATTCCTAAAATTAATTAATTTAATTATTATTAATTGATTTGAAAATTATTGTTTACCCATAGTTCCTCTGTTTGGTATCCAAAAAACAATACTTTCGATAGTGTGACCAAGTATTTTGGCCGAATTTTGTGGTCCAGGTAAATTACTTACAGCAATTGGACTACATGTACTTGTAATAAATGGTTTGAGAAATTCCTTTGGTAATATATTTGTCATTATATTTAAAATTCCATAATTTATCTAAAATTTAAGAAAAAAAAATGTTATTTTTTAAATTAATAAAGTTCCTTTAATAACAAAAGTTAACCAAGTATTCAGGTGAAGTACGCAATTTATCGTTAACTATTTTAATTTTTGCCAATTTTAAAGCAATTCGATGTTTTGGAGATGTATGTTCTGTATCAGTTTTGATTGGAATTGTTTGTAGTGCAACTGAAAATTTATTTTGAAGTTTTAACTGAAATAAAAAAGTTTATTCTTCAATTGAAAAACTTATATTGAAATAATACAATTTATACCTTTTTTTCTTCAATTTGTATTCGTGCCGGTAATATCATTGTTATAGTATCAGGTATTGACATATTTTTTTCTATTAAGAAATTTTCAATACCACATGAAATTGTTGATAATAAAACATCGGAAAAACGGGCTTCTTTTAATAAACGTTTAGCTGATCGTAATGAATTGAATAATATTCCATCGTTTTCGGTATAGGAACATAATATCTTTAAAAAAATAATAATATAAATAAGATTTTGTTTTTAGTGTCATTCAAGAGTCTCATTGATCAGAAAGTACCATAAATAGGTGCGTTTTTCACATTAATCAGCTTCGGATCAAAGCAGAAGGTGAAAAGTAGGATAAGGAGCAAGAACAACGAAAAACTTAGATATTGGTAGCATATATTCAAACCACTATGATAATTATATGATAATCATCAGGAGGACAACATCCAAATATTAAAAAACACAAAGCAAATTGATCTGTAATTTTTTAATCCAAGTAAAAGCAAGTGTATGTTTTTGTTGTATTCAATGTAAGATTTTGTTCTGCTCTGGAGCAATTTGTGAAAAAAACGCAAGTATAGAGTTGTAACGGTTATGTTCCTCGAGAAACCTATAGTTCTACTCGGTAAGCCTGATAGAAAAACCTAAACATAACATCAATATTTGTCTACTGTCTCTATACCGTCTTTATAGTGTAATTTGTGAGCATTTTAGAGACTATAAATTGAAATGAGAAACAAATTGATCTACTGATATGGAAAATATCGAATGGACAATCATGACAGATTTAAAACTTACCTTTTCACCGGAAAAGTTCTTCTTATGTAGAACATTTTTATCTGGTTCCATTAAAGTCATTCGTTGTAAAATATGTGCAGGAGTATTGTATAGAAGAAAAGCTGATCTTATAATAGATTCAAGACAATTTCTTAACATATTTATTAATTTCATTAGACTTGATTTGAAGGATTCATCTTCAGAATTATTTAATATTACATTTTCTTCATTCAAATTTTTGTCAGCCAGATCTTCCATCAATAATCTCATAAGAGCAATTCCATCACCAAGAGCATGATGTAAACGACACAATATCTAACACACGAAAATATATTATAATAAATAATTAAATAATAATAAAATAATTTACTTGTAATTCTGAACAATATTCTTCAGTTGATTTCCCAATAAAAATCTCCCACATTGCGGTATGATTATATGGCAACTTAATATTACTTAGTTCTCCGATTATTTCATTGGTAAATACTTTTGGTACATGAATAAATCTTAATTTTCAAAGAAAAATGATTAAAAGAAAATTATATTATTTGTTTTTAATTGAAATTTAATATACATACTTTATGTAATTGTCCAAATCATATTCATCATCAATAATCCAATATGAATAACCATATTTTTCATATTTTTTAAAAAATAATTTCGGATGTTTAATTGCGCTTATTAAAATTCTATATTTTAATATATTTTTAATATCATGACAAATTTCGTCTGTACTCATTTGTGGTTGAATTTCTAATTTTGTCAACATATTAATAATACTTTTTGAATTATTATTTTCGATAGCCCAAAATACATCAGAACCTTCCAAATAACCTCGGAAATCATTTCCATATTTTATCTATATTTTTTGAAATATATTTAATGATATTATCCTTTTTATAATGTTTTAAGTGATTCTATATTTACTTTTAGTATTATCCAAACAAAAGCTTTATATATTCCGAATATCGAAAGTGTAAATATAATTAGAGGCAGTAAAAGGAGAAATCCCATGAAACATATTCCAGGACTCTCTTTAAATTTGTTCATTTGTAATTGTTGAAATATTAAATTTGCAAATAACTATTGAGAAAATAAAAAATATAATGTATTTGATATTAATTTAATGAAGACCTATGGGGCCACAATACCTGAAAAAAAATTGTGATCGACTTTTCTATTATTGCTCTTTCGTTTCATCAAAAGCGATCGAATTCCCCATTTCACCGTTTTTGAATGCTTGAGAAACCAATCGCTTGCACTGGAGAGTGTCCAGTGAAGTGACTAAAGCCTCTAAGAAATATCTTATCGTTTACAGGCAGTCATATCCTTTTATGTTCGATATATATTTGAATTTTCTAAAAGCTTTTAATGAATGTACTTTTTAGCAAGAAAAAAAGGTTTATTTCCATCAATACTTTCTTAGAAAAATAAATTGGACTTTACTTTCCTTTAACTAGCTAGTTGTAGTCCCTTACAAAAGTTAACAGAGGTGAATTGAAATTTTCGATATACAACTTACCTAATTAGATAAGTTTGAGATCAGAAAAAAAGCTGGGAATAAATTTTATGCAACACTTAAATTTGATCTTAATACAATAAACATTTTGTGCCTGGGTACCTCAATTGAAGCTACACGATTCATAATTAAATTTGTACTATTGTCGAATAAACGCTGTAACCACACAAAATTAGCACTAAATCAGTGTTGGACAGAAAGTTCTCAATTGTTTCGAAAAGTTGAGCAAATTTTGGTAAATTGCAAAACTTTTTCAGGCTAATCACATATGGTCATATCAAACCGTTACCCCTTCATCATTTCCGCCTAATAATATAATACAATAAAATATAAAAAATATTCTGTCACTTTTTCTTTAAATGTTCTTTTTTTTAAAGCTCAACCATTTGTATTTCACTAATTGTTTTAAATGTCCAAATTTCTACCAATAGACATAAAATCTACATTCAAAACTTTTCTCCTTCACAAAACACTTTAATTCAAATTCAGAAAGAATATACCTACTCTAAAGACATAAAGGATATAGAATGAATAAGGAAACTCCATTCTATTGCAATGAAATATGGTGTAGTAAAAGGTTTTTCTTTTTTTTGAGTAAGTTTCCATTAAACTAAAGAAGCTCATTATATTCTTAAGATTCATCAACTTCAAAGAGTTTTCAAAACTAGTCAAGTTATTTGCATTTTACATTTAGTTTCATAATTGTTATTATATGAAAATCTTCCTTTTTGTGAATCCTTTTTAATCAGCGTAAACAATTTTTCCACAAAATTAAAATTTCTAAAGTACGTACTGGAAACATGATTTTTGTTGGTAAATTTTAAATGGAATTTTATGAACATATATGAAAAACGTAAACATAACTAATATAATGGAAAAACACTCACTTTTTTGAATCTCAAGCTTCTATTTAGGATGAATGATATTAGCAAACACAGAATCACTGCACTAATTATAATACACTGTACTTGTAAAATATAGTTTCATTCAGATTTTTATTAGCATTTTTCAGTGTAATTTTAGTTAAATTTTCCATTTTTATTTTCCCACAATTATGTAACTAAACTCATTACTCTAGAAAAATACTGTTTTGGTTTTTCTTCATACACAAAATAATAATAATTTCAGAAGCATATAGAAAAATATAAGAAGTTTATTTTCTTAAGTAACGAAAATCTTTAACCTTTATGTGTATAGTCGCGGATACAAGTTTTAACTATTAGAATTTGTTTAATGTTAAAATTTGACTTCAGGATTGACCAAACCAAATATGAATGCGAGGGAACAAATAATGGGTGCCTATAATACAAATTGAGAAATACCAATTTTAGGCACTTAAACTATTTTTTATACACACGTCTATAACGCCCGCCGCACACTTCAGCTAAGCGAGCTAAACAGCGTTACGATCCCAGCTAAGCTATGTAACTACAGCGAGGCTCACCCGCATAGCTTAGCTCAAGTGTATGGCGGGGCTAATCATGGTACCCAGGTAGTTCCATACACGTATTTTTAGCACACTGTTCTCTTTTGAATCAGATCAGCAATAAAGAAAATGGCAAAGGAACAACAACAAGTAATTCCTTAAATGTTGATAACATTTACTAGACCTACAAAATCGTGACAATTGAAATAGAAAAATGAACAAAATTCTTTCACCAAATAAAAATTGGTGTACGAATTGTTGTTGTGATCAATGTAAAATTTGGTTCTGTTCCGGAATAACAAGAGAAGAAAAACGCTTTATATATTTCAAAATTTTGTTAAAACTATTTTTTATTCTTACGTACAAGGGTTAAATGAAACTATATTAATATTATTTATATAACATAACATAATATTTTCTTAAATAAAAGTAAAAGCGATTCCTTTCAAGTGTTCTGCTAAAATGTATGTGATTTTTATAAGGCGCTTAGGTGTAATATATATGCATGTAGATACACTCATAATATTTTTCTTTTCCAGAAAGACGAGCGACGACATTAATAAGCTTATTAAATACTGACTTGAAAAAATTTTAGTCTATAAATTGTTTTATTTCATAAACATTGCAAAAACTTTCTGATCTTGTTTTATTCATTATAAAAACAATTATATGGTTTTACAATTCAGATTTCGTTTCATTAACCTGAATTTTTTGCCTTTTTATCCAACATATTATGTTAACCCAAGCAAATGCACAAACTCCTACATAGATTACTCGAAATCTTGGTGCTATAAATAAGAAATTAACTGATTGTGCTGGTAACCAAAATAAACATGATCGAATAAATGTTGGTACATATTTTTGTTTTAATTCACATAATGTATCTTCAGCACCTTCCATTAGAGACATACCTGAAAGTATTTATATTATATATATAAGTATGTTATCTACCTTGAAGGGATCATGTATAATATAATATTTATAAAAAGTGAAATAACTATCAATATACTTGTAGGTAGTTAAATTAGAGGAACGTGATTATACTGTCATGATCACCGCCATGTTACTGCCACTACTGGGTGAGTAGCAGCTACGTGGCGGTTATATTGATAATGTTAGCTGGGCTGACATTTATCATTTGTTTGCCTACAACTTTCAAATCGAGGAATTACATTGCGCACTTACTATATTAGTTACAATTTACTATACTAACCTGTGTAAAATACTGCTAATAAAACAGGTGTTAATATAAATTGATCCAATAGAAGCTTTTTAACGATGATTACTTTTGTTTTACCAGGAAATTTGCCATCCAACCATTTATACCTGAAATTTTATTAGATTGTGAATATTGTAACAAAGGTATAAATGTGTAAAGATATGTAAAATTCTTAAAAGCTTTCATTTAACATGAGTAAACTACATTAGATCTCAAATCTTAAGGAACTTTTAAGAGCTTAAAGCTCTTGCAATAAGGCCTAATATAAATAACTTATGTTAAATAGAAATTTTTTGAACTTTCCACATCTTCTCTTTATTAATATCTTTGATTGGACTATGTTAAATTGTGTACCAGTGGAGCCAGTGGTATGGTATTTTACAAAAATCCACGAAATAGGATACCACTGATGTTTAAATTTGACGAACATGCAGACTTTTGATTTTCTACATATCAACTTTCTTATACTAAAAATTTTAAGTTTAATTCCATCACAAATTATTGGTCATAAAATAAATTTGTTATCCACAAAAATATAAGGAATTTTGACTGACTCTGCTTTTCCGTACTTACGGTACCATTATGCCAATCGAAATAAACATACCACAAAAACCACAACGAGACATGTTTGCAATTACACAAACAATCAGATAATGGATTATCGATTAAGTACTTTCATTCGAGTGTACAAATGTATTACACTAGATACAGTTTACTTTGACTTTACTGTATAAAATATAATACTATTCGTCCAACATATATATATATATTATATGCCTGAGTACCTATTCTTATAAATACGACATCTTTGAAATTAGGAAACTGAATGATACTGGTCGTAACTCCTTTTGATGATTCTTTACATGAACACTTTAGGCGACGTTTTAATCATACAAAAGGTTTTCTTGTTATAGATTCTGTTTTACTTTAAAGAACTTTTAATGCTTTTTCACAGGATATATACATGCATATATCGTGTTAAGAAGTATATGTTAGTATTTTCGAATTAAATATGATTTTTGAAAAAAGAGAGATTGCAACTATAGTATAAAACACGAGCAAAGCAAACCATAGCAGTAAATTTATATTTTCTCTATATCGGTCGGACCACTATGGAACTTTCCCGATAATGTTATAAAATATTCATTTCAGTTCGCCTATTCTAAACGTCATGTCCCATCAAGTGGAGACCAAGTTTTAAGAAAATCCGCCCATTATTAAGTGAATTATTGAAGTTTTTTTATTTTAGCCCCCCCACCGGGGGAGACATATTTTATCTTTTCAGTTGGTCCATCCAATGCCTTCTAGATATTTTCATCAGGCCAGCACATAGAGGACAATGACGTCTTAACTTCAAGTGTGTGAGAAAGAAAAATAATTATGAAGCACGAAGGTTGACGGACGGACATGGGGCTAATTATCTTTGATGAAACGGATTTTATACTTAATTTCATCTTCCTAGCCCTTCTAGAATAAAAGTTAGGTTTTCTTACGAATATAGTACTTTCCTATAAACATTCGTTTATCGGGAAAGTAAAAATGGAAAATCATGTGTTGATTAGGTGCAATCAAATTGAAATACCAATATTAAACTTAAGCAAATTTTACTGATAATGAATCCATGAACTAAAAGAATTAGGTATTGAAACTATGATAATAATTTCCATGTTCTCGAATTCAGTTCGCTAAGATAATTTCCACTACCCTGAGATACATCGGACTAAAAAAAAACTTCTAAATTAAATGACTTGAACATCTTCTCTTTATTATGATACTAGTTTTGGCTGTGGCTTCCATTGCCTGATTTCTGGAATACGACAATGCTGCGCTTCTGTTCGTTTGTAGTAAATTAATATTTCTCCAAGAATGCTTCATGTTTTTTGAATTAGTTTTGAATTGACTGCAATAAATCAATTGCTTAATTAGTCGTTATTACATTCAATTGACAAAATGTGCATGTACTATATATTTTAATTTAAAATTTAGTAATTTTTGTCATCAAAAACATTTTACAAAGTGCACTTGTAATTCTGTTCAGAATTCATTATTTTATGTGCAATATTGAGTAATAAAGTGTTGAATTAACACCTAATAAAAATGATATGAAAGTAATGGAAGTACAAAATTTCTATTATAGGTAATTTACAATTTCCCGAAACAGGAAAAAAGAAGCATTCATTTTGGTGTAATTTTTTTGCTCGTATAAAACTAATAATTAATTAAAATCTTTTTATTTCGATATAAATAAAATTAATTTATATTTAATTAGACACAAAATCATTAAATCATTGTGCAATCTAACTCCCAATGGGAACCTCGATCGATTACACATACATTCTGTAATCGGTTCCAAAAAGCGATCGCCGCTATTTTCAACATGATAATAGCGATTTCTTTAACATTAGAATGCCTTAGAACGTGTGTCCTACACGGAAGTCAGTATTGGATAATTTTTTTGCATAAGAAAGCAAATTCATTTTCCGTATCGTTAATTCATGCATTACCTTCCGATTACAATCGATTCCCGTTTTAAAGACTTTATAATGCCAGAATTGAGCGGTTTTAAAAAGTCCCACTGGGGTATTCATCGTTTATTTATTCATACATATGCACTTTATATAATATACTACAATATTTTATTAAAACACGATTTAATTATAATGCAATTGAAAAGTGTTAAAGAAGGCAATTTCGTACTGTAAAACAAGTGTAATAATATTAATATGAAGTGCAATTCATTGTAATGAGTAATTGCCACTCTTGTGAATTTATATTTCATTACATAAAATCAATAAAATCATTGAATGAACACCGAATCAAATTTTGAATGAAAAGGTGTTATAATAAATCTATACTATATAATCCATACGTGTAGATTTCCTGTACCTAAAATTTATGCATTTAAGTAAATCCTTGAGTGTAAAAAATCAATTCTGGCTGTACAAACATAAAAGTATGTTGTATTATATGTTATTATGTATGGCGCATAAAATATAATATATAAAGTTGTTCAATTGAAGTCATATATACTCGTAATACAGGGTGTTTTATTGAATGTACATAGATACTGGTTTAATATAAAGCTTTTTGATCAAATAATTACAAAAAATTAAAGTGTGGAGCAGAATGCCGCGAAAACCATTGCGAAAACCAACATATTCGAATGTCAAAAATCGTATTCAAATTTTATATAAACGCAATAGCGTAACCAAGTAAGTTGATTTTGTTTTCATAAATAAATTTGTTCTTGTAAGGCAAAGAAAAGTAGAGGAAAAGTGAAGAACCGAGACCTGGATTTGAACCCGGGTCCCATCAGTCTCATGAGGCGAGATCGAGGTATTAACCCACTAGATCTTTCTACACTGTCTACTAGTCTGTTCATTTGCCTTTTCCTCTACTAATATTATCAAATCATTACAACTGTTTTTGTGTTAAACCTCTCAAATTATTTACCAAATTCAGTTGTATTCTATTTTTAACTCTTACAATCTTTTGCAATAGGTTTGTGAAATTATTTATTTCAAATGAAATAACCATTTAAAACATAAAGTTTTTACCCTCAACAAAAATTTGATTATCACAAAAAATGTAAACAAAAACAAAGTGAGGCTAGAATATCTTGGTTTTCGCGTTTGATTTCGGATTTTAACAAACTTGTTACGTTGGTTCCGTCGTTTTCGCGTCAATGTGGGTAGACGAATAGAAAACATATGTATTTGAACTGATTTGACATTCGAATACGTTGGTTTTCGCGATGGTTTTCACGGCATTCTGCTCCACACTTAATAGAAGTTCCATATCAGTAGATTCAGAAAATTATAATCGAATATGTCCGAATTTCTGTATATTACCATCGATGTGCAGTTTTCAATTTTTAGTAGCTAGTAGAGCTAGTTATAGTAAACTGTCCTATGCTAGCTAGATTGCTAAAAGATTATATCAAATTAAAAGCTGAAAGTAACTAAGAGTATTTTTCATTAAACTAAATCATTACTATTTACGATAGTTTAATTGTTAATAATTAAATAAACTATTATTCGTTTCCATTTTCTAGAAATAAAATCCATTCAACAAATTGACTATGTATAACTATCGTTTCTAAATACAATAACATTTTTAATTTCTAGTTTAGAATTGCTATATACCTCTGATTCCCAAAGTGGTCTATATCGACCCCAAAGGTTCCATGTCAGTGACGAAAATCTAATAATGAAGCGCATAATTGTCATTACTTCATCATAGTATCTTACATTATATGCATTTATTATCTTGGGATGGTATACTCACTATACGCACTATACCAGCTGTCAAAAATACATTTGAAGTTGATGAATTTGCTAAAAATCAATGTTAGGTAAGTAGGTGGTCTACCCAAAATCGAAAAACATGGCAAGCGGTCCAAGAGACAAAAAGATTGGAAGCCTCTGTATATATTGTAGTATACAGTATATACTAATAAGTCTAATTATACAACTATGAATATGATAACCAGGCTATGTTTTATTTATCAATTCAAAGATAATTCAATTATTAACAAAAAGTGTGATAATAAATTAATAATAAATTGTCTTAAATCACGATGAATTGATGAAAAATACATAAAAAACACCCTGTATTTTTATAATCAATAGTATGTCAAGATTATGTAGTTATATAGTATAATATCTCAATTTAGTATACCAACACTCAAATATATTAGCCGAAATTCGTGTTCGGCTTAGAGATGATAAATTATGAATTGTAAATAATAAATACTAATATTGATAGATTTTTAATGGAAAGTTATTGATATGATTTTTTTTCGAAATTTTAATCATTTAGTTAAATATTTCTTGTTGAAATGTTTACATGTGTACTCACCACGCATAGAGTGCCGGTGAATAAATAAATGTTCCCATAATTGCATATCGACCAATTGTTGGTATGTCAATTTCCTGTTTTGGTTTACTCTGTAAAAATTTTTGAAATTTTAAAAAGAATATTTTTTTATTCAATATAATATATTTTAATTACCAAAATTTTTCGAGTAATATATTGTTGAGAGAATTCAGCACCGACATATAATGAACCGTAAACTAAACTATTTGTTATAATCGGATGTTTTGCAAATAAACGTTTCGCTAAATTTGCCATTTTTCACGTTCAATAATAGAAGTTTTTATTTTTGTCAAAAGCTCAAAAATAAATATAAAATTTCGTATATGAAAGAATTCCACAAAGTCTGGCAAGCTACAAGGCTAGAGAAGTACTAAAACAAGAAGAAAAAAAAAAACTTTATTCAAAAAATAAAAATCTTTAATAATTCCCCTACCAAATAAAATTCGACGCTACTGGTTTGGTTATGCATATTTAGTTATATTAGAATTTATTTTTCAAAATGATTTCAATTGAACACCAACAACAAAATTTGTTAACGTATTTGTCCGTTATTTATCCATTTCATAATAACGAAAAATCTTGATACAGCCACGTGAAGTATTATGTACAATATTCTCGGTTATAAATTAAAGCTTTGTGGTAAACAAGAGGTACTTTACAGTCTAGAGGAGATTTAATGAAAATTTTTATATGAGAATTGCAAGACTGCTATGTACACTCAACCCTCGTATAACATGGTACTCTGATAACGTTGTTCCGATATAACCCGGTGAGAAAAAATTGCGACACCTCTCCTACGACATGACATTTTACGAATACAATTTTGATATAACACTAATTTTCATGTTCCTAAGGGTAGACGTACTTTCAAGTGTTTTCGGAGAGCGATATTATAAATTTGCCAGAATTACTAAGTAAGAATACATCTAACACAAACAGACTTAATAATGAACATATACTTGTAGTAACTGAAAATCGTCCAATAGACGATTTTTTGATGACCTATGGTAGAAATAGGACAGAAAAACTGTCAAAACTAACATAATTTCAAGGTTTTTTCTTCATAACTTTTATTTCTTCTTTTCAAAATTTCTTTTAATTTGCAGGTAACCTGGACCCTGATAACATAAATCAAATCTGCAAATTTTATTCAAATCGGTGTATTAGTTTTTAAAAGAACTTTATAAAGAGAGTTATTTTCTCCTAGGATTATTTCTTTTTCCACTATCCTTGGACCGATTTGACTGAAATTTAATATGGTATCGTCTATTTGTGTGGTTAACCGATATAATATTATTAAACGAAATTGATCTATAAATTTTCTAATTAAATCTTAAAAACCATAAACAAAAAATAACAAAACTTTCTGGTCACCCTGGTTTTTCCTTTATAACTTTGCTCCCCCTGGATCGATTTAAACCAAGTTAAGGAATAAGTCGCATTGTAAATTTCATCAAAATCGGATAACGTGTTTTTGAGTTATCTTGAATACGGACGGACGGACGGACGGACATGCATAAATCGATGTAACTTTCAATTCTTCTTTTTACGACGATTATTTCGATGTTTTACAAATGGAGTGACAAAACTAATATACCCTCTGGTAGTACCTACCATAGGGGATAAAGAGACAAAATCTGATAAGGCCTTTCAGCATATTATCAGAAAACGAGTTAGACCGGCATTGGGTTTAGAAGATAGTGATGAAACAAATTAATTTCTTATGTTTTTGTTATTGTTGGAATTTGCTTTTTTTTAATTTTACATAAATACTAAATTTCGAATTTTATTAATTTTATTTTTGGTATATTTTAATTTTCATATCTTCAGTCTAAAAACTTTTGCAATAAACATGTGCTTTTTATTCATGGAAAACTATAGAATGATTTTTCCACTATGACAAAGAACGTACCGAACCTCTATATAGCACGAAGCATTTTCTCTGATTTCCATTTTATTTGCATTTCCCTTAAGACGGTTCTCGATACAACACGAAACCTATTCACCGTGTTATACGAGGGTTGAATGTATCATATACTATATACTATATGTACATAATTTTGTTCACCTTTATTGTATAAATTAAAAACAGAATTATGTATGAACAATTTTCTAAAGAATGGAAAATGGTCCTATAAGGGGAATATTCTGGCACTGGATATAAAAAAGAAACACTTAAATGCCGGCTATATCCTAGTATTGCAGAAAAAGAATATATACATATAAAAGACGCATATGCAGCAAAAATGCAGAATTTCCTTTTTCCACAGAGAGCGAGAGCGAGTCACTACTTTCGTAGGAGTTCATTTTCCTAGAACAGAGATTAAATAAATATAACAAATATGTTGGGATTATACTGATTTTGCTATATAATAATCTTTGGATACCACATAAATGTCAGTGATGGGTTACCTATTAACGCGTACGCCGTTGCTAAATGGTGGAGAAAATCTAAAGGGTTTACGAAAAAGTATAGGTTTTTTTGTTATTTCTACACATTTTTGTGGTAAATTGATGATACTGAATTTCTGAAAACAAAGTCATCACTTTAACATACATTTTCATTTCATTTCCATTATTAGACCAATAAAACGTGGTCCATACTGCTTCGGTTACTTTCAAATTGTTGCATTCGACCATGAAGCAGTTGACATATAAAATCAGTTCGAATCGTATTGTTTTCCCACCACTGATACATGAGCTTTTTCAATATCAACCGAAGAAACAGGTTGTACCAGTTGTACATAGGACATTTCCATTCTAAACCAGCTTAAGTACGTTATGATCTCTTGAATTTTTATTGACATGAACAGTTTCCGAGGCAAAAAATAAACGTTATTTCTTCATGAAAGGGTAGCTTTTGTTTTGTTTATCTTATCCTGATAATTTTTGGAGACTCACGCTCTTTTTTAAAAGATAGGAGAAATTGATTTTTAATGTTCATTTGAACAGGTTTTCAGAATAAATCAAAATCTCTATTGATTTGAATTTACTTCAGTTCGATTCCAACAATATTTGGTCAACTTTAGTAGTTTCATTATAATTTTTCATTGTTGTACTAAATGTGTACTAGCTAGTAGTGTTTAATAGCAAATTTTTTGTGCACTATTGAGAACGTTTGAACAGTTCTTTGATAATATCCCTAAGGTAGAAATGGTTGCATGTTTTTATATAGTATAAAATGGAACGAAATACCATACATACGGAAACCTGGTTTCTTGTTCTTGGGTTTATACGTATGAACGTTTTTAAGATTGAAACGTGGAGAAGACGAGAATTTTGTTTAGGGACTACCAATTTGACTGTACATGAATAAAAGCTTCTATTCACCTTGGTGAACAATTGGCAAAACCACAATTTGTATGCCGGAAGAGAAGTAAACATGTGTAATTTAACATGGATGAATATGAGTCATTAAATATTTATCTAATCTTTTACGACAATTCGAGAATAACAAATTCTATTAATAATTATGTACTACGATAAGAGTATACATATAGTATGTCACTTTTTGGGCAAAGCTTTCTCTATTAAAAAAAGCTCATTTCAAGCAAGTTTTGTAATATTTTTATTATGTAAATGTAAATATTAGATAAATAGTAATTGATTGAGCTTTCATTCTACGAAATATCATTTACAATAGGCGAATTCACTCTTCGTTGTATTTGCTGCCCCAGAAATGGGACAGAAAAGCAGTCAAAATTATAAATATTTGAAGTTTGTTTTCTGCATAACTTTGTTTTTTTAATTCGCAGGTACCCTAGACCCTAATAGCTTAAAACTATTCTACAAATTTTATTCAAATCGATATATTAGGCTTTAAATTTTATGAAAAGGCTTTTTTCTCCTACGACTATTTCTTTCTCCACTATCCTTGGACCGATTTTACTAAAATTTAACATGGTATGTCCTACATATATATATAGGTAGTTAATATATGTAAATAAGTTAAACAAAATAGCTGTAGAAACTTTCTAATTAAATCTAAAAAACCATTAAAAAAAATTACAGAACTTTCTGGTAATCCTGGTTTTTGCTTAATAACTTCGCTCGCCCTCGGTCTGAAATGCTGAAATGCAATTCCAAATCAAATTAAGGAATAACCAACTAAAAGATTTTCAATGAATTACTAAATATGTTTTCTTTTTGAATTTTGATATGTAGTCAAATTCAACAAAGCTTTTATCATTGAAATATTCTAAGGTACAGATTTTTATTATCGAGGCTTTCATCATCATCAGTGGCGCTACAACCCTGTACGAGGATTGGCCTTCTCAAGTCTGCTTCGCCAGGAATCTCTGTTTCTCGCAGCCGTCCTACAGTTCGTTGATCCGATTTTGACAACATCTTTGATTAACACAATTAATCCATCGCAATTTCGGTCTGTCTCGGTAAGCTCGTCTTCTTCCTTCTAGGACGATGTTTAGAACTCGTTTTCAAGGGTTGTTGTTATTATATTAGAGGGTTTAAACAAGTTTTTCTTTGTATATTTCATCAATGTTCTTGTTAGCTTAATATAGCTTACGGATCCTGTAAATTTTGATAGTGGTATATGAATATGGTTTGCTACTATACTTTTAACGGAATGGAGAATGCCACTAGATGTGCCAAGAATTAGGAATTAACATATTTTTGAAACACGTTGACTGATCTTAATGTAATTTAAATTATAAATTGCTTATACTTTTCCTCAATTTGGTTTTGTATTGTATTTGATTAAATCCTCCAAGATAATAAAGAAAAAGATGGTTATACAGAAAAAGATGAGCGATATCCATAAAGTTTCCTTGTCTTTTTGTTTAGTTTTTCCGATTCAATTCAAAAACGACTTGACTAGTTTGAATTTAATTTACAACACATTAGGCGAACATGAGGCTCAAATTCGAGCATGAAAACCATTAAAGTATTATTAGTTTCCGTTGCTTTTCTTTACAGAACTAATTTGCAATAAGAGTCCTATTTGGAAATGGGCATCAAAAATCGACCTATCGATAGTTTTCTTTTCTCAAAACCAACGCGTAGTTAATATTCAATTTTTGTAGTCCTAAGAAAAAAAATTATTTCATTAATTTTAAATTAAAAAAACATAATTTTAAAGAAAACATTTTATGATAAACAAAAATAAAATTAAATTATAAAAATTGAAATAAATCGGTTTATTTAAAAATTGGATGTTTTAAAATTGAATTAAATTTAAATTAACTAAAAAAAAAAGAAAATGATGAATGGTTTATGTAAAAGATTGGAAAATTTTCTGCGTAAATTTTAATTAGATTTTTTTCTAGGTAGAACCATGTCTAGTGCATAATTGTAATGTAACTACCATAATGTGATGCAATTGAATCATTATAGAAATGATATAATAAGGTTTTGTATATGAAAATATGAATGGAATATAATCCAACCAAATGATGATGGTAATACAACTATTATAGATACTTATCTCCTGTGCGAAATTGAATGCAGATATGCTACGTATGAGCATAATCTACATAATATATAAAGGCATCCTTTCAAATCCAGTCTTTGTGATGAGAGTGATAAGTTTTGAAAGAAAATGCCATGAGAGCTTTATCAATGCTTTAAGTAGAATTATGAATATAATCATACAGGTGACGATGTCATAGTTTTAATGTTTCCATAGACGGATATCTGAAAGGATTATTATTATTTCTTTTTTTGTAAAATCTTTTATAATTCTTTTTATATCAATCTATATGGAAAAAAATCTATATAAATATTATATAAAGAATCTTAACTAATATGTAAAGTTTATTGACTCGCATAGAATAATAATCTTCTCATTATATCATTTACGATGCAGATGAATTATAGAAGATAGAAGACTGGTACAGAAAGAGCTTTTTTATTATGTTATTAGTAGAAGAATATGATACGAACGCGCTAGATTATAAATCTCAAATAAGATAAGTAGCCTGAAATTAAAATATATGTATTTGTATACTAAAAACTTTCTCTTGATAAAACTTTGGACATTACTGATTGATCAAAGAAAATGTGTAATTATTGACAGTAAAAAGAAAATAACTTTTAAGTGATGCAAATAATTCCAACAGAAAAACAAAAAGAAAAGAGTGTTAATTTTGATGGATAATGTGGTTCTGTGGTGCCCCAAGCAGTTCTTATGCAGTTCATATTGGGATATTTGCAAATGTAAAAAAAAGGATTCAAATACACTAATTGCGTCAAATTTATTAAAATATACAATGCTTTGTTTATATATTGTATTTAAAAGATTAAATTGAAATGAGATCGAGATGTGATCAGGGTTGGAGTGACTATGCAAACTGCACCGGGAAGTTTTGGAATACCGGTCCATTTTCTTCGAAAAAAAAGCAACGGTCGATGATTGTTCATCAGCTAACTATCGCCCACAGGGAAACATTTTAATGGTCCGGTGGGCCAGTCCTAGTCTGGATGTGATCTAGGAATATGGTGCGCCCAATTTGTGGCGTCTGATTTTTGATTTCACATAATTGAGAATCTGATATTTCATTTTAATGGATTTTGGAAAGAATACTTAGAGATTTCTGTTGTTTCGTTTTTTTACCTCTCCGAAATTGGTTAGTCAATTCAATTTTAAATCGATTCGGCAAAATTTTGCGATTAGATTAAATCGATCCGCGTTTACACTTGAAATACGTATGAAGATAAACGAAGTAATAGGTAAGGTATGCACTAAAAGTATAGAACTTAAATTTTTACAGTTAAAATGAAACTTTTGTACATACAAGTATATGTATTACCGCTTTTTTCGATTAACTTATAGTTGTAAGGATTTTGATCCTTCATTATAAAAATTAAAAGTTTATTTGTACTCAATTTTCAACATGTTTTAGCCATCGCTGATTTAGCTGATATCTTGCTAAAATGCGTATCCACCAAATGCGCAGACCGAACACGTCGTAATTATTGTTTACATATGAAAAATTGCTTTTCAAAATTACACCTACCTCTCGATTTACACACCATTCGAATTACACGATTTGCTGAGGAATCTATCTTCAGTGTAAATCGGGGAATAAGTGTATTTCTGAAAATCAACATATTTCAAAAAACTGATATTTGAAAAGAAATATAAGAGAATTTCCCTTTCGATAATTACCATATGTAGGCAAAATAAGTAAATTACGTAAATGGGAAGATAATTATACCTAAAATTAGGAAGTTTTTTATATTGCATTATTGATATTATATTAATTGTCTTAAAATTTGTCTAGACATTATATATGTCTGTAAATATTTGAGAAAGCGTAATAAGTTATGAATTTATAAATTTTAGAAATGGAGTAAAAGGTAAGAGTTAAAAACGACTCTTTTTCAGTCTAAAAAAAAATTAAAATAATGCCAACTTTTAATAAGCACATAGAGTTGTCTATTTCGTTAAATCGAAATTGTTTCAAAAGCCCATATTGTCCCCAAAAACCTTACTAGGCAACTCCATTAGACTTATTTTCAATCGGACTGAAAAAAAGTCTTGTGGGGACTCTAAAAATCGGACTTTTTGTTCAGTCCGACTGAAAATAAGTCTTGAAATAAGTCCAATGGACTTGTGGGGTTAATCGCGCACTAAATGCCTTCTGCTTTCTTGGTACTGACGATTGTTGAGTTCAGAAAGCGCAGCAAATGCTTTCTGTGCGTTCGTTGGATACGGACCTTTATATTCTGAAATCTGAACTTATATGATAAATTCAAAAATATATATTTAATTTTATGTTATGTTGAGTACACCATGTAGATTGTGTAAAGTTATTCAATTCGGTATGAGAGTTTAGAAATTATTGCAAGACTTCAAAAAAGAAATAGGAAATTAAGAACGAAACATGATGTTGTATGGAATTATTATATGATGATGGTGAAGAAGTTTATATAATTACAGAAGTTTCAATTTTCTAAAGAATTTCAAAAGTATAAAGTTTTAACTTATATAAAAGGGGAATGCGTGTATAGAATTCTATATGGATATATATTGACTTTCGAGATTTGTTCATGCAGAAAATGTACAAGGTGGAACCTTTTTCAAGTTTGTTTAGGCGTAAACAATACGGATGGAATATAGTACTTAAGGCGCTTAATTACCGTACATGGTGTATATATAGAGTATTTCGAAAGGTATACCATATATTTATATATGAGTTAAAAAATGGATATTTATGAAAATTATGTGAAAATTAAAGTTATACACATATATGTAGATATGTATTAAATCAAATATTTGTGAAACTTTATCGTTTCTGGTTAGAATTAAATTTTGTGTAATGATATACAATTTTAATTTTAATGTTTTCATAAGGAATTGTATATATTATAGACTTTCTTAAGGGAATGTTTTAGAATTTAAATTTTTAATGTATTTTTTCGTATTTTTGTTTTAAGAAAAAAGTTAAGAACAAGCGGAATAATAAAATCGACTTTTTATTCTTAGAGTAATAATACACAGTACTCGATAACAAATATAGTTGACCAAGATCTACAAAATTCGTGATGCAATTCGTTTCGTTATTATAGTATGATATTTTCTTGGATGCATTTTGTTAGAAAAACACCAATTCTTACATGACGACTTCATTGGACTTATTTCAAGACTAATTTTCAGTCTACCGGCACCATTTTGAAGACAATAAATTTTTAACTGGGCATTTGATGTCCTGACATTTTCTTTGTAAAAATACCATTGATGAAGAAACAATGAAAAGCAATTATTTTAAAGGGTGTGATAAAAAGTCTAAATTTTAGAGTCTCTACAAGACTTTTTTGTAGTCCGACTGAAACTAAGTCTTGAAATAAGTCAACATGAATAATTTTAGGAAACTAGAGAAAGCGCAATTATTTTCTTGACCATTAATTGAAAACTATTTGGGATTAAATCATTCCAGAGGCATTCTTTTAATAGTGTTTTGCTACTTTGTAATTTACACCTGATTTTGGATAAGCTAAAATCATTTTTCGTCTTGTAATTAGTCTTCATAGTTGGTCAAATCTGGTCCTGATAATTGTTTTAATGGTTTTGATTTGCCTATTTTGTTATTCAGATTTAAAAAAATCATTTCTGGAGTTAAAAATTTTAATACAAACTTAAGCAAAGGATTTTGGAGTTATATAATGTGAAAAAACGGTCGAATAGTCTAACCGATAAATGTCCGGAAACTTCATGCCGATTTTTTAAAGCCAAGCTTTTATATGTCGATATTTATTTACCATATTTTAGTATCTTATCATCGTTTTGTTTAACAATCGTTCTTCATCTTCCATGTAACTTGAAGACTTCATCATCCTAGAATTTCTCAGATTTCTCAGCGAAAACCTGCTCAAGGTGCTTTTTAATGTCGTTCAAAGAGTTGACATTCTTGATGTTAAGAGAATTTTATAAAGGCCTGAATAAATGATAAGGTGCTATGACAGGTGAATATAGTGAGTGACATAGTACATCCCAGTAATGCTACAACAGTATATAATTATTTAAAGACCATGCAAAAGACGAGCAAACTTGATTACGCGTACAAACATACTTTTGTAATTTGTTGTAAAATTATTCCCATTTGGATACAAGAAAAAAAAAATGACTATTTTATTTTTAACAAAATACTATGAGTTACCTCAAATATTATCAAAGTTACTCGGTAGGTAAGATACCTATGATTTCATTTATTTTTAATTTTCTTTATAAACATAATTTTATGCCTTTCATCCCTTATCACAAAATATAACATTATAACCCAAAACAAAAAAGAAGTTATTTGATTTTTTTGATTTTCCTTACTACAAACGCATATTCGCTAAAGCTTCAAGTTCAATCCCTTTTTTCTATATAATCTTTTTTTTTCTTTTTCTATTTTATTTTTTATTTAGAAAATATATATAAAAAGGATCTGTCGGTTCATTCCGTCAACATTTTATATATTTACAAAAAATTCTCAAAATAAAAATTACTGAAGCGAATTACAGTGAAAAGTATTCAAATCCAGGAGCCATCATGTCCCATTAGCACGTTTCTTGTTCATCTGGACAGCTTTCAAGCATCATGTTAAATACCGCAAAGCGTTCATTCCTTTCTCATTCATGTTATACATTCAGTAATATTTATGTAAAAACCACAATTTTTCTTCTAGGATATATGAAATATGTATATCCTTTTGTGAATATACCAACATATAATATTCATATCTATGGTATCTAAAAAAAAAGTTACCTTTTGTATACTGATTTTATAAAATATATAGTATAACGGCCCCGAACGATATGAGGAAGATTAATGAGCGTGAACTCGACTCGGCGTTTCAACACATTCATTTACATAATTTGTATCGTTTCTCACCTTCAGAAGTTTTTCTTTTTTTCTTTTTATGGAGCCAAAGTATATCTACAATTTCATAGATCGTTTTTTTTCCTCTGTACAAATACAGTGTCTTTATGCTTTTCGTAACTCTCTACAAGGTAAAAACTCCATTTCAAATGATGACGACAATGATGACAACAACAAAACACTACGAAGATAAGGGACTGTGGAAATTATCATAAAAAAAAAATGTGAAAAGGCTCTCTTGTTATGCGTTCGATATAGAAATGAAAAAAGAAAGTAGGAAGAAAACTTCTACGCTAATTTATCTAAGGAAATATAATGTGCTGTAGATAATCCTGGAGGCACATGCGAGAAATAATACAATAAAATGAATATAATATAGATGGAATGGAAAAACGACGCGACACACATCAAATATAAAGATATTTTAATATGGGATCTAAGACAGGATGTAATAAAACTATTATGGATAGAAGGATTTTACATCTACTACAAGGATCACAGTTATCAACATAGATGCATTGGGTGTTTTTTTTTTTAAATTCATTCAATCGCATACTTAATATAACATTATGGCATAATTCCTACAATTTCACATGCAGCAAAACATGGACTGACTAATTGGAGTTTGCGATTTAAAAATATCCGGAGTGTAATCGTTTAATTCGATTGAGACTAAATCGTATCGAAAAAGTATTATCATTTCTATCGGTTTTCGATGCGATTTGATTGAAATTGAGTTACACGATCCCGCTCCTGAATTATATTGAAATTCAATTGTAACTAATTGGAATTGTCTTGGAATAGAAATGGAATTAAAATTCAATCAAATTATCGAATAATACTGTTTTAAATAAATTGATTACATTAGTACAATACAAATGGATGAGTTATACTTTTCGAATATATACGTCAATCACTCAAAACATTGGGCATACGTATTATTGACATATCACAGTGCTTTATCATTTTGAGGATATACTGGCGATTCGATTATCGCAGAAAGTTCAATTCCCAATGACTTTGAATTATTGGGAGTCTGCTTTAGTTGTAGAGTACTTCAAATACTTCTTATTAATACAAATTTTAATTCTGACAGACTCCTGCTAAAGAACTTATTTTATGTAGGCAAAGAAAAATAAATACATGAAGAACCGAGCCTGGATTTGATCCAGGGTCTCATCAGCTTCTAGAAACGAGGTCTTTACCGACTTGACCATTCAACACTGTGTTTATCGATCTGTTCAATTTGCCTTTTCTAAATTCTAAACATTATTCAAACAATACAACTGTTATTCGAAATATAACAATTATTTTATAACCTTTCAATTGCTATGCCAATTATTTTGTATTAACAACTATTATGAAACTAATACTCCTACATTTAGGATCTTAAAAATAATAGAATTTCACATAGTTTGTTATATATGGCAAAATGTTTGAAAGGTATTCCAAAATTCTTTCTACTGATTTTATCGTAAAGTTAAATTGGGTACAGTTAGTAATTAAGACATGATCAAATCTAAACAATTTTAAACTAAATATCCTTAAATATGGGTCCAAGAATTTAGCCTAAAGTCTAAAATCCTTCAGTAGCTTCGAGATTAAGAAAATTAAGAATTATATCAGCTACATCATATAATTATAGTATATACAAGTTGAGAAAAAGTAAATTTAAGTAAATTAAGGTGAAAAAGTCAGTCTTTTCCTGTAATGTGTGAACTTTTCTTTTTTTTTATGGTACTTTTAATTTTTAGAGAAAAACTACTTGACTTTGTAATTTCTTCGAGTTATTACAAGAATGAATTTATTTGTTGAAATTTTAATTAAATCTGTTGGGTTTTTATTAGAGAAGTTTTTCATGTGAGAATGATGAAATTTCTATTTCTAAAAAAAATGGTATTTTCTAAAAGAAAAGCGAAAAAAAAAGAAAATTTAATTTTTTGTAGTTGTATTTTTTTCATTTTAAAAATTGTAAAAGAACGATTTTGTATAAACTCTCACTTGCATAAGGAAAAACTTTCAAGTAAGGATGAACAAGGATACGGCAGAAATTTTCTATATACATAGAAGCAATAATGATACCAATGTCGTCTACTTTAAAAATTGGATAGTGACGGTAACTTTTAAAACTTTTATATTCAAACAAGGTGCAAAGTTTATTATTGTTAGTATATACTATATTATGTATAGTATTTGTATAGTATCATTGGTGCAGCTTATTTTGATTGTTTAGTTTACGGACGACAAACGGACTTGACAACGTAATATTTCCAGCATACCAAATATCCAAGTCTCTGAATATGGCGAAATATTAAAATTCTATTTGAATTATTTTCGAAAATATAATTAAGATTTTATTTGTTATTAAAATATAAAGATCCTTTTTAATATTTCAGTGACAAAAATGCTGTTCTATTCTAAATTAATGTTAATTAATTTCATTTTTAATTAGTTCATTTATAAAAAGAATCCTTAAATTTAAGCGAATGCATTTTTTAGACACTTTTGGAATGTAATAATGTAGTATGTAGTATGAAGGGCTACATGCCAGAAAGCAATCTGTCACATATATGGTACTAGTAGTATGTTTAATTTTACGAAAAGAAAGAAGAAAAACTGATTCTTAGGATATATTATCCTTAGTAGCAATTTTGTTCGCTGCCACATTTCTGCCACTAGTAGTGATATGTGAATAAGTTGCTGGTACGTAGCGGATACTGCTAATGTTACTAGGGATTACTTTTCCTTTTTTTAAACATTCATTTGTCATATAGGCAACCTCGATTACAAAAATATTCACAATTTCTAAAGTTCTTTTTGCACCGAAACTTAGCATGAATTTTTGTTATAATATGTTGACATTACTGGAGTAAAGAATATTTCTGTTGGTTTTTTATGTCGCTTTTTTCAGAAAAATCCAGGATTAATATATCGCTTTTTACATACAACTAAAGAGCTCTTTTTCAGGTTTCATTTGATGTATTAATACAAAAATTTATATAAACTTGTTGCTTTTTCATATACAATATATTGAATATTGATAAACCAAAAAAGGAAATACTCAGAAGAAGGCCTGCTTTGCTGCAGCTGAGATCAAAAATATATAAAGAAATATTTGTGTACAATTGGAGAATAATGCAAGATGCAGAATACATGATGCAATATATATGATGCAAGAGACATGTTACAAGACACAAATGTGTGTTAACACAAAAATACAAAAAAAATCTTAAATCATGTCCATATTCGTAGTTTAACTAATGTTTAATTTCCACTTATATTTACATTAATTTAAAACAAAAAAACTTTTCCCACATAGAGGAGGTTTAAATAATTAAAATATTAAACTCACGATATATCCATGTATCTCGAATCCACTTAGTTTTGGGTTTAAAAATTTAAAACTTTTATTCTGTAGTAATGTTTTGTAAATTTTTCATGGCTTTTGTATATTATGTTTACTAGGTTTAAACTGATCTGTAAATGGACAGGTAAAGTATTTATGTGTATGAAAGTGAAAACTTGTTAAAACTATGAAAAAAGTTGCTAACACCGATGTGGTACAAAGTATATAAAATGTAGTTATATAAGTAAATCTCCGGAATAAGGAGTAAAAGAAGGGTTTAAAGGAGTTCTTTTTTTTTGTTTGTTGAAAAAGGTTTGTTTGATAGAGTGAAAAAAAAAGAATTCCAGAGTATAGAATACATGGTCGAGTGGTTAGTTGGTTCGTAACCAGCATATCCTTACCAATTTCCAAATAAATAAACAACCTGAGGACATGCTAAAGTAAAATTCTATAGAAAATGTTGTGAAAAAAAATATAAGAAAACGAAAATCTAGAATGAAAGAATTTAAAATGAAGAGGAAATTTTTCTCTACAACTTTTTGTGGTTTTATTTTTTATTTAATGTTCCTTTTTTCCTGATTTTCAGTTTTGTTTGTGGTTCCGAAAAGTTTTCCTAGCATATGGGTAAAAATTTTCTATTCGAAAGAAATACTACATAATAAAAGAAAATAAGTGTTTTGTAATTTTATCAACTTTGATTAGTTTAATTTGTTGGTCAATGCAGTAGTCTACTAGGAGTCTAATATTTCCAAAATAATTTCGATATAAGCTTCAGTATTCATTATATTGTTCGAAAAAGATGACATAAATTAGTATTTAGCTTATATATTCTACGTAAGGTTTAAAAAAGCGTAGTTTTCTTTCTTCAAATCCTCAAATCTTCATATTAAGATGTTAATTGGAAGCAATCTTATCAAATGCCTATCTGTCGTCCTCGAGGTTTGTTTCTGCATTACTTAAAGGATCATGAACGTTTTTTTTTGGAACTTCGTTACTGATAAATACAAATTTATGTCTGGTATTCAGATAAATATAAACATGTATATACGCATTCTGTTTGTCCTTTTTCCGTTTTTGATTAAAAATATTTCATATCTTTTGAGACCATTTCAATGCAAGCCATTTGAAGACATTTTAGAAATATCCTAAAAGATTACATTTGTAAATTTTTACAATCTTATGCAAATTCATTTTATTCAACATGATCTAAGATTAGATGAAATTAATTTTTTTAGATTAAGTAATATTGGAGCTTTTACCAAAAAAAGAATTTAAATTATAAAAAGTTTTATATTCCCTCTTTTTTTCCGTACCGAAATAAAAGGTGAAAAATTAAATTAAATTAAAATGAAAGAACATTGTAAGATTAATTAGAAGATTTGCGTAAGGTAATAGATTTTCTCCAGCTGGATTTTCGGGGCATTTGGGAAATTTTGAATATTAAAATAAATTAAAAATGGAAATCATTTTCTTTTAAAATTATTATATTTCGATTTGTATATTTAAATTTAAGGCTAAAAAAGTGTTGAGTAAACAATTTTAATGAATTCGGGACTAAGAGAAATTTTAGGACATATTAATGTAGAAACTAGTAAAATTTAAAAATAGGAAAAATCGGGATAGTAAAAAAAATAAGGCTAATTTCAAATTGTGTATAGGAAAACTTTTAGGAAATCTTCTATCATTCATTATAACAATCTATATAAATACAAATTAAATGTTGTTCGTTGGTAAGCGCATCACTTGAGAACGACTGAGCTGACCTCGCTAATTTTTTTGTTAAAATGGTCGCAGTAGTCCGAATAAGATTCCTGCGGAAAGAAAAATGGGAAAATTTGCCCGGAAACTTGGAAAATTCGAGAAAACTGCAAGTGGTTTTTGTCAAATGGATTTGCGTAGCAGAAATACGTTTTTATCTCATTTGTAATTTGTTTACACATTTTCAATAGATTTTTACAAATCCACAAAACGATCACAAACAAATTTATTGAAGTTTTCCTATATTGGTAATTTTAAGGTTTTATAAATACAAGAAGGAACTTCAATTTTGTAAAAATAAGAATCACAATTTGATTATTAGATTATTAGAAATCAATCCCATTTGATATACTAGTTGATTTTGATATCATTTACATAAATGAGATTCTTTTTTGAGTTTTGCAGCTATTTTGGAAATCTTGTAAATTGTTCACATTTAGAAAAATAAAAAAATAAAATTCAGTTCGAAATCGAAGTTGTTACTATAATTTTATTAAAATAAGAACATTTTAGGTTTTAATTTTGTTTTCATCAAAAATAGCATAAAAATGTTTTAAAATTATTATTTCTTAAAATTAACGTAAAACATTTTTCAAGGAATTTCTGAAAATCCGCCCCTTACCTGCTAATGAGTTTCGACTAGCCCTAAATTCACGGAAATTTTTGTAATTAGTACTAATCCTTTGCGATCGAGACTTTATTATTTCTAGAAAATGGTAATATATTATACGATCGATCATAAAATTTGAAAGTAAAACTTTAAATCAAATTATGTTATTACCATTTCGGTATTTATAAAAATCCAAGAAAAATTATTTAAAAAGCCATAAAATTACGATTTTGCATATGGTATTTTATTAGGGATCACTTAGCTGATCCTTAAATGGTAATTACCTTATTGAAACAGGTAGTTTTGCAAATTAAAATATATTCGATATCTTTTCTGAAAAATGTATAAAAGGTGACACTTAATTATGAAAAGTTCATAACTTAATAGTTGTTAACTCAATAAGTTCTCCTGCAAAATAGCTAGAATAATTTTAAAAGAAATTCAGTATTTTCTATAAATTTTGTGAAAATATTATAATATCTAAAATGAGTTCGGGAAGCAGTGAATCATCTAATAATAGGGAACCACCACCGTGTTATTGTCTTGATTGTGTAAATTTGAATGCACCATTAGAGCTTGTCAGAAAAACCACTTACACAATATTGTACGGGAAATCATTATTAACACTATTATTGGAACAAATGAAACGAGAGAAAAAGGATAAAAAGGCGACAAATGAGAAAAAGGAGATAAATGAGAAAAAGGAGACAAATGAGAAAAAGGATCAGAAAGAATCTGAAAATTCCACTCCACAACAAAGTCCACCAGAAAATCAAAATCAAATTGTGCCTGAAGTTTTGTTGGAGCGAAACAGGGGAAACGTAAAGCGGTCAGACCCAATTCCAATACCGAAGAAAAGACAGTCAAGAATAGACTGGTTTTAATTTAATATAATTCTATATAAGACTTAGTTTAAGGTTTTGTTAATGTATCTAGTTTTAAGACGGAAAATATAAAATAAATTTTATACTTTTAAATTATTTGTGTTTTTATTTTTAACTTTTTGATTCGATAAGGATATTTAAACTATTCAAATGTGTGTTGTTCTGAAATGGATTCCTCTATGGGTCACCTTTGAATTCTGTTTTTGTTCAAACTGTTTTCCTAAAACTTTGTGACTTATGAGTTATTTTACAATTTCATATATATTATTATTTTGAATGTCCTTTTATGTTGTTTTATTTGATATAAACGGCAACAAAGGGTGTATAACCAATATTTATTTCCAATCGAATTTCTAACTATTGATTGGAATTTATACATTTTCCATCCATTTATATTATTATTTAAGATCAATAGATTAACCAAATTCTACTAATTTTCTGGTCTAAAAAAAACAAAAATTACTAGTATGTTTATTTTCCTAGCAACTAAAAAATGATATAATATATAAGAGTACTATAAAACCAGAAAAATGGGGCTTAAGCGTTTGAATATCCTCGTAATATATAATTTTGTATAAATATTTTTTTGTTGTTGTTGTCATGTGTGGTTTTCTGCCATAGATAAACGTTTAATGAGGCTCCCCATAAACAAAATGGCACTTAACTTTGGATAATGGTACTCTCCATGATAGGACAAGTAATTTAGGCAAAATTGTGTAAAATTTTATACTGAAAGATAACTTTTATCATTGTGGCAGTTGAATGGGTGCAAAGAAAAAAAGTGTTTTTTTTTTCTTCTATAGCTAAAAGGTAAGTACAAATTGTGAAGTAGGAGTAATTTTAACTCGTTATACTACATATTCATATAGATGTGGCTGGGTATGTACATGCATTTAAAATTTTAAACATAATGAGAAGTTGTTAAAAAGAAAACTGTTCCTGGAATGAGTTGAGGATGCGATGTCACTCGAAGAATTTCAAAAGTTATACATATTAGAGATACATAGGTCAACTCATTACCTTACCGCAATTGTACTGTTTAATTTTTATTAAAAAAAATATTTTTTTTTTTTGCAATAAAAATGGCACATGAAATTCTAGATACTGAAATTTGTTATTCATTTTATATTTATTTAGTATGCAAATTAGGTTATTGTGAAAAAATGTAAGCGTAGAATGTAAAATTTTTTAGCAAAAAGTTCTGAGTTTTATTACATCGTTACAGTAGAAGGAGAGATTTTGTTAATCTTTTAAGATAGAAGCATAGATATGTTGATAAATTAATTTTAAATTCATGATAATATGATAATATTTAATTATCTTAATAACTATTTGAATTATTTTTTATTTTACTATCTTCAATTATATTCTGATTAAAAAAAATAGAATTTAATTTCCAACATAAAATGTCCAACATGTATTGTATGTAGGTGGATACGGTTTGTCGCAATAAATTAGGAATTTTGACTGCTGATTCGGCAGCCCCTGGTAAAAATGCAATGTAAATTTAGAGCAAACAAGGAATGTAGCTCAAAAGTGCACTGAATTAAAAAAAACATATCGATCCACATCATTTCATTGGGCAAAGAATTGCTGTTTGGCATATAGTTAGTATAAAACACAATATTATGGTAATAAACTGTATAGAATTATTTAAGCACCATAATCCGATTCTTCAACATTTTATACCAAATAATTTTGATTCACTTAGAAACAAGTAATCATATAAAAATAGCAGTTGTTTTATTAATTTCGATAAGTACTAACAAACGTACTTAGGGAATTTTCCAGAAGTCAATAATATACATACATACTAAAAGGAATTTCCCAGTCAAAAATAAACGGTTAGAAATACGGGAATATTTTTCAAACTTTGATTTGGTTTATTGAAATTTCAAACCACTTCCAAATTTTATTTAAATCTATGTCGTCCATATTGGAATGAATATCAAAATATGACTTTAATTTTCTTTTGAGATTATTTTAGCTATATTCTTAAAATAAATCATAAATAAGAAAACTTATTAACCTACAAAAAAGCTATCAAAAGTAAACCTTTTCTACTGGATATACATACAATACGACTTTGATTAAAAGGTAATCCAAAATTTTCAAACTTGTACTTAGGAGTGGCGCAGCCGTAAATATTTTAAGAGCTTTCCTGATTTTCACATATTTTTTGTTCTCATCAATTAAAACTCTAACAAAAGAGCATGCACTATCTTGTTGTGGCTAGCTACAAGTTCTCAACCATTGGGATCATTTTGTTAGCTCTGAATTCAATATTTTAAATATTAGCATATAAATGCTAAAATGATTTGATAAGAAAATATATTGAATTTGTTTGTGTTATTAAATGATTTGCTATAAAACATGATTGGGATGAAGTGAAAATCATCTATCAACTGGTTGACATATAATTCATCTAAAATTTATTTTTCTTTTAGCACTATTTTGGAGAATCAAAAGTTAAAGTAAAAGGATGCATATATACCCAATTTTCATTCATTTGACACATTGATTGATCAATATTTTTGAATATTGTATCTTTTATATAATACAATATTAGAACCTATTAAATTCGATTCCCTTAGATTGAATGTATAACATTTTATCAGTATAACGTATTTGATTCTTTATATACCATATATGTAGATATGGTAGAAAAATACATTATCCGCCATGAAGAAAAAAAAAAAAATAAATAACATAACGTAATAATATAAAAGAGTATGAAGTGAAAGGTATATCCTTTTTGAAGGAATATAAAATGAAATTGAGTATTGAGAATATAAAGTGTTGAAAATGTATGACATTTTTGATAGAATGGTTGGGTTTTGACTTGATTTTATGCAGACATGTTTTTTTTTATATACATATATCTTTTTAAAACAAATTTTAGTATACGTATCTGCATATATAATTCGTTGATATTTTCAGGATATTTACCATATTACATGAACATTACATTTTCGATATATTTTTCTATATATAACTTTATTTTATAACCACAAATAGAGTCAATTTATGATAAATATAATACAAGGAAACAAAAAAATATTTGTACATTTTGATGGATAGAAGATATGTTTATCAAACTGAAATTGAAGATATTTTCAAATGAAAATTCTTTATATAGACATGTTTATGTAATAATTGAAACAAAAGATATATTGTTTTATCTTTTTAGGTTCGATTTGCTTTAAAAAAAAAAAAACATTTTATTAAACAGAAAAATAAATTATGTGTAATGAAAATATAAGTCTATACTTTTGGAAATATCTGAAATGTTGATGACTTCTGACGCTGTTATGATGTAGATATTCATAATACTATATTTAACTGTGTTGAGAAGGATCCTTTTAATTTAGACCACAGATTATATTAAATAGACCTGTCAACATGTATTAATTTTTTTGTCATATCATCAGTCTGCAAAGCCTATCACCTTGTTAGTAGCTTTCTATTTGTATTTAACAAAGTCCTTAAATAGCTACGCCTAATTTCAAACGGCTTATTCCTTAATTGAAGTTATTTTCGTGATCAGTTTGAAACTATCGACTTTATTTGAAAATATGAATATTATAAGCGTATTGTGTAGTCTTTTCTGAAATGATTATTTTAAGAAGATTTTAAATCAGTTTCTAAATGAAGTGGTTTTTTGAAATAAGAAAGGTTTTGAAGTATGACATAATAAATGTAACATATCATTTCTAAATTTATATCATTTAATAATATTAACGATATTAAACTCAAGATATAATATTATGTATTATTATTATCCAAACTATATCAACAAATTCTGTTGAGACCTACATAAATCGAATGGGCTTAAAATATATTAGAATATACATACTTTAAAGAATCTCAGTTGAATACTTTGGTGCATTTCAAGAATTTAATAAACATATTATCCAGCAAATATAACAAGGTGTACTTGAAATAGCTAAATGGGAATAGAATTATAATAATGTTGTATATCAAAATTATGTGGAGAGCGTAATGTCAAAAACTAATATGGGGTATTTATCCAATGGTATCGATACTAAAAAAAGATCTTTAAGGTTATATCCAGTGGAAAAAATTTACATTTTATAAATACTTTTTCCATTTTATTGTATAAAAATAATATTTTCCAAACACACTGAAAGAATTGTACTAATTTCTTTATAAGTTGATTAATTTTAAAAACAGTGACTGAAAAAATTAGATTAAAAAGTGAAAACCATGAACATTTTCGAATTTCACAACCGTGCTACGTACTTAAAGTGGTATAAACCTAGTCCTCGGTGACAACCGTGAATATCATATACATATATGTCTCTCTGTAGTATTATCAAAGATAAATAAATGAGTAAAGATATGTAAGACAACATTAGATCTTATGGAAGGAACTTTTACGAGCTTAAGGCTCTGACTATAAAACCTACTATAAATTACTTATGTTAAATAAAAGCTTTTATGAACTTTCCACATCTTGTCTTCATTTAATGTCTTTGGTATTATATTTGACAAATATTAGGCCATTGCATATTCAATTTTCGTTTAAAAATTAAAAGAAAATAATTCTTGTAAAACTGATCAAACAGTGGTTATTTGTTTACCAATACTAAAATATAAGTACGTAAAAACCGTTCAGTTCCTTTCGGGATATCCTATCTTATTATATAATATTTATCTATTTTATATTTTACATCAAGTATTTAATGTATTTTATATGTAATTCATATATCATGAAATTGCATTGATTACATAAATCCGATTATATCAAGTACTTTAGAGCTGAGTTTATTTTCTTGAAAATAGAATATATGTTATTCATGAAAATATCATATTTAATATAGAATTTCTAAAAGGGTTATTATTGAAGCCGAATTGTATTTAAATATTAAACATGAATATGTAAATCTATAAATTTTATAGATAAATTAACTAAAAACAAGTCAACAATCTGGTTTTTAGTTATAAATGAATATAAAACAATTTAATATAGTATATTAAATTTCCAAATAAATCTGTTAGAGCGAAAACTAGAGAACTATTGTACGAAAAGTTCATTGATTATTTGTTGTAAATGTTAAAATTACCTAAAGATTTTCCGATTATAATATTCTAGAAATTTGTTATGAATATTTTATAAGATTTAATAGTATATCGATTGTTGAATATATTAATTAACATGTTGAAAATGATTCTCATATACATAAGATCGGAATAAGTTAAACAGTGACTATTTATGCATATTTCAATTTCTTAAAGGGCACCAGTATAAAGATATAAAATACTAGGTTACTCAATAAGTTCGCGGAGCACCATGTATTAGTCAACAGTAGAACTGAAACTTCAACGCCATTTTTATATTTCGTCTTTCATACGAACAAAATCAAAATTTCATTTCGATATGTTAATCCATTCTTAGTTTACAAGCCATTTAATGTTGGCAGCTCACAAAGGTCAAAAAGCCATTGCAAAAATCACGGAATTTAAGTACGAATTGTTAGAACATCCACCGTATTCGCCAGATTTGGCTCCTAGTGATTTTCATCTAGTCCCAAATCTGAAAAAATTCATGCGCAGACAACGGTTTTTATCAAATGGTCATAGCAGCTGTAGAGGCGTATTTTGGAGGCCTATGGGATTTTCATTTCAGGGTTGGAATCCTTAAGTTGGAGAATCGTTGGAACAGTGTATTGAAGTTCAGGGAAATTATACTGAATAATAAAGTCATTTTTACAACTATAAATCCGTTTTTTCATTTCCGTTCCGCGAACTTATTGAGTAACCTAGTAGGCTTCAAGTATACTATTATATAAAATTACTCATTAGAAATAAAATTGATAAACTCAGTCCGATATTCTTTATATAAAATTCAGGAATATTCTTAAGGATTAAGGAAGCTTCCAATTTGTGCGCATAAAAGAAAAGGAAATATACTTGTAGATCGCAAACCAAACTTTTACCTGATCCAAAATTAATGCGAGATTTCGATCCGAATTTCTTTTAATATAAAAATTTGTTATTCTCCGGAAAATAAATGTCCGGCCACATTTACGTCTGGAATTAATTAGTTGAATTTCTGTCTGATAATGAAGTGTAAACGCTTAGCGATTTTTTCGTTTAATGTTTTAAAATATGTATGAAAGTAGATGGTTTTTCAAGCGTCAACGTTTTATTTGAGGATAAAGGCCACTTCTAAACGAGCCCGTACTCTTACCGACATTGGAAATTTAGTTCAAATTACCTTATAAAGAATGCCGATATTTTCGTCGGCGAAAAAATAAACTTTTAATTATATACTTTGGTATATAATAAATATTTATTTAGTATCAATAAATTTCATATTTTTCCGATAGATACATGAATGGTTAAAACAATATCTAAGTTCAAAATTTAATAAACAGATTTTACGCTATAGTTAAAAACATCTGAAAAATTAACAGGAACTATAATTAGTGCGTTTAAAAAAACTTCACTATTTTATATAATAGTTACTTAAATCTTTAATTATGAGAACAAACTTGTAGCCTGAAGAATATTATATTGTTGAATGAGTTTTAAAATTGTTTATTGACGGAATTTTACCGGAAAAATATTGAACAGTTTATAAAGAAAATATGAAAATTGTGTTTCATATAGAAAATAACTAGAAGGAAATTCATTTGTATGTTTAATATTATTTTACATAATAAAATTATAAATTCCGGCAAAATTTTATATGAACTCTTCGATAAATAATTTTGAAATCTTTCCTGCTATATAATAATTGTGTGCTCGTTGAAAATATTTATACAGAAAAGCTGGACTTACTTAGTTATGATAAATAGCCAGAGGGCTGCGATGAAAGATGAAATTCTTAAGGTCGGTTTTACAGATTTCAGGAGTTCTAAAACAACAAAGTTTTCATAAAATAAGGGATAAGTTAAAACTGATAAGTTTACAACGCTTTCTTCGTATATAGGGATCGACTTCGTCTATACATACTTTATGGATAAGAAACTTCTTCATTTTATGTAAATTAAACTCATGTCTACTTCCTACTTATTTGGAATTTCTTTTTTTTTTTGGGAAATGTTAACTTTTTCTTGACGCTTGAAGCTATTTTTTAAAAAGTACATAATAAACCAATTTCCTATGGGAAAAACTGAAAAGTAAAGATAGAGCTGAATTGATCTGCGATAAGTAAAAAAAAAAATGAACTGAAAATATAATATACTTTATATTAATTTCTAAGTTTAGTACATGTATTATGTAAAAGTCTATATGTGTACCAAAGATATAAATAAAGAGAAGATATGGAAAGTTCAAAACAGCTTTTATATAATATAAGTAAATCACATTAGGTCTTATGACGTAAGCTTTACCATAAGATCTAATGTAATTTACTTATGTAAAGCTTTTTAGAATTTTTAATATCTTTACTAATTTATATCTTTGTGTATACTTTAGGTTATGAATTTTTTAACCAACTCAATTTCGATATCATCATTTTTCATAAGGCTTTTTTGTGATACCGATTTCTTCGATCATTATACATATATGTCTTTACTTCTTATTGCAATTCCTAATTTTTGTTATTATGTAAATGTAGGCAAAAAAAAAATTTCCTATCCTGAATGCATTAACTTTCTAGAAAGTGTTTCTAGTTATTAAAATTTATTTCAGTTGAAAAAGCTTAACTATTACTACAATATAAAACTGGAAGAATATATTTTTTCTAAAAGAAAAGAAAAAAAGATAATAGTGCAGAGGAAGACCATCTTGAGAAAGAAAACATAGAAGGAAATTATTATCATATAAAGTTGAACCATTAAAAGAATAAAGTTTATCCCAGGTGCATTCTATAGTGAATTCCTGCCATATAATAGGGAAAAAGTCTATTTCAGTGTTTAGCATATGTTATAATAGGATGTATAGTTGCTTCAAAGAATATCTGTTTATATTCATTATATGAAGGCGACTAACCGCAGAATATGCAACTTCCAAAGGTGTGTATCTTTATTTTCGAAACGGGATAGAAATGAAACTTTTGTAATTCACAAAATTATAAAACTTTATTTTATAGTATGGCGTAGATTACGTGCTAAAAAATAAATTTCCATTAATATTACATATCATAAATAAAGAATATTGTTTTTTTAGTTTTATTTTTCAAGATATACTTGTATTTAAATATTATAAAACTTTTTTTATGCTTCTTATTTGTCAGTTTGTATGCCTGTTTATCTAATTAATTATAGTAGAATTAATATAGATCTCTTCTATTTTAATGAACACCTAAAACTCTATTTACTTTGTCATATAAGAAGTACTTTTCGAAATGCATATTATCGTCGAAATCTTTATTCAAAAAATAAGAATTGTCTTAAAGGATGAGTATATTTCAAATGTTCTCCGGTTAACTTACAAAGATGAGATACGAAAAAGATCCGTTTTTATTCCACTAAACTACTGCATTCTATCGGCTTTGCCATAACTTACCATGTCCTTACTGTCTTTTATGATATTTGAATACAATTTTGTTGCAAAATATTTGGCATTCCGTGCACCTTTTTCTTAGTCTTCATCAAATTAAAACTTCTTGAAATTGCCTAAGCAATTATTGTTTTAAATTTAATCAGAATTCGCTAGAAGGTTCTAAGATACAATTGAATTTCAGATTATATAAATTACTCTCTATTACCAGACTACTTTTTTTAAAGTGATACAAAAATCAATAGAGATGTGTTCCTCCTAATAATCGTCCATTTCGCCAAAGTTCAATCATATCGAATAATGGGTTCGAGAGATATCATGTTAACAACAATTTGACACAGACAAATAGACAGACAGACAAACAGGCAGACAGAAAGAAAAACGGACATTTTCTAAAAATATATTTTTTGAAATCCTGAGGCTCCCAAATGTAGAGATCCATCAAAACCTTGTAATTTTTTACCATCGTGATCTATGGGAGTTACCATGTTATCCGCATGTTAACCTTCTTGTTGATACATTTTTTTCGATTATTTCTTAAATATCTTACTAATACTATATTTGAGCTAAACTTTTAATCCGGAAGTTTATTTCTAATTTATCGATGCTATTCGAAATAGATTGAGAAAAATGTTTACTGTGAAAATCTTTAGAAATCCTGTAATATAGAACTATGTAAATGTAGTAATGTACACGATTTTATGGTTGTTCATTCAGTAATTCACTTAATCAAAGAACCATAGAAATCTTTTCTTTTTTTTTTTTGTTAATATTACGAGTACCTATGTGAGACTTTGTAGTTATCTAGAATCTAGATTACGAAAATTCATTTTAGTGTAAAATTTTCAAGTAAATATTCGTTGTAGAGAACACTATCAAATAAACAGTGGCGTATTTTTATACGACAAAGTTGTTCAATTCGAAAAAGACAGAACAATATTAATATTTAGAATAATTATTTGTATTTATTTAAGTAAACATAAAAAAGATAACCGCTAAAAACTTAAAATGTTTCATTATAGAAATTATAAATGTTTCTAAAATGTGATGAAATCATAGAAATCATTGGAATCAACAAATACTTCCTAAGGCCTAAGTTATACGATGATCATTGTAATGAAGGAAATTATTGAACTAGTGAAAACCGAACGTTTTTCTTTGATTTTCAATGAAAGGTGGTTATACCTCTTTTACGAATGTCAAAGAAACTTTCAGTCAGGTTTTCGTTCACAGCTAAGTCGTGTAATGGTTTCTTATAAGAAGAAAGTTTTTTTCATCGAATTCAATTTGATTATTTCTTCCTTTTCCATTTTTTACCGATGAGCCACAAATTGTATGCATTTTTTTTATATATTTTTAAATATTATAATTATTTTCTTATTGGGACGCTGAAGTTTGAGGTTAGAATATCGACTAAAAATTTCTGATGAAGGAATCAACTTGGCAGTTCTCCAATAGAATGAAATGAAATTGAAACGCAGTCCACAAAACAGCTGATCGGTTAAAACATATTTCGTCATTCAAATTATAAAAATAATTATAAAAAACAAATTACGTGATTTACCCAAGATTTCTTATTTAAAATCTATTTACTAAACTATTTCCCATGTTTTGCATTAATTTTTTTTAAAAAAATAATCTTTGTAATAGGTTGATTTTCCATTGTAAAATTATTTCCTTCATTACAATGTATAACTTAGGCCTAACATTGAAATGCTTAGTAGCATTATTGCTAAATAATTGCTATATCTAACCACAAATATAGCTACTATAATATAATGTTCTATATATATTAAAGACATATACGATTCATTGTGCTAAACTTTTTTTTAAATGTTTTTAAAACCAAATTTTATACCGAGAGCTTTGGAACAACAATAAAATCAAGTATTGTGAAAAGCGTATTTCGGCAGCGTTATAATTAGATGCAAGTAGCTTTGATTTTGATTGATGGTGTTATAGATGATTTCATGCATAACATATATAATACATTTTAAATATAAATTAAACATGCAGATGAAAAATAAATACTACACCAGAAATGTACACACCTCCTTAAGCTACGCCGCTGGTTATAAAAGTCTTAAAAAGCAGTAGACATCTATGTTATAATATATATGTGAATAACATTATTTTTCCATAGGTAACATAGAGACAAATTATTATTGGTAGATTATATGGTTTCAGCTTTTGTTTTATAGAATAGTTTAAAACTATGTACAGTATATATAGACTTCAGGACTTACAATGGATATGCAATTATAAAATCTATATACATAGTCGTATATTTCTGAAGAAGTTTACTAACTCTTAGCTTCACACATAATAAACTGCATTTGGTAGGTCCTTTTTCTAACATTTTATCATATAAAATGAGCTTTTGTCATAACTTTTATGTTCACTGGGGATTTTCTTTACTTTTCATATTATTCATTTACTAAAACTTAAGTATTCTGTTTTAAACATTTTCAGACATATGATAGATTAACGAGAACTCTCTTGTACTTTTAGTTTATATTATTACTTAATAATAAAGTTATACAAAGATCAAAATTGCATTCTTTTCAGCTTATTATGTACAGTAACACAATATATAATCTGTTCTTAATACTTTGTTTTATAAATATTATTGACCAAAAATATTTCTTTTATATTACTTTTTTCGTAAAGACAACGGAAATAACGAAAAATATGTTATTCAAATAATATCTCAGTGTCTGATATATCTGTCCTATTTTTCAAACACCTGGAAATAGGCAATTTATAAATTTTCATAAATATATAGTAATTAGTACATAAAGTCGAATTTAGCGAATAGTTAATACTAAACACTAAATTTGTCTGCTCAAGGATATGCATATAATGCTTAAAGTACAGTTTTTAATTTACATAAATTAAGAATTGGCAATTTTTTGAAAAATTCAAGATTTTTAGCACATTTCCAACTGGTACTTGTCAAATTTATAAACCTCAAAGGGTAATTTATACAAAAATGGAATCTGATGTCAACCATTTATGTTATATATCCTACATTTAAGTAACTTGTGAAACGAATCAATATAAATCTAATAACACAATTAAGTTATGTGACAGTTACGATATCACATACCAGAAATGCAGATGCTACTGTGTTTTTTCCTGAGGACCTATTTTGCCTGTCTTTGAAAAGTGCCTTGTACTAGAATTGATAATAAATATGAACACTTCGAATTGAGTTATTATCAAATAAAAGTTTCATATAATTAAATTGAAATTGTTACATATTTAATTGAAACTTTCAAATCAAATTTTATTAAATCTACGAAATTTAATTTATTAATCAAAAAATTATAATCAAATAAAATTCTAAAATGAAGATGAAGGCGATGGAAAAAATTGGATTTTATTTACGTATGTATTTTAATTCCCAAAAGATGTAAAAATATGTATTATTTTGTTGGATTTCAATCTACATTAATGTCTTATATATTTTCATATGTATATTGGAACATATACTCTCCAAAATGCACACGAAATACAATAATACAGCAAATATTATTGTATTTATCCAAAGTAACAAAATTTTCCAGTTTATATGAAATTTGATTTTCACCAAAAAATTTTTTGTAATTCCATCAAAAAATCCACTTTTAGAAATCCATTCTGGAAAATAACCCCGAAAATCTACTTGAATATGACAATGAGACGTTGTGTTTTGATATGATAGAGAAAATGTATTTTTGTATTTTGGATGATGGGTGGTATATCATTGTACCATATACATATATGTAGATGTATGAATGGATGTAGATATATCTAAAATATATAGACAACATGATGCAGAAAATCCGATTCGAAAATTGATTCCCATGTGACATTTATATTTCAGCTTTCTTGATCAACTCAAATTGAGTTGATTCAATTTCTCTTGGGACAATGCAATCGCACTTCGGAAACATTAGGTTTGTCCATCTTCATGACTTTGCTTTATGATTTCATTTATAATATTATTGTATTTTGTACGGATCTAAATATTTTATAGTGTACTATATTCACTACATTCATATTCACATATATTCACAATTTGAATTGTTTTCTTCTTTTCCCTATTTTGAAAGTAAATAATACTGGAAATAGGGAAAAGAAAAATTGTAAGAAAACTTCTTTTTTATTTGTTAATAATTCGCTGAAGGGAATAAGGATAAGGTGATATGTGTCCTTAATATACGTTATGTATGGAAAAAAAAATTGTCTTGGAACCCCCAAAAGTCTTATTTATTTACTTGTATAAATTTTCGTTATGTTTCTTTTTTTTTAATATATTGTATGATATATCCAAAATATATAATATCACAAAGTACAGAGAGTTTGGTAATAAGTTTCCTGTATATAGTGTAAGTAGAAGAAAACTGAAAACTTCTTAGTTTTTCATAATATTCTTCATCCCTTTGCATATATATATAGACAAGAATAGCTAACACCAATATTCTTTCGTAATATGAATGATAAAATGGAACTCCTGTTATGAAAAACATATAACTTTAGGGATTGGTTTTCAAAGTATCCAAGAATAAGAACCATAATCGTACAAGTGTTTAGCTATGTCGAATGCATATATATATATATATATATGATTGGTTTGATCTAGTATGTGTATGGATATTCATTTCGAATGCAATTCAATGTATGCTGTTGAAAAACCTTCGATTCCATCCATATATTTCCTATATATTTCTGCAAGATGTTGTAGGTTTTTTTATATTAAAACAGGAAAGTATGGTGTGGTTAATTTAAAATGCGGCACCCGTCTGTGGATAACAATCTTGTGTTATGTATATATTTTTTTGTCTTGGCTCGTTCTTCCTTTTAAGTTCTCTACGATTTCCTCTTTATCATTATATCCATTGACTTCGATATCATTTACAACATACATACTATCAATATTGTATTCCGTTTGCAATTAAGAACATTGAGAATTTGATAATACTGGGCAATTTATCTGGGAAATTTTCTTTTTCGATTTCATTTTATATTCAATATGAAAAAGAAGGAAAATCGGTGGAAAGAAAATAGAATTAAGTAAAAATTTAGAAAGTATAAAAATAAAATAGGATAAAAATAAGTGAACTTTATCTAGCAGAAAGTACACATTGTAGGAAAAGTCACCCTTATTGTCGACTAATTTCTTTTGCAATTAAAATCACATACTCGTGCTTGTACGAAAACAATTATAGAGTACATTATATCTAGTTAGATAATGTGGATTCGATTTTAAGTACAAACTATGAGAAATGTGATTTGATAAAAATATAAGTTTGTTGAATTTACGAAAGTTTTGATAATTTGCTGATAAATTTAGAAAAATGCATGAATTGACTAGGAAAGATTTTTATTAAAAAAATATTTAATTAATGTGGTTGGAAAATTTTGAAAAGTTCAAAATTTTCTTTATTTATTTAATTAATAGTTGAGAAAAATGAAACCAAAAAAGTTTTAAATATTTTATAATTTACTAATGTTTTTATATTATTAATTATTGTATTTGCTTTTCAGATTTTTGGTATTGATTTTGCACTATGCTTTTAAATTATTAGGTGTGTTTTTGTGGGGAAGTAAGGATGGCTACCATACATTTTATACCGGCTTATTTAAGTAATGTTATTTATCAGGGTCTAATTTTAACAACAGTTATTAAGTACTGTATTTAAAGTATAGATGGCACAAATCGAAACTTTCGCTTTCTAGTTCCAGTATTTTGGAAATTTTGATATATTATTTTTATTGGTTTTAGTTTCATTTCGTTAAAGCAATGCTTTCAATGGCCGTCTCGGAAAATATTATTTATTTTAATTACACTATTTGTCTAAAAAACAAAATTTGAATTATTTTCAAACGTTAAAATGCATAATTTGATGCCTGTTCCAGTACTCGTATATATGAATAAGTACATATAGAATTAAAAAAATCTTGATTCTTAAGTATGCTTAAAATATAATAGAAAAAAAAATCGTTCCTGGACTGCCAAAATGTACAAGTCCAGCTGATGAGCCGTGAGGACAATTAGCATATAGTGCGAAAATGATTATTATATGAAACAACCACAACCTTAATATTAAAAACAATTTACAAAATTGTTTTGTTTTCTGAGAAAGTTAAACCGTAGTCGATAAAAATTCCCTTCAAGCAGACCTATTATACGCAAAAGCGATTTAGAAGGATTTATGATTAATCTCATTTGTTATTGAAAGACTAAATTATAAAACTCGTCAAATTATTTGAATTGTTATTTTTCCCATTTAGCTAGCCTTTATTCATGATCTGGTATTACATTATATTGTAATTATATATTCGTTAAATAAAAATTAACATTTAATAAGTTCTTGTTAATTGTTTCTACAATATACCTAACAATTTCCAAATACTTCGAATAGCCTAATATCCTATTCTAAATTCCGATTTTCGACCATACATAGCATATATCCACCGTGAAATATGTCTATCATCTTAAATAGTGGTAAATATCTGAAAACTTCAACATTATATATAATTTTGTATTGTGGCACCAGTGCAACATACGTTAATTACTGGAAATTGGTCATGTATATTATTTTTGGTTATATCCTGATGGTGTTTCATTATTTTGGACATAACATTTTATCTATTGTCCTTGTAACTAACACATTACATAATTTACCGATTAAACCTAAAAAAAAAAGATGTTTATAGACGATCTTTCAAGTCTATTCAAATCTGTACCCGGTTTACTCACATATTTTCCTGTGGCGATCATACATTATACTACAAAAACATACATAATATATGTTCGTATTATGTTCACAAAATAAATAGTAAATTTATGTTATAGAGGAAAACTATTATTTTCTATTTTGTAAAGTTTTCCATACCAAAATCTGGGCTAAGTAAATTGAATTTCGTTCCTTTAAATATATTATTGCTTTTGCCCATCGTAATTTGACGGTAAATTATAATTTATATTCATTTCCATTATATTTTGGGTCACTGAATAGTGATTTGGGAAATCTCTACTATACGAATTGTTTAATGTAGAACCTTCATTAAAACTTAATAATGTATAGACATTAACGTATATCTGTATATAATAATTGTATAAATGTATATATTTTTTAATTATAGATTATAATAGGACGTATATTTGTCCATCCATTGGATAGCATGAAATTCTAGTTTTACTTATGATATAATAGCATCTAATTACCCGATTCATGTGGGAATATTTTGAATAAGGCAAAATTCATTTTGAATTTTACATATTGTTTAAAATTATTTAAAGAAAGTATTTAACTTGTTGCTAAAGTAAAACATCATAAAATCAGACAAGATATTAATAAACTATATCGTCACTTAAGAAACAATAAATGCTTTTATGTTAATTATAAATGTTAAAGGTTTTGGACGATGAAATTGCAACTTTCTTGAAATTAATCTTATTACTATGCAAATTAATCTTATAATTGAAAACTAAATAATAATAAATAAAAATAATTAGATAGATCATCGTTAGAGAAAAACGAATCCATTTAAAAACAATATAATTTACTTGGGCTAAACAACTATCCCAATTTTTATGCTCACCTGAAAATAGGCAAAATATAATTTCATAATGAAATTTTACATATATTTTTGAAGCATGGGTTCAAATCTTAATTTCTGTCAATATACTTTTATATTATTTCCCGAATTTTCACCTAGTTTTTTGACAATTACTTCTTGCTAACTTTTACACCTAATAACACGGATTCTCTTTATATCTAAAAACTTTCAGTGTTTACCTACAGAATAATCATAAAATGAAATATGAATGATTTACATGGAATTGTTTTTATCACTTCAAATTAATAATATTTTGAATATGTGCACAAATAAATTATTATTTATAACAGATTTTCTATACATATAAATTTCATTAATAACAATATGTAAATTACTTTTCAACAATAATCTCGTATAACTAAAATCCCATAAAATATAGTATGTCTTCGAATTTTCACTATACTACCGAAAACATAAACTATAATGTACTTGAACTACTGCAGAAATGTACATGTACCTAAATAGTAAAGTATTATTATTTCTAATTATTATATATGTATAAATATGATTTATGTATTTCATTTCTCCAAAAAATATATAACAAATACATCATCATGCGCCAATTAACTAACGCCTAACAAATATTCCCATTAATGCCGGGATAAAATGATGTAGCACAACATTAGTAAAATTTCTAGTTAAAAGATATATAGTATAACCGGGTTTGGATCATTGTGGGTTGCATAAATCAATACTGAAATCATATTTTCGCCAATATTCATACGAATAATATTAAACATTCTCTCTATTCATTTAAATATTCTCATCCCTTTTGAATCTTCAAAGATATACTCATTAATGAATCTCCTCTATAGACTCAGAGAAATGTTACGTTATCGTAAGTTTGTCAATTATTTATGAACTATACAAATTTCACTAATGCACATTCTAAATTTACACTTACTAAATGGAATAGAACATAATTGGTGAATGTTTTTAGCGAGTAACTAATTTCCAAGGGAGATATCCTTGAGTGGTATATTATTTAAAGAGTCTAAAATTTAGTGGTTAGATAAAATTTCGTGGCTCAGACAGACAAAATCTAACCTTATTTACAGAATCTTGTATTTTTGGTCTTTAGCCCCCCAAAATGCACATTGATGGTTAACTTGGGTTAAGGCTCTATTGCCTTTAGGGTATCTTTGTGGTTTCTTTAACCCTTCTTATAATGTATATATTGTATATATGTGCGAATACTATTTAGAACCGTGCTAAAAGGATGATGAACATTTTATTCATATTTTTCATTTTCCCAATTTGTAAATAGTTTTATATATATAGTATTGTATATATTGTATATTTTATTTATTATGTTGAATTTTAGAATATACAAAATTTCAACTATATGTGTTTATAGAGATAATAGTTGCTTGACTTTTGGGTTTTCGAAATGATTTCCACAAAACTTTTTTCTTGTTTTCTTTCGGGGGTATGAGATGTATATCCATGCTCTTAATATTTGATTTATATGTTGTATTAATATATTATAGTACCCATAACTAAATAAAGTTTTTAGTATCAAGTGAATTTTTGAATTTACCAAAATATAATTTGATGTGTGTAAAACAAACAATGTCTAAGCATACATTTCATAAAATTTTCCTAAAATATATCCGAAAGTGTAATTTGTGGTCAGATATTATTTTTCAGGGTTGTAAATTTTATATAGCCTCGAGAACAGAAAACTATAGACATTATAGAGGACGTAAATTGAATTTTGTTGTATTATTCAAAATAATTTATATCATAGATCTAAATCCCAAATATCATTTTCTTCTCAAGGGATAATAATGTAGCCAACAAAATTTCCACTTAGGTAAATAATATGCTGACTAATGATTTAAATAACTTTTCTAAAATAAGGGTTTTTTGGGGTTGGTGGGTGGTTGTGGAAAAACATTGTTGAATATTATATTATTATACGTTGTTAAAATTGTTGGTGCACATTTTCATTAAAATTTAATCACAATAGATAGACTAACTGCCTATACTATATCATTGTGTTACGAAAACATATTTAATGTTCTCTAGATTTGGTAATGGATGTTGAAAATTTTCATTGGGTCACACAAAATGCTTCTATAGTAAATATGTATATATATGGAATATATTTAATTTTGAATATGAAACAATTATCTACTAGATTTTGTTATTTTAATTGAATTTCGACCTTATCAGGTGAATGTTACAATGTTAGTTTTGTTTAAACAAAATTTATGAATTTTTGGTTATATCATTAACTTTAGCATATTTGAAATAAATGAATAAATAATTTCACAAGATTGTTTAATGTTAATTTTGTTTTTGTTCTGTTAGGACAATTAATTAAAAGTAATTTAAATACCGTATAAAATTATAACACTTTCGATAGAATAAGAGGTTCATATTCACAGGTGATTCGTTTCACAAGAATTGTTTAAATCAGAGATGAAAACTGATTTTGAATTGAACTGGAAAGTTATCGAATTGAATCAAGTTTTTTTGTACCAAAACCAAAGCAGCTAAAACCAAACTAATTTGGTAAGGTTTTGGTTTATTATTTTGTGAACCAAAAACAGAACCATATCCAAAAATTGACGGTTTTAAAGAGGAGAATTAAAAAATCAAAGTAAGCTTGAACCAAAACTGAACCACAGCCAAAAAAAAACAAAAGTTTGGGTTTTTTCCCTGGTTGCATTTATAAGAAAACAATAAGTGAAAATTTAAGGCACAAGAATTAAACTTTTATTTTAAGAATTAGAAAATGATTATTTATTAAAAAAAGAAATTACATATTTTTAAAATTAATGTTTTTTTTATTTGAAATATAAAACTGAATTTATTAAAGCTGATTAAAGTTACACTAGCTGGAATCATTAGGAAGAATTTTTAACACGGAATGCTTTTCTCAGCGGATTGTTTCTCGAAAAATTTTCCAAATTTGAAAATGATGTATTTTCTTTCATGCGCAAAGATTTCTTTTTTTCCGGGCTAAAAACTGGACTATTGTTTTTCTTATTTTCTCTTTTAGAGAAATCTGCGATCAGGATAAAACTTGGTATACGATCTTCGCAAGCACTGAATCTTCCTTTTGGCATTGTTGATGCATTAGCGCACATTTGGTTTGGTGTTGATGTTAAAAATTGATTACTTTTTAATACTTCGGATTCACTTTCACAGATTGAATTATATAATCCACCAATATTTTCTCTGAACTTTGAATATTCGGTATGATTTCGTCGATTTTTTGAACTGTGTTTCACGAAACTAGTTTTAAATTTTTTTTCACTAATATTCAAATTCATTTTGATTTTTTTTTGAAAATAATATTTATTAGAAATATATTTTATAAATTTAAGTAAACACTTTAGAATTTAGTATTTCACTCGTTCGTTGTTTGACTTGAACTGATTCTAACTTTTTTTTAAAATAAAAATATCACAAAATATTCTTAAAAATGTTTTTCATGGAATCCTTGGAAATCCACCCCCTTACCTGTTAGATACTAGACCCTAAATTCTGGTAAATTATAGGATCGAACGAGACTTAATTCTTCCTAGAAAGAATAATATAATTTGCAAGTGGGCGAAACATTTTAAACCAAAATTTCTTTATAAAACTCATAAATCCGAAATTATAATATTCTAAGATAATTACTTAAAAAGCCATAAAATCACAAGTTTGTGTCTTTTTCCGTACTTCATTAGAAGCAGTCCTTTAATTATGCATTATCCTTTTTAAACAGGTAGTTTTGGAATGTAAGAATTCTTCCTGAAAATTCTAATTTTTCAGTTGTAAACTGTGTCCCCAAATATCAAAAAGAATTTTTCAATTTACCTGCCAACTCCATTCGACTTTTTTCAAGACTTAGGGCCGGTTTGTTCACTCTTGGTTAAATCTGTGGTTAGGTTACCAAAGATTTTGCTTAACCCATGATTATGAATCTGTGGTTAACGAAATGCGTTCGTTCAAATTTTTTGTTCACCTTGGTAACCAAACCATAGATTTATCCTATGTTTTCCAATGCATCCGTCCAATTTTAATCTATGGCTAATTGAAATTTTTAAAAAATTGATCGAAATCTTTGTCACTATCGTGACTACTCCGCGAATTTCAAATGCAATTTCCGAAAGAACTTAATTTGTAAATAAAACAATACAGATATTTGTCTAAATCCAAAAAAAAGAAAAAAATTAATAACAAATCACTCCATTTGGAGTTATTATTTCAGCCGGACTGAGAAAAAGTCTGGTAAAAATTGGACTTTTTTGAGAAAGACCTTTTTCCAGATTCATCTTTGACATATTGAAATTAAAAATGATGGCAATGAATAGAATGCATACGAATGTATGTTATTACAATGGGTTTTTCCAGATATTTAAGATATTTTTAATTTCTAGAAATTTTTTTTAGAAAAAATTAATTTGATGCCTTCATGCGAGAGCAATAAAATGTGTATAATTTAGTGAATTTCATTTAAAAATAAATTTGATTTAAAATTCGTATAATTTTATGACAAAAAGACTAGATATGTTCGTAATGATCATGGGATGGATTTTAGAAAGAATCTTTATTGCATTGAACTATCGTAATGCATTTTTCTGAGAAATTTTTGATATCTTGAGTCTAGTTTCTACGAATTACAAATCGGGGAAGGATTGATATTTCAAAAATTTGACTTTAAAATAATTTTTTTTATGAGAAAATTTTAGAAGAATTTATGATTTTAGTTGGATCCTTTTTTTATAAAAAAAAATATTCATTCATTCCTGTCAACCGTAACGCATTTTTAGTTGAAACAGTATATACAAAATATTTTTATAGTAAACTAGCAGACCCGGCAGACGTTGTCCTGTCCAAATTTCAATAAATTTGTTTGTGATCGTTTTGTGGATTTGTAAAAAGTTATTGAAAATGTGTAAACAAAGTAAAAATGAGAAAAAAACGTATTTCTGCTACAAAAATCCCATTGAAGAAAGCACTTTCAGTTTTTCCCGACTTTTCAGATTTTCCGGGCAAATTTTCCCATTTTTCTTTCCATAAGAACCTTATTCGGACTACTACGAACATTTTAACAAAAAAATGAGCGAAATCTGTTCAGCCGTTCTCAAGTGATACGCTTACCAACGAACAGCATTTTATTTTTATCTATATTCAGCAAAAATGTCATTGTTTCTGCGTCCACGGCATTTTTACAAACGAAATTTCAGAACATCAGGGGCCCACCTAAAAATTTAATGGCTTCAAAATGGCGTCCGTAGACAGAAATATATTTGGTGGAGTCGTCGGGTTACTTTAAGGGCCCCGTAAACGATCAAATTTGTTTATCACTTTTTCAGCGCAAATGATCAAATTGTTTGACAAACAAATTTGTCAAATTTGCCCGTAATTTCAATTTTCGGCGACGTTCGTAGCTTAAGATTTATCATGCACAATGAGTAATACAAGCGACGATTGAGATCGTATTTGACAAACACCGCTGCACACTATCAAGCCTGTTTGTCAAACACGCCGAAAATCAAAATTTCCATCAAACACGTCAAATACAAAAATTGTTTGTCAAACACGTCAAACAAACCCGCAAACGATCAAATTGTTTGACAAACAAATCTGATCGTTTACGGGGTACTTAAATTTTCCGAAATTACCCGTTCTGAAAAAGTTTAGTTGAGAAAGTAAATAAAAACAAAATTTTTTAAAGTAACATATATTAAATTTATTTCGCCATAAAAATCTTAAAAATATATAATTAAATTCTCTTAGTTATTAAATTTAAAATCGTAATGATTTTCTAGCTGCAGGTCGGTTTCCTTTCCATTTAATCGGTGATTGATTCATTTTGATTATTTTGATTTTCTCCAACAATTCTTGAGGAATAATTAAACCTGGTGGATTTTGTTCTGCTTTTAAAGTACAATTTCGCAAATCCTTATCTGGTAGATTTTTGTCTTCTTTTGCTTCGGCATTCATTTCTTGTATTTCTTGGGCCAGTTTTGAATTGCCAATTACAAAATTGCAATAATTTTTTTTTTCCGGCACTATTGGTGTTGATGTTACCACATGAAAATTTGTAGCTAGAACGTTGGAATCATTCGATTCAATAGATTGGTCGATTGCTTCTGACTTTAGGCAATCACTATTTTCACAAGTGTGATAAAATTCACTTGAATTTTCATTGGTTAATGTTGTATCCATTTTGAAATATGTTTTTAAAAAAATTTGACTAAAATACGACACGAACTTATTCGGTGAACAACTGAAGAGTTATGAACCTTTCCATAATTAGGACCTACCTTTTATACATTTTTTTAATAACATATTGAAAAATTGAAAAAATTTGCAAATGTACCTGTTTTAACTAAGAAATAATTTAGGCATTCTTCTAATGAAATATGAAAAAGGATACAAAGTTGTAATTTTATGACTTTTTAAATTATTCATGGAATAATAAAATTATGAAAAAATCTAGTTTTACTTTAACTTATTTATTACGGCCGCTTGCAATTTAGGGTAGAGCGGGGCTAAATGGGGCCAGGGGTCAAAATGGGACGTTGCGTATTATTCGAAAACTATATTCGTCGTGGTGATCGTTCTTTGAGAGTTTTGATTGATTTTTCCAGCTGCTTCTACCCTAAAAAATGTTGGTGTATATTTAAGCTGTCAAAAGTTAGTGTTAAAAAAATAAAAATTTCAGTTTTTACGAACTTTTCTTTTCTCTGGAATTTTTCGGTTTTTCGTTTGTAAAAATTTGAGTTCGAACTTCTGTTTTTAATCGAGTATTTAACATCTATTTGGGTATGTTTCGGTATTAAATTTTTTAAAATATATTTCACGGTTTTGGAATAATCAACACCAAAAGAAAGAAAGTCATTGTGGGGTTAACTGGGACAACCATAGTGGGGTTATCTGGGACATATAAAAAAAATTAAGGAACTAAAAAAACATTCCACCAATTCTATCTTTTTCATTTGCATATAAAACTATAGGGCTATTTAACCCCACATCTTGGCCCATTTGCGCCGCAGTTTAGCAGTTTATGCGGGTTGAGCGGGACAGGAAGCTTTATTCAATATCACATAAATAACCATGTTTTCTGTGATTTTAAACACATCCTTTTATAAAGCAAATATTAAAGTTCCGATTGTAATAACATAAGGGGTTATGGTCAAAACAGAAAAAAATGGCCCAATTAGCCCCGGTCTGCCCTACATTTTGTTTTCCGAAAATCTAATGGAAAACTAATGTACTTTTAATATTTTCTATCATACGAAGATGGATTTTTCAAATTGTTTGACTGGTTTTTCCTTCTTACAGAACTCATTCGTTGCAAATAAAAATAAATGCTTCAAATGTAAAAATTATTTTAGAAATAAGGACATCGACGGAAAAATTTACTTTCTATATCATTTTCAAGGAAAATTTGATTAACTCAATCGGTGTTGTTATAATATGTATGTTAGTTGAATTTCCTCTTGAAAATACAATGTTGAGGGCGTATTATTTTGTCGCGAATATCCTCGTGTATAGTGAAACGAGATTTCATTATACGAGTAGATGTGTTTATCTACCGTGGAAATCAAGTATGTTTACATTATTATACTTGTAGAATATATTACGTAGGAATATTTTGATTATAAATGCAACATAAAATTAAAATATAATAACATTGTACAATATCATAAATAATCATAATCATGATATCAATTACGCTATAATTGTTGACATTTTTATATACTAAATAAGTAATAAAAAAAAAGTAAGAAAATCACCCATCAATTTCTGTTTAATTTCGCATACCATTAACTTTATTTATATTTGTATATATTATCTAAGAGGAGCAAAACATCCTGATAAGCTCAATATGTAGTAACATCCCGATCATGGGAAATTCTATATCATCTCTGCCTTGAGATTTTACCTGTGCATTGTATAGTTCTGGGTCTACTTTAAAACAGCCACCATCATAATGTTCTTTTTTTACTCGCATTGTTCTCGTCTTTTATCTTTTATATTGCCATTTCCTACGTGTGGTTTAGGTTAGATGATGCTTAACAGATGTGTCTAATATATATTTCCATCGTGCGGAAACTTAAAGACAAAACAAAAAAAACTTTCTCCATTTCTTTATAAAAAAAAAAAAAAACAATGAATTAAAAGAATTCAGGAAAAAAATTGTTCTACTCCGATGAGAATCCACTTTCGGTTTATTGGCAAAATATTACACTTAATTAATTTTTATCGGTCCAACATTTTTGATGTAAACAATTTAAGTAGTCCTATGTAAAAGGTGCGCGTCTATGCAATAAGGATATGAAATTTTTCTTATTCTTTAACAAAAGGATATGCGTTTTGCTGGGGTTTTCTTCTCCATTTTGCCATATCCGCATTGTTAATGTCGGCCCCAAAATTGAAACCAGACGATGTATTTTCTTTTTATATGCACAAAAGTTATGATCGTAATGAAATTTTATGTAGCACGCGAAACTTAAAGAATAATAGCCAATTGCTTGGAAGAAGCCATTTGAGCCTGTCATAAATCACCATTATTAGCGCATATATCTGCCGTTTTTTCTTTTTTTTTTTCATATACAATATTATCTTGTGTAAAAACGCCCATGTATATGAAAGTTATTATTTTTACTTTTAAGTTTTATAATGTAATTTCGTTATATTTTTCGCAGTGGTTTTAACTTCCTTAAGTTTATCATCCCCATATCATTAAATTTCTTTTCATGTGTAATGGATATATGAATTTTCATGAATTTACAACCGCGCTATAAGAAAATCATAGTAAATATAGTAAAATCGCGATAATTTCAATCGATTAAAATCGTGGCATTTTGCATTTCTGAAAAGGTAAAATATGTAAAAGTTTCCGCAGTTTAAAGGTTTTAACATAATTCAAAGATAAAATTGATTGTTAGTATGATTGAAATTATTGCGGTTTTACTGTATTCACTTAAAATTATTATACTCCTTCTGTCCGAAAATTTAGTATATATTTTTAGAAAATTTCAAAACCAATCATAAATAAAAAATTGTAATCAAGTAAGGTTATTTGTTAACATGATAAATAACTGCAGTGGAATCGTGTAGCTGCATTTGCATCAAATCGTATTGGAAAGGAATAAAAATGATAAGGTTTTTTCGATACGATTTTAGTCTAAATCGAATTACAAGATTCCACTCCTGATAAATTCTTGATGAGTAATTGATGTTTAACATTAACTAAAGTCAAACATCAACTAGAATGTTTTTGAAAGTTATGTTGTATTGTAAAGAGGAAATCCAAGTCGAAGCTACTAGCTGTTAATAAGTGTAATGACATATTGCAAATTTTGATGTAACTGAAGAATGGTTAAACAATGTTTGGCCAAATGAAGAAATTTCTATAAGAGTCTACATATCAAAAAGGCATACTTTGTAGTGAAAGTTATGAATCCTTGACTATGTTTTGCCCTAGTACTAATTTAATCATGTCGATCGCCATGTAGGCATCTTATCTACATGACTCATATTTGTACTAGGCTTTTTTCGTCGATCATAGTCATGTACATGTCCATATCTAATGGCCATCCTACATGTATACCAGAAATTCGGAATGTATATAATATCTTCGGACGGAAAGAGTACCTTTTAATATTTTGCTTTTATTTTTCACTATTGTTCAATTTATTGTATTTTTGTACGTAATTCGTCTGTAATTTATAGTTTTTATTTTTCTCTCCTTGGAATATCAATGCACTATACTCATATTTAACCACGCGAATCCAAACAAATTCATTTGGCCACCCATTTTAATCAATCATACGAAACCTGTAATATTGTTTGTACAACTTATTGCTTATTGTTAAAATAAAAAGCACAAATTCATATGGTTTTTATATAAAATACGAAAAGCTTTCTATATTTTGCAAAATATTATTTTATGCAAACAATTTACATATCCATGGAATTTATAATAGCGCGTTTTATTAATATTATTTTTTATGATATGGAATTTTATTTAACATAAAAGCATTTTCATTGAATATTATTTTAAGTTTTAAAATTTTTTATTTGAGTTTGGTTTTTAATTTGTTTGGAAAAAAAGAAGAATTAAAAAATAACGTACTTTCTTCTATAAATAAAGAATGCGAAAAACCAACGAAAAAGCTAGATAAAGCTAAATGGTAAAAATTTCATAATACCAAAATATGTATAATTGGATATTACTGGCAATGTGTACAAAGTTGCCTCATGTTAGGATAGAAAAATCCACTTAAATTTTACTATTTCCAGCCACGAATCATAGACCGTCGTTTCTGTGATATTATTAAATATGATTAAGGGTACTATCCGGTCACATCGTACCAAAAACATATGATATTTATTTATTTTTCTAAGGAAAAGTATTCAATATGTGAGTTTTATTCACCGCTATAAGGCACCTCCATGGACGCTATCACAATTCATCAGACGATCGCCTGTAAGAAAAAGTCCCGAGAAATGAGTCTAATTACAAATATACATATTTCGGCAAGAAATTTTGGCATCGATCAATAATTGAATTCTTACAGACATCACAGTGAGAGAAAATGGTTTCCTATTAATATATGCTACAAGTTTTTTTTATATGCAATTTTAATTTAATGGAATACATAAATATATCTATGTCTATAGTGGAATTCTGTAAGGCGACAGTCATTATCACTGTAAGAGTAAGTTAAAATATCGCCCAAACATTGATTAGTATTTGAAAGTGACAAATCAATAGCCGCCACTTCAGAATTATAGCTTTCAAGCAACAAATTACCTTAAGAAATGTATAAAAGCTACAATCAATTGTACCTTGCAGCCTTTCGAAATTCCTCAGCTGCGTTCGAGTCCCTTATCTGGTTATAAAGTCTACACCGTTGTGAATTTTATTTTGAAACTTTCATATGCTATTGTTGAAATGTCGTTCTATAAGAATATCCAGAAAAAGCATGAATTTTGAGTTTTTGTAAAATTTTGACCAGACAGTACCCTTAAAGCATGCAAAAAGTTTGCATTATACTGCATTAATTAGTATACAAGTCATTCGAATAAATTTGTTTAACTCATTTTATTAATTTTAGATTTTAGATCACTTATCTTGTTTCATTTCAGTTCGCTCTATCTGGATATTTGGACATGTAGCTCCGTTGAAAGGTGGATAAAGATTTTTTTATGAATATAATTCTATACATTCTAAAAAAGGATAATTTAGAAATCATACTTATACATTTTTTAAAAAGAATTCATGGGAAGTATGACAAAACATTACTTTATATTTGTGGCAAAGTTGCAAATTGATTTCGAAATTTGAATCCTATTTATGAAAGCCTTTTCCCAATACAGATAGATTTTATTTAACCAAGTAGAAAGCCTATTCTTAGAAAACTAAAAAAGGGCCGAATATAAAATCTTTTCATCTTTCTTCAGGAAAACGCATGTACATTTCCATATGCTATAAGTGGATATATGCCTATTTCTTTTTATTTTGTAAATTTCAAACAATGTTGCATATTGTCTTAATTTTACTATATTGTATAATATGAAAAAATTTACACATATTACATGAAAGTACAATTATGGAATGGAAACTAAAATTTATGATATCTGGCAAACTATGTTTTTAACTGCATTTATATATGTTTTCCCTAAAACTAATGCATTATGTATGTATCAATAGCGAATAAAAAGTAAGTAAGTATATTTCCGAGAAATAAAATAAAAGTGATATTAGAAACATAGAAAAAAAGAAATATTATATATCTTCATTAGTGGATGGTATTCATGGAATCAAACAAACAGAAAAAAGAAGCTCTCTTGAGGCTTTGTTTAGTTTTTCTTTTTGCAAGGCTTTTCATATTTGTTATCCATATGGAAATTTCAAGTTTACCTACATCAACATATTGATTCCGTTGGGTGATGCAATTTTTAATTAAAGTTTCATTGTAATATGATGAGAAAATGCAAAACTGAATTTCGCTACACGTTTTATACACATATTAAATATGAAGAGCAAATAATCCAAAGGATATATTTTCAATTGATATTTGCTTTTCTCAGTTTTATATACTATATAAAGCAGACAAAAGTGTGTATATTAATGCCATAGTTAAATATGTATGAAAGTTTCCAAAATGATTTTGTTTGCTTCATCAAAATACGACCTTATATGAAATCATCATTTTCATCATCATCATCATCATCATCATCATCTTCAAATTCAACTTATTCGTCTTCATATAATTCCATTCTTTTGTTAAATCACGAATATATAGTATGAATACTTCTATGGGTATAACTTTGATCCTAATACCTAATATTTTATCATTAAATACAATGTTTTAAATTTAAAATCATATATGATGAATATTTTTGTTATATGAAGATGAATAGTTTTGTCTAATGAAAATCACACAAAATTGGAAATAATTAATTTGTCTCAAGTAGATCTCAAATGTATTGATAATTGGTCTAACTTTGAGTTATATAGAACATATTTGAAATCGTTTTGTTTCCACTAAAATGAATATATCACGGAATTCCACTATTCGAAATTCTATACTTGTGAAGACAATTGTTTACTTTTTTTTTGTTAAATTGCTTACTTCAAGCGTAAGAATTATATAAGAGCTTCTTTAAATTAATTTTACTAAGACAGAAATTGAAACTACAAGCGTTTATATTAACTGCACGTAGCATTCGAGAAACTGGTTCGTTTTTCCCGTAAACCGTTTTGTGGTACAACATTTTAAACAAGTCCACTGATCTCAAGGAACGTACATTTATAGTTAGCGGCACCTTTTATAATAGTAAAGGAGCATCAATAGCGCCATTGAAAATTTGATGGACAAAAACAATATCAGCCTTCTGACAACGCTTTTCTAAAGATTGCAGGTCAATCAGTTTTAACTTATCACAGTACGGGGGTAGTAGGAAAGGGTCATCCGAAGGAAGATCTCTGAATGCAAAACGTATAAATCTATGTTGTACAGACTCCAATCTGTTAGTTAGACTTTTATGTAGAGCTAGCTCTTTGGACCAGTGAATTAATATGTAGCTTGAAGTTAAGTTCACTGTCACAAATCACTTCCAAATTTCTAATGTTACACACTCTACGTAGAGACGCATCGTTAATATTACATACATATAGACAATTTTCACGTTTCCTGGAGAATGTGATATACTCACATTGGTCGCTGTTGAGCGCCAAATTATTTCTGAGACATCAGATTACAAAATTATCCAAATTGTTCTGCAGATACAGAGAGTACTTAATCACGGAGGATACATTATTAATTGTAAGAACGAATAAAATTGGTCCTAAATGGCTACCTTGAGGCCAAGTGTTGCAATATAATGCTCAGATTTGGAACAACGGAAAAGTACCTGATAACTCCTTCCCTGGAGATAGGACTGAATCCATTATTAGATATTTACAAAAACTTTTAGAAAATGTTTAACTGCGATCGAAATTAATTTCTACTTAGTATTGATCAAATTAAAAACGCGATCTTCCTTCCGAATGGTGGCTCGCATTTTTTTATGTATTGAAGAATATTCATACTAAATTTGATGCGGATATGTTCAACAGTATAGAAGTCTTGTTCTATTGAAATAAAGAAAAGCATACAAAATAGTGCTGGACTCGGGAAAAACAACGAAAACGAAAGGCATGACATGTCCTAAAAGATAAAATAAACAAATAAATAAATAAAACTACTTTTTGCCTCCTTTGAAACAAGTTCTCCACACAAATCCCAGTCAGCGTCGTTTGGTATAAGTTAGTTAGTACCATAGAGTGCTCTTAGGTTCAAATTTACATTTCGGTAATTTTCACATTATTTCTTAACTCAATTTGATAAATGTTATTTCATTTCGATTTCTTACAAGTTCATATCTTACTTTTATCCAATTTTCGACTAAAAATGAGGTTGAGCTAATATTAAATTCATTTCGAATACTTTTAGTGCATAATGAATTTTCTGAAAGTTAATCAATAAATAATAAATCTTTGATTACACATTAAAGGTATAATTATTTCCCTAAATATCCCCAAAAGAAGAAAAAAAAGTAATACATATTTTTTTTTTTTTTTGGCTCATGCCATCCACATAAGGTGAAGTTGAATATTATTTGTTTCATTTCCTTAAGGATGATTAATTACTTTCGTTAAGTGCTATGAAAATGTGTTAATATGTACAGCATGAATAGTAATTTAGGAGAAAAGTTATTCAACTCTTGAAAATGATTATAGATAAACAAAAGCTAAATGGAAATTTGTTTGTTATTATTAATATTGAAAAGCATGAAATAATATTAAATACAGGATGAATATCCATTTTGTAAGAAGAGTGTATGCTCGTGTAGAACACTATGCAACCATATTCAATTATAAATTTACAAATTTTTGAATAATTGACTTAATTAATTGCATAATTAAAAATATCATTGAAATAACTATAATTTGTGAAACAAAATCAGTTATTAATAGTTCAAATAAAAATGGTAGCTACTAAAATATACAGATTTTGTTTTAGCTTTAAAAATACATATTGCAAATATGCATATTTATTACGTTGCTATTATTTTGATTAAAGTTTTATAAAATCGGCATTGCCTCAATACCAAACGCATTCATAAACATATAGCAACTGATTTTTTGATGGCCTATGGTAGAAATGGGACAGAAAAACTGTCAAAACTAACATTATTTCAAAGTTTTTTCTTCATAACTTCATTTCCTCTTTTCAAAATTTCGTCTAATTTGCAGGTAACCCAGGCCCTGATAGGTCTAATCTGATTATTTAAATCGGTGTATTAGTTTTTAAAGTACATCAAAAAAACTATATGAAGATGGTTATTTTCTCCTAGGATTATTTCATCCTCCACTATCCTTGGACCGATGTGACTGAAATTTAACACGGTATCGTTTATTGTTATTGTAGTTAACTTATATAATTAATTTAAGCAAAATTGGGTTACAAATTTTCAAATTAACTCCTAAAAACCATAAACAAAAAAACGACAAAACTTTCCGGTCACCCTGGTATTTGCTTAATAACTTTGCATAACTTGCATCGATTTTGCTGAAATGCAATACCAAAGCAAGTTAAGGACCAAAGAACTAACATTGTAAATTTCATCAAAATCGGATAACGTGTTTTCGAGTTATCTTGCATACGAACAGACGGACGGATGGACATGCATAAATCGATATAACTTTTGATTCCCTACACAAGCATACCCTTAAAACCTTTCTATGACGATTATTTCGATGTTTTACAAATGGAGTGACGAAACTAATATACCCTCTGGTAGTACCTACCATTGGGCATAAAAACTTACCCCTGTTTCAAATTGGGTTTGAGAAAGTCATTGACGCAATAGTAAATTCATTCGATATTGTGTCAGGAAAATCATTTACCAATTATCATATTTGTTCACAAAAATTTAAGCTCTATTGGTATTGAGGCAGAATAAACGCCTCCAAGTTTTTCGTATGTTTATTATTGACGAAAAATTTAAACTTAAACGTTTGTGTATAAGAAACTTGTTTAATTTTACATTGTATACATTTTTACTATATTTGCATTATTTAAAATATTTCGGTATCATGTTTTCCAGATGAAAAACTGGACAAGCCTAAACCCTTTTTCTTGTACTCTTGATAATAAAAAAAGAAAATTGTTTTAATGCGAGGAATTTACGAAAAAATTAAATTGTTCCTAAAGCTTTGAAATGTATTTTTAAAGTGAAAATATCAAAATCTGAAAGATCCTTTAAAATTTCAAAACAGGAAAGGTATTTCATCAAAAGGTCAATTTTATCAACCATTCTGTAATTTCTGTTCTTGCTATTTTTCGGCAAGTAAATTATGGTTATGCTGGAGTTAAGCAAATTATTTATTGTAATGGCAAAATCCTTTTCTTTATAAAAAAAAAAAAATTAAATAAAAAATGTTGAATATGAAAATCTCCCTAAAAACATATTGGATTAAATTTTCCACGAAAATCATAAAATTATTGACGAAATTATGTAAAGCCTTTGATGTTTAGCTTAAGGAATGCCCGTATGTCTGGCTTTATACATTATTTGTTATTGTAAATATTTTAAATTGAAGTACCGGAAAACGTGCAAAATGAAAGTTACTCATTCGATCCGTCTAGGCATATTTTATATAGCTTTCTGTAATCTCTTCAAAAAATTCGCTCAAATTATTTCACAATAATTTAAACGGAATTATTATTTATAATAAATTCTTTCAGTGTCAGCAACAATGTCCTCATTTATCGTTCATTTGACATTCTATTACACAGGACACCGAATGGAGGAATACGTTGTAGAATCCTAATCCAGCGTTTCCTAAAGTTAGTATGAAATGATTTTTGAACGTTATGTCCAACACATAGTTTGTATCTTATTCTGATGGGAAAAATCAGAAAACTAGAAAGAAATGGACTTTTGCAATTTTCGCTAGGATTGATAGATTAAAAACATCAAAACATCAAAATTGGTAGTGTGCGACGGCACAGCATAAAGGCCAATCTCCACCCAGCCGACATCTTATTCTGACAGGAAAAAACAGAAAAATAGAAAGAGATGGACTTTTGCAATTTTCGCTAGGATTGATAGATTAAAAACATCAAAACATCAAAACATCAAAACATCAAAATTGGTAATGTGCGACGGTATCGTGTGTGATTATTGTGAGAGTATGTACCCGCAGATGAAGTGCCATATAAATCAGATAAACATGTTCATCTGTTTTTGAGGGGAATCATCTCCAGATCGAAAATCAGTTGGGGAAATCAAAAATGCAGAGGCCGACAAAATTTGTAGGATGATTGTTTTCTCTATTTCTGTTTAACCAATTTTTGTATAATGTTATCCCATACTTGTATCAGAAGTAAGATGTCGGCTCTGTGGAGATTGGCCTGAAGTATAGAGTAAAATGACAATCTAAGAACATGTAAAAACTTACGAATGACCTTTCGTTTATTTTTAGGATTATAAAACATTTTGTTACCGCTCTGATTTTTTTCAATAAAAATATTCGTTTTAGTTTATATTTTGTATACTGTCTCGCTTATACTTAGCTTCTGATGTACTGTGAACACGCCCTGGGATGCCACCGAGTCGCATACTTTAAAAATGTCTATCTTAATCAATGAAAATCATTAATAATAATAACAATAAATATGTTAACATAAAAATACAACGATTTTTTTTATGTCAGCCTATATAAAAATGTTCCATAAAATATCTACAGATGATATTTTATTTCATCTTGTTTACAGGTGTAATATTCTTTAAACCTTTGTCGTAAATATTGTCATCACTTATGGGAACCCTGCTATATGTGAAGATATCTATGTTCGATATCTAAAAGTATGTAGCATACATTACATATGTATAAATTTGGTGTTCCTTTCGGTATTAGGCTAGCATAACATATGAAAATGACAGTACCCATTGGTTAAAAGTTATATGAACTTGGCTTAAAAATATATTCTTTTTTTTTTTTGAAAATCGTTTATTATAAACGAAAGAATTTATCGATGGATATTTTTCAAATGGAAAAGTCAACAATCAACATACGCCATCATGATGATATTGCAAATTCGAAAGTGCCTGAAAGAATTTGTGTTTTTCTTTTGCGAAAATTGGTGATTCACTAAGCAGTAAAAATGTCAACAGGAACAATCTATGGAATATGAAGATGTTTTCCTTTCAAAGGAAATTTTATATATGAGTCCCGCAAAAAAAAAAATGAATATGTTATTTTTATTGTATTATTCTTCATGACGTTTATATTGAAGCTGACATCAAGTTTTTATTAGAGATTTTATTTTTAGAAATTATGTTTTCTTTGTCAAAACATGTTTTTATCTAATATACTAGTAATATATTGAAATTCTTATATTTATTTATTTATTTGTCAACAATTATAAGATTTAAGTTTGAGTATGGAATTATGGAATTAATTGCGTAGTACCAGAAAACGAAGTCGATACCAAACGTCTTTCATATAAATTTCAACAAGCTGCTGAAGAATTGTATTGATGCTGTTGATGTATACTTTCAGTACCTGAAAGACCGTTACATAAAGGCGAAAAACCCTAGTTAATGAGACTGGAACAGTATTCAGTTTATAAATAGGTCAATAAAGTTATTACAGGATCTAGAAGGTTTGACTTCGTGACTTGATATGGAAAAACAAGTTTACTTTATTAATAAACTAGGGGCTTCGTCCTTGCTCGCTTCGCTCACCAAATAAAACAATGTATAAATAATAACCAAAAAATGTTGCAAGGACACTACTCTTTTGTTTTTTGTTTTTTTTATTTTCTTTAGCGGTAGAATAAAATCCCCTTTTTCCTTTTCTCCATCTCAATTTTTCAAGACGCTAAATTATCTTTTCTTCATTTTTAATTTGTGAGATATTTAAATTCATTTGTAAAGGTATTTCCTTGAATATATTCGCCTAAAAGTATGTATACTTCAATTATTTATAATTATAAATATGCGGAAAAAAATATTTTATGCTACAGAGGAATTCGCCTTAAAGTATGCATACAATTCGCCTAAAAGTACTTATTTCATCTTATTTATAAATGATTTGCGGAGAAAACTTTTTTATATAATAGATAGATAATAGCAATAATGTACGTTATCTCACGATTCTCGATAAAAATTCAATAATCTCTAGCGTTTTAATCGAGAATCGTTAGATAAGATACTTCATAGCAGTTAATATGTCTTTAGTATTAGAGCCAACGAAACATATGTACGTATTACCGATATTTACATATGCATGCAGCTGAAACCCGTGTTGCGATACCTCCAAAGCAAAACAAATTTTGAGGACAACAGAAATCTTGATTACATAATAATCGGTCATCCTGTTAGCGAATCAGAAATGATGATATAAAAAAAGAATATGAAATTTTACCAGTAAAAATGGACAAGATTCAAGAATATATCTCAAGAAATAGTATGAGAGTTGGACATCCGCATCATAAAATAACAAAACACACGTCGCCCGAGGTAACTTACAAAAAAGAAAGTGAAGTTTTATACTTCGATATCAAAAATTGTGCTATAAAATATAAATAGCTATAAAACCAATTGGTTATATTAAAAGTTTCTATACCGTCTAGGATGACTGATTACGAGAAATATGGGTACTAGTGGTTCTTCGTTGAGAAATTCTACTCATAATTTCTCCAATAATTTATATGACATTTGTTTTTATGCATTCAGATTTTGGTTCTTTCGGCATAGTTCCAATACAAGACTTTATCTTATCGTTTGAGGTGTAGATCTACGTGGCAAGCTTTTATACAACAATATTTTCTGTACGATTTTTTTGAATAAACAATAAGTTTCAGTAAAGTTCAATAATGTTCAATAGAATTGAAATCAGTTGAATTATTCGGTCAGTATAATAGTAATAACTAGTTACCGTTGGTAAGTTTTTTATACTAAATATGAAACTTGCCAACTTATTCATTATTGTTCTATAAAATATAAAGAACCTTTGCCTACAATATATGGAAGAAAAGCGGTTTCTGGAGGTTCAAAAAATATCATTTCTAAAAACATAGTTCGTACTCACGAAGAAGCTTTATGTAATTTTCGTATTAGGAATTAGAATTAGAATTTAGAATTTGAATTTTTGTATTCGGGAATTAACTATATCAATGTAGGTACTATATTGTCCAAATTTTAAAGTCAACTTTAAAGTTTGGATAGTTATCGAACTAAAGTTCAGATTGATATTCGTTTATTTGAAAAATTTAAGAGGCATATTAGTATAACATGATACTCCTATTATATTAATATTAATATCAATATTCAAATTTCCTTTCAACTCTCAATTACTTAAGGAATTTTTAATTTATGATCATTATAGTAAATCCTGTTTAAAACTAGTAATTTTCGGAACAATTTGTCTTTTCAAATACATAATTCATAATAAAGTTTGGTATATGAAGAAATTTTGTATAGGTTCGTCCTATCAATCCTCTCCTTTTATATAGATTCAATGTATATATTTATATCCTTTTACTCAATGATAAAAAGGGTTTTTCTTTACAAGTTTTCCATATCTGCCAAATATTTCATATGTATACATATAAATTTCTATGAATATGTCCGATACTACGTATAACTTACATATATCTACTTACGTACTTTATATCTATTTTATTCCGGAAACTATGGTCAAAGTCTATTAAAGAACAATAGGGTGGAATCGTTATCAAAACCTTTGACCTTTCCTTGTCGCAATCATAAATTGTAAAGTTTCATCCGATATTTCAATTATGAGCTCATGCATTATGCAAAAAGATTTACGCACGAAAGACCCATACACAACTATCATTATCATCACTATAAAACCCATTTCAAGGAACCACCATTTCGGTCATAATATTGAACCGATTTCATTGAAAATGTAAAATTCTGGACTCGATTGAGTTTCCCAGTCTGTAGATTATTTTCTTCCTTTGACTATCTCAGAATCATATAAATTTTGACACACACGTTTCCCAATAATTCTTTATGTGGTGGGTCTCTATTTTTACGCTTTTCACTTTTAAACGATCTCATAACTTTGACACTAAAGAAGGCGTTTTCTTTTTGTATATATGGATTTTGGTATCAGGATTGTCCATATTTCATTTTTGAGTACCATATAAAATCCGTAATCAGATTTTGAAGCGAAAAATATGTTTGCATATAAAAAATAATCAAAAGCGCGCCAAAAAAAGTAAGCTTTTAACATAGCGCCTGATAAAGGAAAAAAAAGCTAACAAAAATTTTCATTTTTAGGGAAGTTTGGTTTTTCTTCTATTTTTTTTTTCTTATAGGATTCGTTAGTAGATATATTTTCTTATGAGAGAAAATTTTAAACCATGAGGAAGATGGCAGACACATCTATTTTAATGGAAATTGTGGGTCTTTCTTTATTGAGATGTGATACGTGTATGTTCAGAATTCTATGGAGCACTTGAGGCCATAAAATTTGGCAGTTGTCAGCAATATTTTGGTGATAATGGTTCATGGTGTGTATTTATTTATATTATTTTTTGTTATCAGTATGTGAATTATTTTTTCTTTCTTTTTTTTTTTTTAACTTTTATTATGGTTTTAAAAGTACGTCGGAGAAAGAAAAACGATGACTTTCAGAAGGGTTATGTTTTTTAATGGCTATCTTCGACTATAACATTTGGTATTCTCAAGTTTTTTTTTTCTTGGAAAGTAACATATGCATTATATAGTTCAGATTTAATATATAGTTTTTGTCATTCAAAATTGAAAAACTGACGTTATTAAAATAGATATGGAAGCGTATAGGATGATATATATTGGTGAAAATGTGAATAGTATTTTCCTTTTTAGAGTATGATTTATAATAATAACTAAGATAAGGTTCTTATATTTTATCCTAAAAAAATAACAGAAGATTTTTATAGTTTTAAATATTAATTTAAAAAGATATTCAGTAAAAATGTATTTGTTTTAGAGACTTGTGTGTTCAATATAAATATTACTATAAGTATTATTGCTCAATTGTATCATTGTAAATAGTATCAACAAAATCTTCTCTTAAAACAGAATTCATAAATGTTGTAGATAAAAGGATTGGTGGATGGTGCTTTCCACTAAATGTCCTTTTAATATAAATATTGGGTGAAAGAAAAAGTTCGTGGATTTCTTTCACCAAAATTCAAACACATTTTTATTACATTTTAAATTAATTTTATTGAACCAAATATGTGTAGTTGATCGATAATCTTTTGCATTTTTCTAGTAAAACCATTATGCCACTGTAGAATTTCTGGGATTTCTGGTCGAAAAACTGAAACAAATGGTAGTCGGACGGAGCAAGGTCCGGACTATACGGTGGATGCATCAAAACTTCCCAGCCAAGCTGTTACAATTCTTGCCTAGTCATTAAAAATGCTTCATTTTTCTTGGACCAGGATCTTTTTCACACCTGATTATTATATCTGATCCACTTATCATCACCTGTTATCAGTGTTTTCAAAAATGGGTCGATTTCGTTTCGTCTCAGAAGCGGTTCGCAGATGGAAATACAGTTCATTAAATTTTTCACTGTTAATTCATGTGGAACCCAAAAATCGAGCTTCTTTTTGTATCCAGCCTTACGCAAATGGTTCAAAACTGTTTTTTGGTTAATCTTTAGGTCCTCACCAATGTCCGAGTATGAAATGTGTCAATTTTTTCGAGAATTTAATCGACTTTTAAAATGATTGGTCCACTATAGTGCGGCTCATCTTTAATATCAAAATCTCCAGAGCGGAAACGAGCAAACCATTTACTTGCTGCTGATTTTGATAGAGCATCTTCCCCAGAAACACCACAAATTTTTTTTACAAGCCTGCGAAGCTTTATCGCCTTGGTCGAAGTGATATTGTAAAATACAGCGGATTTTTCGGAATTTTTGCTCATTTTCAAAACCAAATTACCACAATTACTTCTGACAGAATTTCACAAGTTTTAAAAAAAAAAATATAGTTTGAAATGTTTCCTTGCAAGCGCGCTATAATATAGCATGACAGGATTAGAATTACTAAAGTTATGCGACTCTAAAACAACCTATTGGAACAAAATTCGCGAACTTTTCCTTCACCCAATGTTTACAATAATTTAGGTATTTATTAGATACATTTATTTTCACTTTCTGGGAAGCATCCTTATTGCACGACCTTATTCCATTTAATTTTTACCGTTCTCATTCCTAAATTGAAAGTCTCTCTTTAGATCTAATCAGATTTAAAAGTTAAGACAAAATCATGCCGTTCAGCAATTAGTTCTTGCAAAACTTTTAATATTCAAATTATTATTATTGATACTCATTTCATTGAATTTCAGCAACTCCGAAGAATACAAATAAATTCCCAAAAGAACCAACTTCAGCTTGAATCCGGCATTAAGTGTGTACATTTTTATAAAATTCGCAAGGTAAATGAAAACGTACATCAAGTTTTTATGTGCGTAGTGAATGAACTTTTACTACTTAAAAAAATATCGAGTCTAAATTGAGTCCAAATGTTGATCCGCGTAATCAGTTTCGACACTCCTGTGGCGATCCTTCAGTGAACGGGTACAAATAAGGATTGAGTGTGATAGCATTTGTAGTTGACTGTGCGCTATGTCGATCCGCTTACAGTAAATTTTGCCTAAGAGTCAATAATAAGAGTCAAACAACTATGTGTCACTGTGTCATATAATAAAAGTGTATCTTTTATAATTTTGACCCAGTTTGGTTACAATGTTTAAAAATTATAAATACATTTCACCTTTATAAAAATGGATATTACTTAATGTTAAGCATTTATGACTAACCTTAAAAACCATAAACTCGTTTACCAGCACTAAAGTGCACTTACAACAATAATGACACTACAACAACTTGCTTGATGAATAGCCCAGCATAGTGCCAAACTTGGCATTATTCATAAATATGTAGTTGAAAGTGAAGAAAACACCATAACAAGAATTTAGAATTGTTTCTAAATTAAGTGTTGAGTATTAAAATGAGCTTGTATTAGAACTTTTCTACACTACGTGGGATTATAAAACAGTAAGTTTTTAATTTCCATGCATTGTTCCATAAAAAAAAATTGAAAAAGTTTAATTCTGCAATTTCAGTCTGTAAATATATGAAGAAAGTGGATAGAACGAATGCTTCACTAATTGCTTCATTTCCTTTAATACTAATTTTTCTTTTCCATAACTCCATAAGGCTTTTGAGTGACGTATACAAGGTGTAGTCAAATCCTAAGTAAACTAATGCAGTAAAAAACGAATGGTCGATTTTTTTTCATATAATATGTTAGGTTATTCAAAGTAGTTCCCTTCCAAGTCTACAACGAATGAGTGTTCAATTTCATCGACTTGAATGTTATTGAAACCACGCGTCGCGGTGTACTTTTTTGGATTTAGGCTCCTTTTTCGACAACCATTCGGCACTTTGACTCTTTGTTTCTGGGTCATATTGGAAGTACTATATCTCGTCACCAGTCCCAATCAATCTTAGGAAGTTAAGATGCTGTGCTAATGAATACTCTAAAATGACTCATTCTGTTAAATTTTTCATCGTCTATTAAATTGTATGAAACAATTCGGGCACAATCCTTGTTTTCCTGCATATCCTCAGTAAGAATGGTATGTAGAGTATCGTACGATATTGCTAGGGCCTCCGCTATCATATCGATTGATGCATTTTGAACTTCGGCAATGAATTCACGAACTTCATGCTCATTTCAGGTGTTTTCACTATTTCCCAACCTTTGCTAAATTGTCTATGCCATATACCATAAAATTCAATGCTCTTGATAGGCAATCATTATCAAAAACTTATTTTAAACATATAGTAACTTATGGTAAAATGGGGCAGAAAAACAATTAAATCTAACAGTATTTCAAGGTTTTTTCTTCATAACTTTGTTTCCCCTTTTCAAAATTTCCTCTAATTCGCAGGTAGCCTAGGCCCTAATAGGATAAATCCAATCCACAAATTTTTTCTAAATCAGTATGTTAGTTTTTAAAGTACATCAAAAAAAACTTTATGGACAAACTTATTTTCTCCTAGGATTATTTATTTTTCCAATATCCTTGGACCGATTTTGCTGAAATTTGACTTTGTATCTATTTACGTATTTAACCAATATAATTAATTTAAACAAAATTGATTTACAAATTTTCCAGTTAAATCCGAAAAACTATATAAAAAAAACGACAAAACTTTCTGGTCACCCTGGTTTTTGCTTAATAACTTCCCTCCCTTTCGGTCGATTTTGCTGAAATGCAATACCAAACGCAGTTAAGGAATAAGCAACTTACATTCTAAATTTCAGCAACATCGGATAACGCGCTTTTGAGTTATCTTGTCCACATAAATCGATATAACTTTTGATTCCCTGCACAACCATACCCTTGAAATTTTTCTGCGATAATTATTTCTATGCGTTACACACTTAGTGACAAAACTAATATACCCTATGGTAGTACCTACCATAGGGCATAAAGATTTTGTATGTTTCGTTGACGGTTTCATCACTTTTAATGAGGAATTTAATAATGATTCTTTGTTCCATGTTTCTTTTTACGAAATTTTTTGGACTGCCGCTACGTCTACCATAACTTTGGCATTTCATAAAATAATTTTTGGTTTTCTCAGGTTTTCTCAGAGGACATTTGTAGCGTTTTAATAATAATGTAGGATTCACATGTGAAACAACAAGTAACTAAATTCAGTCTACTTAGCATGATATGTTTAAATTTAAATCTAAATACGAATAATGAGTAAGAATCTTAAAGCTTTAAAATTGATCGAAATTAAAAAATAAAAAAATGAATAATAAAATGTTTATAAGAATTTCAAATGTTTGATTGTTTTTTATGTAATTATTTTATTCGTTGACTGTGGGTCGTTTAAATACATCTGTCCAGATATTACTTTTTGACAGTATCACAATAAGGCAACCGTCGAATAATAAAAGAGAAAAATTAGGGTCGAAAATGAATCGTCTGGTGTGAATGTTCATAATTACTGGTGTTGACGTTCACAATAATTCTATTCGGTCCCATTTTCATCATCTCATCTTTCATTAGTACCCAAAAACCAAAAAATTTCTACTCTAACAAGACTTCAATCAGAAAAAAGAAATGTAACTAGTTTATATTCTTTTATTATTATATTATATTTTTCTTCTTCACAGATCCTTGACAAGTGCATGAAAAAGTCGTTAATTTACCACTCATATAGAGGATAATTAACCGCCAGGTTTTAGGGTCCATGTACCATATATACATATATATTGGTTCATTGGAGGGTGTTAACGTACGGTGTCCAAATGCCATGTTAGCCATATAAAAGAATAAGTGTGTATTCATTTATATTCGCAACAAAAAAAATCTTTTTTCAAAATATCTTTTATGTTTTATCCATGTAGCTTGTCTGAATACGAGTATAGCCCAAACCCACTTCTGTTTTATGTGATTTTATTATCCAAATATAGTGGAAATAGTTTTAGGTTTTCAGAATAGAAATTGATTTTGTAGTAGTAATAAGAAAAACCTACCTCTGACATGACAATCCGGCGTATTGACCTTAATTATATACCTTCAAAACAGTACAATTCTTATGCATTTGTTCTAACTTCCTGCTGTGGTAATTATAGGTTATGTCAAGATTTTAACGTTCTGACATTTTAACAAGAATAAAGAAAAGGAATTTGAACAGTCAGTAAGGGATGAATATACACAAGTATTGTACTTGTATTTTTTCTGTATAGTTTCATATACGAAGCGAAAAAGGAAGACAGGAATTTCTATACTATATAGGTTAAAAATTTCCTATTTTCAGGAAAAAAAACAGGACTTTTTTTCCCCTAAAAATGTGTTAAATTAAGTGTCATGTACGAGATCACACCTTTAATCGTTCCGGGAGATGTGAACTTTGTAATTTGACCTTTTTTCTCAGTTGAATTTTCCTGCACATATTTTTATATAATATAAATTTTTTAGTGTGAAATTTCCCACATTCTATTTTTCAGTTATTTTAATGAAATCTCGTTTATTGCAGTTGTCATCTATAAAATCATACGTGAAATTTTTACTGACCAAAAAACTTATAGTACAGAACAATTATTGTTAATTTTATTTTTGAACATACTTGTAATTGTGTTCGTGTAACTATGAAATCCTAAAATTTAATACATTTTCATAGAATTAAAATAAAGGCGGCTTACTAATATATATATATATATAGGATGTACCGAAAAGTTGTTACGTTTTGTTTCTGGGTAATTCAAGAGTGAAGTTTGGAAACAAAAACTTTATTAAACTAAATATTGCCCATTTCGTTCAATGAACTTTTTTCCAATTTCGTCGCAGCGTAATTATCCCGTGTTCGTAAAACTTCTCGGTTTTCTGGACGAAAACTAGAGACAACTTATTTCCAAAGGGTTTTTTAAACTCAAATTGAAATTAAAGGAAAGAAAAATTGCATATAGTTTGATGGTGCACGTCAAGAATATAAGATAGATGTGTCAAAAGTTTCTAGCCAAGCTCTATCAATTTTTGGCGAGCCACTGAACGTGTATAAGGTCCACCATTATCATGATGAGCCGCATCACTTTTGCAATTCACCAATTGTGGACGCTTTTTTTTACCTGGTTTTAAGTGCCCGATTTCGATATTACAAGATTCTAAGTAATTTCTCGAGTCATCTAACTTCGATTGGATTCGATCAATATCTTTATTTTTTTGTCATCAACAACACAATGTCTTTTGGGTCATCCGATATATATAAATGAAATTATTACAGGTATGTAATTAAAATGTCAGCAGTTCACAATAGAAATGTTGGAGTTTTCGTGCTTTTACAAAGCAATGAATGAAAAAAATGTCAAATAATTTAACTAGCTCTATAATTTTCATTAACCCATTTTATATGAACAGAAAAGAGAGTTGAATTTATGTATAAATAAAAAGCTTTTCACAGCAATTAAAAAAAATCATTTTATTTAAATCACTTCAGGAATTCTGGTGACAGTGCACTTGAAACTCGATTTGTGTTGTTAATTGGTTTCACAGAAAGGCACTGCAAATCGAAACGACTTTAAACAGAGTTTTCACCTTGAATTCTGATTTAGTCACATTTGTAGTCTGCAAACTATGCCGCCTTATGAATACTATGGTTTTGCATAATAAACTATGTGTGACACAAAGATATTTTAACAGTCAGTGAAAGGCCAAGTGACAATAGATAATGTTCAGTTACAATATTTTTATATTTCGCCTGTGTATATGTTTTCACTGAATTATAACGAATTAAAAAAAATGATACACCCATATCTCGCTTTACGGCCTAGATATGTACCGGAAAAGTTGACCGTAAAGCGAAAACCCGTATAACGAATCAATTATTTTTGGTGGCAGCACTCCCTAAAGGGAGAAGCTGGAACTGAATAGAAGGTCGCTAACAGCATAATGAAACATTGGGGGACTCAAATCAAAAAAGTGCCCTAATTAAAAAGGACCGTTATAGAATGTATGTAGAAATGGAGGAGAAAAATTTCATTATAATTTCATTCAATGTAAGAGAAAAAGAAAATTTCTAATTTGGTTAATAGTCCCAAAAATTACATATAGTATTTTACCTCTTCCCTTCTGTGTGGTGCTGGACGTAGTGTTTTCAGAATTTCCCTTTTTTATTTTTATTTTTTAAAATCATTTTTAAAATAAAAATAGTAGTTTTATTGATTTTTAGATTTATAGGAAACGAATCGAATATTGTCTCAATCGAAATTTGAAGTTATATAAAACACTACATGTACAGGTATTACAGGTATATCATACGTATGGACATAAAAATAGCATAAATATCATTCTAACAAATATTTCATGGCTGTAAAGGCATGTTATTGGTATCAAAATCGACAAAATCGATCCATTTTAAATGGAATAACTCGAAATTCTCAAAAGGACCCAATTACGTAATGTATACGCAGTGTATTATAGAAATTTCGTTGACGCTTTTACGGTTATTACATCCAGAAAATGATGGAAATCTTCATCTCTGTACATTTTATTTTCGTATAGATGTCGAAAAAACTCTACATTTAGTATTTATTTTTGGTGTTTCTTATATAACCTTAAGTAAAAGTCTTAAAAAATTTAACTGGAAAAACATTCATACCATACGATCATAAAAACTCAAGACATTTGGTTGGTTTAAAGGCTGGAAATTTAACGGCTCAAATGAACAATTACAGTAGAAAGTTTAGTGTTATTTTTGTATGTAAACATACTTGTGCATATTTAAAATTTTTAGTATGTAGCACAACTAGAGCGAATCATGAAAATGTTATTTATTTCCACCTACACATATCCGAATATATGCTTTTCATTAATGAAATGAACTTTCATATTCGCGTTTATTTAACAGTAAAATGAACTCATCCCGAAAAAAGAAAACAGAAAACCTTAAAATTGGTCTATATCCGGTTTTTCGATGTTCTATAGTAGAAATGGGACTCGTAATTAACAAATCTATAGTTTTATAATGAATCTGAGAAAAGTCAACCAAGACTAATAAGATTTCTAATTTTTTTCCAAAAAACTATGTTTCCTCTTCTTTGAATTTATTCTAATTTACAGATAGATCTAATAGCATAAATCTATTTTGCAAATTTTATTCAAATTAGTTTTTCTAGTAGATATGAAAAACTAACTAAAAAAACGACAAAGCTTTATGAACAGATCAATTTTTCCCTAAAACTCTTTTTTTTTGCACTATCCTTGGATCAATTTTACTATTCAAATCCAGCATAATGTAGTCTTTTATATGATCAGCCTACATAATTAATTTAAGTAAAATTACTGAACACATTTTGGAAATAAATCCAAAAAAAACATTGTAGTCACTCTGCTTTTTGCTTTAAAACATTGCTTTCCGGTTTTGCTGTAAGACTATGCCAAAACGAGTAAAGAATAACTAGCCAATATAACATTGTAAATTTCATTAAAATCGGATAACGCGTTTTTGAGTTATCTTGTACTGGGACGGATGGATGGTCGGACGGACATGTAAATACTTCAGATATATGCTTAAAGCAAGGATCACATATTATGATTCATAAGGCAACGAATATGGTAAATGAAACACCGAACGTAGTATAAAGTAATATTATCATCGTTAGTGGAAAGGATGGAAAGGGAAGAATTTAGTGTACAAGGAAAGTTAATGAATACAATACCTCCAATTAACCAACACAAATAGAAGTAAGGTATAATTTGACCACGACATTAGCGGTCACATAAAAGTTAGTTAAAAAGAAAGATCAGCTTGGGCTTGCAGAGGATAAAATCAAAAACGTGTACATTAAAATGTACCTCGCTTAACATTCTGGAAATTGTTTCATTCCTAACGTCGTCAGTTTAGAGAAAACTGATTTTAAGCAACTCCATGGATCTTGAGGAACAAATTTCTGAATTAAGGTACATTTTGTCTCAATTAGATCAATGACATCATTAAAAATTTGATGAACAAAGTCCACATCAGCCACTTCACGTCGCTTTTCTAAGGAATGTAAGCCTCATAATTTTAGCCCATCATTGTAAAACAACAAAAAAGGGTCATCCCAGGGAAGGTTGCGCAACGTGAAACGTGGAAATCTACGTTGAACGGATTCCAGCCTATTGACATGAACTTTTTGGAGCGGTGACCACACCTGATTGGCATATTCCAATACTAGTCTAACAAAAGTGACATAAAGGGCTCTAGTGATATTTGGGCAGAAAACTCTTTGATTCCTCTATTTCCCTCAAACCAATGAATATTTCTGTGCGGTACGAATGTAGTGACAAAACTAATATACCTTCTGGTAGTATCTACCATAGTGGCATCAAAATTTAACCCCAATATAATGATAATAAAAAAAAAAGTTTGATGGGGTACCTTTACTCATCTGCCGCCAAGTACTGTAATTATTCGCGACTAAAGAGTTCCAATAAAAACTTTTACGCGTCATTTTTCATGGATTAACCGATCTGTCACAAGAAAATTATTATATTGTTTTTTTCTTTCCTCCATTTTTATTATTATACGAATATAATACGTTCTTTTTTCTGTGTTTTGATTAACTCGAAACACCAGGTTTTTAGTATCTTTTAACGAGGTCATTGTTTGTTGAAAATATTACTCCCGCGTTGGATATCACAAACTGTTTCTTGTACTTTTTTGTTGTCAACATTAAATTATATATGAAATATATAAAATATATATTCTATAAAGGACGTTTTTATACTAGACGAGAAAAATTGGTTTTTATTCCCAATATCTTTCCCGAATTTTCATTTCAGTTAATGACAAACATTAAATTTTTAATTGCATTGTCAGAAATTAGAACTTACTGTTGCTGCTATACAATTGTTGGTATACTATATATATTTTCAAGTGTCGCTATGCGGAGGAGTATGAGAGAGAGTTCCTTAAATATTGCCAGCACGTTTTGTTTTGTTTGTTATTACACTTAATAAGATACTTAATTGTATTGAGTAAAAGTTATAAAAGGATAGCAAAACAATGACAAAGTGACTAAAACAAAAAAGAAAAGGTTTGTATAAAAAATTTATTTATTTGTTTAATTTGTCAATGAATACTTGTTGGAATGTTCCATATTTTTTATTCTCTAGATGGGAATTGAAAAAAATGAAATTTGTTTCCTTTTTTTCTGATTAATTTTTAAGGTCTCTACGGTATTGATATAATCTTCAGTTTCAATTAATTAACAACGGTTTTAAAACAATAGAAACGTATAAATACCTAAAATCGGTACAGAACTGAGTTTTTGATGTCGTATGGTAGAAATGATTGCTTGTAGCAAAAAGCATACAAGCTTAGGGTTTCTCATTATTCGGTATTTTCGGATTCGACGAATCCAAATCCTTCGTTCTGAAGATTGGTGAATCTTTCGGATTCGTTTAGTTTATCACCATTGCCTGTAATATATCAATATCACCGAGTTTAATTTCATAACACGTGACTGGTTTTTTGGAAGTGCTTTACCACATTTAGAAAAAATTGATTCTCGGATGAATTCAGAATTTGTGATGACTCTTACAGATATCCCATCAAATGCAGCTAGTTTCGTCACAACCTCTCCCATACTTTGCGATGTAGAGTGACAAAATTTATCTTGGTTTTAGATTTTTTCGTTTCGCCGTTATCATTTGCAATTGCATCTGTTCCAGCAGAAGATCTGTTGATTAAATTTATATGATGCACGACATTTAGGTGTTTTGTCATTGCACCAGTGGATCCATCATTGTTGGTAATATTACTCTTGCATTCATTGTGTGTTGCCTTTGAGAATTTTCTGTTGCTGGAGGAACTGGGCTGTGAAACAAAGTAATCCTAAACTTGTGAGCTTTTAATAAAAAGAAAAGAAATTAAACCTTTTCTCTTCATTGAAACTAGAGCCATTTGACTATCTGAAAATATAGATGAAAGTGGATTCACTTAAAATATTCAGCGAATCTCGAATCCTAATATATAGGAATGATTTGACGAGAAACCCTATACAAGCTTGTAGTTCACAAATTCAGTGAATTCAATGAGAAAACCTACCACAACTAATATTTCATAATTTCATAATATTTTTTCTGCATAATTTTGTTTCCTTTTCTTCGAATTTGTTTTACTGTACAAATGGCTTGTAACCTAATATAGCCCAGTCAATAGAGCGTAAAAAATGGCTCCAGCTTGCAATAGGTATAGGAAACTTTATATTTGGTACGATTGTTCAACTAGGTAAGTTATTTAAAATTCCAAGTTTTCGACCTTGGGGGAGGTGCCGCTCGCACCCCTATACTGGCTTAAAGGGTTGGAAAATCGCCTTTTCGCGATTATCTCGTTACCTGTACGAGATACGTTGATTGAGGTCCATACAAAAAATATAGAAAAAATATAACTCGAACGAACGCAAATAATTAAGATTCGGTTTCAAATTTTATTTTGAAAAATTTAGGTTTTTTTTATTTCTTTGTGAAAAATTATTTGAAAAAAAAAAAAAAAAATTTTAAAAAAATATCTCGAAAACAATATTGAACACATCTCACCCTTACACTAGACGTAAGTTAACTATCGTTGGGGGTAGATGTCCAGTTTCTTAAGGGAGTTTTTTTTAAGTGAGTTTTTTATGAGTAATTTTTGAGTAATTTTTCTTTATTCGAAATATTTTTTTTGAGTGAGTTTTTTATGAGTTTTTTTTTTTTTAAACAAAGAATTCTGGAGTGGAATTGTCAATGAATTCCGATTGCTAGGCTATCGATCGGGTATAAAGAATTAAAAATGGTTGAAAATATTGAAAAATATTTAATTTGTTTTCCACCTACGGAAAATAACTAAAGATTTCCTTTTAGGTAAGTAACTGCTTCTGATCTTGGTATTACATTTCTTGGTACAGATTTTAATAGAGTAATGATATTTCTGTTCAAAATAAACTGCAATTATGGCAGCAACTTCTCAGAGGGTATATTAGTTTTGTCACTACATTTTTGATTCATATAAATAATCATCGGAGAATGACCCCAAAAGGTGAATCTTAATCTCCAAAGTTTTCTCAATCCTGGGAGTCGAGATGTTTTACATTTCCTTCTTTTTATTAGCCTTTTCTAGATGAACTGAGTAAATATGGCGTATTATTCCACTTCTTGAAGATCTTTTGTATCCAATACTTGCAGAACAGTATTTGCCAAACGTTTTTTACAGGTTTCATTCCTTTTGAAATGATTCCACACTACCGGCGAAATTTTCTTTTGACCTAGCCTTATGAAATCAATTTGTTATGTTACAAAACAATTCAAATGTAATCAAGTAGTTATGCTATTACCCGGGTAATCGAGTAATCGAAAAATCAATAAAATTTCCGAATACCCGGGTATGAGCTACTCGAGAGTAGATACACTAGTCGCAATCACACCCACTGAATGGAGACATATCGTATCTTTTCACTTGGCCTCTCCAAAATATGCATTCCAATTCTTATGAAAATTCGCTCACTATTGACTGAATTAGAGACGCGTTTCTATTTTATATTATTTGTTTTAACTACCCAGAGGTTTCGGGTCTGGTAAATGTCTATAAAGCTTTATGAGGAGGTATAGAAACCGTTTTTTTTATCAAACTGATGATCTTCAAACCGAAAAATGGTAGAAAACTAAAAATTGATGTAAATATTGACATAATTTGCTTTAAACTAAGTTCTTTTTCTTCATAGAAATCCATTGGGTAGTAATGATTATTTTGTATTCCTCCAAAATTGGGTGTTCAAGTCAATTTACTCATTTTTTTACGGTGTAATACAGCTCTGTTGCCGAGACAAAAATAATAAACGTTTGCCAGCGATAAGAAAATACAATTTGAATCAAAATTTGTTTGTCCCCGGTAGTTAGGATTGAAGAAATTTAGGAATTTTCCGGGTAAGATGCGCTAGTCTCAAGGCACTAGATGTGTAGAAAATCAAAAGTTATTATATGGATTTTTGCATGCCTGTTCGTTCCTTCGTTTACAAGATAACTTAAAAATGCGCTGTCCAATTTTAATGAAACTTACAATATAGGTTTGGCACTCATTCTCGACTAAACACAACTTAAAGACAAGTTCTGAACACTAAATTTCGAAGATACTCCTACAAAATAGCATCTCTTTTTTATGCCCTATTGTAGGTACTAGTATTTTACATTTTATTATTCACACTCTCTGTTTTCAATTTCAATAAATGACACGAGTGGCTTATGATAACTAAATTGTGGAATGAATGATTTGGTTTAGATTTGATCAATATATCTTTGAAATGCAGCGTCAATTACTGTTTTCGATCTTGTTGTCGAATCAATGCGACTACTGCACTTTTTTAAATTGAATATGGTGTTGAGGAACTCAATCAAAGGGAGCGCTGTATCCAACGCAAAATAACATTAAAATCACCGCTTAAAATCATCGGAATTTTATCGTAATCTTTTTAAGAATACGCGAAATTTCTGGTGTGTACTTTAGCAAATTCTCGTGGATGAATTCAATAATTGTATTTATCGATTGCTTGATAGAAATGTAAATTGCCACAATTATAACTGATTTATTATGGTCCAATCTGCTTACACAAGCTGATATTTCTACCACTTTAGAAAGCTGAACAGACAATGATTGTAGTTGTTGTGCATTGAAATCTATTTGTGGAGTAACAACACGGGCTCCGTCATTTATATTATTATGGTATATTACAACTCCGCCTTTCCTCGTATATTTTGTTTAATATTGAACAACAATATTAAAATTTGAATGTCTACAATAATTTGACTATTCATCCAGAATTAGAAAAGTCGACGACCATGCTATTCTGTCTAAGTGCTCACTTTCTACGCGCTGTAGCTTCAAAACTATATTATTTAGAAAAAAAAGTTTTGAGTAAAAAATGTGGAGAATCGTATGCTCTACATTTTTTGTATGGACCTCAATTAACGTATCTCGTACAGGTAATGAGATAATCGCGAAAAAACGATTTTCCACCCATTTAAACCAGTATGGGGGTGCGAGCGGCACCCCCCAAGGTCGAAAACTTGGAATTTTAAATAACTTACCTAGTTGAACAATCGTACTAAATATAAAGTTTCCTATACCTTTTGCAAGGTAAAAGTACCCATTGACTGGGCTAATAGGATAAATCTATTCTGCAAATTTTCAAATCGGTTTTTATTTCTTTCTGGACTATCATTAGATTTTATTCAAATTTAACGCAGAATCATCTATTTATGTAATACTAAAGACAAATCAGCAACAATGATGACTTAATGTACAACATTATCCCACGATTCTCGATAAAAATTCGATAATCTCTCACATTTTAATCGAGAATCGTCACATAATGTAGATTTTTGCTGCTAATGTGTCTTTAGTATGAGAGATCATATGTAATTAATTTAAATAAGATTTCTATCCAAATAAAAAACGACCAAACTCTTTTGTTTCTTAGTTTTTGCTTTATAACTTCGCTTCAGCTAGGCCGATTTAGCTGAAATACGATACATTATAAATTTCAATAAAATTGGGTAATGCGTTTTTGAGTTATGTTGTACATGGATGGATATGAGTAAATCTATATAACTTTTGATTCTGTACACATTTATTATATAGTATATACCATAGATACACCAAAAAAACATGTTACATAAAAATTGTGCTTTTTCTTTAAACATAAATTCGTCTTAAAGCATTCCTCAGTAAGAATTTGGTTATCTAAATTATTGTTTAACTCATTAGCTCAAGATTGTACTGCAGAATAGTACTTTTAGGTAATTGTATAGGAATCACAAACTTTTGACGATTTCGTTCAATAAAGTCGTGACTAACATATGTGGCATAAAGACATGGTCCATAATTTGTGGATGAAAAAATTTGATTGTTCTCGACACAGACATCATAACAAGAAAGATTGATTCTTACTTGTTTATTTCCTTTGAAAACTGACTATCCAATTAGTTTACGATTACATTATATACTTAATTATATAATAATTAAATCAGTATAGTTAAGAAAATAAAAATATATAAAATTTAAAATAACTACCAATTACATCGTCGTCATGGCACCATGCTCCTTTCAATTCCTCTCCAGTTGTTTCAGTCCTTGTAGATAATTCGTACTAGTTTCATGTACCTATGATATCGAAAACTTTTATACTAAATACGTAAATATATCGTATACAATTTATATACGAATAGTATACGTATATGTAATTTTTCTTATTCGATTACTACTTGTAGAACCATATCCGATATCTAATACGGAATTTATCGTATTACTAAAGTCTATTTTAAGTTTAGTATAAAAATAAATAGGAGAAAATTTAATACGATCGCAAGTCTGATAAGGCAAAAAAAAAGAAATATACAAAAAGGTATAAAATTCTGTTATCGTCACTATCAATAAACAATGATGATTCGAATCTTGCTGGGTCTTCTGTTTTTTTTTTTTATTATTGTATTCTGTAATAGGGATTCATTAGCAGAAGTTGGAATTTTCCAGAATCAATGAATTGAAAATGGAATGCTGCACAATCTGAAGGGAAAATACGATTTCAATTTTTCCCAAGATATCAGAAAAAATATGTGACCTGAGCGACTTCTTTAAGAGGTCACAAAGTTAAAAGTTAATGAAATAAGATGAAAATCGTATTGTTAATCGAAAGAAAATAAAATGAAGTGCAAAAAAAGGAAAAAGAAACAATAAAATTAAAGAAAATTTATTTAATTAGATTAAAGTGGAACTAAAAAGGATATTTAAAATGGAAAGTACTTTAAAATACGGTAAACAACACAATTAGCCTATAGACAATTCGGGATCGATATTATAGTCATCACGGTATTGGCATCGGAAATCCCCGTAAATTCAGATAATTTGAAAAAGGCATCAAAAATCCTAGCACAGTAAGTTTCTTGTACTTGCAAAAGGCTTCATGAATATTTTTAATAAGAGCCCGCAATGAATGCGAAATAGATTTAGGCGAGACATCAGTTATCGTTGGTACTGTACTGTTCAGATTTTTCAATTCCATATAAAATTTGACACTGGCTACATACTTACTATTGATAATCAATTGAATATTCAAACATAATATAATCATCAGCTTATGTAAAATCATAATAGAAAATTATAAAAGTTAGAATTGTTAGTTTTCTTTAATTCTTTAGGGAAGAAAATCAAACACTATTCTAAGGTACTAAGCATACATAGTATTCTCTATAGTCTGTACACTATACAAGTATAATAGAATTCAATTTTGTAGACCGTGAATAACTGATATATTCCATAAGAATGATATTACAAATATCAAAAGTAATTTCAGTCAATATACGTTGATGATTCTCATAGCTTTACGTTTATAACTATAACATTGCAAACTATATGGTTTGGGATTTCGACCAAAAAAAAGAAAGAAAAACATATTACATTCATATATATTATATATTTATAAATAGTATACTATTTGGAATCGAACTAGGGAATACTATCATCGGATATGCACATATAAATTCATTTGTAAATACTACTGTGTTCAAGAACTATTCAAACACTGCTGTTAGGATTATTGTGGTGTTCTGCATTATGAATACCTTTGTAGCCATCAAAACTAGGATAATCATTAAAGTTTTATGCGTGAGTTTTCATGGAGTTTTCACCACGATAATGCTTTATAGTGAGTTTTAGACTAAACATTCTACAAATACAATTACAAAAAGATCTGCATATGATTGTTTTTTCATAGAACTGACAATAGCAACTTCACTAATAGAGTCATGCTACAAATCGACTTCCAACGTTGTTTTAGTGATGGAAAAACATCAAAAATGTTTTATATCCTTACGGAGAAGCAGCAAAATAATATTAGTGAAAATATTAATAGTTTTGTTTTATATAAAGCTGCGTATCTGAGATGCGTAAAAGGGAAACAATTATTAAACCTGAGTATTAAAAGCACGTCGTGCAAATTACATGAAAATGGGTTTCTCATGCGGGCAAAAACATTTTGTGCGTTTGGTAGATACTTAGCTTAACAAATTCCAATAATTTTTGAACGCAGTAACATGTAAATACGCATATTACTATATACTAGATATTTAACAATTATATACATATATACGCATATATTCAGGACTATAGAATGCTTTTCATCTGAACATTTGCTACACTTGATGAAATCAATTATTCACCAAGTGATAGCTTTTTTTTCTCCCTTAAACCTTATCATTCCAATAAATACAACACCATTCGAAATTCCAATTCCAATATATTCTTTATCAAACATTCAATATTATTTTCATTTTCATTTTTTTTTTCTGTATTTTTTGCTTTTCTATATCTCAACGGAATCCATTATTCTCGTTTTATACTGGCTATTGATTCAATTAAACTCATTTACATCAATCGATTTGGTTTACATTCTGTATACTAGAAAAAAAAGAAAACAAAAGAGAAAAATACAGATCGATATATATCTAAATATATGTCTAATGGAAAAGTATAAAAGTCAATAATATAGAAGACTAAAAAGGAAAAAAAAAAATAATTCCCTATCACTCTGGCGAGAATATTGAATGAACACCAAAAAAGTACTCAGCCGGAAACGACAAAAAGTGATTTATCAGAAGTTTTTTCAATCTTTACATCATCAAATCGTACCAAATATCGATTGATTATCTGAATTATAACCAATATACTCATATTACACTTAACGTATTATATCTAAAAAGGATTCATTTACAAGAAAATGCAATAGCTTTCATAGCACCTTGCTGTTTCTATTGATTTAAAATGATATTTGCCCTTTGGCTGTTTGCTGTGATGTACAGGATCATTCAAATGATAACAGAAATACAATAATATTATATATTCATGTAGGAAAAAAGGATAAGGGTAAGTAAAACCGCTTTTATTTTGGTTAGCAAAACTTTTTTTTATTTGTGGTTCCTCAATGACGATTCAATCTAGACTGTTTCACTCAAGATCGTTGTTCCTCTTTTTTCTGCATCAATTATCTTCCTTAACTCTGATAGCCATTCTACAATCATGACTAATGTTTACGTTGTTTCGAATGTTACCATGCAGTTGTATAAACATATTTACATTCTCGATAGTCCGTAAGTTAACAATGATCATATCGGTATTTTGTTTACATGAATCATGTTTCTTGCCTCTGATAACCATCCATTCCGTGTAAATCGAAATTTATACTAAAGTCTTATTAGCTCTGATACCGTTTCTAAATTATTCTTTTGACTTTCTACATACTGAATACTATTCAAACAATACAACGATTGTAAACAATTGAATGCGAATTTGTATTTGCATTACTAAACGCCTAAAACAACCTAACACCATAGCTTTGTTTTTTGGGAAGAATAAGCACGGTTACCATACATTTTATTCTCGCTTAAGCAATGCTAATTATCGAAGTCTAATTTTAATAACAGTTATTTAGTACCACATTGAATATATAGATGACACTAATTGAAACTTTCATTTTTTATTGCAGTATTTGAAATTAATAGAAAATTGGTTTGAATTTTGAATCTTACCTGATTATGGAATTTTTTTATGGTTTTCAGATTTATTTCATTGAAGCAATACTTCAAATGGCTGTCTTCGAAAATGCAATTTGTTTTAATTCCACTAGTTGCCTAAAAAAAAGCATTTTTAATTTTTTTCAAATATCAAAAGACATGACTAAAGTTAGCTGCGTACTCTAGCAAATATAATATAAGTATATATATTTTGAAAAAAATTGTTTTTTTTTTTGAAAAAGTAGTCGATAAAAACTTCAAAAGGACGTGCCTAGTATATCAGTCCGTTCCATTCAAAATAATATATGCTTCTTAGAAAATCTTTTTAAACTTATATGAAACACTCTGTATAATGTAACTGCATAAATTTTATCCATATCTATGATATTGCTCTGCAATAATATTTCAACAATTTTCTCGGGAATTTTCACAAATTCTGATTTTTTAACAAGAAATGCAGAAAATGATTTACATTTTTATGATGCATTTTTAGTTTCTATAAAGTTATACTACTTCTTCTTAACTTTTGGATAGTCCAAAAAGTCATTGCGAAAATAACGACAAAATAAAAGCTTTGATCGCATCCAATCGAAGTTTAGTGACAGAATCAGAACATAATGACATCGAGCGTTGGAAATCATGAAACCATCAACCAGAAGCGACCAGAATTGTTAATCGCAAAAGCATTGTGTGGTTTATCATGATAACACTAGCTAGATGAGGTACAAGTTTGGTTAGTCGTCAAAAATCGAAAGAGCTTATTGCGTCCACCGAATAAACCTCATCTTATACTACCAGACTCCAAATTTGTTTGAGCCTCTGCAGAACTCCTTTATTGGTGTAAATCTGAGTTTAAAAGAAAACTTGGCAGTAAAGTTTTTGTTACCCATGCAAAATTCGTCCTTCTTTTAAACACAAAAAAAGGATCGTAACGACTTTTTCGTTCATCCAATGCTTTTAATATTATTTTTTTTACGAATTAAGTATATTATAAATGTGTTCACAGAATCGACAAATAATTTTAGAAAAACAAAAATCTATATATCGAAAACTTAAAGTGCTTACAATAGCACAAAAATTTCAAGTTTTCGATGAAAAATGATATTAAAAAGGACTCAAATCATTCGAGATGAACTTTTTAATTTGCAGTAAAGAATATTTTGATAGTCCTTTGAGTGTCCCATGTGAAATATGAACGATATTATTTGCTATGTCTAGAGATGACTATATGGTGACCAGTTTCGAATTGAATCTTATGAAAAACAGATATGAAACTAGAAATGAAATGGTTTTTTCGGGTAGAAGAATATTAAAAAAGGAATCTAACGTTCACTCGAGGATGATATTACCTGGTAAACGGTTCATAAAGTCAGTGATATAATAAAAGTCAAATGATATTATATATATATAGTATATGAAAAAGTATAACAAAAAAGTTCATAATTTTGATCGTGTATGAAATTTTAAACTGAAGATTTTTGCTTTTCTATTGATATTATTATATTTATTACATATTGGAATATCTTGAAAACGATTTTAACAGAAACTTTTTGTTAGAGTTTTATTTTCAAATATTTATCAATAAGTGATAAAATAAGGAGGTCAAGACTCTTGACGGACTGCAGAAACCATTGAGTAGTAGTAAATAATAGTAATAGTAATAAAACATTAGTTAATTTTTCAATTCAAATGCAATTTTATACACTTTTAAATGTTTATTATGTTTCGATTTTATAGAGCTCTTAGAAAGTGCACGTCTCTCAGAACCAATACAATATACATGTATTTTGTTTATATTTACAATGCTATTCGGTCAATGCGACTTCATCATTCGAGACCTGTACAATCAGATCCAATTTATATATATAGATTGTTCAGAGAAAAGCTTTTAGGAAAATAATAGTCGAATAATAGTAAATTTTTTTTATCGAAAAACCTTGTTAAAACTGGTATTCATTTTGTAAACTGTAGTATATGGATGTGTATCATACATATGTATAAAAATGTTGATAAATAAAATTATTTGAAATTGGAAAATAAAAGAGTTTCAAGAACATAAAAAAAATAACAAAAAATATTCTTCGGAGCAAATATTTAAAATGGTTTTTTTCTTTTCAGATCTCGGTTTTCACTTGTACTATATCCGAATCAAGACAGAACCGGAACCGAAAATGAACCTAAACACACTGAAGCAGACCGAAACTGAACTGAATCCGACCGAATCGAAACCGAATAGTAATTTTTATAAAGACAGAATAAAATGACAAATACGGACGAAATACGAAAACAAAAAATGGAAACGAAAAGAAAAACTTGTCAAACGAAAAGCTAACTTTTACGTAAGGTATAAATTTAAAAGTCATTTTAAAAAGTTAAGTTTTTTCTACTAGATATACAATATGACTTTGATTAAAAAGTAAAATCCAAATTTCCAACCCGTGTAATGCAATATAATATACTTCAAAGCAAAATAATTAAGAAATTTCGATATTGATTTACATAATTTTCAACTCAATTGTATAAATTTAAAATATTAAAAGAAAATCCAAAATTAACCTTTATTCAAATTCTATTAAAAGGAACGGTTTTTCCTAATTTTCAATTATAGCCTTTTATAATCTTTTAACTAATCACCATAGTAAAAAAAAAACTCTAAATTCTTTTGGGAAAAGAATAAAACTTCAAGTAAACTGTTGATTTCTTAGAAGAGTCGTTAATCATCTTTTCAAAAGATGATTAGGTTCCTTAGAATATTATTATTCCTTTTTATCTATTATTTTCCACGTTTCATAAAAATTTTCATTGAGTCATTGCCGCAGTTTTAGTATCACGAAACCGATAAAAATCCGTTGGAACTTCTTTCTTTTTTTTTTTTATATCAGGTGTAATTAACTTTATGAAAATTCATCAATTGACTCGAACTTAATTTTCCGTGGATCTCAATGCCATGAAGCTGAACCAATTTTATGGAAAACTGTATATAAATAAGTCCATAGAAAATTCAAAGCAAAATGTTTGCTACTTATACTTATTTACCAATTTATATATTTACTTCGATATTTTTACTTTTCTTTTATTTTATCGCGGTACAAGTATACTTGTAAAAAGTTGTTTGCTTGATTTGGTATAATTTCTTTAGCTTTCTCACAAAATTCATCCAACCATTTTATCTTTGACAATTTTTTTTTTCTTTTCTTGGTTCTTTAGAACCTGATATACTATACTAGAGTTGGTCGGGAGTCTAGTATAAGATTTTTAGAAAATGCGCGTTTTAAAATGTGCAAATCATGCAGTCGAGTAGAGTCTTATTAGGGCGATAAAAGTCTTTCTATACAAATTTTTGTATATATTTATAAAGTATCTATCATTGTAAAACGAAAAAGAACATCCTGGAAAAATAACAAGAAAACCAACAAGGAAAAAAAAAAACTTGGTGCTTGGCACATTTTTAACGTATGCCACGCGAGAGTAATTCATGAATGAAATCCCGAAAACTGTTTTAAAACGATGCTAACGATGCGAATAATTTTATGGAAGAGGAAAAAATTGTGCTTCTTTTTCTCATTCTCAAGACGAAAAGTGTTTTTCCAGCTCATTAAAGGGTTCTTATCACAGAGGGCAAATATTGTCGAGATAAATGAAAGACCCATTTACAATATAGAAAAGGTGTAGGTATAGATAAGTGGACATAGAAGATGAATATCGTTAAATTAGGATGGGTTTAGTTAATGATGATGATGACGGTGAATGTGAGGACGAATGTTAAAAAGATTTTTTTTTTAATGTTGTTAAAAATCATACAATTATATGCCATAGGCCTTTGTTGAGTGAAGATTCTAGATTCTTTGGTTAAAAACTTCATATTTAATTTGTCTGTCTTTATAGTCACGCAAAGACACTTCAAGTTTAATTTAGTTAAAGTGGTATAGCAGCAAGTGAGGAAACTAACAAAGAACCAATGCAAAGTCAAACAGATTTTATGTATAATTTGCTTTTAAATTTAATAAAGAGAACGTTGTATGCAGTGAAAAGCTTTTCATTATATTTATTCAGTCGTTAGACCAATAAAAATAAAAAATCTTGTAGAGATGACGACCAATATGCCTTAAGGAATAACGAAAAATTATATATTATATGTGTAGTTATATCTATTGGCATAGTAGAACCTCTTAATGGGGACAATTTCTGAATTCATATGAATTTCTTTGCGCTATGGTAGGTACTACCATGAGTTGCCCATTCCTTAACTCAATTTGATCTTGCATTTCAGCAAAATTGACTAGTTATAAAGCAAAAACCAGGCCGATCAGATAATTTTGTCGTTCTTTTTTCTACTTTTTCGAATTGAATTGGAAATTTGTGTAGTAATTTTTTTTACATAATTTACTTATGTGGCACACATAGGTAGGCGATACTATGTTAAATTTTAGTACAATCGGTCCAAGGATAGTAGAGAAAAAAGTTTATTTATAATACTTTAAAAAGACTTACGCTATTAGGACCCACACTACACGGCAATTACAGCATCAATTTGAAGAAGAAGAAATAAAGTTATTAAGAAAAAACTGTTAAACATGATTCCGTCATCTTGTTACTTTTGGCGAAGGTTAAATAAATACAAATAAGGAGAATTAACTCCTGAACATTAAATCATGTTTAGAAATTGGCAGTACTTGGCAGCAATATCATACCCAATTTTTATTAGCGCTAATAGGTGACCAGGAAAAAGAAGATAAAATATGTACTTGCTTAGTCTGGGATTGAAATCAACGCTTCAGACAAAAAAACTTTCAAAAATATATAAATAAATCTTATAAAATAATAAATTGCATATTTTCAGGCGCACATCAAAATTGGATAGACGTTTTTAATTATTATTATAATTTGAAATTGTGTGAAATTAAGAAAATATTTAATTTCATTTTTCATTTATTAACAAAAATTAATAACGCTGCAATTTTAAGATATTAAATTCCATAGAGTTCCAATAAAAATACATCGTTTTGTTTGGTAGGAATCCTATTTCTATAGGTTTTTCTGTGTTATATTTAGAAGAAGATTTTACAATTCAGTAGAAGTCTATGTTTATGTTGTCTCATCTTCATCTTCTCATCAACTGCAAATTTTCGCGTATACAAATTCTGTAAATGTCAGATTTGTATTACGATGAAGAAAACTAATTTGCATAAGTACATGTGAATATACTTGAATTTTATATAAAAATATATATCTTTTCTTATATACAACATATAAAGCGAAATTAAATATGCAACCGAAGAACAAAACACAAAATATAAGTATGTAGCGTTGAATCCTTTCTACAGAAAAGGACTCTCAACAAACAAAAAGAATGAATTTGCTCAAGAATAGTTGTTTTCTCAAACAAAACTATTTTGATACGAAATAATAAAACAAGTTTCAGTAAAAATTACAATATTAAGAATTTAGATTTTAAATTTTGATAATGGTTTTACTGCTCAGGATAAAATGAAATCATTTAGTTTAGTATAATACTAGTTTGTTTTGGGGTAGTAAATATAAACATCAACAGCAGCTTGTTGCTTGTTGTATTGTTCAATTCACAACAATATACAATCCTAACCAACAAAAAAAAGTCAAATTGAGTTCGATAAGAGTCTTTAGATTTAGATATAAAAAAACCCTTACTATACTACCCTATTTTCTAAAGTAAATTTTAACAAATAGAACCAGTAAGAAGTAATAAAACCATTATTTTGTATGTGCATTGTGCAGTTTGCAGAAAAATGTCTACTTGTGCATATGTTGTATTCGAAAATAATCAGAAATACTTTTCCAAAATAAAGAACAAGAATTAGAGTTCGAGAACAGTATACCCGCACTTACCAAAACCCTTTTGAACTTATTCTTATATTAATCGAAAGCAAATGAATTAAAAATGTACTATATTTTTAAATCTCGATTGTTAATCAGTGATTTACGTCGATTTACTCTTATATTTTCTCAACAAAAGAAAATGGAATTAAAAATAAAATACAAAATATAAAATTCTATATAGATTTTCGTAAATCGGTACGTTGTACATTAAGGTTTCTTCAAAATACATAAATCCATAAAACAAATCTTCTTATATTTGACCCACTACCACATCATTATTTTTCTCGACTCAATAAGGGATATATTCAGCCCTTTTTTTGTTGTATTTAAAATACTGCGTGAATGAATGTTCTATATAAAAGAAGGAAATTCTTGAAAGCCTGAAGCTGAACGGATTAACCTAAAATCAACTATACAAACATATAAAAAACTATAAAGTACAATTCATAATATAAGGTATTTACCAGGTATCTAACCGTCATATATTTATACATTTGTATTATAAAATATATAAAAGATCAGAGAGAAAAAAAAAACAGAAGAAAAACGAAGAAAAACTCTTAGCAAAGAAATAAAAATCCCCGAAAATCTTTTATATCTAGTCTAGGTTGAATACAAAAGCAAATAACGTCTAAAACTAAGTCTCCTTTCTCGTCCACATACAATAATCACAAAAAAAAAGAAACGAAAATGTATATAAATAAATAAAAATAAAATAAAAGGATTTATCCTTCACCAAGGTGTATAAGCCTTATAGCCAAAAATACTATATATAAATGTATAGAATCTACTTCCTGAAATGTCATATGCTTTACACGGATGTATAAAGGGTTTTCTTTTGTCAAAAAAAAAAATTACTCTTGTTTATATCTAGTTCTAGACAGGGTGAAGATAGGTAAAGCGACCAAGTTTGTTTTGGGGACAAATAATGGCTTGAAAAAAAATGACAACTTCGTTTTCACGTACCAATGAACATAGGAAATCTAGAAAAAGGATGATTCTTCCGATTTATAACGGACGTATATACATATTTGATAAAAACTTAAATTCACCATCAAATGAAACCGATTTGAACTATCGATTTCCAAACAAACCACACACTATATAAGAAAGAACCATATGCGATTAGGTTTCACATATAAATTTAATAATACTCTGCCTTCGTGGTTTTTAATATACCATATATTGGATGGACCAACAAGTCGTTCCGTTTTTCATTTCTGTGATATTGAAAAAGGCGAATTTTGGGAAAGACAAACCTTACTAAACTAAATATTCTCCATTTTAGTCGATGATCTTTTGTCATTTTTCTGGTAGAACTATTATCCCGTCACTATAGAAGTACTTTTCTGAGCGAAAAATTGAGGTAAGTCATATTTATAGATTTCGTTTCAAATCCAATTTAGATCTTTAAAGGAGTTCTGCAGAGACCGAAATAAATGATAGTTTGACGATGTCATGTCTCAATGATATGGTGGATGTATCAAGAATTTTTGACGACCAAACTTGTGTGTGGTCTACCGTACCATCATTATGTAACTTAAGACTTTTGCGATTTACAAATTCTAGACGATTCTTTGATGGTTTCATAATTTTCAACGCTCGATTTTGATATGTTCAGATTCTGAGATATCTCTCGTGTCGTTAAACACTGTTTGATTTTGATCAATACTTTTATAGTGTCGCCATCAACATCGTAATGATGTTTTTGTCCCATCCAATAGTTTAGTCAATTTGTTTAGTTAGCAACCATCGTTTTGGGCTGGAGTTTTTCTACACCCTCAAAATTTATATTTTGGAGATATATTTTCCTATTTATAAAAAATGAAAAACAAATATTTTTTTTTTTTTAAATGTCGCCATCTGATACTCGCGATAGACGCCACAGAATCGACTATAAAAGAAAAAAAGACTGAAAAAGGTTCACAGTTCAAATTTTATATAACTAAGAGGGAGCATATGTTGGTTAGCTTTAGCTAATTTAAGCAAGAATTCAATATTTCCTCTTTTTTTTCGTTATGTCCTGTTCGAAAATGAACGAAGAAAAATTGAGGCCAATGTTCCCTATACTTACTTTAAAAAAAATTTTTATCTTAGAATTCATTTCATAGTCCACAACCCTCACATATCCATCCAATTTTATTTTTATCATAAAGAAACTTTTTGAAAGTTGTTATTTTTTTTTTTGGGGTAATTTTTCACGGTGAGTTTTCTCGTCCATAATAACATTTTTCTTGGAAAATTTCTTGAAATATTTATCAACAATTTTTTTTTTCTTTTCAAAAGAAAGAACATGAAAGGACATTATGCAGTTTTAAAATGGAAGCATCAGCTTCACATACACGATACAATATCTCTAATACTTATAGATTAAGAACAAGGACTATATGGGATCATGGTCCAACCAATTACATCATAATGGGCTAAAAATGTTCGTATATATTGTATATGAATTTTATTTTTCTTTCTTTTTTTTTTGCGAGTGAGAAAAAAATTTCCGACTATTAAAAATAACGATAAAAGCTTTTTATTTTTATTATTATTATTATTATATTTCTAAACTTGTAAGTTCCTTTGCATATTGGGTGATTTTAGATGTTTTGATGTTGATAGCGATCATCAATTTTCAAAGTGAGAAAAATATAAAATAGCATAAAAAGAAACAAAACCAAAAAAAAAAATAGAAGAAATGTTTGTAAAAACATTATAAAAAGAATAAAAAATGAAGCGAAATTCCGAAAATTACATCCCATTTTATATACTCAATGGACTAGAATGACAAACCTTTCGTTTCGAAATGCATATAATATGCAAATGATAGTCATTTGGTGATATCAATGAGATTTTGGTGAAAATTATATAAAGAAAAGTTTTCCGATAGTAGTTTATTTCTTGTTGACAAAGTGTTAAAATGAAATTAATGGTCCATTGGAAGTGTTTCCATTAAAGTATATTTTTTTTTTTAAAAATATTTTGTGAGATTAGAAAGATTTTCTATTTTCGTTTTTTTATTGAAGTTTTTCCAAAAAAACAAAATAAAAATGAGGATATATGAGGTGAAATAAAAACAGAAGCAGTGACCGTCGTTGGTATAAGTTGTATGATACTAAGATAAAGATTGCTAGCTTTTGAAAAGTCAAGTAGTCCATTAGCCGACTTCTATTGTTTTTCTCGTTCATACTTTGGAAAAATATATTAGAAAGTAGTTTCCCAGATAATTTGGAATCAGAAAATCTTATAAATTGTTTATTTTTAATTCTTACTATTGTCAGTTCAGTAGAATTATGATACTGTCAAATTCTTAATCTTTTACCCTATATATCGAATCAAAGGAATTTCATGAAAATCGGTGCTACTATTATGAATTACCTCGTATAATAATATATTAGTGAGTAGTCCTCAAAATAAATTCCTTATACAGAAAGGCAGACTGACAAAAGAACGGAAATTTTTCATAAACATATTTTTCAATCTTAATGGACCTGGAAACATCCATCAAAATGCGGAGTCCCAAAGAGTTTTGCCCTAAGATGATTTATAGTATATCTTTCTTCGGAAGATATATGTTATAATATAATTCACCTAATAGTATAATTAAATATCTTTTTATTAGGACGTTGTATAATTTTTGTCGTATTTTGGGGCTTCCTTGTCGAGATAAACTGGATTAAAAATAACTCTGTTGAATTTCTTGAATATTGCAGATTATTGTATTTATAAATTTTCGTGGTTTTGAGCGCTGAAACTTACACCTATGTTAAAACTCTATTTGAGGCATTATATTCAAGTTACATGCATTATAACAATGTGTTGTTGATATTAGGGATGTCCAATGATGGCTTTTATAATTTTTCAAAGGAAATAACGGGCCATACTTTTATTTTAAGGTAGATTCTAAGAAATTCCTGTTTACGCAAACTTCTTTTTTAACGATCAGATAGATTAAGGAAAGAATTGGCTTTGGTTACGCAATTGTATCGCGGCATATACTACGTATAAACAACCTAGAGTACAAAAATACGACTAAAATTATACAGTGACTTAATAGTTCCTTATTCATATGGAAGTCTCCAATATTGATTTTAACTGAATATATGTGACTATAAAACATTTGATTTTAATGAGAATCAAACGGTCACACAAAAAAAAAGGGAAATACGAGAAATTTATATCAAATATTACAATTTTCTTTCTTATCTTAAATATCAAATATATAAATACAATTCATTATTTAGCATATTTATGAATACAATGCAAGAATACCATTGTTTTAAAATCTCAACAGACGGAAAAAAAATATACATTTCTTATAAATATCAAATATCAAGATAACATCATGTTTAAACGGAAGCAATAAATTTAATTGTAAAATTCCAATAACACTAATCGTAACTACCGATCGAAAGAACATCCCAAAAAATTCTAATTCTAAAACTAGTATTTAAAATAATTGTTCCTGCTAACTTTTGTGACATCCATCAGATATCTCACCCATGTTCATGAGACACAATAGACACACCTTTCCCTTAGGGGCATCCACATTAGTTACCTGAATTCAAATTGAATGGAAAATACCAAACAATATTATTTATACGAACACATTAATGCAGATATTTTTCATATTATTTCACCTGTGATGGAAGTTTTCTTGGGATCTAATTTTTTTTTTTGGGGTGTCCACTTTTTCAACATAAAATTTGTCAGTGATTTGATTGATTGATTCTATGGATGAATGGTTGAGCGGGATAATAATCATAATATGATTTTACATAAACGTATACAACTAAAAATTTATAACCTTATCATGTTAAGATACTACCAAATATAAGCACCTGTTCTTCTTCTCCTACATACATATTTATGTAGACACCATACGTGTATTTTATTATGAACGCACCCTGAACTTATACATTTACTTTCTTATGTCTATTATTTTGTTGACAAATGTCGTCCGTATATTCTTTCCTTTTTTGGGTTTGTTCTATTGTAAAGAATAGAAAGCAATAAAATGAATAGAGTACCTATATCTAGGTATATACTTTTAGCCTGAGAAAAAAAATGTCAACCTATCAAATATATGTTCTTGATCTTATCTTCTAGGATGGGTTTTAGGTTTTCACTACTTTTTTTTGTTCTTGTTCTTGTTCGGACTGAGTTTTTCCTTCCAGAGGTTTTCTCACATTTATGCAAACAATTTATTTTGGATGAAAAGGATGTACAAACAAAAAAAGCAGGAATAAGAATAAAATTTTCTACTTTCACAAAAAAGAAAAAATAGTGATTTGTGATTAAAATCCAATAAAAATTTTGGTCGCAGAAATATCTTAGCTTACACGAAAGTGTAAGACTTAATGACAGACAGGAGCTGATGATTTATTAAAGGAGTTTGGTTCATGGTCAGAGCATACTCCTAATTGAAAACTTTTTGAAGCACATTTATGGAGAAATACTTGATAGCATGAGAACAAGCCAATATGCTTGGAAATGAAAACAGGAATTCGGATCATGTCAAAAATTAGCGTTCATGATTAAAGGAAATTTCTTCTTATTTGGAATGAAAGAAAATGATGATAAGTTTCTGGCTATCAGAAAAGAAAATTGATTTTCTTTTATAAGTTTGCTGCATTGAAAATTTAATAACAATAACAATGCAATTGAAACTTCGTATCGTCCAAGTGTATACTGGAAAACTCGAAACGAAATCGAGAAGTTAAAACAGTTTCTATATTCGAACTGAATGATATAAATTTCATTTGAAAAATAAACATCTACCATCAAGTACTCTTTTACTCAATCTTTGTTATATGAAGGATGTTTTAATTGAATACTAAAACTACTTCTATACTTATATGTAATGTGAAATAGGAACCTTCTTGAAGCTCTGTGATCATGGGTAGACATAGGTGGCGATTAGATTCAACATATAACTCTTCGTTTTAGTCGACACTTTAAATTAGAATTCACTAGAAAACAATATTACACTAATTAATGATACTATAAGTTTTACCGAGAGTGGTAACTACTATGAAATTGGCTACAGGTCACATCAAAGGAAATTTGAATACATATACTTTGTTGGGACACCATTTTGTGATATTTACTCAAAAGGGAAAGTTTACTAATTTACTATTGTAGAATAAAGACTTTATACTTAAAATAGGAAACACCTGAATTTTCTACTAACATTTTGGTTTTGCGAATCTGTAATACTATTCACACCGAAGCTCAAATCTTTTCATATTATTGGCATATAGTTGAAAAATCATACTTGCGTCAGGATATTGTAAAAACTGAACTTAAGTAAGTTCTTTTACCATGGATTTTCATATGTATATTGATGTATATGAAATACATATGAAATGTAGATAGTACCAGGCTTATTCATACACTTTCTTTTCTACGTTAAAATATTGAAATGATATTATCTAAAAGTACTCACTTTACATTATTATTAATTGGGGCAAAAGGATAGAATTTCTTAAATTTTTGTTGCTAATATGAATTGTTAATACATAGTTCAAATTTCATGAAGTAAGGGGATTTGATTGAAATATGCTAGAGTTTTAAATAATGATGCTTTTGCACGAACGTTTTTGTGGCAAACTGCTGCTACAAACAGCAATTTCGAACGCCGTTTAAAGAAAACATAATTTTAGGAAATATGCTGGTCTGTCTGGCTATGTCAATATTTAGTTTACACGATGTCTGGTGAACGGGGAAATGTCGGGTTATTAGGAAGAATATAGACGTGTTGTGTTTGGTATCGATCTAAACAGGATAAATGGTTGAAACTTTGTCAATTCTAATGAAATTTAGAGTATTTATTGGATAAATAATTTTTTTAAAAGAGATTTAATTTGATGAAGATCGGAAGAAGCACACCTTTAAAAAGGATCAAAAAGAAAAAGATCAATTCAATTCAACTAAAAATAACTCTCTGGATTTGGGGGTACACATTTATAATGTCCACTACAAAATTGTATCCAAAATGTGAAAGAGACGTGGAAAACTATTTGATAAATATAAGTAATTGATATGAAAAAAAGTATTCTTCCAGTGTATTGCATTTGCAGTGTATTTCATTTTGAATTTAAACTAAATAAACTGAAAGAATTCGAACTCTTTTAAGATTTTGCAATTTCCACTACATATTTTATTTGTATTTTCTTTAGCCATTTTTAAAATATAAAATATGTACATATTATGGTGGAAGATAACAGGGTGGCATATAGTTTTTCATAGAATACATACAGACATGAAATATGTAGGAATTCCTTCAAGATTCATGATAAGTTCAAAAAATATACTATTTTTTTTTTGTTGTACATGGAAAATTTTTCATGTCCTTTTTCTATTTCTTTTTTTTTTCGTCGTTCAACAATCCAACAATCCAACAAACCTAACAAGAAATAGAATATTCACCTCTTACTACAATGGATATTATTAGATTTTCGACTTTACAGTATTGTATGCGAATTATATAACAACGGATAAGATTGAGGTTATGTTTTTGGCATGAAGGATGAGTAGATAAGTATAGTGCTCGTATACAGTATAATATGTTATAAGGAGTTCTTTCTTTTTTCTTCTTTTTTGTGGAATGTGTCTTATATTTTACTATTCCCAACACGATTTTGATGGTCAAGGAAATCTTCTTATACCTTTTTCAAAGTCAGCATTATAGTATATTGGTTGCCTTAAGGTAGTCATGTACAAATGTGTTCATATATGTAAGCATAAAATGTATGTACATGTGTATGAGCTACAATATTTTATTTTGGCATCCTCTTGAGTTCACCTTGGATTATCGTTACCCGCGGTTAACCAAATATATAACATATTTTATTTTAGTTTTTTTTTGAAGATAGTAGACATTTGCGATTTGGTATTCAGTTATTGTTATTTGTCTATTCATTGAAAACATATATTTAGTATATATAGTTTAAGTTTCTTGGTATTATATGTATTTTTTAGTAATGTCGGCACCAAAGGGGATGCAATAATATAGAGGTGTACATACGTATGTACATATCTAAAGAAATAGCTTAAAACTCATTGAATCAAAAGATTGGACTTTTTTGAACTTACGAAGCGTATTTTCATGTTGAACTATGTTTCTTTGCCCTTTTAATTATACGAGTCCATACAGGTAATTGTAGTCCAGTATAGAATTTTTTGTTAAGGATTTTTAGGTAGTAATTCACTAATATATAAATAAATGTATGAACCATGTAGGATGAAACAGGTATCGTGTATTGAGCTTCTATACCATAGGAATACGCGCATATTTGGAAGAAGATTATTTAGAAATTCTTTGACTAATTACAATCCGTATAAGTTGAGTTATTGAGCCCAGAAAACCTCTTATAATCATGTAACTATATGTATTGTATTTGTTCTAAACCGTAATTATAATTTTTCCTCTACTTATAGAACTCGGATTTATTAATTCAAGAATTTTAAAGAAAGAAATTCTTGTAATTTAATTTTGGTCATAACTATAGAAGTTTGAATAGTAATTTTGCAGTATAGTTTGTGCTTTTTGGCCACAGTGAAGGAAACAACTAATGTATGTACTTATGTTCATTTTATATTATGTAGACGGAAAAGTCTAGTAATTCAATCTTGTACTTGACAAAGCTGGCAGAAATTAGGCACAAAAAGTGAATAAAAGCTGTTAGATAATTTTTACTTTCTTAGACTATAACTAATGTATAAACAATTATTGTTTTTGCTCATAATTTCCAACTTCAGTTTTCATCGTTCTCAAGTTAATTAAATCGTAATTGACTATAACTGGAGGGACAACTTATCCAATTTTAATGAAATTCGTTCCAAATATGGGTTATAATAATAGGATGGACTGATTAGTTGAACGGAAAAATATAATCTTCTTGAAATTTATGTGTGGATGATAAATTGAAAATTTGAATTTTTAACATAGCTGTTGTGGTCAAAAGTTGGAAGTTAGACATTTTCTCTTTCAAAATATCTAATTCAATACAATTTTGGTTATTATTTTTTGTTTTTAAATAATAATCTTTTGTATCCTCCACAATTTATGATAACATTAAACTTGAAACATTTCGTCTAAGAAAGTTAGATAGTTTGTCATACCAGATACTTTTTCTCACGACAAAGTTTTAATTACTAAAATGAACAGACGTATGGTAATAAGTTGGCTGGGATAATCATCTTTCTATCCATGTAGTTTTGTAAAAGCAGAAGAAAGTTAACAATTCTATAACAACAACGAAAACTGTGATGCAATCTTACAAGTTTTATATATAATATGCGGGTGATACAGCGGTAAAAAGAATGTATTGCCGGAGAAGAAGAAAGTTGTAGTGTCCTTCTTTCTAAGTATTGAATGGGTCAAGAAGTCATTGCGTTCATGTCTACGGCAAAATAAAGGAATTGATCGAATCCAATCGGTGTGCAACGGAACGAGAGATTACTCAGAATCTGTACATATCGAAATTAACCGTTGGAAACCAATAAATAGAAGCGTCAAGAATTTGTGAAACGCAAAAATGTTGCGTTTCATCATAATAACGCTTGACATGTGGTCAATTAAGGTTGGTACTAGGTTGGTCACTCGTAAAAAACTGTGAGGGCTTGGTTGGGAAGTTTTAACACATTTACTGTATAGCCCTGACCACCATTAGACATTGCAAAATTGAATTTGAGCTAAAAACAGCCTATATAACTTATTTATCTCCGTTTTTCACTCAGAAAAACCCAAAAATTTCACAGATATTAACTGTGCCATAAAATTGGCATAAACGTCATCGATCAAAATGGACAGTATAATATATGATATCATAAAGTTTTTGTTTCCCATAAAAAAAATTGCCTTTCGTTTACACAGAAGAAAAGGCAAAAACTTTTTCGTCCATCCAATATATACAAAACTCAACTAGAAACTTTCCTTTAAGGTGAACAACATGTTTGTCTTCTTTACAAGTTATAATCTGAGACAATTGGAAGCTAATTAGCTCCAACATTTTAGCCTTTAAAATAAGTGTTGAATTTTTTTTAAAGATTGTGTTCAAACGTAAATTCCGTACGACATATTTGTATATGCACTTTTAATTAGATCTTAAATGAATTTGTCTTTACAAAACGTAATAAAAGTATTTTAATTCCATCAAATTAGAAAGATCTGAGCTGAATACCGAAAATATTGTGTTAATACTACTCTATACTAAAGTTTATTAAACAAAAACTACTATGCAATTCTTGTATGAAGTACATTTGTAATACATCTCTGTTTGAATTCGAAAAACTATGTAAGTTAAGGAATGATTTTGATCAAGACTATTTTTCTTAGGTTTCAACAAAAGCAACAGTTTGGTAAATAGAAAACACTTCCCATCCTCGGTTTAGGTTTGAGAAGTATTTGATCTTATTTCTTGTTATTTTGTGATTTTCATTCAAATATGTTAAATCTTGGATTTCATTCTAGTTAGCCATTCTGTGGACCGAAAAGGACCTTCGTGTATATTAACCGTATGTTATTTCTTCTGTTACATATTGTGCTTCAGCTAAGAAATCCTATTTATTATCGATTTAAGGATATTCTATTTATACCACATTTATAAAACTTCTACAAACGTATGTATTTTAAATCATATCCAAACAAAATACAATGAAAACCTTTTAAAATGAATGTCAATTTCAACTAATACTTTTGATAAGTGAAAGTTCATCAAAGGATTTCAATTTAATAAGATAACTGCCCGATGAAGTTCAAATAGGTTTCGAAGTCTATTTTTATAATAGATAGTCAGGTGCTTAGGTATTATATACATCTACAGATGTGTATATATTGTGAGGCGCTATCTAATCCCTTAATAAAGGTAAAAGGATACAATATCAAAAAGAGTCTTGTTCCCTATACAAAACGATTTAATGATGAAAAGAGATACTCAATCACATTTCGAATGAGATTTTTAAAGTATATCCGATTTTCACATATTCTTGTATTCTACAAAAAAAAAAACAACATACACTCTAATAGAAAATCTCTATTTCCAGTATTGAATTGTCCTTGCCCTTAATTTTAGGACAAATGTCTCGTGTGTTGATTTTGAACAATTCTATATTATTTTTATATATTTGTTTTATTGTAATCCTACAGAAAAAAGAAAAAACCTCAAAAAGAAAATCAAAGAAAACTACTGGAAAGGAAAATCATAAAATACTAGTATATAGTTGAGAGTCGCTTTATTTAGAGGAACATGATAGGGAATCTATTTCTTGAAATCTAGACTTATTAAATGTGGGGTCAGGCGCCAGAAAATCCGTAAAAAAAACAATATAGAAACACAAGATGAAAATAGAAACAATAGAACTAGAACTTATATAATTGGTTATTTACGTGCGGAGAGCTTATCATCACTTGATTTGATGTTCGATTTTTTGAGAACATTTCTTTTTATGTTTAACAATCACAACAATTTTCTGAGTTTTGTGAGCCTTTTTGGCGGCAACAAGAAAAAAAAATAAAATAAAGAAAAAGCTAGGCACAATCAAAATCAATTCTACAATATTCTTCTTAATAGAGACATCATTGTTGGAAAAGTAATGCCTGGTTTGTGCGAGAGATCATATCGATTTTTTCAACCACATTTTTGAAAATTCTAGGAAGTTTGTTTGATATGATACTTTCTTATATTTATGGGGTTTTTCAGTAAGAACTTTTTTTTCAAATTTTCAATTAAACACACATTTTAGGTGAAAATTATGAATTTCTTTATTCAAGTATGTTGTACAGACTCTACAGTTTATGAATGGAAAACAATTTCTTGTAAATGTTCACCACGACTACGTTTGCAAGCATCGATGCTTTTGACAACATTTTCTATCACATTTCTGCATAATTGCAGCGCTGTCACATGAATTATGGTATAATGATGCCGCCAGCGCATGAAGCACACCAAACAGTGACACGAGATGAATATAACGATTTTTCAACAATTGCTCTTGGTTTTTCAGAGGAAATGCGAAAAGTTGGCTTATTAACGAAGCCATTCAAATGAAAATGAGTTTCGTTAGAAAAGATGATTTTTTTTACGAAATGTGGTTTTCACAGATCGCCCATTTTCATAATGAATTTGAATTATTTTTATGCGAAATTGAATTCATTGTAATAAAATGTAGACTTCCCACTGAAATTATATCGAAAAACTGAATCAAAGACAACCTCATTTAAAATCTTATCTTATTGATAAACCATATACTTTAGTATATTATAAGCATGAAGTGTGTTTCTTGCAATTTCAATTGGATAAAACGTTTTGAGGTCCATGGAGAACAAGCAGCAATTTTAATACTCACTACTACAATGTATTCTTTAAAAAATGCATCTTAATTTAATTAAAGGGTAACCTTTGTTAACTTAGAATTTTCTATCCCACATCCTCATTTATAGAAACCCAAAGCTTAAACATATTGCTTAAAAAGCAGTAGAAAAGCGGTTTAAAAGTGCGTTTTGTTATGTTTTGTTATTATTTATTTGTGGTATAACATTCATTTCACCTATTCATATAATGCGGCCACTTATTTAGAGCACTTAGTGACCAAATGCTTGGACAGTTTTCTTGTAAACTAGAAGTTGAAGCCGTATTCTATACTGGACTTTATTGTTAAGGTAATTCGATAACGTCACGGCCGCGACAATATTTTCAATTTTTGTATTTATACGTATAATGTCAAGTACCACGTTTTCGATTATATTACCCAGAGTTGCAATGAAATACGTGAATATACTAAAATATTGCAATATTTTTATAATTTCATGAAACCAAAATAATCGATAAATTCAATATTAAATTTTCATTTTATAATCTTACTCTACAAATATTACTAAGTCAATATAGGATGCATTGATTTTACCTAACTGAGTTAGCAATTATCTAGCGGAAACCTGATAATTGACCAGAATAATGGGGACAAAAGTCGTCAATCATTGACGATATCACCAATGGGATTTATATATGTAGAAAACAGATGTATGCATATATTATTCAGGTATATGACGTGGTTATGTGACCTAACTTCATAAAATTGATTTGTCATTTCCATAGCCCCGCAAAATAGTAAAATTCTATCATATAACGAATATGTATGAATATGTACAATGTTTTATTAGTAATTTTTATTGGAATTATTGGAGAACATCCAAATTTGAAAGTGCAATGAGTGATGGAAGCGATGATGGATTTTGCTCTTCTAGTTAAATGATATTGGGTAGGTGGCATAAAAGGGACATCGTAATTTTTAGAAAGAAGTAACTAAACTAAAGGAATTTGGTTTCATAGGCATTAGAGGGAGTTATAGGTTAGTTTTTCATTGATTTCATATGTTGGTCAACTGTCGGTAATAATAGAAATAGTTCATTATAAATATTATATCATTCTGTTGAGAATTTTCGAAATTGTATAACAATGTGAAGTCTATGTTTTTAATATTTACATTGTTCAGTCGAATTTGTTTATTAAATTTTCAGAATTTTGTCTATTATTTGATTTTCTAAATTTAAACTTGTCCTACTTCATGCTAGTTTATAAAAAGGTATTGCATTGATGTGGAGCTCCTTATAATAACTAGTCATGTTTCATGTCGGTCTCTGCCAGATCTATATTGTTTGTTGCCGATTTTTGTACAATATCCAATTGGTTGGAGTGTTAAGGTTTATTTGTACCTGATATTTGTAATGACTGATAACAAATTCGAAAACATCATTTGGTATGAAATTTCAATATCTCTTTTTGTACTGTGCTGCATAGTTTTTTTATTTGATTAATTTTCGAAATTTAAATGTGAAATAGATTACATGAATTTGCAAATTGGATTAATAATATATATATATTACTTTTATATACCACTGTGCTTGCATTCAGGTTTTCACTAGGTGGAAAGTTGTGACTACAATGTTCCAATTTAAATTGGGAGGTGATTTTGATTATATTATATGTTTGGCTTACTGAATGGAAATTTAGGTATATTTTGAAAAGTTCATATGCTCACACAGTTGTGCTTTTTAATCATTCCGAAGCTTTCATAAGCTGGACAATTTTATTTTAAATAAACATATTCGAGTACACAATGTTTTGCGAGTATTAAAATACGATTTAAAACTTAAATTAAATTAATAGAATTAAATATAAATTTTTGTTTTGTATTAATTTTAAATTTATATTGAATTTATATAGCAATTCGCGTAAATATTATGTATTCCTGTGGAAATTTTAATATTAATTAAATTTAAATTTGATGAGGCGTACTGAAATTTAATTTTTTATATTTATATAACAAGTTGCGTATGGATATGCTAAAATTTTATTGTTTGTATAGAATTTTTAAGTTTTGTTATTATTAGGCTTTTATAGTTCATTTGAATAATACGATTTTTTATGGTATCTAATTATTATCGTTTATAATGCAAAATAAACCGCGAAAGTTTGTATCTAGTATGTGTATGGACAATCTCAATTTCACTAACTATGACCGTAATCTTCTTTACGTCCATATACAAGACATTTAATAATATCGATTAGAATCGACTTACAAGAGAATTCCCCAGGTGTAGCATGACTATTAACAACTATTTCAGAATTATTGTAGTTAATCCCAGAATTTGAAATTGACAGCCCGTGCTTTTGACTCCAAAAAATTAGAGCTTATTTAGACTGTAGTTGCAATGTTTCATACACAATAAAAAAATGTATTAGATAAGTTATATTAAGAAGTTGCTAATACTTTCAGAATGCGATTGATTGGTTCATTGCCAGAAAAAGTTATATAACATAATATCCCCCTAGATACGTGGTGTTGAACATGTCCTTGAGTACCAAGACCCCGATAAATGTGGAAAAATTCTAAACGCTTATGGTTAGAATAACTTAGAAAATCTGTTAGATATAAACTAGTACTTGCTCTTACGTTTCATGTAAAAGGTGTTAGTATCAGCATTGTCGAAGTGAAAATTTTGGCTTCAAAACTCTAAATCTTTGGTCTCATTAGAAATATCATTAAACTCCAAATAATTTTGTTTTTTGGTGAATAAACTTATAGTATAGAAAGATAATGTAGAAATAATTGTTTTAGAAGTAATTAAACTACATGTTCGTTGATTGACTCAAAAAACTGTTGCAATGTTTTTGGTTTTTTGTGATTCGGCTGTAATTCAGAGCCAGGGTTAATTATAAACTCCATTAATAAGATAAAAAAGAACAAATCGAATGTTATAATAAATAATAATTAAATTTATGAAATTGCTTAGAAACACCAAAAACATGGCTTTGACTGTTCCAAGGTACTATATTTTTTTTAGTCAAATGTCAACTGTGAAACTTCTTACTAATTCTGTTTTGTGAATACCCAAATTAGGTTAAATGCTCAAACCTTTAGTTTTATGCTATTAATATGAGTTTGGTTAAGACTGTTGACTGTTTTCTTTGATTCAGAATTGGTTCACCCTAAAGGCTTAATTATAATGGGAAGAACCAAGCATAGCACAAGACAGAAAAACTGAACGAATGCTAGGTAATGCATGTCAAATCCGTTCAACCGATTATAATGTGCATAAGCAAGAATAAGAATTTGACAGTTCGCCGTCAAAGAACTTTATGTTTTTTTATTTGTTTTTTGTAATTTAAAAGTGATTTTAAAAAATTGAGAATCCTTTGGGAAATGAATTTTCAAAAAAAAAACAAATCGTCGAATCATATTTTATGAAAAAATTTTTATAATTCAAAATTTCCCTACGAAATGTACGAATTGATTTCTATTGCTAAACATAGTGAAACAGAATTTTAATTTAACGAAAGTTCGGCTATGCACATTGTAATCGCAGTATATGATTTATGAAGATTAGTACATTTCCGTAAGATCGGCTATGCTTGGCTCTTCCCATTGTAATTGGGCCTGAAGATTAGTAGATTACCTTAATTTCGTTTATGGTTGGTTTTTTCAATTATAATTGAGCCTTCAGTTATCAGAGGTGGTTCTTCTTCGTTAGTAATAATATGATCCTTATCAAAAACTAGTATGAGATTCGTATGATTAATTTTCATGTTTTATAAAGTTTTATAATTAAATACATAAATCTAAATGGATATTAAAATTTTCTTATAAATAATTATGTTAAAAATATGCGCCACAACAAATTTTATGCTTTTTATACACAATTAAATCGATTTTTTTTTACAGTCTGGTAATTTTAAATATTAATTTGGATTTAAATTTATGTATTTCATAATTAATACAATTTTTAATATGTGGGTTCTTTTATTTAAAAAAATACTTAAAACAAATTATGCGATTTTATTTCACCAAATAAACATATAAAATATATTTCTTTACCTTTTTCATTTAATATTTTGTCTTTTTTTTCACATTTTAAAAAATATCCATATTATGCCAGTAATTAAATGAAAAATAAACCATATTAATCAATTAAAAGGTATTGGAATTGGTGAATTTTAAATTTTTGGGTAAAGAATGTTAAATTTTAATCGAAAATAAAAATTGCATTGATACTTTGAACAAATTTATACAACCAAAAAAAAAGGGTTTAATTTGCACAAATGGTTCGCATTGAGAACTAATTATAGAAAATTCGAAATTGAATAATTTTAATTGATTTCATTTATATGCATCGTCGTTAGGTTTCAATTGAAACTGCAACTGTGCCCAAAAATATTATCCAATTTAATTCTTCTTAAATTCCGTTTTATATACATTTTTGGGTGGGATTTTGTCTTTATAATTCCAGTTGGTCATCACTCACATAACTGTGGTTAGGTAACCTTCATCTTTATGGTAAACGATTTTGTCATCAGTCTATTTCATTTATTACAATTAAGCACCAATGTGATCAGACTATAATTTTCTCTATGATCACAAATGTATAGACTATAGAAATATGAAAAGATTAGAGACCGATAGCGATTATTAGTCCAATAATAAGGTTGAGTTCCCAAAGGACGTGACATGAAATTTCATATTATCTGAATAATATATACCCTACCCACACCAGCTTAACCAATTCAATTTGGAGGAAATTTAAGTTAGATATAGAATAAAGTTTTTAATTAATTTTAATTATGTAATTGGGTTTTTCATTTTCTAATTTGTTTTATAGTATTATTTTAGTGAAATAGTTATCATCAAGCTTTGGGGCTTTGGACCACTGACTTCGTATTGCCTACTTGCAATAAGAGTTTCGAATGGCTTGAACTAATGAGATAAGCTTTTCTAATCATTTTATTTTGCCTTTAAAATTGTCATCATATGTTTTAGCAATAGATTGCTATTTGACCTTATTAGCTGTCATTGTGCTGTGATTTAACATTATTGTATTTCTAAGCAGTTCAATGTTATCGAATTTCAAAAAAATTTAGTGGAATATAATTTAAACTAGCTTGGCTTAAACAGCATATTTCGTCATGTTAAGGCAAATCTCCACACAGCCGACATCCTATTCTGATGAAAGTATGGGATACACTTATACAAAGTTTAGTTAAGCAGAAAGGGAGAAACAATCATCCTACTAATTTTGTCGGCTTCTGCATTTATGATTTCCCCATCTGATACTTGATCTGCAAGACATTTCCCCTCAAAATCAGATAAACATGTTTATCTGATTCATATGGCACTTCATCTGCGTATGCATACTCTCACAATAATCACACACGATACCGTTGCAAATTTTTACATTGAAAGCAAAAACAACAAAAGAGCAAATCCCACACTACTTTCAGACCAGGTGTAACTATTACACCCGAAATTAGTTCAGTTTTCTCCCATTAAAAGTATATTAGCTAAACGTTACCAGCATTTGGATTAAAACTTTCTTTTACTCCTGCTCGTTTTATTTTCCACTTATCCTGCTCCAGTGTAGGGTATGGCAAATAAAACAGACCTATAGATTGTAAATCAGAGCCCCTTTTCACTACATCACTGGTGACTTTCTAATTATGAAAGGTTTTTCGACTTTAAAAACAAAAACTAAATTTTAGAAAAGAATTAAAGAAATAATAAAAAAAAATTACAACAAAATGTAAATGAGATTAAAAAGTTGTATTCCGCTGTGGGTAATCACATTCTGACAGATGTCATAAATCCCAGACATTTTTATTTTAGTAATGAACTCAATTCATTTGAAGTTGAAGATTATTTTCAACTTCTATACCACAGGATAGAATATTTATTACTTATTCTCATAAAATCAAATATCTTTTCTTCAAATCTTAACGTTTGAAGATGTTCCGAATCTGTCGGACAATATTAGGATAAGTATTTCTGCGTTTCTATAAAAGAGCGAACCCAAAAGATTAGTTCGAGAGGACTACGACGGTAACCCAATTTTGTCCTAAAAGTTCGCGTAGATATCGAATAAATTGCTGGGACTTTTTGTAAAGGATTATAAATTGCAATTTGGTGGCTTTTTGATAAAAATAAACACTTAAATGGTGGTCACAGAAGAATAGTTCGTTGTTTTTATTTAATTTTCAGGAATATATAAGTTATATAATGATTTTGCATTCTAACTTGTTTTATTAAGTTTCGCTAAAAGCTTTGTATTTTTTTCTTCTTCGGTTAGATCAGCTCACGAAATACTCATAAAAATACTTAAAATAAAGGCAATTTGTTAATTATACGGTTTTTGTATTTCAGTTTCCTTTTTTTTCTTCTTTGGGTGGGTTTTGGTTAGGGTTTGAAGGAAAACTAAAAGAAAATTCTTTTTATATTTTTATTAATGAGTTTTAAGTGAAATGCTTTCGTTTTTTTTTTCTGTTTTATTTAATAAAATTTATAATCGGTTAATTAGAATTTTAGAGATGAGAAAGACTTTGTCATATTTAAAATGACAACCGACACTTAATGAATTATATTTAATTTGTTTTGCTATAAAATAATTTTCTTTAAGAAGATTTTTATTTTTTCCATTTTTATAAATTGTTTTTACATATAATTTTGTATATATTTCGGGTTTTTACTTGAATTATTTCTGTTCATATTTCAGGTTCTTTTTAGGTTCTCAAATCATTCCCAAAATACGTAGGACCGACATTTTCTCCATAGGAGTTAATTTATTTTATTCTATTATAGTAGAGGTGCCTGCAATGTGGTAAACTAAACGACTTTGGTCTATAATGATCCATTGCACCACCTTCTTAATATATTTAAGAGGGTAGGTCTTTTCCCTATGTCGGTATGAGTTTCTAATGAAAGACAACACACTTCTTTGATTGATAGGGTGCACACACGCGGTGTTGCAAGTCTGGTTCTTGAAAAGGTCACACAAACAATGTTCAGCTGACTCATTTTCTTCCAGGCAGGCTCCGCATATAGGACTCTCGGCCACCCGTATTTCCCACATATGTCCGTTTGTCCTGTCACAATACCACAAAGGTTCTGAGGGTTTTAGGCTCGAGTCCCATCAGCATTCTCGTCCTTCGGCAGTCCGGCCCAATCAGTTTGGTGGATACTTTAGCTTTAGATTAGACGCTCTCAATATAGCAAGCCTCGTTCTGGAAAGTCCGATTATTTTTCCAGAAAAAGCTCTGCTGATTTATTTTCGTTCAGACAGGGTGAAGTCGTGAATCCCCCGAAACAGACAAAAGACAACTAATATCAAAAATTGCATGTTTAAAATATGAAAACTTAAAATAGGTATTAAATTCACATTTAAATAAAATTTCCTTCAATAGTAAAAACTTTGCTTCTATTGGTCAAATTTAATGCGGATATTTTAGAAGTTATTATTTTGTGTCCGGACACTGAAACTTTTCTGTAATAAAGTATAAAGGAATAAGAAATCATGAAAATCTGCCCATTCGCTACCATGATATTTCATTTTTACGACTTTTCAAAACATTTTATAGTTTTTGGCAGGTATAGAACCGAAATTTCATAATACTTATGTGTCCAACGAAAAAACAAAATATTATTATACTTTTCCAAAACAAAATTTTAATAAAGCTTATTTTCTCGAAAATTTTTATGATAATTTTCTTTTATACTAAATTATAAAATTTACGATTCTTGATTTTCATGCAATTGTTTTTAATAATCTCGAAAACAATTTCAAACAGTAAATTTAACCCGAAAAAAAATTTCCAAACTATAAACTTTTATTTACTACATCAATAACTTTAAAAAATAAACTTTAGAAATTTATTTTATTAGTATGATTAAGCAAATACATCAGGATCATAAAATTTTCCATTAGATTTAATTATACAATTAATTTTTCACTCAATTTTAATTAAAATCCTTTAATATTAATTAAAATAAAAGCAAATAAATATAAATAGCTGTTTTCTATGACTTTAACATCATAAAAACTTAAAATCATTTTAGGTTTTTCATTGTGTGGTTGTTGTTTTTTTTATTTTTTTATTAGAGTTGCATATTAAATCTCCTCGAAATTATTCGAGTTTATTCATTTCATTTTAGTCTAGCGAGCTTTTGTTTCTTTGGAGTGATAAAAATTGAATGTGAGGCGAAAAAAAGAACTAGTGCTACACATTACAAAAAAAAAGAATCCTATTTCATTCATCGTTTTTACTTTAAACTTACTGGAAACTTCTATGACTAGAGTTTAGTCACAAGATTTCATTATAGAAACTATGCTATAAAAAAGATGTGATATGATAAACTAACTTTCTTAGACGAAATATTCTAGTCAACATCGAAACAGTTCATCATCTTATTATAACTCACCTTCGTACTAAATTCGATCACAATTGAGTTGATACAAAACGTGATCAAATACGCGTAAAATAACTCACTTTCGCTTAAAATTGCTCCTGTATTAACTCTTGCCTTGTGTACTAAATGCCATTATAATGAGGCTAATGGGTAGGACATTTTGGGCCAAAATTAACTATTTCCGATTTAGCATTTATAGTCAAAATTTAGTCACAGTTTCTTCTTAGAATTAACTCAATAAGTTATCATCCTCACCAAAGTTAGAGAAAATTTGTGTTTTTTTTCCAAAAGCGACTACGTATTTTCGTCTAAAATTTAATTCTTGTTACAACCTATCAGTGAACCAAATTTGAATAAAATTGAGTTAATCGTTTTCGAGTTATTATGTTTACAATAAAAGGGACAAAAAAGCACACATTCAGACATTTCAAGAAAATTGTAAATTCGGATTCTGGGAAAACGAAAATATGTATTTTCGTTGAAATCCGGCTGTCAAATTTTTACACGATTACAATATTTACTTATACCAATGTTAAGGTCTAAGAAAGTAAAACGAGCTTCCTTTCTGTTGCAATTTTTAAATACAAACTTTATTGGTAGCTGACTGACTACTATAAAATTTTATCTCTGCCTATATGAATGGCTATGATTTGGTTTTGGAATAAAAGAAAAAAGTATTGTATTTTTTTTTTGTTGTGCAAAAAGAAAAACTTTGAAAATCTCGACCAGTAAAACTGGTAAAAACTTTCACAGAGAAAGCAATAATAAAACGTAAAGAAAATTGTGGAACTTATTTTTACTAACTTTTCCGGTGATATCTTCTTTTTTTTTTTGGTTTTTACTTGTTGTACGTTATTGTTTTTGTCCTTTGCTATCTTCAAAGAGCTGAAAGCAAGACTATCAAAGCTCCCAAGTTAAAATTTTTCTGCCTTTAGTAAAATGCTGCTATCATGAAATATAACCTTATTCATTTTTTTAGGATCGTAAAACTTTGTTTTGATATCGTCGTCTCCTATGTACGTAAACACAATCCACAGTTGATTGATAACGCTACTGTCGCATAATGAGAATTTGAGGCGACATATACCTTTATCCCATCTACATATATCTCACATTACAATTCGATCGTATAATTTCAAAACTTCTTGAAGAAAAATATCTCTACAGAAAAGTTTAATAAAGTCTCATGTGACTGAATTTGAGTTCTTTTCACATATTTTGGGGTTAAAACTTTCACACTATTCGAACTTCACGTTGGATATAGAGTCGCGTGCGTAATATTTTTAGGGATCATTTTGACAACCAAATTTCTTTCGATTTTTCTTCTTTTTTCATTTTGGGATGAAATAAAATACTATAAATGTTGTTGTTGTTATATTGGTTGTCATAAAGTTTTTATTGAATTGTCGTATTATATGATTTTGTTATATGCCAAATACGGGGTGAATTATTATGGAAATAAATAGCGAACTTAACTCGCAGTGTATATATTAATATCTTCATTATGGTTTACTAAAGACAGAGCTACACTAAAACTATGTTTTAGGGGAATTATAGGCATTTTTGGTTTAAATCAGTGATTCCCAAAGTGGTCCATATGGACCTCCATGGATCGACGATGATCTGCAAGGAGTCCATGAAACGAAAATGGGGGTCAACATTAGTGGATCTAATATAAACAGGTCGTGACAATATTTTTGGCATTCCATGAATGGAATAACCCATATACACAGATAGAACCTATTTACTTACATAATACTACCTTATAATATAAAGACATATAACTATCTACAATTTAAATCTTTCAAAGGGCTAAAAGTGAGTATACCACCCCCTCTCCTTTTATTTGAAGCAGAAAAAAATTTAAAGGGAAAATATTTTGGATAATGAACCGTATAATTGTCATTACTTCATTGTAAACAATTTGTGCTGTTCATATACAACGTTGCATAGTATCTTGCCATATATTTATGATCTTGGAGTGATATACTAACTTTAACCCTTTCAATGTGAGTAGCACAATACCAGCTCTCAAAAATAGATTTGAAGTGGATGAATTTGCAAAAAGTCAATATCAGGTAAGCAGAGGTCTAACCAAAACCGAAAACCATTGTAAGTGGTCCACGAGACAAAAAAGTTTGGGAACCTCTGGTTTAAATGGCTACTAGATATAATTGACATTAAAATTGAAAGGTTTCAGAATTTATCGAATAACCTTTGTATTGTTTAAAAAATATTTACATTTTATAGGAAAGATATATTAAACAAAGTTATAAGTACAGTCTGGAATGTTCGAATTAGTTTAGACCTCGTTTCTAGAAACTGCTGAGACTCTTTAATTGGCATACATAGACGGAGTCGTTAAGTCATCTCTATATTAAGTATATTTTGTATGGGTTTTTATGATGTATTTTTAGAACTCCCAAAGTGTATCAATTAACGGCTTCAATTATATTGGTTTCAAAACATATTTAATTACGTAGAGTCTCAGATACTTAGAATATACTTCCATCTTTTAATATGTTCACACGCAAGTCGAAATTTTAAAGTGTGCATACTACTTTGATATACTTAAACTATACTATATTTCCCACTAAAATGTTCACCCTGTAGCAGGAGTCGCGATTCTTTTATCGATATTTATTTCTAGTCTTTTTTATTTTTAACAGATAAGTTGCAGAAAAAATAGAATTATGGATTTGGGTGGTTATGAAATTCTCGTAAGCATCTTAAAGAACACTTTTCTATTTTAAAAAAGATTAATATTATATTTTTGGTATAAAAATTGCTTTTATGTAATTTTAAAATATATACTTTTATGAATTTCAAAAATAGTGGAATTTATGTTTAATGCATTTATTGAGAAGCCTTGACTATGTTATTTAATACATAATATTATGATCGGATTTGTTATGATTAATATCTTTTTTCCTGATGTTGTTTCCATTTCGTTATTGGGACTTATTTTCTTGAGAATATTTAAAAGTCTAACTTTTTTGAATCGGATAATTAGGCAGAATAATTTGATTGATGAATACAAAAGTTCCAGCAGTTTCTAATCCGTTGCCATATATTTTTATGGTATATAGTTTTACTTTAGAGAAAATTGTAGATGACAAATAATTGAAAAATTTCTTCGAAATACATATTAGCTATGTGAAAGAAACTCTATATTATATTTACGGTATATCGAAATCACGATAAAAATATGAGCAACTTTTATTAAAATAATTGGAAACCATTAATAAAATCAAATTTACAAAAAAAAAAAAATAAAAGAAAAAAGTTTACAAAAAGCATTTACCTAAGTTCTTTTCGACCAGAAAAATACCCAATATTATCTATTAATCAAAATATCTTAACAAAATTTTTATCTTCTAACCCAAAAAAATACGAATAGATTTCAATTTTATCAAAATTGGTTTAAAAAAATTGATTGATGCGAATAAGTTTTAAAAGTATTCGCTTCCTTTTTTTGGGGTAAATGAAAATTTAAGTAGAAACAAAAAAAATACTAAATAAATAACGGTCATAAGTGGTGCAAAATCACTATTGGAATTTATATAAAAATAAAAAACTTATAAAAAGTTTACTGTTAAAAATAATGAAATAAGTTGATTTCAATTCGTGTCCGAAAAATCACAAAAACTAAACATTCGTTCGGGAAATATCCGAAATTTTGAATTAATATTAATTTTATTGATATTCAAACTCAGAAATCTAGTGTTTTGACTAAATAATCCGAACTTTTTATTCTGCATAGCATCTCGCAGTTTTATTATATTCCATTTATATTTTATTGCTATTTTATTTATACAAAAAGTTTTTAAACCAATTCTATTCAAATCATTAAATAACATAATTTCATTGATTTGAACGTCTGTTCTATTTTTTATGTGCGCCGATAAGCAGGCAATTTATAAATTCTTGATGAAAATTCATTTATTTCACAAAACATTTTTTTTTTCTGAAGTACCAATATGAATCTCAGCCTTAACCATTTTATAATAAAACTTAGTTTTCTTGTCCTTATTTATGTGCCTTCAGCTAGTTTTTTTTTTTTTATAAATACTATATGTTGACAATCTTTGTGGACAGACAGACATTTGAAAAGAGGAATTCCACCCGCATCAGAACTTCTCAAAACTCGAAATCAGTAATATTTTATATATTCTACTCTTTATAAGGCCTATTTGTTGTGGCGTTTAAGATATAATACATACATTTTTTGACCATTTTGACCACCGAACCGACCCGATATGATCGCATACTCTTGCAGTAAATCTCTAATCGACAATTCCGATAAATATTTTATGTGCAATCCCTTTTTTCTTTGTACAAAGGACTTACTAGTGAAGGATATATATATAGACTTGTGTAATCAACATATGCTTTGTGGAAATACACTTTCTATCTATATACTAGAATACGAGAAAAAAAGCCTCCATACTTTCGAGAGGGAAATTGAAAAGAAAATTCATTCCCAAAGGATTTTATGGTGTAAAAATATGGTATTATAGACGTTGTTCTCTATAAAAGCTTGTTTTTTCGGGTATTTGATAAGATATTAAAAGCAATTTTTTTTTCTTTTGTTGTCTTCGCCAAATTTACAATCATATGTGTTCCTTAACAAGATACTTTGTTGGGTTGTAAATGTAATTTTTGTCTTAATATAAAACATTTCTGAATTTTCTATCTGCAAAACATAAATTTTATATACTATACAGAATCATGGAAAAATATGTTCGCCTTCTCAGAAATAAAATATAGTATATTTTCTTCTTCGAATTAAAAAGAAATTTCCTTTTTGTTTTGTATGTCGGTTAATTTTCTGATTCTATAAATGTGTAAGCGAAAAAAAAGAAGAGGTTTTAATTGTATTTTGCCCAACGAAAGAATTAAAACATGTCACAATTGTCACAGATTACATTCTATCTTAGACCTAAAGCTTAATTTATTGCCTTGATGTAGTCGCGATTTAATAAAACCCAGATAATTAAATTGCGTGCTTTACAGGATGTTGTTGGTACACATATATTCTCCAGGAAGACGAAGTATTTTAGTGTTTATGGTTGTTTCGATGTGGCTGGGAAAACATTTTTCGGGTAGGTTTATTATATACATATATAATATATATAAATATTGGTGGTATGATGATTTTTACTCTTCATAATTGTGTTATTTCCTACTAGGATATTGTTGAACTTTTTTTTCAAGATGAGACTCAAGAATTTCTTATGTGCTGCTGTTGTTTCTATTATGGCACATAGAACAAGAAAAAATACTTTTGAAGTGTTCATTTTTGAATGTTTTTCCTTTTTTCTTAGTCATTTTCAGCCCCGTGAAATCCTTGTATATGACTTTTATTTGAAACTTTTTTTTTGTTGTTTTTCCCGGCTTCTACATTGCGGAGAGAGAGTTTGTATCCGTCTATTAATTTTTCTCATTTTTTGTGATTATTTAATTAAAAAATTCTTTTCTTCTTTTCTGTGGATCAAATAGAACAAAAAAAAAAAGCGAAACAATCAGATATGAACGAGAAAAATTTGTTCTACAAGGAGGAGTCCAAAGTAATCAGGACTTTTTGAATCTAGCGCCCCTAGTGGCGCCATCTATATGCCGACTGGTGCGTTAGAATCTGCTATCCTTTATCGACTTCCTGTGAGAATTTCATGACATTTCATCTATTGAAAGTGAAGTTATTGCGTTTTAAGTGCAGTATGTTTGTGTCATCGGTGCGAAAATGAGCTTCGACGACCAAAAATTGCTCAGAATTCAACATTCGAAGGACATCATTAAAGAGGTCAAAAAGGACAAAAACTTCCTTTATAACATTGTGACTGGTGACGAAACGTGGTGTTTTCAATATGATCCCGAAACGAAACGCCAGAGTGCTGAATGGAAGGCGCCGGACGAGCCGAAACCCAAAAAATCGCGCCTGGAGAAGTCAAAAGTGAAGACAATGCTGATTTGTTTTTATGATTCCAAGGGTATTGTCCACAAAGAATTTGTTCCACCCGGTCAAAACGTTAATGCGGTATTCTACCTAGGAGTTTTGAAGCGTTTGGTGCGCCGTATTCGACGTGTTCGGCCCGAATATCGCGAAGATGGAAGTTGGCGTTTGTTGCACGATAATGCGCCGTCTCATCGATCGACGCTTGTGACCGATTATCTCACCAAAAATCCATCAACCACTCCCCGTATTCACCGGATATGGCACCGTGCGACTTCTACCTTTTCGGAAAAATGCATTTGCCGATGAAAGGAAAGCGTTATGCAGACGTAGAGGCCATTCAAAAGGCTTGCACCGGCATACTGGCGGCCATACAGGCCAACGAGCTAAAACACTCGTTCGACATGCTTTTCGACCGTGCAAAAAGCTGTATTGAAGCAGAAGGAGACTATTTTGAATAAAATCAATTGATTTTGCCGAAAAAACCATTTGTTCTGTTTTTTTTTTTAAAGTCCTGATTACTTTGGACTCCACCTTGTATAACCTCTTATTTATAATACAGAAAGGAAGAAAAAACGAAAAAACGCTTAGGTTACAAGCAACAGAATTCATCCTAACTCAAACCAAAAAACCTATTTAAACTAGAGCCGATTTGACACAACATTCAAAGTTAATTTTAATATATATCTTTTGTTATATATTTAGCGCACTTCCAGTTTAATAAACTACCCTGGAGCTTAAAAGGATAAAACTTCGGAATTCATTGTTGTTTTCAAGTTGCGAAAAGTTAATTACTTTTTAGCGTATGTTTGGCTTTCTCCATGACAATTAGTAATCGTTAATAAAGAAATGAATGTGCGGTTTGCTATATTATTAAAATTTGTGTTTTTGAATGGAATATTGAAAAAGTAAAGCGTTGTTATTTACTTCTATTTAGACTGCTTAACATTCGAAATTGGTTCCGACATAAGTGACATAAGCTCATAACAATTTCGGCTCAAAGACCAGCTTAAATATTGATTGTTGTCAGTGCACCAAAGAATATCTCAACGAAAGGGCCAAGCAGTCTTACTCGTTAAGAACTAAAATCAAGTTAAGACAAGATAAGATTTAGATAATATATAGTATTTATTGTAAGAGAGTAGGTATGCCTATTTCAAAAGTCTTTGTGCTAAAGAAAATTTATAATTTGTGACAAAATGCCAAAATTAATTTAAAAATTTTAAAATCTTCGATATAAAATATACAAATACTAAAGTTAATACCAAGAATTCTGACAAATCTTGATTATCCCATGAGAAGGGAAACGTGTGTAATGGGAAAAGCATTATTTTTCGGGGAGAAAATCATTAATCAAATTCTTGTATACATTCTAAATACTTTTAGATGAATTTTAACTGTTCCTCTGTATTATAAAAGGAAATCGTGGATTAAATTTCCAACATTACCAAAGAGATGTAAAATACGAAAAAAAAGCCCTTTTATTATGTCATTAGGGATGTACTTGAGGAATGTCCTTAAAATAAACATACTAAAATTAAAAATTCTTTATTGTAATAAAAATCGTTTTAATCATTCCACTAACGGTTTATAGACTTTAAATTTAATATTGACGTTAGACATTTTTAGTTACTAAAAGGAATTTCCAATTTGATTGCTTTTAATGCGGTCATACCAGTTTAGGAAGTATCAATTTTATTATAGGAAGCCTTTATTATAAAGAAGTCACATTTAACTTCATTAGACTTAGCTTGCCAACTACTGTTGGATTTCAAAAATATGAGGCTTCTAAGTGAAGTGCATGTTCGCTCAATTGAAAACATTGAAACGTGTTATAAAGGATGAAAGGCATGTTATCACCTATTTGTTCACTTCTTTCTGGGGCTATATATCTGTTAAAACAAATTTACATTGGATGGGCCACAAAGATATTGCGATTTTTTCTTCTGTACAAGTGACAGGCGAATTTTTACAGGAAATGTAAACTTTATTAAATTAAATATTCGATATTCTGGCCTATAACCTTTGTCATTTTCCTGGAACTGTAGAAATTCTGTGTTTTCTATTCTTAAAACCGAGACCAGTCTCTTTAACAGATTTTTTTTCAACTTAAATTTGAATCATTCAAAAAGTTATATGTAGAGATCGAAATAAATCGTAGTCTGATGATGCATAATGCAATGGATACATAGAAATTTCTCAGCTCAGCTATCTTAACTTTTGTCGAATTACCAAACTTGTAATTTGATCCAGCATTTTCATAATGAAACACAACACTTTTGTGCTTCATAAATTCTCAAAATTCATGTTTGTTGGTTTTCAAGGCTCGATTTCGATATTGTAAGATATTGAGCAAACGCTCGCGTTATTAAACGGTGCTTGAATTCCATCAAGAATTTTATTTTGTCGTCATCAGTAACGAAATGACACATTTTGGCCCATATAATACAATAACTACTTGAATGAATCCATTATTTACGATCTCTTACTATTTCGTATGATAAAATATTATGGCTAGACCAATTAAGGATTCAAAAACAGACAAATAATAAACTCAATATTTATAAATTTTTGAATTTCATACAAAATATAATAAATACGATGAAAATCCATCGAAATATACAAAACAGACAGAAAAGCTCAATTTTTATTAAAAGTACATCATAAATGCTAATGAAACGTTTTTTCCACTTTGAAGGCAGACAGAACTTTTTAATTCGTTTATAAATTGTAAATAAATGAATTCCATTAAAAAATATAAAAATTAAAAGTTTAAATAAAATAATGAATCAGATAAAAATAAATTAAAGAAAACAATTGGCTTAAATATACTTTCGGAGCACTCATAAACATAATTAATTATTAGGTCTTTCAAAATGCATTCATGTGCACTTTATAAAAAGGAAAAAAAAACTATAAAAGTTTATATAAACATAAAATAAATAAATATTTAATTGAACTTTTCCTCGCTTCCAGTTAACTTGAAGCTCATAGCATATAAATAACAGGAAAAACTAGACTATTATGATTTTCATTAAGAAATATAAAACTTAAATTGAAATTAATTTCTCTCAACGGGTTAATAACGATTATAAAGTTAACCCCGATTGGACTTAACACCCAAAATCACACCATTTCGTTTCCATCATAAAAATATGAGTACATATTATTTCGATTGGCATTTTATTTGTAATTGAAAATGTCGGTTAAGCTGTCATCACCAACCAGCAGGGATACCGATAGAGAATACAATTTTCTTTCTTTCTTTCCAAACCCGGAAAATATTGAAGAAAAATATCTTTATATATTATTTCATATATACTAAGTGTCGGTCCTATGTTTTTTTTTTCTACCATAATATTTTTTTTTTCTATGGTAAGAACATGAAATACTTCACTTTCTTATTCCTGCTGTGCTTATATTGTATGTTGGGGTTTTGTGTTTGTTCGTTTTCGGTATATTGATAAGAAATGTGATATCAGTGACTTTCAATCTATACCACTTACCACCCATCATGTTTATTCTATATCTTTTCCGGGAGATACTCGAACCTTCTATAGTTGAACAAAATATCATGTTAAAATATCACCATTCCCCATCATGATTAACCGAAATCAAGCTGGCAAATAAATACGTGGGATTAAAAAGAAGCAAATTTTTTGGTGGCAACAAAAAGTTTCCACTCTAAAAGCTATTTAGGGGCCTGTCGGAAGAATATTCCATCGTACAAACACTTTAAAATACGACATCCTTCCTGTACCGGAAACCTAAAGTATTTCTTGTGCATGATGGTTACCTAGTTGTATTCAGTTTTGTATATGAAAATATTGTACTAGAAATATATACCAACGACTGTAGCATAGAGTCTATCTTATTATTTTCTTTTTTTTTTTTTTCAAATTATATATAAAATATTCAGACTAGAATAAATAAGATTTTGGATTTAGCTAACTTTACAACATATGTAAGTTTTATTTCTTTACATTTTCATTGACTAAACATATAAAAATTTGTAGAAATGAAACAAGTTTTCTCTACACTGCTTACTGCTGACTTTTTTTCTTTTCCTAGAATATTTCCTTTTTGTAATTCTTGATTTCAATGTTGTCCCTTGAGTAGTTTTTATCACGATGAAGGTCTTCTCTTATATAAGAAGTATTATGCTATAAATTACCGGTTTCAAAAGATAAACAGTTTCATATATATATAAGGAAAATTTTTCGAGGTTTCCTTTGGCATATAAATCAAAATATTCCCCTTAAAATCCTTTTTAAACATGGCAAAAAAGAAAGAAATGAAAAATATCAAAAATATCAAAAATTTCCGCAAGAATTCAGTTTGAAATATTTCTAGGAAAAGTTGAAATATTTATTTTACCGACTGAAAAGTAAAAATAAACACTTTCTCTAGTTTTTGGGTAAATTTTTTTGGGGGTTATACATATGTCATAGAGTAGATACGGAAAATTTTCATTCTATTAGCACATATCTACCGAACATATATCAGAGAAAGTGAAAGAATATAAAACTGATGGTCGTGAAATTGGAATAAAATTTGGTGTCAGTAGTGGGGAAACAAATCAGAAAACATTTTTCCTCATTCCTCATTTCCTTGTAAGTAACAAGGGACCCAAAAAAAGAAAATAATAATAATAATAATAATGATAAAACAAACGAGGACAGGGAACAAATACTATACTCGAACAGTATATACTATCATCTTCCACGAAATGTGGTTGTGGCATTTGTTAAGACACGATTCTATATAAAAGCAATCTCAACGGCAATATTAATACGGATGTCACCTCATATATTTATATCTTTATGTTTTGTGCACATGATACACATGATATTTTCTAACTTTTAGTCCTTTTTTCTAAAGAGTTTACTCATCCCAATAAAACAACATGTATATTATCTTCATTGTTCCCTTTTCACTATATAAAATCATTCCATCCGAAACACTTCCATGTTTCATGTTCATCGCGATCTATCTCGAGACTATAGTTTCTATATAATATCCACTAATATATAGTATAGTTGTGTATACCCAGTTCTGGTTTCTGATAGCCGTATTTCATTCTAGAAAAGAAAAAAAATAATAATAAGATTTCATATGATTGTATATGTATTTTAGTAAGTTTGGCTATATTCTTGAATCCCAGAAAAATCAATTACGTTCGAAAATGGTTATAAAAGGAATAACAAACAGAAGATGTAAACACTGGCGCTCATTCAATTTCAGTGTGACGAAATCAATTCCAAGGAGGAAAAGTCACCCCCAAAAATTCTATCCCCATACTGATTTATTTAACCTAACGTGCTAACCAAACCAAATCGTTTTTGTATGGTATTCATTCAGCAGTCAACCATCTTTATATCCATAAAGTCTAGGAAATATTATGGTCCTGGGATACAAGAAAACTTTTCGTTCCATTCATATATAGTTTTATGTTGGTTGTTGATATAGATTCGATGATGAGCATATATCAGAATTGGATTTCAAGGAAGAAAAATATAAGAAAACATTTTCTTTGTGTTTAAGGAAGTATAACAGACCTAGATAGGGGAACAAGCGAGATTTTGTCCATTAGCATCAGTTTCCTTTATATTGATAATGGATTTCGTTATAAGAGTCTAGTCGATCTCATTTTATAATTTCGTTAATCTTTGAAAATGATTATAGAGACGAAAAAAAAATCTTGGTACTTCTTTTAGGAACTACATATGTGAAGTGTGGCAAAAGCTTTTGAAAAATTTTCTTTTGATATATTCTTATAAAATGATTCAATATTAAAACTTTTCTGTAAATTTTTTTCTGTCTTTAAATCGATGAAAACTTTTTACATTATCAAAGTGGTAATATTTCTTGAAGATTTACGTAGTCACCCCTTTTTTTATAATTTACAACTTCAAATGTACTGCGGTAAATGGATTAAAGGATATGTTCAAATATATAAGGAAAAACGAAAAGTTCCTGGAGGACAGTGTGGGCATTTTCAATTATTTTTAGCTTTTTTTTTTTGGTGCGGAATTTTTTCCTTTTAACCCTTTTTTATATTACCGAGACGAAAAAAAAGGGAAATCTAAAGAAACTTTCTTTTTTGAACTTGTTGAATTGCAATTTTTCTTCGTTACTTTTGTAAGTTTATTTATAGTTGATTAAAAATAATTTTTTTTTATTATTTGTTAATTATTACTTTTTGTAATGTAACAGAATTTAATTAAAAACTTTAATTGTAATTTTATACGATTCTTTTTTGTAGGTCAGTAATGAAATATTTCGCATGGTAAACCATTCAATTTTCTTAGACGAAATATAGTATTTTATATTTTTATATATTATAGTATTTTTTTTATCGAGGAAAGGAACTACTTTCGGTAACAAACTCCCGATCAAAACTTAATCAGTTCATCCCCTTGTTACAGATTATCTTTAAAACAAATATGAATAAGCCGTTTTTGAATTGTCGTCTTTACCAAAAAACGACCACAGATATCTTGGGAAAACAGTTAATTCGGATTCCTTCGACCACAAAATATATATGTTGAGTTTTTGTACGATTACAATACAAGATTCTAGAAAGTAAAAATTATGTAACATGAAGAGTCCAAGAAAAAATCAGGCAAATAACAATACACTCGGCATGTAAAAAAAAATAAACTCTGACAGGATCTTAAGAAAACACTAGGATAAAACGCTAATTAGCAAAAATTTGTTAAGGTTATGAACTGGGGGATAACCTGTCATTCAATCATGAAAAATGGAGATACACCATCAAAGAAGCTAAGGTTTGATTTCGACTTTTAAAGTACATTATCTAAGGTCTTAGCATTACGACAAATCCCTTGTACAAAAGCCTTTCTTCTAATAAACAACAAATAGATTTGGAACGTATTCTATTTAAGGCATCATCAGTTATCTATCTATTTCAATGGACTAAAACTGAAAATAGACTTCTCAAATATCATAAATAAGAGTACCCAATATCCGCGTAATACCGCTTTTCTACTCACTATATTTTATGTCCAATAAAAAGGAGTGACATTTTCTGTTATTATGACCAATTATGGTATTTTATTTAATCTCAACCTGACAAGTTTACTAAAACAAATACAACGAATATACTCGTAACTTGAATAATCCCTAAAAATACGTATATAATATTATTATCTCGTATGTTTGTTGAAATTGAATTAATTTGAGAACGAAATGGACATATTTTTAGACAACCAAAACATTCACATATGGTCATATATGGAATAATAGAAGAGACCTGATCTCATATTGCAATTCGGAATTGAATTAATTTTACTGCATATTTACAGTATTTGAATGTGAAATAAATGCTATAAACATAAAGTTTTTTTCTTTTTTCCAAAAAAAATATATAACTCTATTTTTGACTTTTTATATCCTTTCAGATATACGAGAGCTCGTATATGAAACAAAATGCAGAACAGAAACAATTTTATGAACTTTTTTCAATTTCAACTAATATAAAAATTCTCATCCTTCGAAAATGAAACGAATGGAATTTTCATTTTTCCTAACATATGTCTTTCATTCATGGAAAAATGTTTTTTGTTATTGTATTCACAAAATACAACTTTAATAGATCTGTTCAGTTAATGTAGTCTTTTGGGCAATGTTCATCCAAAACGAGGGAGAGAAATTGTTTCCCGAATTTATAATAGGATACAACCGAATAAAGTATTATATTCGAGGATAAAAATAGTAGATCTGATCTGATTTTATATTGAAACTGAAAAATTTTTTGGTCGGTTTTTTTATTGTGTACTCAGGGCTGTATTTAGGTTCTGTACACCTCAAGCCTGAACCTATTGTGCGAGCCCTACTACAAGGAAATGAATGCTGTGCTTTCTGGTATCTGGCGAAAATTCTGGTCATGCTTTTTGAACCAGTGGTGCGGGGCCTATTGCAAGGAAATGAATGTTGAACTTGCTACTATCTGGCAAAAATTCTTGACCAGTTTCTTTTGCGTGATGCGAGCCCTTTGTGCTGCCAGTTCATAGGCGGCCCCCGATGTTATCTATGCGTAAACTCGGCCTATTGTGCCCTGGGTTTTTGTCCTAACTTACTGAATATTTCAACTTTTATCATACAAATTGTGTACTTGCTTTTTTATTATAAACTATCAATTAACATAGTACAATGTTTTCAATTCATATTGAATAAATAACAATAAGTTTATGCTTTTTTCCGTCATAAACTTATACTATACAAACTAGTTAGAAACTTTTTTTTTATTACTAAGGAAAGTCTGAATTAAAAAGGGTGTAATTAACGTTAAAATTCAAATAGCGTATTGCGGTTATAAATACCAAATGATTTATGAATGTGACATTATCAGAATTATATTATTTTATAATATTGCATGATTAGAAGTTAGAAATGTAAATTGTTTACTTCATTTATTGCCTTTATTGCTGTTAATGAGGTTAATCCATAAAACACGGAAATTTCATATTAAAATTTAATTAAAATTTCAATGGAAAATATTTTTGTAATGAAATTATGATAGTAAAATTCTTATTGATTAATTAATAATATTGATATGAAAAGGATAAGGGTAAAGTAAAACATTTTATTTCAATGAACGAACTTCTTTTTTATTCATAGTTTCTTTAGCAACGATCCAGTCTAGACCACTTCACTCAAGATCGTTGTCGTACTTTTTCTACAGCAATTATCTTTCTTAACTCTGATAGCCATTCTACAAATCGTGAATAATGTTTACGTAGGACTTGTTTCGAGTGCTACCATGCAGCTGTATAAACATGTTTACATTCTCAATAGTCCGTAAGTTAACAATGACCCTGCCGGCATTTTCTCTAGATAAATTAATTTTCATACACCTGATAGCCATCCTACATAGACATCTAGATAGCACGCCGATATTGCTTTGGAGCTTGGATAGCGCTATTATCTTTAGAAAACGGTTCTATTCTAATTGTCATGATGATTTTGCAGATTAGGATTGCAGTTAACTATTATGAGTCATTGTTTTTGTAGAGGATTTATGAATCAAAAATAAATAAGTTAGGATAGTCTTCCCTTGTTTACTCAAGTCAAATCTAATATATGAACCAATTCCTAGATGCGATCTTCTGTAATCGACGAACTTGGAACTTCAGTTGTAAGAACGTTATTATGTGTCTAATATTGTATTGTATTGTATTGGAGAGGCCTCACTGACCTATTGTACCTATTCCTAACAGTTTGGTGCAGAGGATATGTCTCTTCCCCAAACCCGTTAGTTCTTCTAGTGCAGCTTAGCACCGTAGTTAGGTGCAATTTAGCCTACCCCTTCTTACTCATAGTGCACGCACACGATACAGCAAGTCCATTTCTATAAAAGACCGGGCATTCACACTCATTATGACTTATTTTCCTTCAGACAGGTTCCACATGTCGAACTCTCAGCTACCCCTATTTTCCGCATGTCTTCGTTTAAGGAACAATGTTCGCAATGGTTCTAAGGACTTTACTCTCGAGTCTCAGCAGCATTTTAGTCCTTCCTTCATCATAAGTACTATAGGTGCCTTATGAAAAAGTTCAGCGTATCCTCAACGATTTTAGTAATAACTAGAGTAGTCTCATTCACCTGCATTTCAAAGTCTTTCATACTTCAACTAGATTAGTTAAAGTATTAAAGACTTTGATCTACTTTTTCAATATTCATTATTTCCCAATTGTCCTATTTTTCCTCAAATTTTAATCTGGTCTAAGCTGTATAGTATATTATATACTACTACTATTTCATGATAATACATCCCTCCTATATTAAGAGCATTGGGTAGGTTGATAGATATGTGCGATTTATTTTCATTTAATATTCTTAATAAAAGAATAAGTCTGTTCGAATTTCATGTGACAATGTAACAACACTGAAAATGGCAAAGTCAGTAGCTAGTTCTTAGTTCCTTTTGTATTAAAACAAACAATGTTCGCAAAAATTTGTATAGGTAGATAGTCTAAAATGAATTTTTTCGTTTATAGCAACAATTTATGGAAAATATTGTTAGTACCTTTCAATGTAGCAGAATACTAAGAACAAAACAACAAAACTACTTATAGTATTATATCTACATACATATATAATTCATCCTCGGAAATTATTCCATCAAATGTTGAACTCTTAGTTGACTTTAACGTTATATACAGGAACATTTATTTATGTACCTTCCACTTATCAATCTCCCATTTTTATGTTTCTACTCGTATACCAAAAACAATAACAACAGCAAAAATTATCAGCAATGGTACTTCTATCTTGTCCGCCCTGAATTGTTTACGTAGCTCATTTGATTAATGGTAATTAGTAAAGAAAATCTAATTACTTCTAAGCCAAGATGATGCCGGAACGTTATGTAAACATGAACGCAAAAAAAGAAAAAGAAAAAAGAAAATTATTTAACATAGGAGAGAATTTCTAGTCAGCACACAAGAAGAAAAAGAAACTCATTTAGTGTCTCTGAATATACATAAATATGTTAGCCTATGTCTTCTATTTAGAAGACTATTGTGTTTGAGGGTGGAGAAAGATCTTAATAAATCACATTGGGAGATGAGCTCATGTAACATAAATGTTCGAGTCAATGTTATATGCCTAACATAAGAAAAATAGTTATGAAACATTCTATAGAAGAAAACAATTTGCTATAAGACATAGAAGGATACACATTTTTGGTTCTCTCTAGGTTCCCTATCACATTTCGGGTGGTTTTTTCGTTTTTCATGTATATCAATAGATGTAGTGTGTAATGTTCAGACTTGGTCATTAGCAAAGCAATTGTCCCTACTAAGGATGACATTAGAAGTAACTTTATTTTTTTTTGTCTTTCACTGATATATGTATCCATCTATTAAAGTCTTTCTTTTTTTTTCCTTACTCATATGTGAATAAGCATTGGGAATGGAAAAGGGACAGTAAAAAATTTATAGGAGGTCAATCCTAAATCATTGAGTATCGTCAGTGGAAAGAAGATGTTATATGCTTATATTATTATAGAATTCGAAATGGAAACCACATGTAGCTAATATGGTGGTTAGGCGAAAACCAAAGAAAATCTGATGAAAGGATAGTTTTCCAGAACATTCATTATTTTCATTTTGTTGTTTTTTTTTTTCTTTGTATTTGTGTATTTCCTTCTTCTTGCCTAAATAAATAAACAAATACAAAATAGATAGAAGATATTGTTAAGATTGCAAGAAATTGTCTAGTTTTTCTTTTTTCACATTCGAAAAATATATTTTATTTAACTTCGATGATTTGTTAATAAAACTTTGATTGATTTTTATGGATAACAATCTGTTATTATTTCTGTTGATATTTTCTTTTATCAAATTAAATTCATATCCGAAAATGAAGATTTAATTAAAATTCTTTTCTGGATATTGTATTTCTATTAATTTCGCATAAAACTTTCGATAGCCTGCTATTTGTGAAGTCATTTGGAACTTACTTCTAGTAATCAAGTTTCTTACAGGAACATACATATTTGGTTTTTTAGCAATGAGTTGGAATTACTTTATTTTTGAATTTTTAAGATGAAACTTTTCAGAATGGTAATTTTTAGGTAAAGGAATTTTATTGACACCTCAAGGTTTGAACTCCAATTTGAGGGTACTTAATCCATAAAACGTAATTGAATCACTAATTTCGAAAAGCGCTCATGTCGGGTTTTTTTGAAAATGTACTTTTTTGCCGTTTTTCATCTTCACTTATGTTACATGAGCAATTGGGACTCTTATCTGTTTTCCGAAGTGGAGAAAATGCATATCTTTCTGGAGATGAGCCCTTTTCGAAATTAATTGAAGAAGGTTATGTGAACTATTTCATAGTCAATTTGTTATTTGGGAGACCACAAATTGACGTGTGCTCAAAATGGCAAAAAATTGACTAATAATTAAGAAATTAACTAATAGTTAAGAAATTAACTAATAGTTCCCAAGGACGTCCAAATTGTACTCTATAATCAAAGAAATCACTGAAAAATCTCGAGTTGTTGGTAGCACTATCATGGGTTTGTAGTTTGATTATATACAAAATCTCCCATTGCGAGTTCTGCCAGTCCAGGAAGTATTTTATTTCGGCCAATTATGAATTTTGCGGGAATAATATGAAAACGGTGAAACCAACTTTCTACTCCTACCACGAGGGTCAAGCCCTCAAAGGCTCAACGAGGTGGCACCATGTTTAAATGATTATATACGCGAAAACGTCTCTGAAGAAATAACGTAGTTAGACTTGTTCTGCGACGAATATCCGGGACAAAACAAAAACAATCAGTGAGTCGAAAGTTTAAAGATTTCCTTTATTTACCCCAAAGAGGCCACTCGTACAATGATTGCGACAATGATATTTCTGATTAATAAATTGACTGCCTTATGATAAACATTCTTTATTTGCCATTTTCTTACTAAAACCACCTTACTTCTTGGATCAATTTCGAAAAGGGCTCATCTCGGGAAACTGTAAGAGCTATTTTTTCGGAACTCTTATAGTAACCAAAACTATTTTAGTATGTTATGACGCAGTCCAATGGTTAGCACTTTCAAAGAAAATTCCACTATTAAATTCCATACAGTTTGGCAGAAATTCAGTTTTTTGTGTCTCCTTAACAATTTGAAAAAACCGATATGAGTTTTTTTCGAAATTGGTGATTCAACTGTTCACTGGACCACACATTATGTTTAAATTATTCATAAATTCATTACATTTATTAATATTTTGCCAATTAATATTTCAAAATTAAAATTTCTATTTAAAACATGATTTGTTGTATTTAAATTAAAATTAGATAATAATTAATCCAATTTCTAAACAGAAAAAGTAAATATCGATTTCCATATGCCTCAGTTGGTTTACAATAAATTCGATTAATACTTTTATATAGTATTGGATGAACCAAAAAGTCATTACGTTGTTTAAAATATTATTTAGAATATTTCAATTGAACATATCGGAATCTGGCGTTGAAAACCATCAAACAAAAGCGTCCAGAATCGATAAATTGCAAAAGTGGTGTATTTCATCATGATGAATCTTTTATTGATGATATTCAAGTTTAGTCATTCATCAGAAATTGGGACAGCCTGGTCTGGAACTTACGATACATCCATTGTATAGTCCTTATCTTGCACTATCCGACTAATATTTGTTTCGATCTCTTCAGGATTCTTTTAAAAGTGTAATTTTGAGTTAAAAATCAGTCAGTGAAAATAACTTGCCTCCGTTTCTTCGTGCAGAAAACTCAGAAGCTCTACAAGTAAGATGGCGGATGGATAATGTCTTTGGTAGAAAATTTTCTGATGGTTATGAACCAAAATGTAAAATATTTAGTTGACTTTCCGGCCTATTCAATATAATTATTTGTTCTATAATACTTTAAATCTATACGAAACGTAGGTGTTTCACGAATTCTTATTGATTTGATAAAAATTTTAAATTTATGTCCTGTGAGTCTAGTTTCAAGTGTCATTCAAAGTCAAAATCTGAGACATTATTTCGACATAAATGTCGGAAAAGTAAAGTATTTTCTTTCTTCTAAGAAGAAAAAAGAAATGGATTTTGATGGTGTCAAGCAAAAGAAATTGTCAATCAAATTGAAGAAATCCTATAAAAAAAATTTTATCTCTGTTATTCAATAAACTGTGGCAAAAAATAAATGAAATGGAAATATGCTTTTTTTATACACGTATGCATCAACATGGCAAATTTCTAAAGATACATTTTTAAATATATAGGGTGAGTCACAAATAATTGCATTTATTTGAAATTCTTTTAACATTCTCATTAATTTTTAAGGACTTTATTAGTGGCATCTCTTATATTTACCATAAAGTTCACTGCAAAATTTAGGTTTGCTATACTTTTACTTACCTTCTCCGGAATATTACTCCACACTACCAAAAATAATATAATACTAATTCCTTCTATGACACTCCTCAAGTATCACTTCTTCTCATTACTTTTTTTAGTATTAAAATGTCTTATCTATCTATCTATCTTATCTATTTATCAATTATTTAGGAATAATCCTTCGAATCATTTCAATATTACTTAAGATTATATTCGAATTTTTCTAAGAAGTATCTGGCCGCTAAACTGTCAGAAATTACATAAATTCTTTTTACTCGTATAACACTTTCAATTCGTTTTAATCTAAATATGATTATTTATTACATTACTCGGTAATAGATTACATATAATTTAAAAGGTCTTGAGATCTCTATTGAATCAAATAATCAATTGCCAAGAAAATCCAAAGAAAATCTTTGATTTATCTTCTATGTTAGAACTGTAAAGAAATGCAATTTGCATATACTCTTTCTAACCATTCAAATTTTTTAGGATATTGGTTATGAATGTATGTAGAGAAAGAGAAAAGTTCCAATTTTCAATCTTTAGGTAAATCACATCCATTTTTACGAAACTGTTCACAATTTATTTTCACCCGGTAAAAAAGAAATGCTCAATGCCAAAAGCTTTGAGGTTCGCCAAGAGACAAATTCTATAGATTTGAAGACATTTTTTAGGATTTAATATCGATATTATTGAAAATTCAATTTTTTCCTATACTAGAAAATTCTGGCTTTTGCGGAAAATAATATTGTTGGAAATATGTAAAATATTTCATGTAATAATTAATAATTGGTAATTGTTTTTAAAATAATTAATTAAAATGCTTGTATTTTTTTTTGATAATACATTTTTGACTTTCAAATTATTTTGTTTAATTTTTAAATTAACTTTTTCCAAAGCCATGATAAAACATTGACTTGCTCTATAAGAGAATGTAAGTTTATCATAAATATATACGAATAAAATATACATGTACAGTTGTGACAGTTCAGGACCACGTAAGTTGTTTCAACCGCATGAAAATCCAATCTAAAGTTGAAACGACTTATTGTTTGGTAGAAGCAAAAGTGTGAAACAACTTACGTACTAACAGTCCAGTATTATTTTATGAGTTTCAACCAGAAAGCTTACTTAAATTTGTACTGTTCATGAACTAATAAAAGTATACCCAATTTCGGAGCTATTTTTATGCCCTATGGTAGGTACTACCGGAGGGTATATTAGTTCTGTCACTCCATTTGTAACATATCAAAATAATCATCATAGAAAGGTTGCAAGGTATGGTTGTGTTATATCGATGTATGCATATCCGTCCGTCCGTCCATCCGTATACAAGATAATTCAAAAATGCCTTATCCGATTTTAGTGAAATTTAGAATGTTAGTTGGTTATTCCTTAACTGCGTTTAGTATTGCATTTCAGCAAAATCGACCGTAAAGAAAGAAATAACCCTAGGAGAAAATATGTTTGTCCATAAAGTTTTTTTGATGTACTTTAAAACTACTTCACCGATTTAGATAGAATTTGCAGATTAGATTTATGCTAGTATGGTGTAAGTTACCTGCAAATTACAGGAAATTTTGAAAAGAAGAAAGTTATGAAGAAAAAACCTTGAAATTTTGTTAGTTTTGACTGTTTTTCTGTTCCATGTCTACCATATAGCATCAAAAAGTGGACTATATGCCGATTTGCAGTTACTATATGTTTGCTAGTTCATTTTGAATCAACTAAACAAAAATAGTTCAAGTATAGCGGCTATTTCTGCCAGTACCCAAGATCACGAGCATCAAAAGCTTGATCAGCTGTTTACAGCTATTGTTAGTAATATGAAAGTATATATTCTAGGATCTAGATATTAGGTTATGGTTTTTGGTGTTATTATTGTCGTTTTATACATTGATCATATTTGTAAACATAAATTAGCGAAATTTATAGGGATGTCTGAAGGTATAGAGAAAGATATTCTCAATAAGGATTGTTATTAAATATACAAGTATGTTCGTAATTATACACTTGCCTGTGTCTTTTAATGTAATAAAGGATCAATTTTTTATTAAACCAAAATTTTATTTAATATGTATGTTAATTAAATATGCCACAATAATCGTGAATAATTAACTTTTCTGAAAATAATTTTCTTGTCATTAGAATATTATAATAATTATAAAAATCCATTTTTAAAATTATTGTTTTAACAAATTTCATTAAAATTGTTGACTTAATTATTGAAATTTTGTTCGTTATATCTTCTTCATTATTTTTGTCGATTTTTCTCGTCCTTTTTTTTCTTTTCTTATAAAGTAATGTTATGATGATGTTCGATGATTTCAAATTAACTAACCATGATAAAAATTTTGTCTTTTGTCATTTTATATCCTTGGATATAATATAATTTTGGTATAGATTTTTTTTTTTTTTTTGTTTTATCTTCAGCCTTTCTATATCAAACTAATAATAATGATAATGCCTCATAAATAATGCCAAAAAGACGTTGAAATTTCTTCTTCCTTCTGTTCACTTCAAATTCGATTATATTACATTTATATATGTACATGAATCTTGTGGGCGCCCGCAATGTAAAATCCATAAGACCTATATTGAGAAAGAAAATCCCTAAAGAATGAAAAATACAAACTATGTTAAAAGCTAAGTCAAAGTCACAGAAATTTTGAGAGGACAAAAAGAACCTAGACAAAAAGAGGAAAAAAAAAAGAAAAAGAAAATTAAAACGACGATGACAAGAAAATGAAATTTTTCCTTGAAGGCGACACCAGATTTAGGCAAATTCAATATAGCTTCTCATAACGAAATTTCACTGTTATCGATTAACTTCATAATGTCGTTACTCATTAGAGAATTAAGTTCCTCATTAAATGGAAGGACTTGGTTGTACATCGATTGAGTTTATTGGATGAAAAGTACTTCTTCTTTTTTTTGTAGAATTCAAAAACAATAGGAACAATGAATAAAAGAGTACGAGGCCAATTATAGAGTTGAAGCTTTTGAAATGATGTGATTGGATTAACGCTATGCCTGATTGGATGGATTTCCATAAGTCAGTAAATTCATTTCTATTTTTATTTTTCAATATTTCAATAAAAGAAATTTGCTTGGTAACTATTCGTAATTTTATTCATTTTGTAATAAGAATCTTTCGTATATCAAAGTGGAGATCAAGAAAATTGAAGATTTTTTTATAGCAACTATTGCTAAGATAATGTAATTAATATATAAGTTTGTACTTAGAAGAAATTCTTTTATATAGTGTATGTTAGCGGCAAAGTGTATAATCTGGCATTCTGAGTAATGCCTCGTCGAATTTGGCACGTGTAATTTGCCTGATAAGTTATTTTGGAGTTTTAATATAATAGATCCCCTTACAATATAAATTACTTAGTTGTTTTATGGAGTTTAACTGGCTGCGCCAAAATTAACTCTGAGACGGTGCACAAGGTTGCATTTGACCTTATTCAAAATGTGCCATTTAATAATAATAATAATAATAATAAATGTTCAATATTTTTTTAAACATTCAGTATAAACTATTAACTGGGACTAGCGAGCGAAGAGAGAATGCATGAAATCACTAATATTAACATTAAGACTTCTCCGTCACACCTGTAAGCACTTGAACACACTTGTCAATCAACACAATGGAGATAATTACAAATATGACCCTTAGTTCAAAGAATTCTTAGAAGTACTCTTTGCAAAACATTTAAATATTGTCTGAGAGCGATCAAAAGTTTTAGTGGTAAAATCGTTGTATCAATTCCTTTTCCGAGAGATGACCAGATATTACAAATCTATTGAAAGCATGTTAAATATAGTTTAGTCACATGAAACCAAGGATGTTATGCCTCTAAAACAATGATTTAATTTAAATTTATTAATTGCTTTATTAATTAATTCGTGTTTTTAATGTTGATCTCATACAAACATATTTGCAAAATTCCATTCAACATTAAATTGCATATTAATTTATTATAATTCCTGAAATTCTTTTGGAATACATATGTACATATATATGTGTAATTCCGGCGCAAAAATGTGTTCAGTTTTTAATTGAAATAAGAACGAACGAAGCATACTTATTCCTGTACTCTTGCTGGAATCGATGGATTTTTCGAAGACGTTTTAATCTTTTAATAGGTTGTTAAAAACTTGCTTTTCCACGAAATTGTCAAGGTATTTGAAGAAGTGAAGTCAGTCAGAAAACTGAGTATGGTGTAAAAGTCTCAAACTCGAACTCGACTCTTGTTCTTGTGGTCATTTCATTGATCTTTTGCAATCCAATGTTGTATATAGACGTTGTAGCTTTTTGTGTATTTTGTTGATTTCAAAGGAATGCCTCAATAAATTGCGGAGAAGACTTTATAATCGTGAATTTTTTGATTACCGTTTTAGGATTTCAGAACTTTATCCTACCACAATTAAACAACAGGGGTAGATCCTAATACTTTTCCTTTTAGTTAATACAGTTTATTTAATATTAAGATTTCCAACTCTAAAGGCTATGCTTTGAAATAGCAATTGTGTTTGCTCCACCCTAATACAATTAAACAATATGTATTTCATGAAGAAACTGAAAACATTCTTTCGCATGTGTATCAAGAAATTTGAATTTAATTAAACATTTGATCGATTTACTCTATAACAAAGTATTTACTAACTTTTTTTATTTATTCTTCCATTTATTATGAATATACCTTGGAGATTTTCTATCCATTTACAATCCTATTGCATTGATTCAATTCAACTGACTTATCTACATCCCGATATGTTTCCAATTACGACAATATACAAAAGGGTATTTGTACAAACAAAATTATCAACGAAATTCTAGTAATATGTAATTTTAAATTGTTCACATTGAATTTTTGGAACTCTCTCTCTCTGGTATGTAATGATTTAGTTTTGAATTGAATCAATGTAAACTTTATAGAATTGAAAGAATTCAAGATTTGTTTAGGATAAAAGGGACGAAAATGTTCGAGGACTATATATGTTTACTGTGTAGCTCATGAGTGCACTCGATAATTAATGTTGTTTACACAAATGTGGCTGATGATGAATTGTGTACGGTTTATTTTGTTCGGTTTGACATATAGCCCCTCGACATAGGTTTTTCGGAAAATGCTCCATTTTATCCATTCTAAAATATTTATGATTACTCAAAGCAATTATTACAAATCAAATGAAAACTTTGAATTTGCTATAAACAATATATTTAAATATGTAAAACTGATAAATACCAGCAGAAATGACTTTATATATTGACTGGGTATTGAATTAAAACAAATATTTCAAACAAATATATTTTGTATAATGATTTTAATTTGCAATTAATTTTTGCTATAGTTACTAATTTTATTTACTTTGTTCAAAATCGAATTGAATTTCATAGAAATGGAAAAACAACTAATATAATATTATTTGCATACAAAAAAAAGTAAATAAATATCTGCAGAGAAAATGATTAAATTCGATTTATTAAATAAAAGAAATTTAAATAAGTTAAAAACATATGAAATTATTATTAATCTAAATTTACAATAGATAATAATTGAGATAAAAATTATGAATATTTATTATTAAACTATTCAAAAACAAAATTTCGTGTGGTTTTATTATATGGAAACTTTCATTATAGTAATAACTATATGAAAAGTTCATTTTCATATAGGAAAACTATTTAGTATGTTTACCATTTTCATGATTCAAAAATGAATAGGTACTAAAAATGAGTACATTAATATGCATTCGTAAACAGTATAAAATTTTGATGGAATTTTTGTAGTCAAAAATTTAAATTTGATTTGCTTTGAATGCGGTTTAATATAGTGTTTTTATGTTTATGTACATTTAGCTTTTGTTTTTTATAAAAACAATTTAAAATTGATTATATGTGAACAAATTTATGTTAGATTATCAAAGTGGATTTTAATTTCACAGGTATTCAGAAGTCTAATTGTTATTGCAAGTTTCATGAATAAAGTTTTCCAATTGAATTTTAAATATATGTTTCTATATAAATTCATTTATTATTATGTGTAATTAATTAACAAGTTAAGATTAATTAAACAAATACAATATAACAGTTTGTTTTGATAGTTTGATTTTATATACAATTTAAAACAAATAATATTGTTTAGCAGTGGTAAATTAGTAAGATTTACAATTGCAATCAAATTATACTTGTAAGAAGATTTTTTATCATCATTTGATTTAAATAACCTGAGGTGACCATAAGCTGAACATATAAGGTTATCGGTTCTATGAAACGATATTCAGTAGTTTTACTTGATCAGACACTTCTTTGTTCGTTGTTTTTCAAGCCCTTATGCCATGTTTACTTTCCTAAGTTGCTGAAGAACTTTTAAGCAAGTCCTAAAAAAAATATAAAAATATAAAAAATATATAAGAGTTAAATCCAATAGAGTGGCTAGAAGCCATTCTTTTAAATTAACGCTAAAAATTCTAGCATAGTGCCAATATTTTCGTGGCTAGAAATTCATTTTGAAATTTGTTAAAGATACTTAGCCTGAAGGCCTCCAATGCCACCCCTTTTTTACATGGTAGAAAAAAACGATAATTACTTTATGAAATAAACACTGCATGACTCATATTTGACTTGGACCTTTTCTTAGCTTTATGTTAACTCTTCATCCGCTTAACATAAGACTATCAAGTAGACTTCTTATCTTCATGGCTAATCTTTACATATGACTTTTTTTATCATGCAGCTGAGTCTACATGCTACATCTTATCCGTCTTAACTTGGCTATTCTACATATATAACAGTGGTAAGTTGAGTAAGACCTCCACAGTGGCACCTTGACAGATCTACATTACTTTAGATTAGTCAATTGAGTTCAGCGGCTAGATTCACCTAGCAAAATAAAAATGAAATCGATTATTATATTTTTGAACATCCTAAAAATTAAAAAAGTCTATATTTTCAAAATTTCACATAGGTATCTGAAGAAATGACGAAGGTATAGAATTCTGAGCGAAACAAGTTCGAAAAATTGAAACTTTAAACGTATTGACCATATCCTTTTTTCTAATTCATACTTGCAACATTTTTTAAAAGCTTTTAATATTATATTATATTTTTTTATTTCTACCAATATTTTCTTAGAAAAATGAATGCAAATTTAGACATTTTTTTGAATAGTTTAAATAGAGCCTCTAGTAGCCTCTTAACGAATTACTTATTTTAGCACGTTTTTATTAACTAGCTTTCTTGTTTGTTTGCTTGTTTGTCCAGTACAAATCTTGCAATCGATTTTTATCTAATTTCCCGACTAGCTAGACATAGAAAAAGAATAGCTCAGAACACGATGACAATGCATTCTCTTAATACTTTTAGCCATCTTTAAGCAAAATTGAATTCATTTTCAGTACATTTTGTTTTGTATTGAAAATTAGTTCGGAAAAAAAGTTTATATGATTCAACAGAAAATTTAAAAACGTTGTATATAAAAAGTTCTTTTTAATTTGAGATTATTTTATTACTATCTCAAATAACTTCCGGATGTTGTTGGCAAATATGGTATGTTAAAGATCAAGTAAAATTTTTTATTGAACATTTTAAACTGTGTTCAATTCAAATAAAGTTATAAAGAATTTTAATTCCGTCACGATATCTCATCCTTTAGTCGACGCACATCAAGGAAGCAAACTTATCTCTCACTTCCTGTTTTAAAACTTTGAATAATTATAAACCATTGTATAGAAAATTAATCAGTTTATAGAAAAATTTGTTGTTTAACTAGAAATTAAAGGTAGACCAATTTTTGTATATATTTAAATTCAAACTAACTTTTCTAAATATCATGGAATAAAACTACGTAGAAATTCTTATGTTGAGAAGGCGAAATTGTCTTTTCTTCATGAAATTAAAATTAATGTGCACACAAATTTAAATTAAATTTTCTAAAGAAATTATCTTTTGAAGTCTCTCTAGATCATTGAAGAAGATGTACAATATTGTATGGCATAAAATTTGTTGGAAAAATGTTGAAGATGATATCAACCCACTCTCGGTTTCTTTGAAAATCTAAAGACGTATTAATAATGAGCTTGTTAGGAAGCATTAAATATTTACGAAGACAGTGAAAAATCGATACAGAAGTTATCCAAAAATATTTTAATTGAATTCATGTCAATAATTTTCTATGACAAATCGATGAAAATTGTTCAAAATTATTTGGCATGTTTCTATCTTTAGTCAAAATTCATATTTTCATGATAAATTATTAAAACAGACGAAAATTTGAATAACAGCTTTTGTTCATTTTTACCTTAACCTAATCCTAAAAATGAAAAATAAGCTTTTCCTTGCATTCTATATTTATAATATTGGCACTAATAAATTTTTCCATCGTATATGAAGTAAGAATGCAATTTGTACTATTATTTTATGCTTCCTTCCTTTTTCGTATAGAAAATATTTTCCATTCAACATCATAATAATGATTTTATTTTCTTTTTACGATATTATTGTATAAAAATTGCAAAGAATAAATCGCTAAAGGCAACACAGTTAAAATTTCAAGTGAAAAGTTGAATTGAAATTCCGACATACTATAACGAAAAAGAAAAAAAGAAAAATTTGTGGAAAGAAGAGAAATGGTTATATAAAAAATTAACTCTCCAACGAAGGTTTAACCTTAAAAGGCATAGAACCTTGTCCTTTTGTTAACCAACCAAATAGCATAGCACAGCATACAGCATATAGGAGTATAGAAGACACAAAAATCATTTTTTTCCCATCAAAAATCATCCCTGCGGTTGAAAGGCTGAAACCTGAGTGGCATTTCAACGAACCCCAACCATCTGTTATTCTTCATTTTCTACAATAATAAATGTACAAATATGTTTATACAGAACTGCTTTAACTGCTCGAATTTCTATAAAGCTATTTCTATACCATATACCAGGGTAGGACTTTTGATTTTGTGATATACACAATCTTATGGGGTTGTTTTATTTTTGATATTATTTCTTCTTTTTCCTTATACCATTTGCCGTTGCCGACTCAAATTTTCTTTATATTTAATATATTTCTACTATACATGTCTATAAAATCTCGATTATATAGAAAACAAAAGATTTTTCAATCCCGCGAGAATATAAAGAAAGCAAATTTTACTTTGCCTGTTACTGATGGTAATGTGACCATTTCATTTCTCTTGAGTCCTTTATCAAACCAGAAAGTAATTTTATGCCAATAAAACACATTAAGCAAACAGGAGAGATAGGATCCACACGGTGGTTTCGTTCTGTTGCTGTATAACATAGGGATTTTATATATGAATGAATTTCATTCTGATGCCTTATATTTACTTGATTCTTGATTCATGGATGTAACATGCGCAGGAAAAACTTAACAGTAGCGTAGGTCAGAAAATATATAATATAACTCAGTCATTTTGATAACCTAATTGATGATGAAACAAAGCATAGACGTTATTTTTCTAGTACATGTTACTAGTGAGACTGCAATAGGTGTGTAAGCTTATTTCCAGGTTAGGGTTTAGCTAAAAATAGACCATAATCTCAAAAAAAATGTTTGTGCTTGAAAGAAGATTAAGATGTTTCTCATAACAACAAAAAACCGTCACTGTTATATTGAAGCATATATCTAAAGAAAGACCTATTATTATTCTTTTAAAGGCATCAAGAATACATTTTTTTTTCGCTCGAAATCGTATTGAAAAATATCCACCAAATAATATTAAAAAAATAAAATAAAAATATATGTCCCCAATTTAGTCGATGTGAAGGGAAACAGTGTTGCTTTAGACTTAATGGAACTGGTTAGGCTTAGGCATTTTCCTTCAGAAAAAGAAAACGCAAATATGAATGAAGGAATGGCAAGAAATAATATTGTTGATGGCAAAAGTTGTAGGCGAAATCAATAGAATGAGGTATAGGAAGTGAATAAATGGAACCATACAAATAGAATGAACATGTAGGACATACTGGGGGAGAAGAACCACAAACCTGCTGCCATAGTTCAGTATCAAGACATTTATATATATTAGTATATGAATCTAGATAGTAAGCTGTTTCATTTTTCCTCCCAGAAATTGTTCCAATATAAAACGCGTAGAACATCGCGTACAACGGAAGCTCGTTAAAGTAGCATTAAAATTATGGGAATTTAGAAAACATAATACAAAATATATATATCTATATACAAATCCATATATATTTATTTCAGCTTAATAACAGAATGTGCACGAATTTTTAGTATATATACTATAGTATGTATGTAAATCTTTTATCCGTAGCCCTTTTAAGAGACTTTTCCGGTTTGCTTCACCCAAAAATCTCCTTTTTTCGCGGAATGTTAGTCAAAGTCATTTCATCAATATTTTCAACTGTTATTGGCTTTTTCAAGTAGATTTTCTACGCTTTTAAATAGAAAATTAGAAAAGTGTATTTTACAATCTCTTGATAATTTTGTGTTTTCTTTTTTTTTAGGTAAAATTTATTACGCCTCTTGGGAGTTATTTTCATTTTCTTTTGGGGTTTTTCTTTTTCTTTTTTCTGATTTCTTTAAATTTTATGATTTCCAAAAATCATTAAGAGTACCAAATTATTATATATGAAAATAAATTTCGTCCTTTTTCCTGTTTTCCGATTTATGTATTGTGATTTTAAGTATTATATTTTTAAATGTTTTTTTTTAGAAAATGAATTTCATTGAAGTTGTTATTCGTTAAATATTATTGAAGAAGATGAAAAGAAAATTAAATCGTTAAGTTTGTGCTATTAAAAATTTAAAAATTTTTGTATTTATTTTTAATGGTTCTACATTAATATAGAAATGATGAAGTTATTTTTATTGGCAGTCAATTTAGTTAGAGATGAGAATGAATCTTATACTATTTTTGTTTAAGGTTGATAAAACCTGAAAACGAAACGGAATGTAAATAATTTAATGAAAATTTTAAAAGAGATCATTACTTTTAGTCTAATTTCAGTAAATTATTAAATAACATCGAAATTATATGCTTGAACGTTTTTAAAATTAACTGAATTTTATTATTTATGTGTTTTCTGAATAATACATAATTTTAATTTCATGTAAACATGAGCACAACCCAATACAATACAATACGATGAGGTCTTATTGAGCCTTAAATGTAATATGGTTGATAATAAGCTAGGTTTAACAATATTTGGCGAATATTGAATATATATATAAATATATATATTTTGATAATGGCATTTGAAAATACTTGTAACTAAAAATACATATCACAAGTCAATCAATCAAATGTACGCCTAAATATCGACATATTTTTTTGTTATTATGTTTACATAGCTTCCTTAAAATCTACCAAACCTTGCAGTTTACTTAAATGTTCGTGTAAACGACACTTATTTTAAAGTTAGACCTTCTTAAGATAGTGGCATATTAAATTTACGTAGCGCAAAATTTATGTGTCAAAAGTCAAAGGGTAAAAAGCTGATATAATATCAGTGTGTTAATGGAATTTTCACGAAATCTAAAGATTCTTTACCAGACAACTTCATTAGACTTTTTTCAAGATTTATTTTCAGTCGGACATAAACTTGGACTTGGATAAAGGCTTTTTTCCAGACTTATTTTTGACATATTGAAATTAAAAATGGTGGCAATGTATTGAATGCATATAAATGTATGTAATTGCGATAGGTTTTTCTCGATATTTCAGATATTTTTAATTTCTAGACATTTTTTTTTTTTTGAAAAACTTAATTTGCGGCTTTCATACGATAGCAATAAAATGTAAACAATTTAGTGTAATTCATTTGAAAATAAATTTGGTTTAAAATTCGTATAATTTTATGACCAAAATATTACAAATATTCGTAATGATTATGGGAAGGATTTTAGAAAGAAACTTTATTGCATTGACTTACCGTAATGAATTTTTCTGAGAAATTTTTGATATCTCGAGTCTGGTTTCTACTAATTACAAATCCGGGAAGGATTGATATTTCAAAAGTTTTGAACATTTATTTCAAAATAATTTGTTTATAAGAAAATTTTCAAAATATTAATGATTTTAGTTGGATCCTATTTTTAGTTGAAACAACATATAGAAAATATTTTTATAATAAATTTATGCAGTAAAAATTTCATTGTTTCTTCATCAACGTCATTTTTACAAATAAAATGTCAGGACATCAACCGCGCACCTGAAAACTAAATGGCTTCAAAATGGCGTCCGTAGACTGAAAATAAGTCTTGAAATATGTCTCGTGGAGTCGTCGGGTTACAGCACATCAGATAATATTTGATAAACTTCTGCCAAAATAGACAAACTAACTAATTCCGATTTCGGGTTTATATCTTACAAGATTCGTAGATAATGATTGAAATTTTATTTAGTAAAATATTTCAATGTTTTTTTTGCATATTTTCATATCTTTTTTTTTTTTAAAGCAATAATTTCATAATTAGAAAAAAAATATCGCTTATCTAAGTCAGAAATCCGCATTTTAATCCTTTATAACTACACCTAATTTAGTTTAATTTAGTTAATATTTCAAGGGACTAAACACTATAATATATATATATAATGGGATAAGCCCCATTTAGATTAATCCCATCTCATAATTTATGCTTACATGATATGATATTTGACGTATATCAACCAAATGACGAGGACATTCACACAATTGTGATAATATGGAAAAAAAAATTATCACTTGAGGTCAGTCCTATATAGGGCGTGTGTATTAACTGAAATTACTTACTGAATATAAGTTTAGGGATCGCTGTACTTAATTTGATGTATATTTTATGTCACCAGCTTACAATACTCGATTATAAATTTTGATGACACTTTGTTGGTTTGCATAAATAATTCAATTACTTTAATGTGCAAATTACGTGTCCATAACACAGAAAAATAGATGTCCTTTTGATGTGTAGCCTTTTTCGCTAGTTCCCTTTTTGGTTGTTAGCATAATATTATAATAATATAATAAGGCAAGTAGGTGCCTTAACAGAAACGGAAGGATGTTTTTATGAATTTATAAATATTAATTATTTTTATTTTTGTAGACTTTATCAAGATTTCTTTTTTCTTTTTATTCATTTTCCTACTTCGCGTATGTGTTATTACAATTTAGTTTGAAAAGGACCAAAAACCATAAAGAAAAAGCTAAAAGAAAATCCAGCTTTCGCCGAAATTCAATTTCTTTTGACATCATGTTGTTAAATTACAAAAGTAAAGGTTTTCACATTTATCCTGTCACCTTTTTTATGCTATGAATTTGCACCTACACGTAATACATAGTGTTGTAATGTTTAAAAATACCACAAAAAGTTTTTACCATTAGTTTTATGTTATTAGTGTTTTAATTAAAAAAAAAGCACGTCTGGGCTTTCACATACATAGAAACAAATATTTTTAGTACATTTCTTTTGCAAAACACAAACACATTTAATGATATAATCTAATTTGAGTTTTTATAATTTATATTATTTTCATCACATTTGTAAATAAAAGCTAAGTTCCAAAGAAAGCTAACAAAACAAAATATATAGAAATCTATTAGATGGGCTAAAAAGTCATTGCGTGATGACAAAATAAATGGGATTCATCGAATCCAATCAGTATTGAACGACACGAGAGATTGCTTAAAATCTTAATATATCGAAAATCATCCGACTAAAATGTCCAGAATTGGTGAATCGTAAAAGTGTTGTGTCTCATCATGGAAACTCATGAAAATTATCAGAACTTGACTGCGAAGTTTTAATGAATCCACCGTATAGTCCTGACCATCAGACTACCATTTATTTTTGTCTTTGTTTGATTCTTTTAATGGTGTAACTTTGATTTAAGAAGAAGCCTGCAAAAATAACTTGTCACAGTTTTTGTTCCAGAAAATCTAGAAGTTCCACAATGACGAGATAATTGGCCATGCCAAAAAATGTCTGATGATCATCAACTGAAAAGTACTGTATTTAATTTACTAAAGTTTTAGTTCCCACAAAAAAAGTCAAAAACTTTTTGGCCCGCAGGTACATCATATTTCGCTTAATATCAGCACCCAAAATTTATTTAATTATATCATGTCAACAATTCGGGGAAGTTATGATTTTCGCTGGTTTTATCATGAACGAAATTGATATAATGTTAACTAATTCGGCGAGACCTATAATTTGTAGACAAAGAAAAATGAATACAAAGTTTTCAAGTCTTAAGAGCACATCCAATTCATCCACATTATATCATTGAATATTCTTGAAACCATACAAATGTTAATTATCGTCAGTAAGCTAAATTCTTATTCAATTTTCAATGATTTTTATATGAAAATATGTTCAACTCTCGATCAATAATTAACGATGTCAATTGACATTCTGTATATTTTTATCAACTTATGTTAATTGAAGTTTCGATAAGTTTCCACAACTATTTACAAAGTTGTTGCCTAATTGAGTATTATCTGGTACCGCCCATCACTCATTTACGAAATTATTAGAAAATCAAAAAGAAAATCCTTAACTTATAATCACGACGAAAAGTCACCAAAAGTTGTTCTATCGTGTGCAAAACTAATAACAAAAAAAAAGGTACTTCGTGCAAAATGCTATAATCGAAAGTTTTCCATATATAAAATATAGAAGAATTTCGTTCATTTCCAGGGAAAAAATCGTCGTCTATATATAAGAAGAAGAGTTTTGTGAATGAATAACCGTACCAAATGGAACCAAACAAGACTAGAGAGAACACTCTGAATAAATATTTGAACATTGTACCAAAATTGAAATGAATTCACTTTGATGCCGAAAGTTGCTATCCAACCAAAAAAAAAAAGGATCTATCAATATAGAAAATTCAATCGTTCATTATATCGTATCCTAGACATAGAAATATGTATATCTACGAGTTCTGTTTTTTGTGGTAGAACTTTGATCTGTGTTTCGTGTAGCTTTCTCTTCTTTGATATATTTCCTATCGCTTTTTCCTACTAAATTGTACTCCATCATCAGCCACATTTTCACCCTTATTTATATCACACTTTACTACCTTTCCAATGTTCAATTCTTGTACAATTTCTATCGAATTAAGAAGAAAAATTAGAAAACAAATCGTAACGTGCGGGACTTTTGTTTAAATAAAAAAAAAAAAAAAAACAACAAGAAAATAATAAAAGAAAATCTACTTTTCTTTTTTTAGTTGTTGTTGTTAGTATCAGTATTTTCTTTTGTGATGTGATTAGATAAACTTTGTTAGCGGAATTAATTACTTTACTGTTCAAAGATAAGATAAGTTCCTAATTTATGTAATTTGTTGTTTTTTACCAGGATTTAAATGAACTCATTTCTTGTCGTTTTTTTTTTTGTTGTTGAATATTTCTACGTTGTTCTTATTTCAAAATTTATATATATATATATATTTTGGTTCGATAGAGCTTTGTAGTCAAATATTTTACAAAAGAATTAAAGAAATAAACCGTGTAAAACCACAACACTGTACTATATACATCCAGACACAGAGAACACTGTAAAAACCATATCAAAAGAAAAAAATTAATATAATACAAGAAAAAGGACTCTTACAAAAAGAAAAATAGAAATGGCAACCTTTTATCACATTTCCGTAGAAAGAACACACAAAAAAAGGGACTAGGCTATTTGATATTGTAGCATTAACAGAAAGTTTGTCACAACTTAGTACTTATATATATCAGAATAATCAAATGACAGTCATTACGTTTGTTTCATATGATTCAATGATTTGGTCCATGGTGATGATCCTTTGAATATTTTCATACATAAAGAAATATAGATGTGCACATTCAAAAAGATATACATTCAATTCTGGTTTTACACGATATATGTTTACACGGATTTGATTTAACATCGTCTAGAAAAATATATTTTTATTTCATTTTTAGCCGACTAAATGAAAAAGTTGTTTGATTTAAATTTTAAGGACAATTATTTCCATTAACAGGAATTTTCTAGATATGTATATTTAGGGTAGTACCACATGTAATCATTTCTATATAAATTGATGAGCCGTTTGCAGCGATGCAAAGTGCGCCTCGTTTTTCATAGTATTTGTAAAAAAGACATGAAATTTTATATCACTCAGAGTCATTTTAACAAATACATACTATTAATAATGTGACGCTTGCAGACGTTCCCAAATTGGAAACTCTCATTATTGTATGCTTTTTGGTAGTACATATGTTGTCACGATTTGTCCAATTTGAACTGAAATTTTGTATGGTTCGTTATAAAAGATTATATTATATATCAATAACTGGATCGCAACGGCTAATAATCGAATTCGGTGTCAAATGCAGTGATGCCCAGTCAGGACGAATGCACATATAAATTAAATTTGGCTTTTTGCAACGACTCATAATAAACCTTTTTGTATGATTCCCTTTTTTAGCTATTTATTACAGATTTTAGGGGCATAAAACCAATCACCTATTTTTCTGTGTACATGCTGTCTTTTTTTACACGGTTTCGTCTGGAACGTATCTACCGTGTAAAAATAGAATTGGGTGTCTAAGTATTCATATACTAAAGAATATAAATATTTCTTGTGTTTTTCTCTTATTTTGCTTCATCTTTTCTTACTTGAAGAATAAAAGATAAAGATTCGTCATTCTTGACAGCTAAAATGAGATTTATTTGAATGATGGAAACAACTAGTATAGAACAAGATAAGTTTTTCGATATATTTCTTTTCTTTTGTGTAATTTCATAAAAATAGAAGAAATCACCAAAATTTTAAATTGTTCTATATGGCTATAGAGAAATTTCCTTTCATGGTTTTTCTAGGTATTTTATTTTCTAGGAAATCATCATTAAAGGTAAGATAATAATTAATAACGAACCTATCCAAGTGTAAATTAAGCTTAATATAAAGTTTTTATTAGACTTTGGAAAATTTATGTTTTCGAAATTTATTAATATTTAATAATTCGCGGCCTTTCAATTATACTGATCGGGACATTTGCACCGCAAGTACAAGATTTTAATTAAATTTTCAAAAACAAACCTAACAATTTAAAATAATAAAATTCTTATCATAAAACCTATTTACTATATTGAGATTTTATGTTATAAAGCCATCAATGCACCTTATCACATTATGGAATTAAAAATCCTGAAAATAGCATCACACTCGAGATATTTAGAGGACAGTCAAACTTTTTAAGGACTTTATTCAATTGATATAATAGTTGGTTAGTTAATTCGATAGTTTCGATTCTTACTCATCCTGATGTTAAACACACAAAAATAGATCTATAACTAGAGTGAAGGTCTGCAATAGAAAAGAGATTTTCCCACATGTCATCCAGAAAGTTTTTCTGTTCACTGATTTACTCCTTGGAACTGTATAAACACTTTATATCCTTTGAAACTTCAGATACATATTTAAAAAATTCAATGCATTGCGACTGCTCGTCTAGCCTTTACGCGATTTCACGCAATTCTTTTCGCAGTACCCTCAACGACACCTTTCCTGTTGCGAAGAACGATCATGTGAAATTAATGCCAAAATCAGACGATGACAATGGTATTGAAAACAAACTTTGACGGCTTCTGAATTATGCAGCACAAGCAAAGATAGTCGAATGAAAGGATCAAAACACATCGAACAATTAAAGCTTCCTAAGCTTTTAATTCGAAAACGTCTAATGTGCACCTAATGTCACCTATAAGACACAATAGCAATTTCAACTCTTTTTAAATGATTACTACGTTTTCAGTTCCTTTTGTTCGTCAACTATTTCGAGATTTTTGTCGAATTTAGAACTAGTCATCAACTTGGATTGTGCTTCTATGGTACAAGAAAATTAATATACTAAATTTTCATTATCCATATCTATTATTTACGGTACAAAAATGCTTTCACTTTTATTTTTATTATAATTAAAAATTTCATTTAAATTAAATCAAAAAACAAACTTTTAACAAATCGCTTTAATTTCACACCCCAAACTTTCAAGACAAAAAAGTCCAACAAAAAAGTGATATTTATTTATAAAACCAAAAAGCTTTGAAAACATAAAAAGGGTCCACAAACAAAAAAGGATTAAAAAATAGAAATTATGTATTTAAATCTCATTCTTAAGGTGTTAGTCTGTAAGGAGATAAATTTCCTTCTGAAGTACCACTATAGAATTGTAAGCTTTCAGTTTCACCTTTAAGGTCACGTAACCCCACTGTCAACATAATCGAATTATTTATGCAAACATAATAAACATACACATAACATTTCTATGTATAATGTCATCCGGGTCTGTAGACTAAAATATTTATGTATTTATTTTATCCTATAGAAAATCGTATCCCATTTCTATTTGCACTTTTCAACCACAAAAACTGGTTATGTTGAACGTTGTTGTGTAATTAAGGATATTGGGTTTTCAACCAGTTAAAGGTATCTCTTTTCGGTATCCATTCTAATCTAAAATTATCCACCCACAATTCTCAAGCACGAATTACTAGCGAATAATCAAGCAGATTATTTTAAACATAGCTTTAGAGAATTTTTCTGAGGGATACAATTTTTGGATAGTATTTAGATATTTATTCTATATATACACCTTTAAAATTATAAAAGCAAAAAAGAAAAAAAAATAAAAAAAAATATAAAAAGAAAAGAATATTATATAGATATAGTCTACAAGTAAACATTTCCCCAGAATTAGACCAGCTTATCCTTTCAAATTGGATAGCAAACTAAATTTGCATCTTAATTCTTTATGAACCCTTATCTTATGGTGAAGATCAAAGGACGATTTACTATATTTGAGTATGCGTATGTATGTTATTACATTGGGACTATGTTGTTTAATCATGTTTCCACATTTAGTTAAGGATAGATCAATCCTTATCCTATATGTACCGACTAATAGAAACATATCTACATATATGAATGAATATTATTTGAATTTACTTCACTGTTAAACTATACCAATTTTCAGTAGAGATCCCTTTCTTCTAATATTTTGAATACAGATGATTCTAAATTCAACTTCTGCCCTAGACATATATGTATATACCATCTACAAAGTATATGATATAATGTAATAAAAATTCTGTGGTATATCCATGCACATATACTTAGTATGTTGCCAACAGGACCATTTATTATGATATATCGGCGGAATACCAAATTTATGGACGAGGGAGTTTTGATTAGTTGGCTCGATATCCTCACTTCGTTGATTTCTATGACAGTATTAGATTACTTTTCATACATATATTTTCCACTTATTACCCGGAATAAATTCATTTTTTTTTTTACAATATGTCTTTGCAGGCGTATTTTATGAATAATTTATATATAATTATTTTTTGATAATATAGATAATTTTATTAGAGTACCGCAACATTTCTCATATTAATAAAACGTTTCCCGCAAAAAGGAATATTTACTCTCGACAATTGAAGTTTTAATCAAATTTGTCACGAATTAGAGAAGAAAATTGCTAAATTGAGATTGATATAAAGTTTTTGGATACAGATACACTCATCTTGTTCATTTTCAAAAGATGTAGAAAATAATTTGTCGTAAATTGATATAGTAAGGACTACCCAAGTATATTCTGCTCTGTTTTTGTTGATTTATCCTTGTACTTAATTACTAATTAGGAATTGAAATTAACCGCTAAACCTGGGACTGACCTATCTATTTTATAATTATCCCACTCAATGTTAAGTCCACAATTTTATAACACAGGTTATAAAGACAATTTACCTGATGCAGATCAGTATAACAATGTAAGTCGTCAAATTTTTCAATAAAGGAGTTGTAAAGAAAGATTAAGACGTGGAAGAGTGCTTTTAGGAAACACACACAAAAACCACTTCGGGTGTCATAAAAGTGGCCAACGAAGTTAGGCAAAATATCTTTGGAAAAGTACAAAATGAAAAAAGGAAAATTCATAGAACGTTTTACTTTAAGCTTTACTTTACTTTTACAATAAAAATTGAAAAAGGAAATGTTGAAATTTTCTTAACAATTTTTTTTTGTATCTATTTGAAAATCGTTCTTAAATCCACAAATAAAAATGTGTCTTTATGTAAACAAAAAAGAATCCCGTGTCCCGTATATCATTAAGATATCATTGGAGCCATGTTATTTTTACCACAAATTCCACCCCAAAATATCAACGTTTGAAAATGTCTATATTAATCCCTTTAATTTTATTGAGGCTTTTCTGTCAGCTTATACGAATGTAATCAGAAAATTAATATCCTGAGGATAATTCGCGTGCTGTCATCACAAACAATCAGAGCTTTGACTTATTTCTTTGTATTAAAAATGATAAATTTTGAAGCCGATTGGGCCTAAATTAATATACAGTCTCAAATTCGCTATATGACTAGAGATACTCATTTTTCTAATCGAAAAAGGACATAAAACTGCAATATTAAACTACTTTTTGAGTATACTATCCTCTTCAACATTTATTTAACTTTTGATATATTATATGAGATGTCCTTTGATTGTGTATGTATAATTTTTTTTCCAATATTAATTTTTATGCTGACTTTCTCTCGATAACTAATAAATCTCTACAATCTTCCTATATGAGTGTTTTGAGTGGAAGATATTGAATTTTTCTTCTTTCTGGTCGATCTTAAAAATCCATAAATGCGTATTGTTTGTGCCATTTTTTCTGGCATTAAAATCAGAATTTATTTTCTTTTATTGCTGGACGAAAGCCAAGGGCTTTATTGGTTTGGAAGGAAGAAATGAACAACATATGGAAGTCGGCATATGCATTTATCATGAGAGTATTGAACTGGAAATTTCAATGGTCATTTTAAAAATATATTTGAAGAGAGTCTTTTATAAAGTACTGAAAAATAAATTAATGTTATAGCCTAGAATTCTTTATACGACAAAAGCATTTGTAATTTTTATGTTGAATTAATAACGACATGAAGAAAATTTGAAAATTTATTCTAAATGTATTTTCTGCAAATGTTATTCAAATCGCTTCATTAGTTGTTAAAGTATATCGAAAAAAACTTTAGGAACAGGCTTTTTTTCCGCAGTATGCTTGGACTGATTTTACTTAAATTATACTTCTTAAGGCCAACCTCCACACAGCCGACATCCTATTTCTGATCCAAATATGGGATGACACTATTTTAAGATTGGTTAAACAGAAAGAGAGAAAACAGTCATCCTACTAATTTTGTAGGCTTCTGCATTTCTGATTTCCCCAACTGATTTTCGATCTGTAGATGATTTCCCTCAAAAACAGATGAACATCTTTATCTGATTTATATGGCACTTCATCTGCATGTGGATACTCTTACAATAATCACACACGATATCGTCGCACTCTACCAAATTTTTCTACATTGTGTGGGGAGACTCTGAGGTTTTTATTCAATCAATCCTAGCGAAAATTGCAAAAGTCCATCTCTTTCTAGTTTTCTGATTTTTCCCGTCAGAATAGGAAGTCGGCTGTGTGGAAAGCCTTTATCGGTTGGTTATGCAATCAACGTATGGTATGTAAATAATTTAAACAAAATTGCTTCACCAATTTTCCAATTAAATCTGGAAATTCATAAAAAAACTATGAAGTTTTCAGGTCACATTGTTTTTTCCTAAATAAATTCGTTCGCTCTTAGTCGATTTTACTGAAATGTTATACCACATCCAGTTAACGAATAACACACTCACATTGTAAATTTCATGAAAATCGGATAACGTATTTTTGAGTAATCTTATACACGGATGAACGGGCAAATAGAGTAAATAATATACTATGTACTCGTAGTCAAACTTTAATCTCGTTTTTATCAAAACTCAATTTTCATGGTTGTGGAAACACCCTAAGTACATTGTGCAGACATTCTAATCCAACGCAAAACATTGGATACCTGTGTTTTATCCTTTAATCTTAGAATCTTTGTTAAAGATTCCTAAGCTAGCTATAAAAACTGACCCTGACCTGACCATCCTCATATACTTACTTTCATATTTGTTTGGGACATATTGCAAAAATATTATATTTTACTTTTGTTTTTCCATTTAGAGCCCCCAATGGTGTCAGGGTCTGAATTAATTTTGTTGCAGAACAAGAAAAACTTTTTAATAATCATTATTATCATTCTTGTTCTTATATTATTTTTGTTTTTTTTTTACACAGATTTTCGTTTACTAAAGGAGAAAACCCAACCTCACAAAATAAGATATTGACAAATTTTCTTGTCCTTGTAACTTTTTGATATCATAAAATATAAGAAACGGAGTCATAGTATAGTACGTACAAGCACAAGTAGTAGTAATTAAATGAATTTCTTAACATATAAGTAGAAGCTCCTTTCTTCTTCTTCAAAAAAGGAAGATTCTTTTATGGTATATTTTCTTTGAAGACTTTCCGGTATGTGTAAACAACATATTACAACAGTCATCCATATTTTTTTTTATCTGTATACTTTGTGACCCACTAAAAACAGGAGGCACCAATGTATGAGGTGAAGGATAATAATGGCTAAACATTCAATATAAGAAAATCTAATATGTTTTTTCTATTTACTTTATACCTGGCTGCATTTCTGACTATTTTCTAAAGTATGATAAGAGTTTCATTATTGCACATTTCTTTTCAAAAATTGGTATTATGCAGTAAGTCGCAGATCGTAGACATTTTTGATTTAACTATTTATATCTTATCCTAATTTTATTTGCCATAGAATTTTCCTTTTGATAGTTGTAAAGAACTACATCAAAAGCTCAGAATCCTATTCTGGTTGGGGTTTGTTTTGATTCAATTTGTACAGGAAATATTTTTTTTCGTCTCTTCCTATTTCGATTCTCTATATTTATTTACTTCATAGTATGTTTTATGTATCTTGACTGTTTGTATTTCCCTTCTGGGCTCCTTTTTCAATTCTATACAGTTTTTATGTTTGTTTTCAAAACTCCTATCCAATACCCAACTTTATCAAACTTTATCCATACGTATTTCTTGTTTTCCAATCCTAAAGCAAACGCAGACTTAGCGAAGCATATAGCTTAGCAAACTTTGATGTGAAAATTCTTTTAATGAGTTGCCATAAATCACTTTTAATTTTCCTGCCAAATGATGATGCTGTTATATGATGTCTATGTATACATAAGAATTGGTGTTTTATTTAGCTAGATTTCATAGCTATTTTTTTACTCATATATAAATAGGAATGTTTAAAAAAAAATGGAAGATGAAATTATGTTAGCTGAGTAAAGGAAAGGATAGTCGATTATATCCAAACCAAATTGCATTAATACTTAATCCTTTGCAATAAAAGATAAATAGAGCTTCGAACTTCTACTTATGTAGGTTTACACTTTAAGAAACAAATTTACAAATTATATTAATTCAATTATTTGTAATAAATATTTAAAAATTTAAGCTTTTCAGGTTTAGTTTTAAAACATTAAAGAAAATGTTGAATTGAAAAATTTATCAAACAAGGTGAGAGAAACCATATATTTTAAGTATTCACTTATTTCTTGTATCCATTTAACAGCCGACTATAATCAGTTCAGTTATATCGATGAGATTATTCAGGGCAAATATTTGTTTAGACTTGAATGATAACTAGAATGATAACCTTATAATCTTATTCCAAGGGGAAACATATTTCAAAATTGAATACTAATAATTAGTAATTGCAATGTCAGCACAGGAATAAGGTCAAGAAAAATGGCATATTTAATTTTCTAGTTACGGTGTAAAATCATCTACGTTGAAATCCCTTCATGCTTATGAGACAAATATCCTTCCCATGATTTCATTCTTAGTAGGGGTCAAGGTTTAAAAATATGTGAATTTAGCCAAATCATTCAAAGGCTTAATTAGAAAATTAACAATTCTGTTCCTATTAAGAATATCTTAGAATCAGATCCAATGACTGATTTAAAAAGAGGTCTAACAGTATGACCGATCATTTTGAAAAATATTTTTCGAGTGAAATAAATGTTGAGTGCTTTAAGTTGTAATACAAGATTAAATAGCCAGCTTTAAATCTTTTTAGTCTTTTACTATTATAAACCATGGTTTGCTTAGTTGAGATCAACTAAATAATCTCCATGAACATTTCGGTTAGTGCTTTTAAACTTATATTTTACGTCAGAATCAGCTCCCTGTTCTTTATTAAACCTGTTAACTGATTTTTAAAATGTAATACAAGTTTTTTACGCAAATTTAATACAAATAATTAATTCATTTGCAGTGTTCTAGGTCCCATCGCATCACACAGAAAAATCACAAAGCTTTTAGCTAGTTCTGACAACTGAATTTTTCTTGTGAGATATGAAAACTCAGTTGTGACAACTAAATTTCAGTTGCCGAAACTTCACAACTGAATTTTCAGTTCTCAGAATTAAGTTTTCAGTTCTTACAACTAAAATTCAGTTTGTACAACAAAAAAGTCAGTTATCGTAACAAAAGATTCACTTATCAGAACTAGGCAAAAGCTTTGTGATTTTTCTGTGTGGTACAATTTAAAAAAGCATAGCTACTAAATTTGGTTGATATTTTCAATATTGAAAGGATTCACTTTCAACAAAAAAATCAATATTAAGCTTTCCTTTTTCTATGATAAATTTTATATTATAGAAATATGAAATGATGTTCTATTAATATAACAAAAAGAATGGAATTATGTTAATAATTAATAATAACAATAATGGCATAATAGAAAGAGTATAAAAATAAATATAGTAGATAGACATATTGGCTGCTTGTAAATATTGGTAACCAGTGCAATGCATCCTTTTTTAAAATACATATATTTCAGAATTATAATTTTATGCTCGTTTGCCTCAATTGTGAGAGTTTATTCATTATATAAATTGCTTTAATATACTGTGTATGAAAATGATTCGAATGAAAAATAAATTAAATTATATAATTTCTTTTGAAAGGAAAAAAAAGAAACTTCATTTAAATGTGAAATATATACTATTCTTAATTTTATTCCCTATGGTAGGATGTATTAGTGTTGTCACTACATTTTTAACACATACAAATTAACGCCGGAGAAAGTTTTCCAGGATAGTGTTGTGTACAGAATTAAAAGTTATATCGATTTATGCATGTTCGTCCGTCCGCCAGAGTACAAGATTACTTAAAAATGCGTTATCTGATATTAATGACATTTACAATGTTAGTTGCTTATTCCTTAACTCAATTTAATACTGCATTTCAGCAAAATCGACCGAGAGAGAACGAAGTTATTAAGCAAAACCAGAGTGACCTGAAAGGGTTTTTTATTGTTGTTCAGATTTAATTGGAAAATTTCTAAAGCAAATTTATTTAAATTATTTACATAACAGGCCAATTGACAAGTCCCCGGCCTGACACATAGATGGCGGTACTAGAATTAAATCCATATGATTTTTAGTTAGCCCTAACCTTCAAAAGACGCCTGTATAATTTGACAGCTGTCGGATCATTAGTTTGTGAATTATAGCATTTTGAGTGAAGCAACTTTTGCTATTGAAAAAAGAATGGATAAAAAAGAATTTCGTGTGTTGATTCCTTTATGACGAAAAAAAATACCGTTGAAACGAAAACTTGGCTTGATATTTATTATCCGGACTCTTCACCTTCGAAATCCACCGTTGGAAAATGGGGTGCCTTTTTAAATCTGGTCGTACAAGCCTTGAAGACGATCCATGTCAAGAACATCCAAAAAGTGTACCAACAACAGAAAAGATACAAAAAATACAGGATATGGTTTCGGAAGACAGACGAGTGGCTGTGGATAAGGTAGCTGACATTCTAGGCATCTCATATAGACCAGTACATCACATCTTAGCTGAAGTTTTAGGTTTCAAAAAGCTCTGTGCAAAGTGGCTGCCGCATTTCCGAAAAATGGAACAAAAACAAATCGTACTACAAAAATGATATCGAAAAGTTGGAGGGTCGCTATAATCAGTGTATCACCCTTGAAGGGAATTATGTTGAATAAAAAAAACGAATTTTGCCAAAAAAAATGTGTTTTACTATGGTAGACCGGGGACTTTTCAATTGACCTGTTACGTTGACCACATAAGTAAGCGAAAATATATTAAATTTGGGTAAAATCGGTCCAAGGATAGTGGAGAAAGAAATAGTTTTAGGAAAAAAAACCTGCTATTAAAGTTTTTTTGATGTGGTTTAAAAGCTAATATATGGACTTGAATAAAATTTACAGATTACATTTATGCTATTAGGTCCCAGGCTACCAATGAATTATAGCAAGTAGAAATAAGGAGAAACAAAGTTATGCAGAAAAACGTTATTGAAATAGTATTAGTTTTGACTGTTTTTCTGTCGCATTTCCATCATAGGGTATCAAAACATCGGTTATATGCCGATTTTATGTTACTATATGTTTTTCTTATTATATATTAACATGTTTTTATATTATTTATTAACAAATTGAAAATGTTATTTTTCTTGAGTTTTCTTTTGAACAAATAAAGTGCATTTAAAATTGTATAAACTTCGAGAAGAAATATAATGAATTTAATTACAAGTTTATTGCCTTCTTAAGATTCTCGTACATATATGATTCTATTTCATAAGAAACTTGTTATAAAAGCAATAGAACCAAGATAAGCAATTACATACTATATCTTTTGGATTCGAAATGAATATAATAAATGCATTAGACTAGTAATTAAGTTATGAATAAAAACATAACAATAAGCTCAAAAACTTTAATATTTATATAATCATATTTGAAATATATTAAGTAATATACATTTTCGCACGTATCATAATTTGAATTCGAAACACGTGACGTTACCACAATAACCCCTTCTCTTTAATTAATTCTAACCAAATTCAGAAGATTTATGTTGAAAGCTTTTTATAGTGTGTTATTATTTGTTATGCATATATAGTATAGTATTCCAATATATGTAAATATGTATCATCGCAGTTTCTCTACGTGAATATCCTTTTTTCTCTGTGGTTAAATCCATTGAACTTGTTTTGTATGAAAAATTACAAAACAAGTTCAAAATTCACAGAAAAAATTTTGTCATTTATTTCGCAAAAACATTTTTCATAACTTATTTGTTCGATTTTTTTAAAAGGACCCATATGAAGGGAGGTCGAAGATTATGCAAAAGTTGTTCTAAAGGTATATGCTATAAGTTGATTGGGTTCAGGAGGATATTACCGAGATCTGACAGAAGTATGCCACACAATATAAGCTAATTTTACAACTTTTTTGCTTCGAATAGTGTGAAATACACCAACATTGTGGTACCGCCAAAATAGACCTACTCCATAAAAACAGATACTTTTTATGTAAATCAGTGGCTATGAATACTGTTATAACGATTTCAAAGATGGAACCAATTGCCAACCAATTTAAATTTCGATGTGGAAGCTTTCAAAATAATAGAAAATTAAAAAAAAAATATGATTTTGAACCCTTTTTCAACATTTTTTTGTTTTTATAATAAAATTTAATGTTAAACAAAATTGATCCAAATATTATAACTACCCTGCTTTCTTGACGATATTTGTTAAAATCAATATAGTTCAAAAAAATTCAAAATATATATTGTAGTCAAGTATATTATGCTTATGTTGACAATGAAGACATATATTGTATTCCTAATAATAATAAAAACAATGAAACGTATCGATCGAATTATAAAATTATAATAAAAGGATGTTTAATCAAAATTATATTTTATACGTGTTAATAGGCTTGAAATTAAAGTTCAATTTCGAAGCTCAGTATATGGACTTAAGACCCCTGTAAACGATCAAATATTTTATCATTAAACACGTCAAACACTTACACAATCTAAGTTTGTTTGACAAACGCGTCAAACAAACCTGCAACAATCCTGCATACTAGCAAATAATTTGACAAACCCATAAAATTTGACAAAAAATTTGATCGTTTACAGGGCCTTTAGATTAGATTAGATTATTGAATAGGGTATTCTTGCACTGAGACCTTAAGATCTATTGTACCACCTTTTCTTTGGAGCAGTCGTTTGGTTAGGCTCATATTCTAAAGCACCTCCTCCAGACCTATTTCTCTTAGCGATTTTAGTATCCGGAGTGGATCAAGAGATTGTATCTCATTTGGGGGGAAGTAGTATGCCCCCAAGTATTTCCTTCTTCTGCGGAATAATGATTCGCATTCAGAGAGGATATGTATAGGGCCTTTAGTAGAAATCTTCAAACCGATGCTTTGTACCAGATACTTCGAAGTGCCGGCAATATAACATCTCTACACGACTTGAGTCAACCGAAAACACTGTTCAAACATTCTTTTGTGTGCTCTATAAACTTAATTGACCTTTTAGTAAATCATACAATTGGTAATAGTATTATTAAACCATACAAATGTTAATTATTTGCATATACGGCGTATATATGTAATTATTTACTTATCTAAATTTTAAGTTGTCGCAACCAGGATCAATTATAATTTACTAATATAGGAGTTTTTGGCATTGAATATATAAATATAGTTAGCTTTGAGTGATTTAAGATACAACTAGCAACTGTAATGGTAAAACATAATAGAAAGTTTCCGAGGCAAAATGAAAATGAAAAGTTATAGTAATGACTACGATTAGTCCAAGTTATTTAAGACTCATGTTGCTGATAATTAAGAAATCTTTATTTCTAATCTAGACTTCATCTTGTTTACATCCTTTTCAGTTAAAAATTCGACGATAATATTTTAAAATTATGTTATATTATCGAATTTTACATGTTTTTATGTTCTTTTAAGTAGAAAATTTTCAATTGTAAATTGACATATATTCTAAAAGCAGTTTATTTCACTTAAATATCATTCCATTTTTTTCTTTGCTTGGTACATGCTTATCATAATACATAAAACGGCAATATATGAGCTTTTCAATATAAAATATAAAAGCGGTTACATAATAAATAACTTAATACAATATATGAAAAGGATTTAAAAATATCTACATACTTGAATATAGATTTTTTCTCTTCTATAGTACATATTCTAAAAAGAAATGCTAATATGATGTTTATACAGAAGTATACCTACGTATACCTATTCTATAGAAGATCAACAGTGTCAATATCAAAAGATAAAAAAAGAACCTCGTTATAATGATACGAAGTCCTTTTTCAACGCTTATGTAATTTGTATTCTAAACTTGTAAGCAATTTTTATTTTCGAGAACAAGACTTGTATCTCATTCCAGTGTCTGTGTCGATATAAGAAATTATAATTTCTTGATCATTTCGGTTTTTAGGAAAATCAAGAACTATTCTGTTTTGTTAGAGATAGACGGTCAAAATTCAATAAGTCTTATAGGTACTTCTACTTAGGTAATATACTAAATAATTCTCATTCTTATTTTCGATGGATTTTAAACGATTTTCCATTTTCCATATAGAATATTTTCTTGGATAACATTTCACATTCCTTATTATGTTGTTTATTGTGTATGCATGAAAAAAATAGAAAAACAGGATGGTATTTTCTTCTTTATTATAGCATAGACTTGTTCTTTTATAATGTTTTTTCTTTTTTGTGTTCTTGTTGTTACTGTATTGCGTATGATCCTTTAAAGGGTTTTCATATATGCGTACATTTTGAAAAAATATAATAGAGTATAATACTTGTGAAGCTTTTCCACAAAACACACTCGTATAATATTGTTGTTCACTATACCAAAAGTATATGAAAAAAAAAAAATGTAATAAATTTTTTGTTGAGGAAAATTTAAGGATTCTTATATCTTATGTAAGGAACTGTTTGTTGTTTTTGTTATATATTTTATGTGAATTTTTCCTTTTTTTTCTTATATTATACGCGAATATTCTAAAAATACAATAAATTTTTCGGTATTTATTTCGTCGTCTGAATGTCTACTATTTTGACAAATATTATATTCGTATAAAATATAAAGAATTAATTCTTTTCTTTCAAATATTAGCTTAAATGTTTTGCTTATGAAAGCGTTTGTTTTTTTTTTGATTTAATTAATCTCTTTATGATTTGGATTTAATTAAATTTATTGTGATTCTTTTTCATTGATAAATTTTAGTTGCACAACATTAACCTGTTCCATCCAATCCAATGTACTTAACAAACTTTTCCTTTTTGCGATACATTAAATGTGCTTCTTGGTTTCGAACTTAAACTTAATTTGTATTTAGTTTCGAGGTATTTCTGTTGTCCTGTTACAAAATTGAAATTGAAAAAACTCAACTGTTCTTATCCATCTCTGTCAGGTTTATATTTATACTTCTGCATGTGGAACATTTTATAGCATTCTTATAGTGCTATTAATTAGAGTACCCATAGAATTCTAGGTTTTCTATTCTATGTCACGTACTAGGAGAAACAACAGGGAAAATAATTTCATAAAGATTGAAGTTAACTATAGTTTCCCATTTTTTTTCTTTTTGGAGTTAGAAAAATGAGAAAAATTCCCTATGATATAAAAAATACTAAAATAGTATTCGTTTATTTTGTCCTAAATTTTTTCTTTTATACAACTACTATTCATTATATTATTTTCATTCTCCATGTTTTACTATATGTCCTAATGTTTTCCAATATTTGGCTATGTTTTCATTTTTTGGATAATACACATTGAAATCTTCACATTGTAGCTATAGCTGCTTTTGGAATTGAAATGGCTGCTCTAAATTTTTATGATAACAAAATGGCAGTTATTCACTCCTGATATTTGATAACAACGCTTTCCAAGTAATGTAGTTATTAGTTTCGTTGGATGAACACAGAAAAATTGTGATTTCAGTTCGAAACTTTTGAGTTGTCATCATAACATCAGTCCTGAACAACATAGACTTACTGCAATCTGTTTTTATTTCTTCTCATAAAACTTGTATTGTTAATGCAAATAATATAATTCCTATTTTGTATTTTTCCACTATAAATTATTCAATGCTAATTAGTTGTATTAAATCCGTAAATCTACACCAATTTAATAATACTGATAACATTACAGCCACGGAAAGCCAAATCTAAATACACAAATCTAATTATAAAACATACATACTATATATACTTTGTTTTATTTGCCATTTATTCCGGAGCAGAGCAGTGAAAACTAGCTAGCAATATTTGGGACTAAACAACTTGTACTATGCAACTCTACTGGTATATTTTGTTTCTATTCCTTGTCATATTGATTATAGAAACAGCACAAACTTGAAATGGAAATTTGAATCGGATTGAATACCACAAAAATTAATTATAGATCAATTTTAAAGTTGCTGTACCAACAATTTTAATTTCTGAAGTTGAATTCGCTTGCCCTTTCTTCGACTCGACCAGAGAAAAAGTTTTTTGATCAATTTGAGTGAAGTCGGCTTGAAATTGATTCGTGTTAACATGCGCTTTAATTATACTTCAAGACTTCATATCTAGGGGAAATATAGTGCCATCATCTACAAAAACTGGGTATAGCCAGATTGTAAATCTCTTCATTGTACTATAATAATATTTTCATATTTTTCTCGTTCATATTTGATTTTATGAAAGTAATTAAAAAAGAAATTTCTTTTTTATTTCATATCTATTTCTATTTTATGGGATAGTGACTAATTTTAGGAGATAACAGATAGTCTCAGCAAACCTCATACATTTGAAGCCTCTTAACCTACTTGATACATTTTTTTCATGACATCGACTTGACAGTGGAAGAAGAACGAGTTCAGGATGTCATATTTTTATGATGTTTCTTGGTTTGTTCTCAATTCTTATGATACCTAGATTTTTTTCATTTTTCAGAATTTTTCTTTTTTTTAGAGATAATCTTTTTTTCATTTCTCAAATTTAAAGATATTGTATATATACACTCAAAGAAAGAATATGGTGATTTTTAAAGAACTAAATTTTTAGTTGTGCATACAAAAGACTAGTTACACCAGAAAACTGGTTGTCGAAATCAAAATATTTTGGTACTGGCTCTAAAGTACTAGGAGCATTTGTAAAGATCACTACGAATAATAGTGGACACAACTATATTATGTTTGGCAAAACCAAAATATTTCGGTTGATGCACATATATTCTAGAAAAATTATAGTTGCTGCAGTTAAATTAGAGCAGAGGGTAAGCTTCCTATGACTATACATTTTGGTTGCCTTGCCTTTATTCAGAATATGATTTTAGTGACACGTATTAAATAGTACTATTACTATACATATGCATTTATATAATTCGTAGTTAACAATTTGGTTTTTAGGAGATCTTGACCTGGTTGCAGGATGTTGCTTCATTTCTTCTTCAGGAACGATTGCTGGTATGTCTTTTAATTCTTTAAGTACCCGTGATGAATCTATGTCTAAGAAGTAATTTAAATATAATTAGATTGCAAATAAAGATTAAAATTAACATATTATTACCTGATATTGGTTCTTCGAAAGATAATTCAAGATTTTTAAATTTTAATATAAAATTAATTCACTTTAATCACAATTTTATATTTTTGACACTTCACTATTTGAAATCCACGCGTACTATAACTTAACTTTTGGTTTTTGCAACTAAACTTTTAGGTCCTGAAACTACTTTTTTAGTTGCATCCACTAAAGTTCTTTAGTACACCTATTCCTCGCTATACGGCCGCTCTTTATATGGCATTTCGTTATAACGCACTTTTTAACTATGGTACTTTTTCGAATTACGGCCCCAATGTTTCGTTATAGGGCGAAAATTGTATGTACTGTTAGCGGACTTCTGTTTAGTTTCAGCTTCTCCCTTTAGGCAGCACTGCTTCTGCTACAACAAATAATTGATTCACTATACGGCTTTAAAAATTTTTGAAACAAAATGCTATCCACAACTTGACGAAAGCCATAGCTTTTCTTTGAGTGTACGAAGGAAAGAAAGAAGAAATTATGTATATTTTTCTAGTACATTATATACTCGTAATGCTTTCTATTGTTAAGTTTTTAGAATTTCTTTTCAATTCCAAGAACATCCTAGAACCTTGACATATTTCATTCTAATTTGACAAATAACACACGTTTTGAGTACCAAAAAAAAAAGATCTAATATTAAAGAGGATTTTCATTAATTTTCAAGAGAAAAGCAAATGAAATACAAAATTACGTTGATCTAGTTTTAAAGTTTTTTTGAAAAGCTATCAAAAGCGAATATTTTCATTCTTATTTCAACTTATATACGATGAAAACGTAATTATTCAGTTTGATTTGAAGAAACCAAAAAAATGACATGAGAAAAATTTCCCCATTGCAAAAGAAAAAACATAATATTTATGTTTACGAAAATCAGAAAGCTTTAGGAAGCATAACACAAAATGGGCTTATTATCGTTTATCAGTATAATATCAAGAATATTATAAATGGAGAAAATATTTTGTATTTTTCCTCCGTTTTCTTTTGGCGGGAAAATTATTCTACAACGATGAAATTATACTGATAAGCGCATACGTAAGACCTCTATATTTGTATGCCAAGGTGAACATAATTATGTACACATCCCATATACTTTAATCCGTACCACAAGCACATATATCACATAAAATATAACACAAAAATGTGCTTTGATTTGATGTCAACTGCTGATAAATATCCTCTGGGATTTATCCTAAAAATTACTCTTGTTGTAAGCTCAAAGCCTGATTAAAAAAGTGACAACAACAAAATGTCAGCAAAAGAAGCTTTTTCTTCCTTTTTTTGTGTTGTGCCTTTCTCGGGTGTGGAACAGTTAACATTTGTTCTTTTTTTCTGTTTTTGTTAAATATTAACCATTAAATTGAGATTTTTATATTATTTTATGCTTCAAGCAAATCTTTCATATATGTTTTTCAGGTTGCTTTGAATTGAGTTTTTATAAAGCTTCTTGAAAACAATTAACATTTACACAGTAAATTTGAAATTGTTCAGAAATTATTGAGAATTACTTTTTAATGAATCTCGTTTATTAAGCTGTGAACAGATCCTGGTTTTCGCGAAGTACAAAATTAAAATAAAAGTGACAAATTTTTTAATTCCTTTCATATTTCAATTTCAGTGGGTCCGCAGATTTGAGCAAAGCAAAACTTAAGAGTTGCTGTCTTAATTAATTCTGAGCAAAAAAAAATTGGATGTTGAAATATTTTCTGATTTATTTTGATGAAAATATGTAAAGGGCGCCCCCTTGAATAAGGACAAATATTTTTTTAAATAAAACAAAAACGGTTTGGAAATACCAATGAATTTTTTATTTCATGTTAAAAAGCACATTCTATGCTATTATGTAGGCAAAGAAAAATAAATACAGAAAGAATCGAGCCTGGTATTGAACCAGGGTCTCATCAGCTTCTAGAAACGAGGTCGTTACCGACTTGAACATTCAACACTGTGTTTATCAATCTGTTCATTTGCCTTTTCTAACTAAACATTATTCAAACAATACAACTGTTATTCGAAATATAACAAATATTTTATAACCGTTCAATTGTCTATGCCAATCATTTGTATTAACAACTTATTATGAAACTAATACTCCTACAATTATGTATGGAATTCAATTTGCTTCGCGTGACCAGCACGGGTACTTTTGCAAAAGTCCACTCTTTGAACCCAATTTTCGACCACTTTTTCGCATAAATCGGACGATATTGCAGCAATTTCACGTTCAATATTTGCTCTGAGCTCTTCTATTGGTACAGACGTCAAATCGCATGAACGAGGCGGCCAATTGACGGGTCCATTTCTGGAAATAACACGCTTACCAAACTTACTTTTCAATAAATCGATTGTAACGTTCGCTGTGTGGCACCATTCTGTTGAAACCACATATTGTCCAAGTCCATATCACGCAATTCATTCCAAAAATAATCAGTTAGCATGGTTCGATAGCGACTTCCATTAACTGCAACGTGGCGGTTTTTAGCTTCAACAAAAATATATGGCTCAATGACACCTCCAACATGTAATCCACACCACACAGTTATTTTTTGGGGATGCAATGATGTCTCTTGAAGAATGTGTGGGTTGCGACCTGACCAATAACGCACATTTTGCATATTTGCATATTTTGTGATGTCGTCCATAAATTGGTTGTAGTGCTCTTAAAGTTTCGGCGACCGACTCAGAATTTCGGTAATAAATTCTAATAATTTGTAAATGTTGTTCAAGTGTGTATTGCTCTATGATGAAATGGCAACTATTCACGAACATAAATGTCAAAACAACAAAAAAAAAATATTGCGTGGTTCGCCGTCCCTATTGGAAAACATTTGTAGTGTCCCTGATTAAAAATGCCGTTAGTATAGGCGTATATCGCTCTATAGTATATTTACTGCAGCAAAGCGACGAAGTGCTGCCCATTTTTAGGAGGTTTTATAATTTATATATTTAAAAAAAGTATTTTGGTTTTGATCCACAAAACAGCTATTCAAAAAATTTGCCATTTTTATAAGTTTATAAGTTTTTATAGGTTTTACTTTCTAAAAATGACTGAGGACGATGACGGGCGGACGGGCTCCTAGTAGTTTACTTCAAAATTTAATTTATCTGAATGATACTTTAAAGTTCGGCATATGCAACATTCGGTTTAAATTTTAATTAAATGAATCAAGTTTTTATTAATTTCGATTGGGAAATTGACATGGAACTAATCTATAATACTTTCATAATTCTTACCGATTCTATCAGGATTCATAATGCTTCATAACGCTCATTTAATGATACTGTATGAAATTTTAGGAATAATTTTCTGTTTAAAATTTTGCAAATAATTATGTTTTTTAAAGTTCGTTTTCACGTACTTTAAAAAATATATTTAATTTAAATTTTATTGAAAAACTTTTCAATAGAACACGAGAACACGAATATTGTTTTCAAATGAAAAGAATTTTTTTGATTATGCAAGCATCTAGCTTTCATATTATAGAAAGTTTAGAATTCAAATTATTTCCAGGAAGTACTTCCTGGAAATTCTCCAATAATAAGCACACAAAGAGGAAAAACTTGTTTCAAAAATAGCAAAAGGATCAATTCTTTTCTTGAGAGAACCCCATAATAAGATTTATGCGATAACATAATAAAGGGTGTCCTAAAATTCACGAAATTTTGCGTAATTTGTGCGATAAAGTGTTGCCAACAAAAAAAAAGACAGCGTGACATCTGAAAGTTCAGTATTATTAAAAATGGAGCGCTACACGAAAGAACAACTCGTTTTCATTGTTGAGCAATATTTTAAAAATAATTAGTAATTTCCTGGTCGTGTAATTTCTCGTTTTGGTGATCAGAATTGGCCACCCAGATCAAACGATTTAACACTATTGGACTTTTTGCTTTAAGGTTTTTTGAAGTCTAAGATTTATGCCAACAAGCTCACGACTACCCATGCCATGAAGGAGAAAATTGAGCGCTGTATCACCGAAATTCAGCCACATTTATACAAAACGGTCAAAATTTCAACAAAAGAGTGTATATGTGCCGGCAAAGCTGTGGAACCATTTACCCGATATGCTATTGCACAAATTTATAATTTTTAATTATAAACTTATGTTTTCTATCAAAATTACTTCTTGCGTGAATTTTGGGACACCCTTTAGATAAATTGAATTATTTTTAAATCAATTTCAGTTTAATTAGATACTGAAATGTTTAGATCATACTAAACAAAATTAAGTAGAGAGATTTTATCATGAATGTGATTTGACTGTTTTTTCCAAATTAGGATTTCCAGATAGTGTGAGTTTCGTTGGTTAGAAACTTGAGTTTCGAAAGACATCTTAACATACAAAATACAAGCAACCCTTTTATAGTATTAAAATTCGGTATTCGGTACTAAAAACTTATGCAAAAGTTGAGATTCCGCTCCGAAAAGTAACAAAAATGTTAATTTAACTTAAAGTTTTGTGTTAATCGAGGGTTACCTGTAAAAAAAAATTAGTTATATAACAGAATGCAGCATATTACTTTCTCTTTGGTTATATGCAAGTGCCTAAATACCTGAGGTCTGAACTAGTGGAGCATATTCCTACTGGCACACAAAACTTTCATATAGTATACAATAATAATTAAAATTTTCAAAGTTATCAGAAAATCAAAATACTTTTTCTTTATTGGCAATTTAAAGTTATGCATTCATTAAAATTGCATTTTCTTATCTTAAAAATTTGTAATTAATACTTTTTTTAATAAATTTTTTTAATCAGAACTGAAAATTTAAAGTTTCATTGAAAAATATTTTCATTAGTATAAAAGTTTTTAGCACAAAATTTTGATGATTTTTCTTAAAAATTTTCATCAATAAAAATTTACTTTTTATGTTTAATAAACTTCGAAATTATATCGTTTTCGTTATCATTTTGTGTTACTTGATATGACACCTAATAGATAACTCGTACTGTGCCATTTCAAAAGCATTTCATTATTTCAAGTACTTGAAAGAAAAAAAAAGTAATAATAATGAAAACAAAAACCAACAAAATAAAAATCAACAACAATTTTTAAAGGAGCCGAACTTCCGAATTCCATAAAAGAATAAAGTTTTCTGAACAAAACAGTAGAAATATCTTTCCACAAGCAATCAAAGATATTATCATAGAAGAAGACGACATAAAGGCAGCTTTTATTTAGACACGCTACAATAACAAAACACAAATAAATAAAATCAACTTTTTCTGATTTAACGACAGTTTATACTTTTCCCAGCGAAAATCCTTTCTTGACCATGGAAAAATCAAATTGATATAAAGACAAAAATGTATCTATATGTAATCTTTGAAAATGTACATTTTCCCATATATAAAAGTATGGAAAACAAGCAAAAGATACAGTATCCTTAAATATTTGGTGGAGTCACTCAAAGACTAAGTATACACATTGCAAGTTTTGATAAAATTTCTTAAGGAGTGAGTTTAAAAGATAAATTCGGTATTTATATATAAATTTTCAAAAATCTAGGATATGTATTTTTGTTTAGATTTTAATCAGATGTATTTACAACTTTATGATACTTTTCCGAGAAATTATATGAATTGGTACAATTTTGGAGTAATAAATTTTGTATTATATCCCAAATTTCCACATTTTGAATGTTATTCCTAAATATTATTCATGTTTTAATTAATATACATAGTATTTTATTATATTTGAAGAAAAATTATTTTTGTTTTCAATTTGACCAGAAAAAGTTCAAAAGTTCTGATCTGTTAAAAATAACATTAATCCATATTGGCAATTAACATTGTTAGGAATATGAAGTCTTAAGGCCAATCTCCACACAGCCGACATCCTATTTCTGATCCAAATATGGGATAACACTATTTAAAGATTGGTTAAACAGAAAGGGAGAAAACAATCGTCCTACAAATTTTGCTTCTGCATTTCTGATTTCACCAACTGATTTTCGATCTGCAGATGATTCCCCTCAAAAACAGATGAACATGTTTATCTGATTTGTATGGAACTTCATCTGCGGGTGCATACTCTCACAATAATCACACACGATACCGTCGCACACTACCAATTTTTCTAAATTGTGTGGGGAGACTCTGATGATTTTATTCGATGGGTCCTAGCGAAAATTGCAAAAGTTCATCTCTTTCTAGTTTTCTGATTTTTCCCGTCAGAATAGGATGTCGGCTGTGTGGAGATTGGCCTTTACAAAACAATAAATGGTGATAAATTGGAGGCTGGAAGTTGAACCTTAACTTCTTCAGTTAATAGCAATGAAAGTCCGTATATCATACTGTTCAGTTGTCTACAACTATTCATTCACTCTTAATATTAATTTGATATTGCTTAAAATAGGCTAATTGTTTGCACAGTACGCCTAAAATCAAACTCCTACAATTGTAAAACGAATATAGTACCAAATAGTACCGCAAAGCTACTTCGATTTTATTAGTGAATCAGTTAACAAATGTCCAAGTTTATTTCAAGAATTTCCAAATACTTATTTAGATCAATTATACAATCCTGCTGTTAGAAAATTTATATCCATTCTGTTCATAGTTCGAAAATATCGTAGTTTAAACAAGTATACTTAAAGAAATTTCGCAATTCTCAAATTAATTTGTTTAGAGTTAAAATTTAATTTTCAAAACCTAACTATTATTGTTCAAATGTCCTTTTTAATCTAATCATTTCATTTAGAAGCTTTTTCTCCAATTAATATTTCTCTAGCTTCTTTTAAATATAGTATAAGACACAAACATTGTACCAATTGGTCATTAGAATATCCATATTATAAAAATACTCATGCCCCACACTATAAATATATATCAAATAGTTTTAGTGTGGTATAAGTCCTATACATGGAATCCAGTTAAATATTTTATAAGTTATTATATTCTTTGGATCTTATAGTGTGACACTCTGAAGTTATCAGTCCTAAAATCAATTTGACATATGATAAGGGATGAAAAAAAGTGAAATCGACAAAGACCTATAGAGTGCCTATATAAATCTATTTCCTCTAACAGATCAGAGATAATCAATTAGTTATATTTTATGCAAGAAAAATCTATAAGATAACTAAAATTACGAACAAAATTGCATATGAAATTTTTAACTAATAATTATATAATCATGAGCTTAATTACTGAATTATTTTTCGGGATAATTTCAATCCGTGAACCTATTTTGATATTGGATTTGAATAAAACATTTTAAACTTTTCCCATAATCATAATTGATTGAATTGCATACTTACGAGAAAAATAAATAAGTAGTTATAATATAGGGTGTTTAAATTTGAGGTATCTTTTAAAATTTGCTGCCATTTTTTTACAGGTACTAGATTACACCGATGTTTTTTCATGTATGAAGTAAATAATTCCGGCTATTAAAAATGGATCGCTACACAAGTGAACAACGTGTTTTCATTATTAAAACTTATTTTATATACTTGTATGATGAAAGTTATTCAGAAGTTGGCAGAAAATGCTCCGACAAACCGTCCTACTAAACTTATCATTGATGAATTTGAAGAAACTAGTTCAGTTCAAGATCAGAAACGCAGAATTTATTATAGTAGTGGTCGTTCAAGTGAAAATATTGCAGCTGTTAGCACAAGTGTTGCTGAAGAGCCAATGACATCAATTCGTCGTCGTGGACAGCAATTAAACCTTAAACCTAAAAATAAAAAGTTATTAAAAATGTTGGTAAAAGATGGACAACCTGCCGAGCTAGCAGAGGAGGTGACTTGAACGACATTTTTTTTCATTATTAACCGGAACCAATGTATTTTAATTTCCAATAAAAATAAATAAAGATTTCACACAATTTATGTCTTTTATTTAAAATTTTAAAAGATATATCAAATTTGAACACCCTATATATCTATTATATATATTATTATATATATTGTGTATTATATAAGTTAATGTAAAGGTATCATTATCAGGCAATTGAATTAATTATTGTAACATCTTACTTCCTGGGTAGCAAGAAATTGTGGTGGCAATGAAGACCTTTCGGTTTTCCTCATTTATCCCACACGTATAATGGTCAAACCATACCCAAATAAGATATTCTTTTTAGGAACACCTAAAGTAATGTAATAAATACTTCGGAAGTGTAACCGAAAGAAATTGGTTGATGATTTTTCATAGTATTTTTGGCATATAAATTTACCATCTCCGAAAGACGTTATTTATATTGAATAAAAAAATTTAACGATTTTCAGGATAGGGATATTGTTTTATCACATATTTTAACTAATTGCATACATCCTAAAGCTTAGAACTTTTAATAGATCTCATAATTCTTGAGTTCGAATTTGACAAAACCTCGTCTTAATCACTAATTTATGTCATGCACACGACTGATCTTATGTATCTCTTGTATCTCAATAAAACAATTTACATTAGTGCTTGTTTCGAATTAGTATATTGTTATTATACATTAAAATATAAGCCCGGACTTTTAAAAATAATTATCAAGTCCTTATAAAATCATGATTTTGAATATTCTGCTTGAAATATGAAATTATGATTATTATTTTCTTCATTTTAATCTTCATTTTAATACTTGTTTTAATAATTAATTATATTATAAATTTTCATGCATGATATTTGGATTTTAGGATTGAACTTTGATGAAAATATGCTAACAAAAATTAAGTAGAAATATAAAATGTAAACAGAGAACTTCCATTTAATAACAATATTCTTAAGAAGCTTATGAAATTTTATGCTATTTGGAAATTTATGAAGTCAAAGAAAATTTTCAACAATATCGCTAAAAAAGATATTCGAGTATCTTTTGTCTTTTATATCTAGAAACAATTTTAATATTCAAAAAGATTATTAAAAAAAAAAATATTAAAAATACATATATTTATAGCCGAAGGGAAAAATTTATTATTAATATTTATACATAACAGACGATGGACCTTATTTCTAGAATACTTGTATTATCACAATCAAATGATAAGGTGAACGTTGATACTACTGTAAAGTATAAATGAATAAACAAACATAGCCAAAGTGAATTCAAATGCGCCTCTAGCCATTTATTCAAGTCAGGTTCTTTATGAATATATTGTTCTAATTATCTTAATTTATCACTAGTATTGTTCTACTCATGTTCAGCTTTGTCTGACATTATTACATAACTCGTTTCCCGGTTTTCTTCCTCATATATCTCAGTATCTATAGGATGGTATATTGGATTATATATAGTATGGGAATAATAATACAAAAGGAGGATCATATCTATTTTAAGAAATATAGAATCGAGTATGATGAGGTAGTCAGAATAAATTTTATGAAAATGGAAACATACCCAATTCTTTTAATCTATTCAAGTTTATAGAAATTCTATAGATAGATATAAATATATATAATTGAATACATTTCCTTTCAAACATTCAACTTCACACTATCATTTCAACTATCTATAAATCCCATCTTCAAGTGAAACGTACACATAATCCATTCTTGGACTTCATCAAAATGAATCCCAGGTAGATATATCTACATTCATATGTATACATTCATATCTATATATTGCAGATAATATATTATTAGTATAGAATGACAATTGTCTACGGCTAACAAATGAAATGGCAAAAACTTAATTAATGATTTCTGTTATTAAAATGCTGCCAAAAATGGAAAGATGATATCTACATCGTCGTTTTACTATCGCGTTTGTCGGTTTTTTCTTTTTGATACAGGACACAAAAGTTCAACATTTGTACATACAAGACTAACCGAAATGGGAGGAAGTACATACATTTTAGTTTAAGGTGCGGTTTTTATAATAAAAGCCCAAAAACGACCTTTTTGTGTTTCAATGTTACTAAAGTACATATTCTGCTGATTTTATTTTCAAGGATTCATTCATTTTATATGATGTTATTATCCTGTATGTATCTTAATATCAAAATACAAACAGTTTTTTTTTCTTTTTCAGTATTATTGTAATATAAGAATATTAAATTATGTTACCATTGTGAAAGTTCAATGGGCGGTTCATATGTCTCAAGACCAGACATGATGACAATTGTCCAAAACTCCAGAGCTAGATAAGTCTCAATGGATTCCGTAATTATTTTCAATTTAATATATGTTTTTTACATTTTACATGGATGAATTAATGTTAATGATGAAAAATATTAATTAATATAATAAATTAACGAATTAATTAATTTCATTTTTCATTGTAATAAGCATAATTTAATATGACTTATAATATTCTAACTGCATTTTATGTTTACATTAAAACCATTAAAATAAATAAATTATCAGAATAACAATTCAATGGGTTTTTTTAATACGCGGGTAATTATTTTTTAAATTATAATAAATCAATGAAAATTTTTTTTGTGGATATATTCCAATTATTGAATTTTTAGAAGAATGTCCTGTTATATATATGATATAGGTGGGAAATTTGTAAATTTCCTCTTTAGCTGTTTTTGGTCGATTATTCAATAGCATTGTTTAAAACATTCCTATTATATATAAAAGAAATTTTTTGTTAAGTTATAGCTAATCTTCCAATACCCTATGGGAGGAATGGGACTAGTAGCTAACCTGGTCGAACCTGTTATCGTAACTCTATTCTGAAAATGTTATTCAAATGAGTCAATTAGTTCTTATATTAAATCGAAAAAACTAAATCCAAATAATGACAAAACTTTAAAATGAGGCCAATATTGTTTTACCATATACACACAGAAAAATTGAAAATTTATAGGCTTTATAACAGAATTTATAACTGACTTTTAGTTGTGTGAACTGAATTTTTTGTTGTGAACTCAATATTTTGTTGTGAACTAAAAACTCAGTTGTGAGAACTCAAAATCAGTTGTTAAAACTGAATAATAAATTTACACTTTTTCTGGGTGTACTAATATATAATGTTTTTATAGGTTTTTCTCTTTCTCTCACATAAAAACTCTTAATGCATTCTCCTTAGAATTTACCTATTGCATAGACCTGGATCTTCAAGCCATATAGCCAGTTGCTGTTCAGTGTTGTTATTGTAGGTAAAATTGGAAAAGAATACATCAAAAAAGTTTTAATGTGAAAGAAAGAGAAAAATCTATGATGTGCAGTAATATTAGTACGCAAAAAGAATAAGTTGAATGTATAGTAATTACAAATCTTTAATGTTATATCCTAGACGGATCTCCGATTTTAATAGTCATTATTGCCCAATCGGTCATTAAAACTCAATAATGACCTTTATTGACGTATTGTAATAATAATCAATTTTAAGTATCTATTTCAAGCATGAATATTTTTATAATATTTAAATGAAATTGTGAACAAGTCATAAATTTTTTCCTCACATTGTTTACAGGGCCATCTACATTCGAATATTTTAAAAATTTCATCTGGTTTTGACATGTTTTCCTCTTTCACATACATTTAAAAGGGGAAAACATGGTTATTATTCCTTAAAATTTACTAAAATGCAATTTTAAAAAATTAATTTTATTAAATCAAAATGAATAAACATTTTATTCTGAAAATTATAAACAAAATAGTAAATTTATGAACACTTTGGAATGATAAGAATAATGATCATTGTGAAAAAAAGATGTGTCATGGGTCATCTAGAAGTATCATTAAAAAATGATTATTGTAAATAAAATCGGAGATCTGTCTAGAGCATTAGTCTCTGCCTACAATAACAACATTGAATATAAAGCTGGCTATAAAGCCTGGACATCTAGATACATTAATTTATGGTTGTACTTTAAGACTATTTCTTTACACTATCCTTGTACCGATTTTCTTGAAATTCAGCATAATATCGTGTTTTTGTATAATACGTTTAAATAAAATTGTTTATAACATAATCGTAACTTTTAACTCTTTATACATCTAGCGTTTTGAGATCGTTCGTCAATTATTATTTCTCTGTGTAACAATTTCACTGAGCCAACAAATATATCCTTATACTATCATAGGATTGAATTAAGTGAATATTTTCTTATATCACACTCCTAATATATAAAAGACGCAGAAGTACGAAAAAACGTTTCCTTTTGTCCTACAAAAAAGATAACTAATTTCTCAAAAAAAAAAGAATTCCATTCTCATTGCAAGAGAACTTTATAAAACAATGTAAATACATTTTGCATATCCGATTAAAATTTATTCTTTAATAATTATTTACATAAATAATTGAAAATTACCTCAGATATCTAGGAAGTGCCTAATTAATTATAAATTATCGATGAATATACGAGTCGATGCTTTTTATAATAAGAATATTTGCTGTTCGGAGGTATGTTCACGTTCCAATTAAATACTTTAATATAATGCTAAATTTGCGTTTCATTTTATTATGATTAGGAACAATCGATTACATACGAGTACACACACGTTTTGATATAAAACTGCATCACAAAGCAAAATTAATTCAAATATTGCAAAGCCAAATTGGTTTCCATATAAAAGCTTATTATTAGCATTGGTACATATATAAATTCGATAAAATAACAGGATGTGTTAGAAATGCATTATATATATTAGTTATGCAGCCAAAGAGATATAAATGTGAAAGAGTCTGGAACCAGAGCCAACTCAGTTACAAACAACTAGAGTTCTAACGACAGGAACCATAATTTCTCTCATTATTTACTGCACTATTGTAGAGTTAAAATTAGAGTACAAATAAATTGGCATTGAGAGTTGAAAGGTTTAATAGAATAACTGTTGTATTGTTTGAATAATATAATATTTAGAATTTGCGAAAAAAGCAAATGAACAGATTAATAAAACAGTGTTGAATTGTCAAGTTGGTATAGACCTCGTTTCTAGAAACTTATGAGATTCTGGTTCAAATCCAGGTCTCGGTTCTTCATGTATTTATTTTTCTTTGCCTACACTATATTGGTAACCAACTGGCAATTTGCGTCTAACACCCAACAATAAACAAGTTTCAAAATTTAACGAAATTTAAAGAATAAAACCATTATTTAACAAGATTATTTGGACACGGACGGAACGACAGTTAACAGGGTTAGCAGTGTTGCTTTCTAACGCATGTTTCCTTTTTCCTGATCTTACGGATTTTATTTTGCAAGCAAATTGATACAATCCTGATTTATTGATTCATTTTTGTTATTCGAATTGATTATATACCTTTTTACTTTCAAAATGAGAATAGTAAACTTCAATATGAGATTTTTATTTTAATTTAATTTAAAACAATTAATATTAATACAAAATATTTTAAATTAAATTTATTAATACAGCATATTTTCTAAGTTAAGAGCTCCAGTGAATTTTCTTTGAATGCTTGCGATGTAATTGGCACAGGTTGTTGGTGTAATTGTCTGCAGACCTTCTTCCATAAGGCTTTCTAAGTCTCTTACTCTCAGTTCTTTGACGGATAATTCGGTTCTGCTGTTAAGAATACTTGACAACTTTCTTGAGAGCTCTCTTTTTACTATTCTCATATTGAAGTTTACTATTCTCATATTGAAGTTTACTATTCTCATATTGCAACTGAAAAGGTATAGTAACGCAACACGAACATTTGAGTATTTTCCTGTTTATAAAATATCAATTTCTCAGCCCCACCCGGTATATTTAGTTATATCTTAGCTTGTATGAAAACTTTAAATGTTTTCCATATTTATGCAAATATTAAAAAAACGCATTAAAAGATAGATTTTATGAAAATCAAATGATAGTTACAAGTTAGAGGTACCTATGTGTATGATAAGTATTTTGATCTTTGATACTAAAAAGTTCAACCAGTTGTTTTAATAATTGTCCACAAAAACCCGATCTAATTATTTAATTGTAATTCTATCTGAATTTAGCATAAAATAAATTGCTTAAACGAATTTAAAAGGACCCGATTTAGATATTGAAGGAAAAAAAGAATGTATAAGATAACAATGGTCTGCCACCATAAAGCACCTAGCTGCCAGTTTTATCGCTTCCAACGAACGATACTTTGATTCCTGAAATCCTAAAGAAATATGTAAATTTATTTCCTTAAAGCTTTTCAGGTTTTTCGTTTTTGTTCTTTCGACTCCTTGAATGTTTTTTTTTCCTTCCATTTGTTGGTTTTTATAGTTATTTGGCTATTGCTGTTGTTGTTATTGGTAGATGTAGGTCAGATGAATTAAATGGGTGTCGAATTGAACGGGTATTTGTGACCCTTTAAGTGCTTTTCGTCCTTTCTAAACTTTTTTTTTTTAATTTTGTTTTTTTCGATACTATTCATCTTGTCGTTGGTGTTTTTACCGAAACTATAAACATAAATTATTGGGATTATGTGCCAATGAAGAGTTTCAAGGGCAACCGAAAAGTTTAGAGGAATTTTCTTTTCTTCCTTTTTTTTTCTAGAAAGACATTGGGTATACTGTTATTTATGTTATTACATTTTGTAGTTGGTCTCCGGGTCTATAATAATTTTATAAGGATTTTTTCTGTTGGTTTTTTTTTCTATACTTTATGAATGTATGGATTTTATTCGTACATAGTATGAAAATGCTATAATTTAGTATACTTGATTCTATTTTATATCCATTTTTGTACCCGTATACGTATACGATATGGTGTACATATTTCTCTCGTTGGTGCAGAACTGATTTATGCTTTTATTTAATGCTTAACGAAGTGCGAAACTATATTGACTCTGCTAATGACGTAATTAAGCAAAGCATAATTATGATACACATGAAAGAACGAATGTAATCATAGAAATTTTGGAAATCAGTTAAATGATCATATATTTCCATAGATGAATAAAGGAAAAAAAAATGGGAAAATACTTCGATTGAATTTTGAATATAACAATCATGTTAATAATATAATGTATTCCAGGAATAATAACTTGTACCAGGTTCAGCAAGCATTTTAAATCAAGATAACATGTCTGCGTCTGCATCGTGTTATAAAGGATTTAAAATGCTATCTGAGAAGTTTTCGATTTTAACAATTTTCGACGATTTAAATTACAGCAGTCCTTATTTCCTATAATTTTTCTCTCATTCTCTGAATGACAATAAGTGTTCATAAAAGACGATTAAGAAGGAACTTTAGAGACTTCTAAATAAAATTCTCTGACTCTCTACTTTTGTATAAAATACAATACATGGAGAAATTGCAAAAGCGTTTACACGCCATTATCAGACAGAAATTCAATTAATAAATGTCGGATGTAAACAAGTCTAGAGATTATCTCGAATTTATGTTATCATATCATAATCTTGAGAGTTAATATATGGATTGTAATAGAACGGATCACCAACAGCAACAGTTCATATTTATCCCACTTGTTGAGACAATCCTCACCATGAGAATGCATAAGATCAATATTTCAATGGAATTATATCGATTGGCACTCGAAGCACTTTGTTTTGGAGCTTATATGATTCTTACAAGGATCTGGTTACGAAAATGTACATTCTAAATTTCTTCTGACTCTATATTATTGAATTATCTATTCAAACCTTGGAATATTTTTCATAAAGCCTTAAGCTTTTTCCACAGAATTGTACATGTACATAATTCATAAATACTGCATTATTGAGATTTTTTATCGAATCAGCGACTAAAAACAGAATTCTTATTTATAGATTTATGGATAGTAAAAGGCATCGTAAATTTACACCTTTCTTTTCATTTCGTATATGAATTGAAACTGGATGACAAGAGATTAGGTAACAAACATTAAATTTCTCAAAAGCATGAAAGAATCTGACTGAAATTTAAATTTTTGAATAAAAACGACCAAAAAATGTCTTTTCATGTTTTCTGAAAAGGATACTGTCAATCTTATACTCTAAATATTTAAAGAAAGGATCTAAGGTTTCTTGTTATCTTTGCTTGTTTTAAATTTTATTTCAAACAAATATAATTTCTTTATTTATTCTCAAAACCAACAAAAAAAAGAGGAAATTAATTGATTAATTTGATAAAAATATTTTAAGAAGTTTCAAATTGGTTTTTTATTTCTTTCTTTCGATTAGAATGAAAGTAGAAAAGGATTTAAATTCGATTCGGAATAATTTTATATAAAAAAAAATTTTTTTTAAGGTATTTTCTTCTTCAATTTGTTTCTACGAAAATTATTCTTTCCTAGGAAAATGTCTGGGCAAAAAAAAATAAATTTAATTGAAATTTTCTTCAGGCGAAAAGTTTGTTCTCGAATTGGGTATATTTGAAAAACAAAACAAAAATTGCTTCATAAATTTTTTAAATATTGTAGAAGAAAAAACTTTTACTTCAGTTGTACCCAATTTAATATTCCGAATTTTTAAAGTTTATTTTATTGATTTTTTGTTTTTCTTCAAAAAAAAACCTTAACCTGAATTTGAAAATAGATATACAGCTTTTATATTTTTAGGAATTTAAAAACTTTTAATTCAATAAATATAATTAGAAAACTAGTTTCTTTTACCGAAAAGCAAGTACATGTAATCCGAATTTTTGCATTTCCGTAATGATGCCTATATGAAGGGCCGCCTGTCTCAATTAATAAAATGTAATCATAAATTATAATTTTATAATGATTATGATGCAAAGAAATTTCTTAGTTCGCTCATATTCTCGCCAAAAATCTCGTAAAAATAACCTGACACTCAACACGGACAAGTGTAGGATAATCACTTTTTTTCGTAAATGTAATAACTCTTACCGTAATTATTTTATTGACAACGTTCCTCTACAAAGAGTTAGTTGTATTACTGACTTGGGAGTTACTTGCGGCAGTGAGTTTAACTTCCGACTTTACTTTGACTCCATGGTTCATAAAGTCAATTCGACTCTAGGCTAAATTAAGAAGAGTTTTCTGACCGATATATCACTCAATCACTTTATATCACTTTCATAAGACCAATTATGTAATATGCGAGGCAGGTGCAGTACCCGCACCACATAGTTCATTTTAACAGGCTGCACAGTTAAAAATAGGACGCTTTCAACTTTTGGTTCGTTACTATTTGGGTAGTTAATGATTTTCTAATACACAATGAATGGTCCTCGAAGTTATTGTTTTAAGATCACTGAGGGTAAGTTCGCGCTGGCATACCTCGAAAGTCATTAAAATTGACTTATTTTTTTAACCGTGTAGAATCCATCCAACGAAGGTTTTTATGTTTTGCTTTGGGTAACCTAGCTAGGAATGATCCTTTATTGTTGCCACCTTGCAATGATAGGCTAGACTTATTAAGTTTGTTTTCCCTTGAAAAGCGGCGAGAAGTGGCCGATGTAATTTTCGTTTATCAAAGTTTTAATGGGGCCATTGATGTTCCTAATATTTTTAGCAAAATGCATTAATAACATTTGTTCGTTGAGATTCGTGGGCTTATTTAAACTCAGTTTCCACCGGACAGGCTACGGAAAGAATGAACCAGCCTCCCGGATGCTACGTGTGGTAAATACCAATCCACAAGTTTTTGGCTTTTGCCTCAGTTAGTTTGAACTGAGAAGACTTTTATATAATTCCTAATAACGAATGACTCTATTATGGAAATTAATTCACATTTTGGCTCGATTTGATTTGTTATTATTAAACTTAAATATCAGTTGATTGGGTAATTAATTCTTGTTGGTCAAACATTTTTGATAGAATGTTCGCAATTTGGTCACCAACTTCAATTTGGTACATTTACCCTGTAAGTTCATTTTTAATTTAGTTAGATGCTTCTTATTTTTCATGAAATTGCTACTCCACTCTGATTCTCCATCTCTAAAGAAGGCTAAAAGCGATTCACGACACCATGCAATGAATCTAAGTATACAAAACTGCGCATCCAGGACATTTTGAGCCTGCTTGTCAATCGTATTTTATGGTTATCATAGTTATATTACTTACTTTATTTAAGAAAATATAAGTGTTATACAAAACTACTTTTAAAATGTATTATAATATTTTGTTGAGCATAATAACAGATTTAATTAGTTCTGCTTTAAGTTGAAACTACAATCCAGGTCTTTTGTATTTCATTGTTTTAAATAATATTAAATCAACATTTTTTCTAAATATAAATTGGAATAAAAACTTGGTCCTTAAGAACTTTCATTGCAACGAGAGCTTATAGAAATTAAAATATTTATATTTGGTTATAGAAAAGTCAACATAAAACCAATTCAATTTAAATGTTCAGGCTATCCGAAACCCATTTTCAGAGAATTTATCCAACTGAAAACTTTTAATTAGCTTCGTTCCATGGAATAAGTTCCTTTTTTATTACATTCCACATACATACAAGTATATTGAAAGTTTTTTTTTTTTAATAATCCGCAAATGAAACTATTCGTAAGAAGCTTTTTTTCACTGCTTATTTAATTTTAGTGAATCTATAAGAAACAAGACATAGTATCAAAATCACTATTGAATCTTCTATACATGGATTTATAAAAAATTGGATTGCACGGTACAAACTTTGAACAAAAAACCAATATCTAATAAAAATGTTTGGTGACCATTCGAATTTCGAGTTCGATATAATTCATCTCTTGTTAGGAATCGTACCTCTAATTCGATTTGTACTGTACATAATTGCCTAGACTCCTGTAAGATAACTAAATTATGGTATAGAAGTTAAAAAATTGAAGGATTCATTAAATTGTTATATGAACTGGAATATTTTATATGAAAAAGGATTTATTTCGAATTTTTCTATCTACAGAAATGGTTTTACGAAATTTTTGATTTAAAAATTGTACTTCGAGTTCTCAGGATGTCTCTTATTACTTGTATTCAGTTCATAATAAAGTTAACTTCTATATTTCATGAAAGATATAAAGTCACAAAATATATTTCCTTTTATGTTCTTTTTTCCTTTATTTGGAAACATTTTAGTAGAGAGCTTGGGTCGGTCGATATGCCATAAGTTTGGCAGTTTCGGTAATTGGTGTCTGTAGAACTTCATTAAAGAAACAATGAATGATGTATTCGATTTGTATACTCAAAAGAAATTATTGTTTCAATTTGACAAGATGTAGCCGACCAAATGCTAATCCGCCTTTCGACTTTACGCAATATATATGTTAATAAAATCATTGCTTTTTGTAGTTAAGTTTATTCATCTTTTATCAAAATTTTATATTATAAAATAATCTTTTTGTCTATAAAATTATAAAAAGCAAAGAAATGTATTTGAGATTTTCTCCCGAAGTGCTCTTAGAAAAATATCATAGAAACTATATAAGACTTCGAAGAAATTATTTTGCAAGTGCGATAGTAAGTTGAAGAAAAAACGAAATTTTCTTTTAAAGGCAAAAGCGTGAGCTTGCATAATAAGTAAATTAGTGATTGAAATTAAACATAGAAATTTTTAAAAAAAGAATCTAAACTTTTTTGTATTCCAGTTGGCGTTTTCACTATTCAAATGAGTTTCCTAGTTTTACTATCACGTTACTTCTTATAAATGTTATTATATACATATTAAAAAGTAAAGGTTATCCCAGTAAGAGTATCCGATTTAAATAGGTCACCATTTTTGTTTCATTAAGTTGACAGTACTAAAATGCTAATATCTGCCAAGGACGATATTATTATTCACAGCTGTCAAGTTTCGAGCGCCTACTGTGTACAAAATGAAAATTGGATATAATTCAAATTGTGCGTTTTTAGTGGAGCACTTTTAATCCGATTCGTAGTCAAATTAAGGCCAATCTTCAAACAGCCGACTTCCTACTTCTGATGCAAGTATGGGATAACACTATACAAATATTGGTTAAAGACAAAAGAAGAAAACAATCATCCTACAAGTTTTATCGGCTTCTGCATTTCTGATTTCCTCAACTGATTTTCGATCTGCAGATGATTTCCCTCAAAAACAGATGAACATGTTTATCTGATTTATATGGAACTTCATCTGCGGGTGCATACTTTAACAATAATCACACACAATAGCGTCGCATACTACCAATTTTTCTAAATTGTGTGGGGAGACTCTGATGATTTTATTCGATGAGTCCTAGCGAAAATTGCAAAAGTCCATCTCTTTCTAGTTTTCTGATTTTTCCCGTCAGAATAGGATGTTGGCTGTATGTAGATTGGCCTTTATCCGTTGAATAAGGTATGGGTAATGCATGTAGGACCGAAAATTCCCAAGATACACTTGAATTTACGCAAATTAAGTCCGTCACTCTTATTGGGACACGCTTTTTTAGATATTATTATATAATGAAGAGAAAATATATAATTTATAACGAATTAGAAATTCCGGAAAATATAGGGCGGAATTATGTATGAATTTCAATGTGACAAAATAGAGTTTATTAAATTAAATGATAAAGTCGTTGTACAAAAAATATCAGTTTGAATTTTGTCCAGGACTGATCTAAAGAATTGCTTTAGAGTTTAGACTGCCACTTGTCAGTGTGCAGAATTCCACTGCAAAGTTTTAATAGAAATGCATGCTATAACAGATATTTTCACTATTCGTGGGAATCGTTATTGATACTCGCATCCAGCTTTCTACAGCAATACTTATAGAGTCATGAATAATATATTGCTTAAAATGAAGATTAAAGCAAACATAAACAGTGGATCATTAAAAAAGAGGTCGTTTAATCGACTTTCACTATATAGTATAGTATTTATAATGTTGACCGAATACAAATATATACAAATTTTTTTGTTAAATCCTACTTTTATTCCTGTTCTTGAAAGAAAACAATTTAAAACACTAAACCCGTTTTTCTTATCTATGCTACACAACATAAATACATAAACAATTTCACGCCAGCAAACATATTCCCGTGAGGACTAAATTCAATTTGTTGCATTTCTTCGTTATTTTATACTCTTCAAGATTTTCTATGTTGTTTATTTATTTTGTTGTTTTTCATTTTTCATATTTTCCCGAAAGTCGAATCCTATAGATATATAAAGGGTGATTTTTTTAGCGTAATAAACTTTAAATTCAAAATAATAGCACAAAAAATTAACTTTTAATCAAAAATCTTTTTATATTCGAAAGACCTATTCATGCCATTAATATTTACAAATGACTTTGGGCATATGGCCACTGTGACAGCTCTGGACGAAGCGAATATTGTTAGTCCAATTTTGGCTTGTATTTTCGATCAATAGTGGCCGTACGTCACGAATAACTCGAACAATGCTGGCCAATTATTCCTGGTTTATCAGCCCAAACCAAGGACTACACGTAAGCAAATAGAAAATGTTGGAAATATGTCAGATCTCACCATTTTGGAGGCCAATTTAAAGGGATATTTCTCTAAATCGTGATTTCAATAAATCGATGGTTTCTGTTACTGTATGGCACGTAGCGTCTTTTTGTTTAAACCACATCTCAGCGGGATCACTGTCATTCATATTTTCGAAGTAATATTCAATGATCATGGTCTTGTAAAGATCTGATTGATCATAACACGAGCCAACGCTTCATTTTTAAAGAAATAAAGGCCAACGATGTCACCAGCATGTAAACTTCATTTTTCTGGATGCAATGGGATCTCTAGAGTCTTCTAGGTTGGTCTCACTCCAAAAGCGACAATTTTGCTTCTTAATGGAGCCAAAAATATGCCTCGACACTGAACACAAATTTGCGATAAAATAACGGGACCGATTTTCAAAGCAAATTTGGATAATTCTTGATTGTTTCTCAACCGTGAGTTTATTCATGATGAAATGGCAATGCTAACTGAGCATATTTGACTTTGACACATGTCACGAATCACGGGCGAACTGTTAATAAGGCAACACTGAAAAACCAATAGCCTAAAAAATCACCCGTTATTTCAGGGCGACAGCAAAGAAATTTCTCTATATCTAAGATAGATGGAAAATGTAAGGGTGCTTCAATTTTTCTACCAGAAAGTATTTAGATGTAATATTTGTATACGTCTAAATACTCTGTTTGATGCCCTCTTCTTGTTATTGTTATTTCAATAATATTGTATACATCGTGAAGATCTATTTTATGATATAGAAAATACAATATAAAATATTTTATGCGGTAAAATTTGATTATAGAAAAGCTTTAAGGAAAAAAAAATAATAATAAAGTGCCAAAATCTATTGAACTCACGAACTTTTTTTTCCTTTTCTTCGTTTTCCTTCACGCGTCCTATTTTAGAAGACAGATAGCTATAGAAAATTTTCTAATATTTTATAGACGCAAGGATTCTTTCTGGTATATATATATTGTTGGTTCCTTATTATTATTTATATATTTTTTATTTTTTTGATCCTGTTTTCTTCTATACCCCCTCAGAGATATAAACTAAATTTATATATATATTTTTTTTTTTGGGAGTTGGTTTTGCAGTTTACTTAATAGTATTTTTTTTACAAGAAAAATGATAGAAAATATCTTTATAATGCCTTTAGTAGATCGTACCGAATGAAAAGAGGACCTTCATAAAATTGTATTGATATGTGCTAAAAGTTATACTATATATATAAAAGAAAAGAAAAAAAAGAAACGAAACTCTTTTGTATGGAAATCTTGTGCATAAAATACGATCTCATAATTGAAAATTTGAACGGATCCTTTTAAAAATTGCCAACGCTATAAAAGTTTTCGTCTTTTTTACTAAGAAAGATTTTTCGGTTTCAATGATTTTTTAGTGATACTATTTTTTTTTCGTCTTCTTCATCATCGTCTTTACATAAGAAGAGATTTTATGGAGCGTACGATGTCATCGCAATGCTTTAAATTTGCCTTTTCATCTTAAGCCATAGTATACCGAGATTATTATTATGATGTTTTACGAATATATAGTATATCCATAAAACGGGAAATAATTCAATAGCCGTCAGCAACATTTTTATGTTCAAAAATCTGAATTACCTAATTTAAAGTAAACAAATAAAATTGCCAGAAATTTTTTCTTTTAAATTAATTAACTTTAAAGAATTTAATTTCAGAAAAGTAATCTTTAAATATTGTTTACTAGAAAATTTGAGATCGAAACAATTTTCCAGTTGTATTGAGGCAATTTAGATTTTAATTCTCAAGCGAATGATTTTCGTTAAATGGAATTTAAGAAAAACTCTTTCTTATTAAATTTTGCTGCAAAGTAGCAGATCGGTTCTGGAGCACGTACAAATTAAAAGAATTTATTAAATCAGAAACGTGAGTTTTTCATACAAGATCAAACGTTTTTTGACCGGCAATCAAATGGAATTTCAGTTTGTTCAACTAAATTAATTTTTTGTACTTACTTTTAGAATTCAAATAAAGTATGCAAAAAAACATATCGTAACTGAAAATCGGTCTATAGCCGATTTTTTGATGCCCTATGGTAAAAATGGGACAGAAAACTGTCAAAACTAACATTATTTCAAGGTTTTTTCTTCATAACTTTGTTTCTTTTTATCAAAATTTCTTCTAATTTTTAGGTAGCCTAAACCCTGATAGCATAAATCTAATCTGCAAATCGGTGTATTGCTTTTTAAAATGCATCAAAAAAACTTTATAAAGAGGATTATTTTCTCCTAGGATTATTTCTTTCTCCACTATACTTGGACCGATTTGATTGAAATTTAGCATGGTATCGTCTATTTGTGTAGTTAACCTATGTAATTTAAACAAAATTGGTTCACAAATTTTCCAATTAAATGCTAAAAACCAAAAACGAAAAAACGAGAAACCTTTTTGGTCACTCTGGTTTTACCTTCATAACTTTGCTCGATCTTAGATCGATTTTGCTGAAATTCAATATAAATACTAAGTTAAGGAATAAGCAACTCATGTAGAAAATTTCATCAAAATCGGATAACGCGTTTTTGAGTTATCTTGTATTCGGACGGACGAACGAACGCACATGCACAAATCCACATAACTTGATTCTATATACAACCATACCCTTGAAACCTTTCTACGACGATTATTTCGATGTGTTATAAATGGAGTGACAAAGCTAATATACCCTCTGGTAGTACCTAACATAGGGCGTAAATATATAATGATAATATATAATATAATATAAAGCCTTAAAAGGAATCCACGTTCGACAAGTTCCTGTAATGCGATGATCGCGAAAAAAAAACGGAAATAACATATATTTGCCAACTATGAATGAAATTTTTAGAAAAGTTAGAAAATGCACATACATATGTACCAAAGAATGTAATCCAACTAAGTTTAATCCCATAACCATAAAGGTATCTAACAAATCTCACGTCAGTCCCATATAAGAATATAGTCTTTCAGATCAAAAAATCATCGTTTCGGTAAGGTTTATTATACTATTACAAATGTTACTATAAAATGTTGGTTAGTTTTTTGGTCAGATCCTTCGGTGTATTGGTTGAACAACTATACTCTTGCTTTACCACTTTAAGTTTAATACTTAAAAAAAAAAAAAATGCTCAACCAATATGGGATTAAATTTTTTCCTGAAATCTGCTCCATTTTATCCTTGTCTCGTTTTTATTTGATATCTACTACTCTCTTTAAAATGAAAATATTTTTCTATAAAACACAAGCAAAATGTTCCACAGATTAAACCAACCGAAAATTCCAACAGATGTTATCCAAAGAACTTGGATTTTGAAATGTCCATACGTCCCCATAATGGTTCTTATGCATTGATTTTCTTTCTTTTTTTTTTGGTTTCAACTCCAATGAGTATTTGTGTTGTTTCCAAGATAATTCTTATCTAACGGATTCCCAAAACATATTTTCAAAACCATTCCTTATAATTTCTTTGGTTTTTCATTTACAAAAAAAAGAAAAATAAAAACTTCTTTGCCCATAGGCATGATTTTCATTTCGAAGGAAAACTAAATGTGGTCAAATGCGGTTTGAAAAGTTTAGACGATTGAAATTAATTGTTAGATGTCCAGGATATGGTATATATGTGTTTATCTCTTCTGATTGTATGCCAGAGGAGCGTAGGATGCACTATGCGGTAGGACATAAAAATTTTAATATTACAGTTTCTTTTTAATTAAAATTTTGAATGCGACACCATTAAACTACAAGATAGATAAGATTTGAATTTATAAATACAATCTGAAGAAGAATGTGGTCTGTTCCAAATATGTTTGATAATTCTCAGTAAAATTCATCTACCAAATAAATCGTTACCACTTATTATCGACGTTAATCATGTCTTAACTTTTATCATAATGCAAAGTTTTGGATAAATTTCGCTAATAAAATAAGTGGAGTCGTAATTGTACTTACTGTGCATCCGCCTCATCTTGTCATCAAGGAGATGAATATTTTTATATTTAAAGCACATTTCATGCCATTTTTTATATTTTGACTGACTACCATACTTTTTTTAATTGAAAATAGCAAGCGGAGGTCCCTTCCTAGATCATCTGTGAAATTAAAATTTAGTAAAGGATTTACATGGATTCTTCTTTGGTAACTCCTAAATGTTTTACTTCCTACAAGTAAATCTCTGTATGTACCTAATAACACATTTGAAATCGTTTCAATATCATAATCAACCAATAACTTCTATAAAACTTATCATAAAGCGATTAAAAAATAATAATAAAATCACATTTTAAAGAAATTAAAAAATGTATTCCAAGTAATTTATCCATTTTGGTTACAAATTAAAAACTATAGGATTTGGCTCGTTCCAATTACTACGGAAAACTTCATTCCAATCATTTTTTCCAGCATTATAATTTAAAATTGCATTTCCGCTAACACAATACAATTTATTTTTAGCTGAAATTAAGGAACCAGCTTTTCTGAAAATCAAAAATCAAAATGTTATTAAAAAAAAATATTTGTAAAATGATACAAGATTTACATTGGTAAATTTTTAACGCTTCCAATTTCCCAGCTATTTTTTGTTATATTGAATTTTTCAACGATATTAGTAAATCTTTGTGTATAATAAAGATCATCATTGATTATAGCTGAAACACATGGTTTTAAAGAGGTATTCGGAATACTTGGTAAAGTATGCCATTTTCCTTCACGAATATCGAATCGTTCCAATAAACACAAAGACCCAGAACATGCATTTACATAAATAGTTTGTCCTAAAAAGTAGTTATATAAAAAATATCGATATAAAAAGATAATTAGTAAAAGCATTACCATGAGTTGATACACCAGGAAATGATCGTTCACTAGCCAATGGAGGTTGATTAATTAAACGAGAAGTCGAAAAATCATATCTCTGAAAAGTATTCGTGTTTGGTACACGATATCCTCCAATAATATAAATATTATTATTCAAAACGCATGCTCCATGTTTGATACGATCACAATTTAGAGAAATTGTACCCCAATAATTTGAATTGATTTTATAATATGGTGTTTTATGTCTCCTAGTGTTATTCGGGTATTCACCACCGATCATATAAATACTTCCTTTATATGCGACTTGACAATATTTATCAATATCTGGTCGTTTCGTTAAGAAATTACTTTGTGCCAATTCGATATCATAAATATAACAAGTTGTATCGGTATAAAATGAAATGAAAATGGTTTCTTTAAAAGATGATTTTTTCAATGATGTCGTCGATCGTTGAGCATTTTCTTTAATGGTAATTGGTTTTTCTTTAGAAATTTGATTGGAAATATCTAATAACCAATCAACGTATAAAGAATTCTCGCGAATTAATGGCTCTTTACGAATATTTACTTCAAAAAATTCTTTACTTATATTTTCAGTTTTTATATTTTTTAATAATTTACTTAAAACTAATTTTCGATTCGTTTCATCGTGTTTAATCCATGTTATCATTGCTGTAAAAACTGAATTTTCATTTGTAATTTTACGTTCACCTTTAAGAAGATCTTGTATCTAGAAAAGTGAGGAATTTTGAATTTTGTAAATATTAGAATTTGAAACCAAAAAAAAAACCTACTTCTTCTTGTGATAAATCTAAAAATTCTTCAGATTTAACGATTTCATTTAAATTCATAAAAATCGCTTTTTCAGCTTCAATTTGTAATTCCTTCCAACGAGCTAAAATAGAAAACGAATTATATAATATTTTAATTAAGTATAAAATCAAAATTTCAATATTAACAGCCTGATTTCCAAATATTTAAACAATTTGAGTTATTCAAAATTTTCTGAAAGAATTCAAAACATTTTTTCATTGGCCATGTTAATTCCAAAAATTCAGCAACTTTAAGAACATCGAAAACATTATTCGCATTTATTGTTAAAATCCCTGTATAGAAATATTTTAGGATAATACGAAATGGAACAGCTTTTATTTCAGCTATTTCAATTATTTTCTGATTATTAGTTATAGCAACTTTACCTGGAATTAAAAATAAATCAAAATTAACAAAAAATTAAAGAAATTAAGTAATAGAATTATACATACTAGTAAATAAACGTTTAAAAAAATTACTGCTTGACATTAAAACGATCCGATGAGCAGGGAAACTTTGATCTTGAATTTTAATTGTTACATCACAACACTGTATAGAGAAGATAAAAAAAATTCGTAGAAATTAAAACAAAAAGTAGCTATTTGTAGCCATCTTACAATTTCCTTTTCACGATACTGATTGAAATTGGTAAATATTAGTTTGGAATAATGTTTATTATCATATGTCACATCTTTCGATTTATTTGTAGTCATTTTAGAATAAGTATAATTAAATTTTTAAGATTTAGAACACAATTTCACAACTCGAACAATAGCGCAGAAAATTTGGAATAACTTAACTTGAACGACAAAATGCTATAGGCATAGCGTTTCTTGGAACACAAATATCAAATATGCTGAAGAAACAATTATCATTAGTTACACTTTGGCATAGTACGGACAGATTACCGGGTGGCTTCAAAGTATTTTAAATACTATTGTATGTGAAATTGTTCTTCCCCTGATTATGACTAGAGAAATATCAACACACTTGAATAATGATCTCGTGTACACGTCAAGCTTGCATTTTTAGTCGAAGTATGCATGAGTAATTACTCATACTTCGAATACATAATCTACTTGAAGTCGGTATCAATCCAAAAATCGTGTGTGTAAACCCGCATGGACTTGAATTCGGCTTAAATTTTTCCGATCACAAAAATTCTTGAAATTTTGCAAGTAAACGCAGGTCGACTTCATATTTACATCGTTTATATGGCGACTTCAAAATTGATTTGTGTTCGAGTTGAAACTCAACGCGTGTTTTTTAGCTTTACTGGACTGAAAGATTGACTTCAAAAAAACATCAATTTCATAGACGCTTGCGAATAAATTTTTCTTTTGTAAGTTATGTTTCGCCTCAGTTCATACTCCATTTTAAATTTTCAAGTCGATTTGGAGTCGATCTGGGTTTACATGCAAATTTCAAGTCGATCTGAAAAATGTTTGTGATCGTATCGAGTCAAGTCGGATTGAAGTCGATACGGGCTTACATGGACGGTTTTCGGATTAAAGTCGACTTCAAGTAGATCATGTAAACGAAGTAATTGACTAGAAAATTTAAATATAGAGTATGAAAAGAGGTGAAACCTAACCTGGAGAATAAACATTTTTTTCAAAGCTTCCGCCAATTTGAAGTCAATTTCAGTCAATCTTTTAATATGGTAAAATCAAAAATCCAAGATTGAGTTTCAAGTCGATCTCAAATTAATTTTGAAGTCGCCATGTAGACGAAGTAAATCTTTGGCATCTAGAGTAGGGGTCGACAATCATTTTTATGCATTGGTTATTGATATAACATGCAAGATTCAACAATGCAATATTTGATTTGATTATTTGTTACAGGAATGCAAGTTAGCTGCAGGTTATGTTCTTTTTTTGTATATAAAATACAATACGTATTTGTTTTCGGCCTGTTCTGTAGTACACAAATATCCAATACAAATCCCGTGTACCCAAATATGAAGGCAATTAAAATTTTCTTTTGTTATATGTATGTTAATCACATATTTTTAAATACTCTGATTTCAAGTAAACTGAAATTCGATAGCCATTCTAGATTAATTTTTATCAAACTTTTATATATATGGTAAACAAATGGTAGTGCATGTATCGTTAAGTCACTATATACCAGGGCTGGCCAATTTCATTATATATTTATGACTGACTATTTCCTTAAACTGGGTGGCGTTCTACCTCCTAAAATATATTCACCAACCAGAGCGGTATTTACGATTTGTAGACCCCTAGACTGAACTTATGGTACAGGCCCTACTGCAAGAAAACAAATGTTCCGGTTTCTATTATCTGGCAAATATTCTGGTCATTTTTGGACTAATTTGTCAAAAATTAAAATAGAATATGTTAAAAATATCGATAAATACTTGAAAATACTTTGCTAATTGTTATAATTAATTGACAATTTAGAAATTTGTTGCTTGCGATCATTTTGTGGTGAATGTTATTTTAGTCTTTTCATGATTAAAATTTTTGAACAGTTTATTTTTCTGTGATGTGGGCCGCTTTGTGGTGCGGGCCCTAGGCTGCAGCCTAAGTTGCCTAATGGGAAATTTAGCCCTGTAACCAACTTTACATTTTATTAATAAAACTAGTCGAAATGCAGGGTTTTCGATATACTCCAAAGCAGCTTGATCGATTCTTTCATATATCAAATTTAGATGAAATCGGGTGAGCCGTTTTATATTGGCACGGATGTGGAGATTATAAAATTTATTAATTGAAAAGTAGCCACGAAAATGCAGATTAAATTTTATTTTCGTCGGATATGATCGACCACAAAACACTTAGGCTTGTTGGCCATCCCTGCCAAATACAAATGTATGTTCATGCAATGATTAAACCATTCTTTGAAATTTTTAAATAGCCACTAAAATACTAAAATAATAAAAAGAAAAGTTATTTAAAATGAGAAATAGGTAAACAATATTTTATATTTATAATTTTATATTGGTATAACAAAAAATTGTATACAAATAATAATTGTCATTATTTGTATACAATTTTTTGTTTTACCAAATTTAGATAGAGTGAGTCATGCATATTTCTAAAGAAAATCAGCCGTAATCAGCGCCGAATTATGACCATTCTCAGTTTACAGCCAGCAATCTTATCATTTTATATGTATATACACATCGTAATAAATCTGTAACTAATGATTGCTTATTTTGTCCCATATAGTCTTGAAAACTACTGAACTGAGTAGAGTATAGGGTACTTGGGTCCGCATCAGTTAGTTATATATAAGATACATACGTACAATATGAGAAACTAAGGTTTTGCTAATTAAATGCAAATCAAGCATAGAACCGATAAAAATTAAAGTTTAAGTAATAAAACTTTTCGAAAGCCTGCGTAAAATACATGAACACACAGAGCTCAACAATTTATAAAAAATTTACTAACGTGGATTCATATTCGGCATATCGTCACTAAATGTGTAACACATCGGAATAATCATCGCAGAAAGGTTTCAAGGGTATGGTTGTGTGCCAAAGGTATATCCATTTATGAATGTCTGCCCGTCCGTACGTCCGTGTGGATGTAGAAGATAACTCATAAACGCGTTGTCCAATTTTGTCGAAATTTAGAATGTGAGTTGGTTATTCTTTAACTGGGTTTGGTATATCATTTCAGCAAAATCGACCAAGAGGAAGCGAAGTTATTAAGCAAAAACCAGGGTGATCAGAAAGTCTTGTCGTTTTATTTAAGATTTTGAGATTCAATTTGAAGGAGCAATTTTTTGACTATCTAAATGGGCAATACTGTTGTAAATTTCAGTGGTCAAAGGATAGTGAAGAAAGGAAAAAATCGCAGAGGAATATAAAGTTATCCGATGCATTTTAAAAACTTATATACCGAATTCAATAAAATTCAATGGTGTTTGTGCTATTAAGCCCCAGCCTACCTATTAATTTGAGCGAATTTAAAGAACTCGAAACGAAGTTATGGAGAAAAAACCTTGAAATATTATTATTAGTTTTGGTTCTTCTTTCCCATTGAACTATAGATTTGTTAACTACGAGTCCCATTTATACTATAGGGCATCATAGTCCGATTTTATGTCACTACTATATGTTTCTTAGACTAGTTGTCGATGCACTTACCTTAAACAGCTATGTATTACACCATAGCAAATATGGCTATTGCCTAGATGTAATCCAATTTTATAGGCCATCGAATTTGCAGAATAAGTTTAACTACTCAGTGGATTTCTAGGAAGAAATAGAATTTAATGTAATGAAAATTGTGTCACATTTTTGCAATGTTTTTCAGTTTTCGGTCATTTTTGAACTAGAAAAACATCATTTGCAATGCGATATCTTATAGTTAGGAGGGTTGAGTCTATATGTAGGTCTTTTTTGATTTTTCGTAAATGAAAATCGCTACATTAAACGAAAGCTACAGGCTCACAGGCTGTTCTTTGGCAGCATTGTCAACCACATTTTTTGATATGATGGAAACTATGATTGGTTTAATTTGATCCTTTTTGTTTGTATTCAACTAATCTCATATTTAGAGAAAATAAGACAAAAAAATTAGAAAACTGCCCTTAGTTAGGTTTTCGGTCATGACTTAAAGAATTTTTTTAGTTTTTATTCTATGAAAAATACTTGTTATATTGAATATAACAAGTTTATATAACTAATATTCTTTCTATATTATATGAACAGTTACTTTTACATTCCAATTTTGTATAACTGGTCTTTCATTTTGCTCAAAAATATCCACTTTAATTTGAAATATCCATTTTAGTATTACAATAAGTTTACCTTTGATGTGAAGTTTTTGTGAAAGTTATTTTGGCACGGATTGCATTAAAATTTTGTTAAACGTTTATTAGTTTATATCAACTATCTAAATTTCTACTAAAAATTTATTAAAACAAAATTTAAGTAGTTCGAAACAGAATTTAAACGGTCGAAAATAAAACAAATAAAAACATAAGTACCATATAACATAACTTCCAGCCACCGATAACACATATTCACATAAAAGTATAAGATTTATTAATGGTACAGCTTGGTATAAGGAGTATGAACCTGCGGAGAAGGATATATGAATATCTTGTCCATGAATATACATTTTATAAGTTCGTATAATAACATTAAAAAAAAAACACTCGGATATACTAAAAAAGATGAACGGCACCTCATATTTCAGTTTTTTCAAAAAAGAAACCATAACCCTATCTAACTAAGGTAAGTGATGTTTACATTTTTAACCCGAAAACAGATTTTCACTCTAAGGATTTATGGTTTAGAAGTTACAATGGATATATGGAGATGGGGTCGGTGTACCATACTCGGGTAACATAAGATTGTGGCCACAAAAATACATACATATATTTCAGTACTTTGGCATACATATTCATATTTTGGAGAGTACACTATCCCCAAAATATGATACTGTTTTATTATATTGTATGAACATAGAACATTATTTTTGTGGAAAAACAAGGAAATTTAAGATTCGAAAACTTAATCAAAAAATGACAGAAATTTTTGGGGAGTTTTCTTGTGTTAGTGGTTGTATATATAAATTGTATAATATTGTAATTCGGTCATATCGGAACGATTCATTTCTGAGATGTTTTGCATATGATATGTGGAAAGTAATTTTCTTTCATTCGAAGATATTTTCCTATATATACATACGAGTTATGTTATACATTTACTTTCTTTCTGATGTTTTTCTATGTACCAATATTATTATTTGTATTTTGTATTTTTTTGCTTTCCATTTTTGTATTTTGACTAGTAGAGATCTCATGAATACGAAATCAGATGAAATATTTTAAGGCCATGAATCCATTTGCATTCACTCGAAAGGAATCTCTAACGAAAATACGAGGCGTGAAATATGTTGTGTAAATGATAGTGTATGTCTTTTCATGAATATGATGGGTGAAAATTTTCTTCAAACTGACGATCTCGAGGTGTGCATAATGGGTGGTAATAGATATTTATATGAATTTTTTATTTTTACATTACTGAAGCCAAATGTACCGACTTCTATATATATATTAAAATATTTATATTACGATAGATTTATATATAATCATGTTATAAGAAGAAAAAAAAAACGAAATATTTATGTGACAGAATCATTTAAATGAGAGTCTCGTTTCCGTTTTACTAATTTGGCAACTGAGATTTTTGTTTAATGTTCCTCGAAATGTATCGCAATTTAAGCTTAGTATATACATTAGTCTCCATCCTTATATTTTCAGGATATGCGTATATAAAACAAATTCGAATAGGACGAACCGAAAAAAACGACGGTATACAAACAAACAGACAAACAACCAAAAGAAAAAAAAAAACTGATAGGACATGAAAATTATAATAGAAATAGAATAATAAATTTGTGGAAATGTGCAACGTGACATGAGTGTTAAAATTTTCGCCCTATGAAGAAAAATACGAAGAAGTAAAAAAAAAACCAGTTCAAGAAAATGAACTTTATTTAAATATTTCAAATGTGTCGAGCATAATTTTATTTTCCTTTATAACCCAAGAAAACAAGGAAAAAAATGGGACTATAAAATGTTAAGAATTTATTGAAAATTTCAATATTATAATTTGAAATTGTATCTAATTATGAATTGAGAATGAACTAAAAGGAAAATATGTGAAATTTTCCTTTTTAGAACATGAAGATAGGTGACTTTGAACTGATTGTGAGCTATTAAACATTCCATTTGAAATTTGATTCTATATAACGAATACCTAGGGATCTGTATGGATCCATTCTCAGTAGTAGTTTTCATCAACAATCAAGGACAATATCAAAAACATTGATTAGCTATTTTGTATTCACTGACCTGTGAAACTATATTCAAAAGTATAAAATATATTATGTGGAATAGAAGGTGAAAACCCCTGGCTTTGTTGCATAACTATTCCAGAAATTATCCGAAAATGAACTAGAAAAAAATGTGAACCTTATACGAAGACTGAACAAGACATCAAACTCGAGTTTTAAAATGCTTACAATATTTAGTACTAAACCAAGTTGTACAAAGTACAAGGCATATTTCCAATTATACAATATGTACTTATTAACTATTAAACAAACGACTAAAACTATTCTAAAAATGATACTAAAATTTATCATTTACTCCGTATGCATCGAGAGTCCAAATCAGGTTGAATAGCATATGTGTACGCTGATGGAGTCCAAATTGGATTAACTAGTTTCGATTGCGTTTTAGACACAAATAATGCCGTAGTTGATAGTTATTAGGTTTTTAAAAGGTTTTTTTTTTATATTTGGCATATATCGGGTTTTTCAATAAGGGCACTACAAATATTGTTTTAAATAAAACAAAAATGATTTGAGATATCAATGAATTTCTTATTTCATGTTTAAGCACATTCTATGCCATTATGTATGGAATTCAATTTTCTTCACATGACCACCACGGGCACGTTTGCAAAAGTCCAGTCGTTGAATCCAATTTTCGACCACTTTTTCGCATAAATCGGCCGATATTGCAGCAATTTCACGTTCAATATTTGCTCTGAGCTCTTCTAACGTCGCCGGCTTATTGGTATAGACCAAGAGGCGTCAAATCGCATGAACGAGGAGGCCAATTGGAGGGTCCATTTCTAGAAATAACACGCTCACCAAACTTACTTTTCAATAAATCGATTGTAATGTTCGCTGTGTGGCAAGTGGCACTGTCCTGTTGAAACCACATATTGTTCAAGTCAATATCACGCAATTCATTCCAAAAAAAATCAGTTAGCATGGTTCGATGGCGATTTCCATTAACTGTAACATGGCGTTTTTCAGCATCAACGAAGTAATCCACACCACACAGTTATTTTTGGGGATGCAATGGTGTCTCTTGAAGAATGTATGCCCAATAACCCCTTTTTTGCATATTGGGCAGGTCGGTGATGTCGTCTATAAATTGGTCGTAATGCTCTTAAAGTTGCGGCGATCGACTCAGAATTTCTATAATTAATTTTAATAATTTATAAACGTTGTTCAAGTGTGTACTGCTCCATGATGAAATGGTAACTATTCTCGAGCATAAATGTCAAAAGAACAAAAAAAATATTGCGTGATTCGGTGTCCCTATTGGAAAACATTTATAGTGCCCCATTTGAAAAACCCTGTCTATAGGACGTAGTATTTATTTGTTAAAAATGATGGATAGTATATCATCACAAACATATCTGTGAGTAAAAGAGATTGTTCTAACAAATGTCCGATAATTGGATTTTATTGTCTGGTAGTTAATATTACATAAAAGTTCATAATTTAAAAAAGCAGAAAGTTTTTTTTTTAATACAACTAGTTACAAATGTAACATACATATAATTTAGGAAAAACTGTTTATTTATGTGATTAAAAAGTTTATAATAAACCACTTCAGTGTGAACCGTGATAGTTTCACTCTATTTAAGTTGAAAAGACGCGAATATGTTTGCCTCAAGTAAACTTGAAAGCAAACAAAATTCTCGTTTGACATGACAAAAATATTCCCTTTGATTGTTGAAAAAAAAGGAGAAGATTGCAAATAAAATTAAAATGTCATGCAAAGGCGTATCCTGTCATTCTCGGTTTCCTTCATACAAATTATGCAGCTTTTTTAAATGACTATACTATATAAACAGGAAGAAAAACAAATTGTCCTTCATATACTATTAGAATTAAGCTTTTTTTTGCTTTTACTTTTGAACTTGAGTGTTTTGGCATTTCACTCAAACGACGATAACATGAAGATGTTCATAGAAATGCATATCATATAATAATATTGCCTGTACATATTCCCTTCCAATCTTAATAACCAACCAGACAAAGTATTTTTCCAGGAATGATATTGATATGATGAAAATAGAAAATTAAGTATAATTATACTGAAAGTTGCTGGCTTTTACAGAAGGACAACGTGCCGACGATAATGATGACTTAAATTCAAAAGAATTGATAAGGAGAAATGAATATTAAAATACCTAATTGAAATAAATAACATAAAAACCGTGTTTTTCTTTGATGGCTGTGGTATTTCTCTTTTTAATATCCTTCGATTTGTACCTTAATGCCGTCTGTTATAGATGCTGATGTATGAGTATGAAAAAAGTCACCTACAAAATCCTTATTAAATTAGACTTCTAAACTATAAATATAACATCTACTTTTCTTTCCCATGATTAGGAATAGAGGTTAAATATTTTCCCAATTTCGGAACTGGTAAGTTCCCAAAATACCCTTTTGGAGAATGGCTGTTGCTCTATTAGTCTGTATTTTATGGTTAGGATCTGACAATAACTGGGCATAAAGATAAAACGGAAATTTTTTAGGCAGTTTTTATAAAATTCAGTATGAAGATTCATACGATTAGGACCGAATAAAGGGCATTATAAAAACGGACGAAACAAAGTATGAAATATTGTAAATGTATAACGTCGAATATGGAATCCGTAAATTTTTAGCATACTTTTAAATTCTATACAAAGTATACCGGATCCGCTAATTGAAGTGTTCGGATTTAAAAACGCTGTAATTTTTTTTTATTTATTGGTCGGTTTTATTAACATTAATGGAAAGGATACAGTAGTTTATAATACATGGTTCACATTTTACAATAACCACCAGCTTCAATCTCTTTTTAAACGATGCACACGTTGTTCTCACGACGTCATGGCTTAAACGGTTCCATTCACGAGTCAAATCTTTTTCACTTCGTTTTCTTGTGACTCTCAAATGTTCAGAATTATCATCGGAACATCTCTTTAACCAAACACGATCATTTTATTTGTTGAGAAATTGTTCAATGCAGAATGTTTTCTCATCCGAAAATACCAAATTTGGTAAAACATCGTGAGCGATCGTACGAAGTTATTCTTTCGATTGTACAAAAAATAAGAACTCGTTTTTCACCAACAAATAATTTTTACTACTGACAGACATGTCAGTGTTTACATTTGACAAGGATTTGAATTAGACTGGCACTTCAATTGCGGGACCCGGTATAACTTACTGGAATCATTATCGATTGCATATCTCCACGTTTCAAAGGATTCTAAATCGTTTTCAAGCATTCTTCTGTACTATGTGACTATCTGTCACTCCGTGTTTATGTAAAATTGCGGCAGTATTTTTGAAGCGATTCAAACGAAAATTGTTAAAAGCAGTATTTTCCTCATAACTACTACTCTATTAGAAGTTGGGTTAAACCGGACTAAAACTTGTGGTTTTCAAATTAGAGCATATTGACGCGTTTATTAAATCCGATTTCAATTTCGGGTAGCCGTCAAAGAAAATTTTAAATTTTTTGTATGAAATTTCGAGTAAGACTTTGAGTGCTGGCACAAAAGTTTGGAATTTTCATACAAAATAAAATTCATATTATTGAATAAACCGATTTGATCAATACGTATAAGAGTTCCCATTGTGGTTTGTCATTATAACTTTTTTATTATAAAATTTAGTTTAATAAGAAGAAAGCATATTTCTTGTGTACAAATTGAACGTGCATTTGCTATGTTCTTATCTCTAAATACTTTTGGTGGAAGAATGCAGTGGCCTTTTGCAAGAAAAGCAAAAATTTAATTATATAAAAGCCATAACAAATAAACTTTGTTAGTAAAATCTTAAAAAGAAGATCTCTATATAATAAATAGACAATAATTTTAATTGGTTGGATGAATGAATATAATAAATTCTATTTGTTGAATAGAATTAATATAAGTGAGATGATCTAGACATGATAATAAACTAAGATAATGTACTATATAATTTTGATGCATGCACACTGAACATACAAGTGAAAATCTTGTTTATCATATGAAATATACTAATGTCCTTACATACATATATATATATATATAAACAACCTGTTATTTATAGTCTCTTGGGAATAAAGAAGTCTGCGAATAGTTAGTACAGCAAGATGCTAAATATATTAATTTCAAGAAATATAGTGTTTAGAAATTATGTGATATCATCCAATAAATTATCAACATTTATGTACGATCGTTATATACCGACTATTATTATTCATATTATTATTATTATGTTCTTTGACACTTTATTAAATGCATTTATATTGACCTAAACTTTTAATACATATATTATGGTCAAGTCTTTTAAATTGGAATAAATTTTGAAAAGGGTTTAGTTATGTGATTTTAATATTTTTATGAAAGATAAAATGACCTAATAATTATTTTATTATGTTATAAAAAAAAGAAATGGTTTATTTTTATTGATTTTTAGAAATGTTTTATATACTAAATAATATGCGTTCAAAAGGTATTAAAACACTGTTAAAATTGGTCAAGGAAATGTTATTCACGTGAAGAAATTCTATATCATCTATATTATGGTTAAAAAAAAAATTAAGGATTTTGCATCATAATTGTGCTTATGAATGTAAGAGAACAGATAGGAAGGGAATGGAAGATAAGTTAAAAGGTTGGAAGACGATTGAAAGTGAGTTTAATACCCAAAGGAGGGAATAAAAGTCAGTGTCATCTTAAATATTAAAATGGTTTAGTCGGTTCCTTATTATTTGCAGTCGTCTTAATAAATACTAAAGTAATGTTAAATGTAACTCTTCATTACTCGTACTTTTCTTGTCCGATGACATTTTCCAACACAATAAATAAATTAATGTTTACTACGATTATTATATTTCTTTTTTTTTTATAATGCAATTCAAATGAACTATTCAAATTTATGTATTCGCTATCAGATTCAGAAAATAGAGCTTAAGCTCTCGATATTGTTAGCTTAAGCTTTACTTAAGCTGTGAGTAATCCGCACTGTGAAATGCACTTCGTAGCTTAAGTATTACCAAAAAACATACAATAATATGAGTTTCCAATCTGGGCACGTCTGCAAGCGTCACCTTATAATAGTATTTGTTAAAATGATCCTGCGTGATATAAAATTTCATGTATTTACAGTCTTTTTTACAAATATTATTAAAAACTAGGTGCGCTTCGTAGCGCTGCAAACGTCTTATCAATTTATATAGAAATGATTACATATGGTATTACTTAAGCAAGAAACTAGGCTTAAGCTGTGAAATTGACCCTAACTGATGGTGTATTTAAGTTGAACTTAAGTTTTAAAATGAATTTAAAAGTCAAGGCTTAAGTAAAACCCCTTATGATAACGACTAAAAGTTTTCTTAATTCAATTTGACAGATAAAATAATAAGGGTATTCACATTTAATTGAATCTGGTCTTGAAAATGGATGTTCTTACAACAAAAAATTAACACATCCTTTCGCAATTGTACAATAGTTACTACACTTAAGCATATACCAACTCAAATGATTTTTGTATTGAATTTCATTAGTAGAAATACGTTCCATTTTTACATCAAATATTGTAAAAAAGTGACATCTGCACATTTTGTTGTTGCATAGTAAAAATTCTTCAGCCTTTAACAGTTTTACAACGACACAAGCCCCAGATACAACGAAGAAGTAAGTAATTCCTTTGTTGTGAAATGCTTGTATTAACATTTTATTGTTACTAACTTGAAAAGATATTTTTAAACAAATCATTTACAATTTTCAATCTGCGAATTAAAATTTACAATTATTTGCGAAATTCATTAAACCTTAAGATTCTTATTATAGTACTATGAAATGCAAGAACATTTTAAGTACAACTTAACTGGTAGATTCAGCAAAACTTAAAAGAAATCCTAAAACCTGTAAATGTGAACATTGGTCGTTGGTTGGTTTTAGATTCACTCCGATTATAATGATTATTTCAGTTCTCATGATTCTTAAAGTCAATACTTTTGATAAAGGATTTGTCGTGATTTAGGCTTTGGGTACAGTACTGCAAAAACTCAATTGATGATTTTTAAACAAAATACGCCTTAATTCTAACATTTGTTCGTTGAGATTCGTGAACTTGTTTAAAATTGCCTCAGTAAATATGAACCGAAAAACTTGTATATAATTCCTAATAACCAATGACTTTATTATGTATTTGATTTCCACATTTAGGCTAGATTGGAGCTGTTATTATTAATTATTAATTATTGATTCGAATTTTGAAACTATATCTATATATTCGCGAGTTAACTCTTTTTTTACGTCGAAATTTTAGCATCTTCTCTGAATAGAATCCACTAAAATTTAATTTCATACACCAAAATAATGTCTTAACCCAAAGACATTTCTAATTTCATTTATATAAGATTTTTGGTTGCGGCATACTTTAATATAATTTATCTTTGGAAATTTTGAATACAATATTATTTCGAGTAAATCATATTTATATTAGAAGTTATAATTTATGAAAATTGCAATTAAATATGCGTATGGCGTTTTCATTTCTGAATATAGTTTGCTCTTAAGTTAACTATATAGTCATAGTGGTATCGTTGAATTCGCTCCTAGAACTAAATACAATAATAAATCATATTTTTGTTTCATATAAAGAAAATGAAAATTTCCTTTTCCTTACATAAAAAAAAAAAATATGGAATTCAATATAAATTAAATATATGTTAGGAATTTTCAAATCTATTCACTATATATGGTACTCATATGAATACGACCACCGTACTAGTTCTTTTGCATAGAAATGATAAAAAGAAAAAGTTGCATTGAGTCTTTTCCAATGAAACAAGTTTTTATTACAAGTACGTGATAGTTTTCCATTTGGGAAGATCGGTTTCAGTTAAGAAAATCGAGAGATGTGCTCTTCTTTTATACTTATTTCTTTTTTTTTCTTCTGGTACTTTAAAGGTAACTTTGAAATAACTACTGTAAAAGTCTCTTATTTTATGAATCAAACATGCATAAGAAATCGTAGTATATCAGAATGGATATAGGTTAAAGTAATTTTCTTTTGTTGGAAAGTTTCAGTAAAACCTAACCACATCATCTTTACCACATCGTGGTAAAAACTAAAGAACTAAAGAAAGTTACCTCGTAAAGATCATAAAGGAATTTATATCTCAAAAAAAGAAGGAAAAAAATCTTAAGAAGAAAAACTGTTGAATCCATACTGTATCAAAATATTTTCAAATCCTGATTCTGGTTTCGTGGTTCTCTATATAACTACGTGAGCTAAAGTTAATGGGTATATTTTCTGTTGAATCTGTCTCATATTTTTTATGTTTAGTTTCCTTTTTATGTAGTTCTTTTTTTCTTGAATACATGCTTCATAAATTTACAAATTTACATTTTCGAAAAAATAAATGAAGAAAATATATAAATATAAATAATGAAAAACCAACTGAAATAAGTTTGTTTTGAATATGTTTTTCTATTATGAGAAAATTTAAAATTCAAAAGGAAATAGGAAATGTACACTGTACTAAATATTTTGTACAATTTATATTTTTAGTCTTGGAATCAAGTAGGAAAAACAAAAATTTTAAATGTTTATATTAGACGTATACAAGTATACTCCGTTACCGATGTATCGGTTGTATGACTCGTTCTTTTTTGTGTAGAAAAATACCGAATTATACTATACATTTTAAAACTGTAAGGAAATACCCATATTATAAACTATAGGTATAGGTATAGTATAGGTGGCAGAAATAACCAAACACTGGGAAATACAACCAGGACTAAGGCAGGCCAAGGAACTGGGGAATACAATCCGCAGAGATTCAAAGCCTTTATCAGCATCAATAAGAAGAATGTAAGAGTACTGACAGGAATACTAACAGGACACTGCAGACTCAAAGCACACCTTAAAAAACTAGGACTTGAAAGAGATAGTACCTGCAGATTCTGCGAGGGGGACGAAGAAACCCCAATGCATATTCTCTCCAATTATGACGTACTACTCTGTTGGGGAAGGAAACATCTGGGGCATACTGCTTCTCTCCAATTGAGATATAATCTCTTATCCCAATCCGGCTACTAAAATTTCTAAGAGAAATAGGCCTGGTGCTGTAGAATGGGAAGTTAACCTAACTATTGCACCAAAGAAAAGGGGGTACAATAGACCTTAAAGACCGCAGTTCAGAAACACCCTAAAACCTAATCTCATAGTTTAGCTAACAGAGAAGAAATCAATTTAAAATCTCCAAAGCGTGGTTTTTAACTCGAGCTGCTGATAACAACATTGGACCCTAAATAAATGGACGAACGAGTGTCACTACTATTTCTGTTCCTATTTTAACACATAAACTTGTATTTGTCTTAATTAAAGAAGACAATTTTTGAATCGTGTTCTAACAAACGTACTATAATTCCGACAGTATCATTGGCAGTGACGAAAAATTTTAATAGTTGTATGAAGGGTGATCTGATTTAATAAATTTTTAATTCTCTATTATTTTCCAACGGAATTTTTGAAAAATATTGATTAAAACTTGAAAATGGCAAAGCATCAACAAGATGGCAAGTATTTTATGGTAGTTTAAAGCGTACTGATCCATTTTATGTTTAAACATATAGTATCACGCTTTAGACGATCTTCTGGTACCCTATCGAGAAAAAAACTTTAAAATATTATTCGTTTTTGTTGTTTTTTTTTCGTAGTCTAATTATTCATTGAACTATAGATTTATTATCTACAAGTCCCATTCCTAGTATAGGACATCAACAAATCAAAATATGTTTAACACAATATATCTTATTTAATTCTATTTGTATAATATGTTTTTATAATTTGAATCCATAAAAAATAATTGCCAAATTCACGAAAGCGTCTTCCATATATATCAATATTGTTTGTTATGATTTTTACCTCATAAAATGAGCTTTGTCAATAGTTTAGATGTTATTATATTCTTATTATATATTTGGGATTTCAAATTACCGATTAAAATAAATAATATATTTTTCTTTATTGCTTTAACATAATGAAATAAGAATAATGTTTTTTGAGGGAAACAGAAAAATCATTATTATATTCAAACTTCAGAACGGTTTACCTTAACTTAAATAAGTTTCATGAAATCGCGGTATACCACAAATTTTATAGAATTTCATAATATTAATATTAACTATGTATAAGAATCTTTCCTAGACTACATATATGGTTGTTGTATATTAAAACATGTGAGCTTTTTGTTTCCAAATGAAGCAAATGAGCCAGGTTAACGATGTGATAAATGAAATGAAAATATCGCATATATACTTAGTATAGATGATATTTTTCGGTATTACTAATAAAATGGGGAAGAATACTATATAATCTGATTTGACGGGGTTTGAAACGTACATACTATATAAAATATAATAATGCGGTTATATTATGGTATTTGATATGTGTACTTATCTAACTTAGAGATTCAATTTAAACATGTAAAATATAATATTAGGGAATATTTGAATAATCCAGAATCGATATAAAATAAATGAGATTTTTTTTGTTTCTTTTTCATTTCAATTGTAATATCGAATAGATCGATATATTCTTTTATGTTGGGACAAACTAGGTGATTTTGTTTTTCAATATATGTAGTAAATTTTAATTTGAAAAATAAAAACCCCAGGGTTGTATACGTTTTCCGGCATTTAAATAAACAATTTCAATTTTTTTTTATGGTACACAAACAACATCCATAGTCTAGTAATAAGGCACTAGGCTTTTGATCTTTGCAGTCTTCATGAAAATTACCAATACTAATACTATTAATTCTCATCGGTAGTAACAATGAAATTACTACAAGTTCGTTAGACCCCTCTTTACAGGAATTGAACATTTTCCTTGTCAATGGTCCATGATTTCGTAATACATCGAAAATTGTAGACGGAAGTTAAATGAAGAAAATATTGTATCTGACTCAAACTGAGTATATTGGGTAATTAATTTTCACTATTCTTTTGATAAGGAAGACACGTTTATTTAAAGTAAAACGTACCTTTTATTTTATTCAAAATAATGTCCACTATTTAAAAAAATCTTCTCATTTCCACGATAACAAATTCCTCTTACCATATTTTTAAACAATCGAGCTAGTTTTTGAAGTGCTGCCCAGGAAGCCCGTACTACATCGATTGAAATCATTTGATAATCAGATGACAGAATATCAGGTGAATATAAAGCAACTGAGGTAAACATATTAAATTCAAGTGCTACCAACGTTTCCTTCACAGATTTAGTAATGCGTGGTTGAACGTTATCATGTCACCTAATTGTCGTATACTAAATAGTACAGCTTATTGATAGTACATTAATATATACATTCGCTGTTACGATAAAAAATGTGGAAATAATATGACTATCGCCATCTCTTGGATAACAGTGTCAATTAATTCAAATACGCAATATTTACTATGGATCCTAATTTAGAGAAACCTATTCGTTCTTCTGTAGTGTATGATTTCCTATATACCTAACAAAACTCCATTAAAAAAGAATAGTGAATACCCTTTATATGTTAAGGGAAAGTTATACAGATAGAACAAAAAACTATACTGTTGAATTCGATAATACTTTGCAGCTTCCTGATGTCCAAATAGTTACAAATAATAGTGAAATTTTTAGTTGGAAAAATTTTCAAAACTACGACTGAATGGCTTATAGTAGAACTTTCAATCGTTATAAAAAAGATTTTTATTTTTCATTCAAAATATCAAAATCTGGAACAAAAATACTCGTTAAAGGGAATAAAAGTTTTATGTTCGAAACATTTCAATTTCTAAAAGCTTCTAATCTTGTTAGAAAAATACGATGAAATTGGTTGGAAAACTTCCAAACAAAACCGACAAAAAAAAAGTTCCCATTTTTGTTTTTCAGTCGATATTTTGTGTTTATCAGTTCGATATTCAATTTTGTTTTTGCTCATATTTCTGCCAGAAATTGTTTAGGTTTTACTTTTATCAGAATTAATGAAAAACAAAAAAAAATACAACTTTCACATAGGAATCTTCCTCTATACATGTATCTAAAAAAAAAAAAAATACATACTTCCAATAAATAAAACTTTCTCTTTAAAATATTTGCTCAAAGAAAGAAAAGGATCAAACTAAATAAACTACTTATTGAAAGTGTTTAAAGAGGGTAAAAAATTCTAATAATTATAATTATTAAAAGCTTAAAGATTTAATCAGAGTCATCCACTTAAAAGGGAATTTAAAAGCTCTTTAGTACCAATTTAGCTTTATTTCCGTTTGGAAGTTTCGCATTTTCATTTGTATTTTTTTATTTTTTATTTGAAAGGACCCTTTCACATGACTGCACGAAATAATTAAAATAAATTTTCCTTTTGTCCAAAAATTCCAGTTTTCTATGTTTTATTTAATTTTTTTATTTTTTCAACAGAATTTTTTATTTGTCTGTTTGTCCAGTCGTTTACTTAAGGGCCAACGAATGCTCTGTTCTTTTACTTTTCCCTTTTTTTTTTTTTGAATTTCATGATTGTTTTTTGTCTGTATTTGAAAGGACCACTTTGACTTTTGATTAAATTTAAGATGGAAAAAAAAAACGGAAAATTCAATTCAAATAGCTACATGAATAAAATTTCCGTAAACTTATTTCATCCCACAAAATAAAAGAAAACAGAATTAAATTTGTTCTACAGTTTTGGAATACATGAGCTTATAAAATATTCAATTTTTAAACAAATTTTATTAATAACCATAACAAAATAATATTTTTGAGCAGCTTCAGGGCCTAACTCTTTTTTAAATGGAAAAGTTAGAGAGTTTTCTATAGAAAACGATTCAAAATTCAAGCATTTATTTTTGACTACATCGCGGATAATTTTCATTTATTATCGAAAAAGTTTTTTTTCCAATTATTATCGGAAAAATACTGTAATATTTACATAGTATTATCGTTGTTCAATCTGCTATTGAGAAATTTAAATGATAAATTGTCGGATTTTGACTGCTCGAAGACAATTATTTGAAAAATTAAGTCATATAAAAACTAAAATCAAAAATTATTTAGGAATTAAAATTTTTAATCGATTATATGCGTAATAATTAAGGAGTATTAAAGCTGTAGCTGTCTAGCTTTCATTATCTTCATAGAACTTAATGGATTCAAGGCATGTGAAAATTCTTGCAAGATTAACAAAAGACATATACGCATTTTTTTGGATATATTTTTGCCACTCTTTTTTGAGATGTCAGTGTTATGAGGTCCTGGAGGCTTATTCTCGAACTTAATCGAACTTACTAGTATTCGAGTTGATTCGTATTTTTCCTATTCGTACCGGTTTAATATGTCGTATTCTCGACCAAGATTATCGTATACGAAAGGGGTAAGTATGAAATCATGAAAATCGATTATAGTAAATATTTTACGGTACGGATGACCAAAATACCGATTTTGCAAAACTCGAATCGATTTTGCATATTTCCGTATAATAGTAAACTCGATTGTGTAACCTGGCCTGAATCTAAAAGAGATCGTCATATTCCACTTCAGGATCCAAAAATTAGAGGACATCAACATTTCAGCCTTATAAAGCGGGCAAATTGTGTGAATAATATTTTGTAAAGAATAAGTAAATGATTTTGATTTAGGCTTCCTTTATTGAAAAATGAAGCTACATAAAAACATTTGCGACTTCTTTATAAATAGAGAGAAGTTTCGCAAATGAAGATTTAACAAATATCTTCTGATATGTTAGATAGACATTTTATTTATATAATAACAAATGGAAAGTTTAAACTTTTAATAGTATTCTAATTGTAAAATTCTAATATTTCAATATCGTAAAATTGGAAACTACGAGTCTATACTAGTGGAAAACTATTATGTCTAGTAAAATTTTTTTTCTTTTTTTAGACAAAATTTCCAACTTATTTTTCATTCTTTCCGGGAGAGAATTATACAATTACATAAAAAGTTCATTCAATTCGACTTTTTTCAGGAAAGGATTTCGGACCGGCAAAAACATTTCAATACTATAGAAAATCTATTTAAAAAAAAAAAAAAGTTCATAAAATTTTCTAATTGTGTTCACATAGAACAATATTATAAAGAGAAAATTGGGAAAATCATGTAATTCTATAGACTGGAGGAAAAGTTTTCAATTCACATTTTAGAAACTGGTACAAGTATTCAGGAAATCCCATATAATTGATGGCGACGATATTCCTGTTCAAATTGAAAGTATTTTCTTTCTATATAAAAGTTTATTTGAAATTGAAAATTTCAAAATATAGAATTTTCTTCCTTAATTTTTAAAAATATATAATCCATTCTAGATTTTCTAATTATTAGTAATTAAATAAGATTTTATTCTTCATTATATTTTAATTGAAGATATAAGTATAGGCACCTAAGATTTGTTTCCTTATGCATTTATACTCATTCATCATTGAAAATAAAGTAGTCAAATCCGCCATTCATTTCTTTACATTACATCATAATATTTGAAGGAGTGTCATTAAAGTTTTGAGATTAGATTGATTTCGACTCTTTTGATATGGCAAGTCGAAGTCTTGAATTAAAAAAAGATTTTTTATACTTACGGATCAAAAGTTGCTTATTCGACAATTTAGAAATTTTTCAGTGAATCGACATAGGGGTAAACTAAAGAAAGAAAAGGAAATGAAATGGTTCATATGGGAATTGTACAGTTGGGCATGGTTTGATTAATTACTTTTCGAGGTTAGTGCACAATCGAGTAATTGAGGCCGTAAAGTAATTAATTCCTTCCTATGTTAAAAGCAAGAAATCAAAATTTTGAAGGAAAAATGACTGATTACGAAGAGAAATAAATTCTTATGTGAAAGAAAAAGAAAAATCGTAAAAAAATTACAAAAAAAAAATACAAAAGAAAAAATACATATGATTCTCTTTAGCTATCAATCATTTTTTTTCAGATTACATTATATTAGTGCAATAGAGATAAAAGTTAATCTAGCTATAATAAACAATTCTAACACTTATGTAAATAATAAGAATGCCTATTCATACAGGAACTAACACTTAAAATATTTGTAATATGTATAACAAAAAATCTCTTCTACTCATTTTGGCGCCTAAAAGTATAAAGAAACGTGTGGTTTTTGTTTACAAAAATTGAGTTAAAATAATTTCGATTGTTTTGTTTGTTTCATTCTTTCTTTAATCCAAAATCCATAAAACTATTTTAAAACTATTTATGCTCTCGCTTGCTAAATTATCTTATAAGAAGCACACTCTAAAATAGAACATATTTCATTTATAGGTTAGATTTAGATTTAGATTTCATTTTAGGGTGTTCCTGTACTGCGACCTTAAGATCTATTGTACCCCCTTTTTCTTTGGTGCAATAGTTATAGATTTATAGGTTACTTCATTCTTTCCAATGAAAAATTCTAATTTTCTTTCCCTATTTTATGCGGAATTTTTTGTTTATGTCATTTTCATAGAAGGTATTATAAGCGTCTAATTTCCTTGCGTTTGGTAGTGATTATAATGAACCCGTAAGATTACGTGCTATTTACGCAAATACCTCTGCTTCGATGTCTAATATAAGCATACCTCTAGTAGTAGAAACATAACCAAATTATTTTCCTAAATAAATTACCAACTATACTATAACTAACTATATACTAACTATAGTTGAATAGTTAAATAGATGAAGTACCGACTATTTCATCTATTCAAAGCAGAACATTTTGTAACAATTTAAAATATTAAAACATTTTCTTTTTCTTCTTATATTTAAATTTAAGAAGTCCAAAAAATTTCCAAACCAAATTATACTTTTTTTGAGATTGTATAAATTTGATAATGCTAACGAAAAATATTTGAAAAGTTTTTCTTATCATCTCAGACATTTTCATTTAAAATTTCCATTTCATTTCTGAAATGAACAAAAAAAAAAGTAAGAAAAAGTAAGAAAAAACCCAAATTTATGAGAAAATTTGAATTTACCCGCAATATTTTTTTGGTTTTTCGATAAGATCGAATTTTTCCTTTTTTTTTGGTTTGATAGGGGTTTTGCAAGAAACCAAGAATTATGAATGTTAACTAATTAAGAAAGTAAAATGTCTGCACGTAACCCGCACTTTTTGCAATAATAATTTCATTTAAAACCAACGCAATTAAAGTGAAATAAAAGAAATGAAAAATAAAAGTCAATTTTATTTTTAGTTACATTATTATGGGTAAATCATGATAAAACGTTCTCGTATATACATGTTCAAAGGGGATGATGCCGCAGTTAAACCAACAGAAATAATCAAAATATATGCCCTTAGGAAAAATCTTTTGACCGTACCGAAATCTTCTTTCTCTGTCATAGAATTTGTATAAATATAAATTTATATTTTCGAAAATATTTTCTACAATATAGGAATATATTTGCCGGCAGCAATATTGTGTGAAGTTTTTCTTTAATGAAGTTATGGCTTTTAAACGAAGTTATTTAACTTAATTGGCTGCCGACTCAAGTAATTTACACAAATTACAAAAATTATTAACCAAGTTTTTGTATAGAGTAATTTTTGAATTTAATACAAACTGAAAATGAAGGGTGTACGTGCTTATTGAAAATGAAGGCGTGAAATCGAAACGAATATATTTTGTCATTAATTTTTAAGTTTTCATATAAATATTATTAGTACGTACGTTAATAAAATGACAATTCAGTATGCCATACAATAATTATGTTTTCTATCTGTGTATACACGCAACTACAATAAAATTCCAGGATTCTCTAATACCACTACAGCAAGAGCAGTCATATCGTAAGGCTTCTAGCATTTTAAACCTTGCAATTCTGAACAAATCTTCAAAATTTTAGCGTTATCAGTTGATATTTGTCAATTTTAATGTCATATCAGCCAAAAAAATTTACTTGTTTAAAGTAAAATCATAGAAATTATTAAATTTCACCCAAAATTGTTTAACAACACCCACAGAAAGGTATAAAATGATGCAGAAAGTTCATAATGATAATTGTTTATTAACCTTCTGTGGAATCGGACTACAGATAATGCAAGAAATTTTATCAAATGAAGAGGCAGGCAAAAAATCTCCTCGGGTTGTTCAACTCCAAGAGATTTAAAACCTATGTCAGCGCTAATAAGAAGAATATAAGAGTACTGACAGGACTACTAACCGGATACTGCAGACTCAAACCATAACCTAAAAACCAGAATTTAACTAGATAGCGGATTCTGCAGGTGCAACTGCGGGCATACTGCTTCTGCTCAATTAAGAGGCAATCTCTTGACCCAATCCGTATACTAAAATTCCTAAGAGAAATAGGCCTGGAGGAGGTGCTCTAGAAAGGGAAGTTAACGTAACTACTGCGTAGTACATCTTAAAGGTAGAATTACAAAAACGCCCTAAAAACTTAATCTTAATTGTTTATGAAAGTTGAAAACTTTCGAGTGGAATAAATAATTTTGGAAGGTAGAAAAACGCTACACTATAAGCCAAAAAAAACACGCAAACTTCCATCTAAAATTAAGACAACCTTTATTGTTTTTTCGAGAGCAAAGGCATTATACACACAGAATTCATTCCAGCTACTGAATTTTATTTGGAAGTTTTACAATATTTGATAGCTAAAATTCCTCGAAGAATATACTATAGATTATTTGGCGTTTGTTACATGATAATGCACCAAGTCAAAATTCGTTGGCCAGGGAATGGGTTCATATCAAACTTGATATTGGTTTTTCGTATGGAAACTTGGTACGTATGAAGTGGTTCTATGTAGTTTAGTTTGGGACGATATCAGTAGGTGCAAATAGGTGTATGCAATTTCTTTGCATTGATCTTTTGAAGTTAGTAAGTGATATTAATATTATAGTTTGAAAATTGATAGTAACTAAGAACGAGTTTTACACGACTTAAAATTAAGGTTAATTTACATTTCGAAAATTTTTCGATTTTTGACGATAATTGAGATATACAGATATACAAATAATTCCAATAGGAACCCAGTGTATTTGTAATAATTGAGTAAAAACAATTTAAGTGAATAGAAAATTGTTAATAAATCTATAAAAACTAAATTCCAAATTAATTTTAAGTTCTTAACACGCCAACAACCAACTATTTATTTATTTTGATTGTGATAATTTTATGTCCTACTAAATGCCAAGTAAAGTCAAAATAATATATTATTTTCATGGATGCCATTTATTTTGATTTGACATATCCGATGTTTTAATTCCATAAACTTATACATGGTATGTTGAATTATTTGAGAACAATAACCGCGAATAATTTGATATATATGATATATATATATATATATATATATAAATCCCTGTAGGAAATGGAATGCTTTCAGAACTAGTTTTGAATATCATTATTGGTTAATGCATCTAATCACAGTTAAGAGTGTAGCGAATTTTATGTTTTAGAGAGATGTAATAAGAAGGTCTCTGCAGCGGATCGTTTCTGCATTACCAAAAAGAATTAGTGATATAGGAACAAGTTACAGAAATGGTGTTATAAATTTCTTACTGTATCTTTTAGAAAGTCAAATTTTCAAAGTTCCAATATAACTAAAAATGAATCAAAGATTCAAGTGATAGATTATACTTAATGTGGGATTCTTTCAATTTGAAGTTAAGTTGTTGTGCAATGAATTTCTTTGGTCACAACCAACGTTCCCTTGAATTTTTAAAATCCATGGACGGTATAAAGTACAATGTGGGCAACCCTTTTGAATTTAAAAAAAAGTCGAGCAAAATTTAACAAAAAAAACAATCAAAAGAAGTGTCAATTAACATTTTATTTCAACTATTTTACTAACTACGGCATATTAAAAGAAACAGCCCAACAGCCATGAACGTGAATCCGTGGGGAAATCTTCACGCATTTATAAAATGTGTGCATTTACGCAATGAAAATTATGACAAATTTCCAAAATATTTTCGAAAAAATGAAGTTTTTGCAATATTTCTTGTGGTGTTAATGTAATCCTGGGAGGCCGCCCGCGCGCCCAGCTTAGAGGGAACGTTGGTCACAACTATAATTTTTTTCACACGAGTTCCAATCTTGTTTTGAACTTGTAATAGAATTAAAACTAAAGCCACAATAGATTAGACTCGAAGAATTACCTTTTGAATTACTAGATAACTAGTTCCGTATGCAGAATAGTAATGCCTTATCGAGTTAGTTCAAATTGTAATTTGAATTGAATTTGAACTCTTAATTTCCTACAGGGATACTATCATAAAAAAATAAAGTAATATTTAAATATTCGGGTCAAAGCAATAAGTATTTTCGATTCATTTAAGTTTACCGCGTAAATTAAAAACAAATTCTTATGCTAATTACGCGAATAAGTCAAACGTAAGACTTTAAAAAGTAAAAAAGCAATGCGAAATAAATGAGTTAATTCTTTGAACTGTGTTCTTAAGCCACCTTTTGTGTGTGCGTGTTAAAGATAAAAGAAAAAAAGGTAGTAAGAAAAAGGTGCGAAAAACACATTCGTTTTCCTAGATTGTTTCCAAAAAAAACGAATATAATAAAAAAAGGTACAAAATTATTTTTCTAAAGTCGATAAATGAGAGCGGCTGTAATTAACATTTTCTATAGCGTCAACACCTTTTGAAGGTACCACTGCGATCGAAGAAAACAAAAAACAGCCCAAGAAAAAAGGTTAAAAATATATCTCAAGATAAATGACTTTTTGCCTATTTACTCGTTGGTCAGTCATTAATAATTGAACCGGATTAACTTCATTTTGTCACTCACAGTGGTGATACTAGATTAAAAGAGAATTATTATGGAAATAAAACAAAATTTAACATAAGACAAATCATCGAGATAAACTCCATAAAATCCATAACATTATACCTTGTTTTCCATTGTTTTTCCTTATAATATGTTATATTATAATTCCTCAAATATGTAACTTGTTAGAAGAATTACTTACTTAAAATCCATGCAGTATATATAGTGTTGACGACCATATAAAATTTTGGTGGATTATTGAATTATTTACAATAAATTGTATGGTCTTTATACAAGCATAAAACCTTTACAGTATAATATCTTTAGTTTTCATTGCTAAATCATTGTTTCACATACTGATTCCATATATAGTGTCTCTCATCATAGACCATCCCATGTTATCGTACAACGACCTCCAGCAGAGTTACATCACACATCATAGTTTATTATATAATATGATGTTGCCCGAAAACATGAACAGAAATTCGAGACGACCATAAATTTTAGTAGATTTTTAGAGGCCCTACAAATTTATATAGTATCTTCAAATGAAATATATACGGTGAGATCTATTCCAATATAATATTCTATATATATATAAAATACATATAGACAATGATTTAACCTTTCAAAAAAAAGGGGCTATATACCCAAATGGATTTAGAAAATTTTGACATTTAATGTGACTTTGAGACTTAAAATTGATGAACCAAAAAGTCTGTCTAGTTGAGATATGGTAAAATTAGATGTTTATATTTTCCAAAGAAAGTATATGGTCAAAATAATTTACCGAAATTGTCATATTTTGGAAGACATCGAATTTTGCTACATCAAATAACTAAAGAACTATAATAACTAGGAACAAGGTGATGTTATCATCGAACAAACTCCTTAATTGCTTTGTCGTGATAATTTCCAAACAACTATCATTTTCTTAAAGTTTACTAACATAAAACATTATAGTATATATATATATATATAATACTTATATATAAAGTAAAATAATGGGGAATATTATATGGACGATGTTTAAGACTTGTACCTGTTTTGAAACTTAATATCCTTTAAGCCGATTATTAGCTACAATCTGGTGTGATACTTTTGAACATATAAAAACTGTCAAAGTTATTTGATGTAACGTGAAAATTTCTACCCCTTAGTACTCTACTCGTATATATTATTTTTAGTATATGTACTTAAATTTGGCAGTAATCTGTTGAATAAAGGACACTAAGGATAATATTATGGATTTTGTATATATGGGTTTTTCTTGCCTATATAATATCATAAAATTCTTCAGTTATCCTTTTTTGCAATGTGTAAAGCTCAGGTCTAATTATGGATATATGTCAATTATATGGTTGGATTTATGTTCCATTTTTAGTATACTCTCGGGTGAGTTTAATTTTAGGATATGTTTTAAAAATTTGTCATGTTCGAATGGTGGCACTTAATTTTTTCGGAATTTCTATACTCTTTCAAACTTTTTTGTTTTTTTATGAAAAAGGAATGGCAATTTGGTAGATACACTGAATTAATTTTTTTGATCATAAATAATAACTGCATATTGTACCAAGCTAATTAGCGGCAGCCCGCAGGAAAAAGAACAGATCCAATTGATGATTTTTTAATTAGATATGTTCGTTTTAAATTCGTTATTTGAAATTAGAACAGATGTGATTTGGATGCTATTATTTAGGTAGTTCCAAAAAAAGCGAGGGAATTTATAGTTTATTTTTTTATAAATGAAAAATTCTTATAATTAAGCACTAAATATTTAAACCAGTTTATTTTTCCTTTCATTTAAAAATTCTAGGAGTTAATAGTTGGGTATTAAAATTGACAGGATTCACAATTTTAATATTTCGAAAAACTGTTGTATTTATTTGAATGGTATTTAGAAATTACTAGGGTATTCAATAATTTCTCAATTTTGAAAAGAGAACGCGCTGCTAATAGGTCCATTTTTTTGTTATGTGTTGGTAAAGCCTTCATATGAATACGTGTCAAGTTTCACGTCGATAGGTCATTTCAGTATTTGTTTAGAAATTAATTGAAGTTGACGTGTCATTGAATTTTTTTAACATGGAAAAAATTGAATATCGTGCAGTGATTAAATTCGTTATTTTGGATAGTTTTCCACCTACAGGAATTCATCCAAAATTGTTGGAAGTATATAAGGATGCATCACCTTCACTTTCCACGGTAAAAAAAATGGGCTGCCCTTTACAAATCTGCTCGTACAAGCCTCGAAGATGATCCACTCGAAGGGCATCCAAAAAGTGTATCAACAACAGAAAACATACAAAAAATACAGAATATTATTTTGGAAGATCGAGGAGTGTCTGTTGATGAGATAGCTGACACCATAGGTATCTCACAAAGATCGGTACAACACAGCTTAGCTGAAGTTTTAGGTTTTAAGATGCTTTGTGCAAAATGGGTGCCGTATTCGCTAACAATGGTACAAAAACACCTTCGAATTCGACTTTCTCAACAACATTTGGACCGTTTAAAGAAGGATAAAAAGAATTTCGTACGTCGATTCATCAGTACGCATGAGACTTAGGTCCATCACTATGATCCTGAATCGAAACAAGAAGCTAAAAGAGGTATAGTAGCTGTAGAGGCGTATTTTGAAGGCCCAGCGGATTTTCATTTCAGGGATGGAATCCTTAAATTGGAGAATCGTTGAAACAAGTGTATTGAAGTTCAGGGAAATTATACTGAATAATAAAATATATTTCATTTACCAAAACAGTGTTTTTCTTGTCTAAGTTGTGAAATTGTTGAGTATCCTAATATACGTAAGCTACATTGACTAGATTATACAATAACTTCAGTGTGGGAATGGTCGAATATGTTCAAATCTTGTTTCTAGAAACTGATGAGACTTTGGTTCAAACCCAGATCTCGGTTCTTCATAATTTAGTTTTTCTTTGCCTACAAAATTTTATGCAGAACTCACATAGTGAGTAAGAAACAATTCACTAAGTTTCATTCGAATTCTCACCAATGTATTCCCAGATGTCTTATCGTTTTAAGGTGGTGACGTCTTAAATCCCAACAATAAGATTAAAGAGAGAAACAATTTTCTAATACAATTTGTATTAGAATCTTTGTGTTTAAAAGGTATTTCCTGTTTTCACGTCCTCTAATTGCAGGCTTTGTTAATATGAAGAGGACATTGTGCTTATCTAAATAGATTTCTTTTTGTGCAATATATGATATAGAGGCGTCGTTAAACCCTATATATGAGTACGTCAAATGTGTTGCTTGTGAAGTAATTAACTAAATCCCTTTCAGGTGTTTGAACTGATGAACTATTCCCAAAAACATATTTCGCGTAATAAAATTTAAATATTGCATTTTTTAACTAACACAAAACTTTATTTTCATTATATTCGAATTTGAAAAGGAACAAATTTCTATTCAAATATAACGTACTGTAATTAAAAAAAAAGTTATAAGTTATTAAGCTATATAAGATCCCCTCAAATATACTAATTGGTAAGTTCCAATTGTTTTTAACAAGTAAGTTCCTTAAAAAGCATTTTTATATATTCTTAAATTAAGTCTTAGAAATTTTTGTATTTTACTAAATTACAAAACTATAATAAATATGTCACGAAGTTAATTAAATCCAACAAAAAGTCTAGCACAAAACCAAACTTTTATAGCACTATTCTCATATAAGTCCGTATATACATTTTTACTGGGAAATAATGTTGTTCGTATTTGGGATGCGTGATTGTGAGCAATAAAGATTTAAAAGATTCATTTCAAAGAATTTTCTATTTTTTTCCTCATTTCACCATCTGCTACTGTCTTTCATTTCAAGAGGACACTTCACATTTTCTACTTACATCGTAAAGTACTTTACTTTATTTCAATTACAAAGGGGTCTTCTCACTTTACTTTCGGTACTTTGTAAGTGAGCGCGAATTGTTTTAAATTTCATAGTTACTATTGTCCATGGTGGTAGAATAGTATGATATTATTTCGTTTACGTGCTGCATTTAATTTTGTCCTCATAAATTTTTTCGACTTAATTTTATGATATACTTGTTCCATCTGCTAGTAGTGCAGTGGACATGTTATATAAAAGTTTCTCTCGTTAGATTATAAAATCTTTTATATTTACTCTTATTGTTTACAACATTATATATGAAGAAATTATATTTAAAAGAATTTTAAACTTAAAGAAAATTTTTTGTTGTTATTTAAAATCTTAGTAGTAAATCAACAGATTCGATAAAATCTAATTAAAATATGAGATATAGCTGACTTATGAGTTATCTCCTGAAACCAAGCAGCGAAGATAAGCTTCCGAGCAGGACAATATTTCGCATTAAATTGCTGTTGTACTCTTACACCAAGTTTAATTTGGAGCAAGAAATTCTGAAATTTCTGTTTCAGCTTATTGGACTCATTTTGTGTTTTTTAATACTTAAATGTTGGCGGTCTTATTTCAGCATTTGATAAACATAAATCGAAAAACCATGACCACTCAAATTGATATTTTCTATCAATTTTTATTTTCTTAATTTTTTCTTATACTATTTTCTACACAATTTGGTTCGTAATTTTCATGTGTGTAGCTAGCCCTGGCCCCCGTACAAACAATGAGATTCGAACGTCGTCTGTGACTGCTCAATTGAGACTCCTCTCCACTACATATTCGATATCCGTTATCACTAGAGGTAGCTGCCCCTCATCTTTTAGAAACAGAACATACCTACCATCCTAGCTATATGTATGAGATGGGTTTTTACTTTGTGTCATATAACCGAACAGGATCTTTCGTTCTACAATGTTGAATTCAATTTGGTTAAACAATTAAAATAAAATATTATACTTGAAGTTGCATCCCAGGTTCTCTACCAATTATAATGTCCCTTTTCTGGAAATATCTTTCTCTATAATATAGTTTTGATACATCGCCGATAGATGGGCAATATTTCGCCGTTTGATAGTGGAGAATTATATACATGTGGGAAACTGAAAAATGTGAAATTGCAATCCCATGGGTTCGAACTCAGTATTCTTGGTTTACTACTAAATTTACTAAATTGTCTTTCTCACTAAGCCAACGATTCTACTTCTTCAAGTAATTCAGATTCTCCACTTGTTTTGTAAAACTTTTCGTGTATTATTTATTTTACTCCTACATACATATATATTAATTGTGAGTTTCACGTTAGAGAGGAGGCCATACCTTCTCTGATTCATTTCATATAATCCAGTGAATTGGTCTTTCAAAATCTTTCAAAGGATAGAAATTATATCTACATTACATCAAAATGAATAAATTCACGATATATAACTAGTGATAAACACCTACAATACATAATATTTTGAATTACTTCAAAAGTCATAATGTATGAAAAGAAAAAAATAAGTTTTTTGCAAACAATTTAAACTTGGCGATATTATTTTACAACAAATTACAAAGTTTACAAAACGCAAAAAAAGATAAATAGTATAAAATTTACATCCGTTCATGTTGTCTTTTATAGTTTACACAACTTTGTTTGAAATTATTTTCGAAAATTTTCATATTATCCAAAACATCAAATGTGACAATTTTTGAGTACAGACTAAATTGAGAAAATTTTCTTCCTTTCTTTTCTTTTACTATGAGTACGATTAATACCCACTTTTAAAACTTCTATAACGGTTACAACAAGGCGTTTATAATACTTGTAACTTTTGGTTATCCTGCCTGGAAATTTGTTTTCTTCGAACGTGTCATTAAGAAGAAGAAAAAAATGTCGTTATTTATCCAATGTGAAAAGTCTTTTCGAAAAGAAAACTTTGTCCTTGTTTCATGGCAGTAGTCAACAGCCGTTATGAAAACTGTACAGTGGGTATATATACTGCACCTTCATCTTATCGTTATACAATGGTTTACTTGAGAGAAATGTCAATGTTTCATCTATTCAAATCTATATAGAAATGTTGTGTACGGGTGTGTACTACGATATTAAAAGAGAACATTAAGAATAACTAGCTAAGCATTTTCTATGGGAATAAAATTCAAACGACATAAAATTTCATAGAAATTGTATCAAAACGACGAACTATATAAGAATACCTGAAGCAAAAGTTTTTAATTACATTTACAGGTCGAAAAGTAATTGACACGAATTGATGGACGCCAATTGTTAAATTATAATAAAAGGAACGACGACATCTGAGAAAAGTATGTTTAGTAACTTTAGTTAGTAAAGTAAAAAATTTATTATATTTTCTTCTTTTTTTTTTTGAAGTTCGAAAATCTGACAAAAAAATGTACTCAATTAATTAGTGCTTAAATTTAGTTTATAGTATTTGTGCATTTCAATTATTTATTTAATATTCTATACAAATATAACCACTTCATAAAGCTTTAAGCAATATAGTGTAAATAATGGATTTTCCAATATTTATACTAAACTAAACTAACTTTCCGTTCACATATACCAAATTCAATTAACATTCGGAATCTACTATAGTAAGTGATAAGCAAATATTTTATTATTAATACAAGTAATAACTTATATATTGTTTGTTTTGTTGATTGATATTAAGTGGTTGTATTTTGATTTTTTTGTATCATATTGGTAAAATTTTAATTATGATTTAATTTTATATCGAAATAATGAATCGTAATAAACTAAATAAAGGGTGTTCAAATTTGTGGTATACTTTTTAAATTAGCCGCCATTTTTACAGGTACTAGATTACACCGATGTTTTTTCATGTATGAAGTAAATAATTCCAGTTATTAAAAATGGATCGCTACACGAGTGAACAGCATGTTTTCATTATTAAAATTTATTTTAAATATGGTGAAAGTTATTCAGAAGTTGGAGGAAAATGCTCCGACAAATCATGCTTATTAAACTTATCACTGATAATTTGAAGAGACTGGTTCAGTTCAAGATCAGAGAGGCAGAATTTATCTTCGTAGTGTGGTCGGTCAAGTGAAAATATTGCAGCTGTCTTACCGCAAGTGTTGCTGAAGAGCCAATGACATCAATTCGTCATCGTTCACAGCAATTAAACCTTAAACCTAAAAAAAAAGTTATGGTGAAAGATTGACAACCTGCCGAGCTAGCAGAGGAGGTCACTTGAACGACATTTTTTTCTTTATTACTGGGGACCAATGTATTTTAATTTCCAATAAAAATAAATAAAGATTTCACACAATTTATGTGTTTTATTTAAAATTCAAAAAGATACCTCAAATTTGAACACCTTATATAATGAAACCTTTTTTTGAGCGGTTTTTTATGCGGTACATATATGGAAAAATTATATGTGGTAGACCAAAAATCTCAACTATCCTCATCCAAAATATTCCAATGTTTTTCGATTACAGCTTCTTGGAGGCCAGTGTACATACCTATTTCTCGAAATTACCGATTTACCGAACTTATGCTCCAATAAGTTGATTATTTGATCAGCAGTATGGATTCCATGTTATGCCGTCTTATTGAAACCATATGCAAAACCAATCAATTCCATACATTTTTGGTCATAAAATATTGGTTATTATAGCTGTTATAATTTGTAACATTTCAAAAGTTGTGGCTTTGTCAAATGCAAAACATAACACTCTTATTGAAAAGTTCTTTAATAAAATGCTGCACTTTTAAAACGGCGAAACGGTACGATGACGGAAGATAATAAAGACAAGCAACGATGAACCCGGAACTGAACGCCTAGTACAGACATACTTTTAGGAAAAATTCATAATTAATATTCACTAATTTTAATGATTTATTTATGAGATTTTTGTTTATAATCTAACCTATATTAATATTGGACTAGTTTAACGGATTTTTATCCATCTCCTTTTTCTGTACTAATTTTGCTCCAATTTAATACAAGATTTTACATTACAAATTTCAATTCGATTCGTTGAATCAGTTTTCAGATATCTTATAATTTATTCTATATAAAAAAAGTCATCTTCAGGATTTCAAGCATATTATCTAAAGAGTGCTTGGTTGTCTTGTAGACGGACGAGTGGATGATCGGATATCTAGAATTTAGCATTAATACTAATATATCCTTGACACTCCTTACTTATTTCTTGATATTTGTTTGTGGTAAAACACAAACCTAACCAGTGTCATTAAGAACATTTCAATTTTTTTACTTTTATAATGACAATTGCATATATTTACTGACATTATTAAAACCCCGAACCAGAAGTTAGCCTCAGTTTAAAACAAAATCAAAGGCAGGAGCCTCAGAAATCCGCATAATGAAAGTCATTTCTGCTGAATACCTATTTTGTTTTTCGGCCATGAAAAGCTTTGATATAAATTCAAATACAATCAAATAAACCGTTTACTATTTAACAAATTCATTAACAAGTAGAATGGGATAATACTATTAAAATACCAAATAGCTTGTATTCAAAAACATACATTTTCCGATTTAAAATACTTATTTATCAAAATAGTTCTGTGCGATATTTTCCATCATCAAAACTTTTAAATTCCTTCAATTTCTCCAACGTCAATAATTTGTTCGAATTAAAACTTTATATTGCTTTGTCGAAATATGAATCAATTAATGTTTATGTATGCGCACCTGTATTACGATCGTAAACTAGATTTTTTTATTTAAAATGCAACTAGATGAAAAACTTCCAGAAATTTTCTTTTAACTTTACCTGATGCTATTTTCACTTTACCTATAAGTACTATACAACACTCTATACATATATCAAAACGAAAATGTTCCTACTTTTTCTCAAATGTTTTAAGTTATGAAGTTCCTTGGTTGGTCTCTGATGGAGATAACTTCTTGAATAACTTCAAACCTGTGAACATTATTTCTAAAACAAAAAAAAAAAAGGAAAAAAAGACTGTACAAATTGAATTCAAATAGTTTTTAACGTTGAAATTGGGTAAAGACAAAACTTTCTTTAAGTTGAAAATTTGTCAGAAAAAAGAAAATATTTATTAGTTTTTCGTCACTGAGGTAATTTTCCGCAAATGAAATTATATAAAAAGAAATTTATGCTTTTCAAAATTATATAATTTGAGCTTTTTTTTGTTAATTATTAAAATTAGGAGAAGAAAAATTTCACATAAAGACATTTTCATATTATTATTTTTAATCTAATATTTGGAATTTGTTAAAATTATGTAATTTCAAAGATTTTATGAAGTAATTTTATTACTAAAATTTAGTGCAAAGTAAAACTATTTATCAAATTTTGATTTGGAAAATATATTCCTTATGTATGTTGTTTCGAAGGAAATTTTAATTGTAGAAAATTAGAAACTTACAAGCAAATGCTCATAAATTTCAGAGTAAAAATTATTTGCTTTAATAAAACGAATTAGGTGACTCTTTTAAACCCGATCTTTATGGAGATCTTTGAGAAAAGAAACAACATAGGCATTCTGATAGCTTCAAACTAAGGTAATTACTTATCTTAAGCATTAGGTGACAATTTAATAGCTATGACCTATAATTTGTCACTTTCAAATGACAAATGTTTCGCGTGATGTATGAAAGAATCGATTGTGACTTGTCACCTTACAAAATTTCACGGCAGATCTGCCTCATTCAAAAATTACACTCTCTATTCAAAGATACAGAACTACTAGGAAAATATCAAATCAGAAGCAGTAAGTAAAACAAATCCAATGGCAGGCGTCAGCCAGCATATTACCGCCATCATGATATTCAATGGAATTATATAAATGCCACCTATTCAATTTGTTAGCTCAACCACCATAATAAAGGTTTTACATACGTATATAAGGGAAAGGATGTAGAAGTTATAGACGTTGTATGTCCAGGATTTAGGTAAAATCCAACAAGTTTATAAGCCAAAGTGAAAATAGAATTGAAAGTGTTTTAGTTATAGCTTGTTACTAGTTAGTGAGTAAAGGATTTTCTAGTTCAAAAAATTCAAATTTTTCAGTTGTCTAGATTTGTTAATTGGACCGAATTTTCCGGAGACCGATGGCTGGTTCAATTATAAGCTCCGTAAAAAATTCGAACATTTTTTTTATGACTTTTTATGTCAACCATATTTAATACTCATTCATTGCAGTATTATTTTATTTTTTTTTGTACCAATTAAAAGCAAAAAAATGGAAAAGAAAAGAATTTTCCAGGTCAAATAGCATTTCAGGATATTCATCCAGACAGTACGATGACCGTTTATAACCTCATTGTAATAGACAACTAGAAAATGAAAAACTCAACTAAATGGAAATATACCTCTTTAAAAGACAAAAAAAAGAAAAATATATCGGAAAATCGAAATCTGTGCCAGTAAAGCAAGAGATTACGAGAACCGTAAACAGTTTTTCCATTCCTTTAAGAAAATAATAATATACTTTTTCTTCATTTCATATTAAGAAAGTACACAACTAGACTATATACTATACTTCGTATCAGAATCATTTTGTGTGCCAGAATTTTCCTGAAAATTCTATAGATTTACACAGGCAAAAATCTCGTATTGTTTGGAACTAAACGAAGAGAATTTTATAGTAAAAGCTGGAACTATAAAATATACACAAGAATGTACAATGGATTCGTTTGAATTCGAACGTTTTACACAGTATGGAACTTATATATACTATAAGAAATTACCTGCTGAGCAAAAGATTGTGTTGTGGGGTTCGATTTCATTATGAATACCACCCATTGTAGGAATTCCGACTATCTAACTATTACCATCGCCATCATCATAATCATTTCAAGCACTTTCTGCTTTTATTTCATTAAAATTTTCTTCTTTTCTTTAAGGCGTCGATAGACGACTATATACAATAAAAAGTCTTATGTCCATCTAAAATGTTCACAACAGAAACTCGGGCGTCATCAAACGTTTAATGTTTCTTATATAAAAGAAATCTTTTTTTTAACATCACAATATGCTTGTGTACACCTTTGTGTAAAACTAAGCAGGATGAGATCAGGTAAAAAGAACATCAGCATTTTCTGAAATCTGCGTTTTGAATTTTTTTCTATTGTGGACTTTAATCTCACTAAAATTTCTTTTCCATTGGACAACGTTTAGCTGTATTCGTCTACAATATGTTGGAATTCAATATATCCCTTCAATGTTTCCTATTGAATAACAGGTGGGTATCATCTTTACCTTTTATATTTTTATCTTAACTATCTCGTCTTGCCATCTTCAAAGTAACTCCAAGCTATGAGTCTTCTTTTTCCTGACTTATGATGTTTTATGTATATATGTATGTACTGTGCCGAATATACATATATACTATACATATGTAGAAATAAGACTTATCGATTGGAAAAATTATTTTACAAATGAATGTCAGAAGAAGCTATGAGAATAACTTACCTTGAGAATTTTTTGCCGGCTACTGGAACTTATATTAAAACAACGTGTGAGAAACCTTCTTGTGAAGTTATTGCCTGCTGCTTTGATAGATGTTTCTTGAAATCTGAGATGGATGAATTTAAAAGAAAAGAAAAAAATTTCCGTTGAATATGTAAGAAAAAAATTATGTAACAATTGAATTTGGTGGAAGTTTTGAAACGAGTTTGCCCTTTTTTCATATTTTATTCTTTTACACAATTGTATTAGGATTTAATGATAAATTTATTTTCTTCTATACTTGTACATCATCTCCAATTTTTGAAAAAAGATAATAGGATTTTTGTTCAAGGTGTCGAAAGATCTAATTATCATCACGGGTGATCAAGTTAATGTCTACAAAAGGTCTGCTTTATTCTATACATAATAATTTCTTTTATTCATTTAATTTAAGATCATATTTAAACCATATTTCTATTCTGAAATTTTAACGTGATGAATTTTAAGATGAAATACTTATCTATTTTAATTTGAAGGCGCTGGCTGCATTTAAAGTCTATGTTGATAGAAAAAGTCAAAATATTTATGATATAAGAGAAGTTTTTGTTGCCTAGGCAATAATTGAAAAATCCTATTATTTCACATTCTATTGAATGGGCCAAAATGCCATTGTATCTTCGATTACGACAAAATAAAGGTATTGATTGAATCCAGCTGGCGTTTAACCAGACGATTGACTTAGCAGAATCCATCACTAAAACACTAGATCACATCTGACATATGATCACTCGTTGAAAATTGATAGAGCCTTCTTAGTTCATACTGTATATAATCCTGACTTTGCAGTATCAGACTACCATTTTTTCAGTCTCTGAAGAACTCTTTTAAAGGTCTAGATTCGATTAAGGTATGTATTGTACTAGTACTGCGACTTTTGAGTTCTATTGTAACCCCTTTTCTTTAGTCCTGTAGTTTGATTTAATTCCCATTCTAGAGTAGCTCCTCCAGGCCTATTTCTTTCAGGAATTTTAGTATTCGAAATGAATGTCTATTGAGTAGAAGCAGTATTCCTCCACATGTTTCCTGCTCTTACGGCGTAGTGCTTTGCAGTCGGAAAGAATGTATATTGCTAGCTAATGCAACTCTTGGTTTTTTAAGGTATGATTTGGATCTTAAAGGTCTAATGTTGACTTCAAAAGGAACTTGTGAAAATAACTTTTCTCGATTTTTCGCCCACAATCTCTAAATGTTCTACAATGACGGTTTAAGAAAAGATAATGCAACAATTTTTTCGGCCCATCCAATACATACGACTCGATTATATATTTCTTTTTTATAAAAAAGGAATATTAATAAAAGATTTCAAAATTGCTTGATACTAAAAACCCCTTTTGAACAACAGATCGTTAGATAATAATTGAAAAATATGTACTCTTACGATTGTATGCCTTCTGGCTATTATATTTTCACATAAAATCGTTTTTAATGTGAATTCCAGTTAAAATTATTTCATATTAAAGAAAGAAGAAAAAAATTCCCTAAACAATAATTTTTACTGAAATCTTACAATTTTCCAGAAAAGAAAAGTCAAATAAAAATATTTGTTTGTTCGCATATTTTTTCTGCTTTTTTCTTTTTGTTTTATTCATATTTCCGTACGGTCTCTGGGCCTGTAGAATTTATCTTTATGGTAAAAAATTATGTTCCATCAAATACATTTACATTCCACATGAGTTGCCTTCTTTTCATCCTTAAAATTATCACTGGGATTTGGTTTCTTTCGTTTTTTTTTTTTTGTTGTCCCTTTAAAACAAAATACCATCGGGACATATAAAAATCAAAACCTTTTCTGGAAATTGATTTTCGGAAAGGAAAACAGAAATAAAAACCATAAAAAACAAATTATATAAAAAAAAATTTTTCTTTTTTTTTTAAATTTAATTTTAAAATCGAATTTTATATGAAAGTATTTTTGTTATGGTTTTTCCAAAAGCGTTAAAAATTAATTTCTTACTAAATTTTTAATTTTCTTGTTTGAATTCATGTAAAAGTGAAAGCATATATTTAAAGTCTACATTCACTAGGACTTAAATTTAAAGAAAATACTGGGTGTTCAAAAGAAAATAGAAAATGTGGAAGAAAAATGATTTCCAAACCCTTTGGTTATTTTGTGTCATGATTAGAAGAAAATGATGAGGAATGAATGCACCAAACAGGAGTTATTAATGGCTCTCTGTAGATAAGTACTAATATTAAAACATTATTGAAGGATCAAGTCGAGACAAACCAATCATATTAACCTACATAGTTATCTCAAGTATAACTGAAAAGATAAATTTCATATGTAAAACCATGCAGAATTCGAAAATAGAACACTAAGAATTGGCATTGCTATAAAGGTTTCTTCGTATTTTTATTGGCAACTTTAATATAAATATTTAGCATTGAATGGTTTACAAAGAATATACTAAGAATATTGCTTTGTTTAAAAAATATTAATTTTGTCGAAAGCCAAATCATCAACTAGAGCACAGTGAAGAATGGGTCCTTTTCTTTTATTATCTTTAGATCCTCGTGGCTAGTAACGAGTATCGAGTTTCACAAATATTTATTTATTTCTTTTTACCTCAAGAATTAACTGAATTTAATGAAGTCTAACCAGGCAACTCCATTAGACTTTTTTCAAGACTTATTTTCAGTCAGACTGAAAAAACGTTTTGTGGAAACTCTAAAATTTTGACTTTTTTCAGTCCGACTGAAAATATGTCTCGAAATAAGTCCAATGAAGTCGTGAGGTTAAATTTAAGAAACTCTAATAGTTAAAATGATACGAATTTAGTTCGCCGAAATTAGAATCTCGGAGAATATGCATACATTGCCATTTCCATACATTTTCTATTGGCTTTTGACATAAACGTTGTAGATAGGCCTACACCCAAATAAAAACTAGTTAGTTTTATTGAGTTGAACCAACTTTTGCGAATACTGTCGTAACTAAAAATTTTCCTCAAAATATTTAAATTGTATAAATATTAAAGTCTTTATTCTACACCATTTGTTTAATCATAAGACGAGTATCTGAAAATGTTATTCTGCATGTCAATTTTAAATACTGCCTTAACCTTTTTTTACATCGAAAGAATGAAAAGGAAACCTTTAAAGACGAAACATTACAGTCGTTAAGTTTCTTGAATAATGCCAGAAGTTTGGCCTATATTACATAAACTTACTTATTTTTAAAAGATGACATTTCCACTTTAACTTGAAAAGCTTAAACTTTTACGTCGGTTTTTTTCAAACGGAATAAATGTAACCATATAGTTTAGAAATTGTAAATTTTTCTACCATATCTATTTGCTTATTTAAGCTCATTATTAAGTAATAGAATGTCACTGTGTAATTTGTCGTTATTGAATGAACCTTTAAAAATTTGTGCAGCTTTAATTATATTTTTCCAGATACATTTTTCTTTTTTAATATTTAAAGACGCATGATGTAAAAAGGAGAATTCTCGTAATCGTATTGTTATTTCGCATAATCAATGGCACGGGTATATACAATTTCTGCATTCTTAAAAAATCTTATTCTCCTTTTCAGTATTTAAATTTCTTATACAAGTATAATCGTTTATCTGAGATCCAAAAATTTATCATTTAATTTCTGCTCCAATTGGACTTTAATGTTCAACACTATGCTATAATTTTCTGTGCTATTGTAAGGTGTTTTTTTTTGTGAAATTATTGCTATATGGGACTAAGAATAATTAGGAAAGGCTAGGCTTGGTTAAACGAATATTAATACTATTAATTTTTTTAAGAACTGAAGAAATTTTCACACTTAATAACTTGAATTCTCCAGATAAAAGTACCACAGTTAGGCGTCGGTTATAGCTTCATAGTTACAAGGAAGGAAATAATTTTGGAAAGGAAAATTAACTCATTTCAAAGATTATTTTTTTAAAAAATAATAATACAAAATATGGAAAATAGTTTAATAAATAGATTGCAGATAAAAAATCTTACGTATATAACGTATTTTGCTTTTTATAATTATTTTTATAATTGCAATGATGAAAAATAATTTTCTTGATCAGCAGTTTTTCTAAAGGTTCAAGCAGAATGACGGATCCACTACGGATTCACGACGTATTAAAATTTTAAATATATACGTTTTCAATTAGACTTCGCAGATCGTGACGGATGTACGACGGACTATTTTTAATACAATCTGAAAACCAAAACTGTAGAATCCGTTGTGCATAACAGTTTTTGAAATTTTCATTCTTTCTAGTGAAGAGCATCCTATTTGTTGCTTCATTGAAGATTTTTCGTCCATTTTTAACCTGAAAATTGGTCATGCAAAATCAGAACAAATGTCAGTTTTCACTTATTCCATGATTTTCATTATTATAATGATGAATCTATAATCGATGCCTAATGCTCTAGACAGATCTCTAATTTTAATTACAATAATTATTATTTATTATTCAATGAAGTTATTTCTTTTATTATTGTTTTTAACAAAATTTCAAGAAATATTTGGAATAAAAAGAGTTTCTTCTCATTTTAAGATTATGTGAAAGAAGAAAACATGTCAAAATCAGAAGAAGTTTTTATAATCTTCAAATGTAGATGGCCCTGTAAACAGTGTGGGGCAAAAATTAACTACTTCTTCACAATTTCATTTGATAATTAAAACAATAATGATGCTTGAAATAGAAAATTAAAATTGATCATTATTACTTAAATAAGGGTGATTAGCGCGTTTAAATGATCGATTGGGCAATAATGATCATTAAAATCGGAGATCTGTCTAGGATATAAGGCGTGGGTTATAGAAACTTTTGGAATAATTGCCAGTATATGAATATTAAAACAGTTGTCAAATAGAAATAAAACAATTGATTTTTTTTTATAAGTTGATAAATAGTTTGTTTGTATTTACAAAATAATTACAATATTTTAATAATATTAAAATTTTTCATTTTCTTTTCTTTATAATTAAATTTTCTTTTATATTTTATTTTTATTTTTAGTTTTAATTATAATATTTTTGTTTCTTTATTTTCATTTAATAAACACAAAAATAAATATTTTATATATTTTTATTTTTATTTAATGAATTTAAATATTTTAAACCGTGTGCTCGAAAGAGTATTTTCTTTTTCTGTTTTTTACTTTTTTCAAATATATTACAAAATTAATTAAAAACTAAACTAAAAAAAAAAATAAAAACAAACAATTAAAATTATATTTATCTAAATTAAATACATTTAATTTAATTTACAAAATTAAATATAAATTAATATTAATAATTATCAACGAGGATTCTTCATTTCTTTACATTTTCATAATTACAATTAATAAAAAATATTTATTAATTAATAATAATCACTTTCTCAGAAATTTATACACTTTTTGCTTTTTAATTTAAAATTGTTTTTTTTTTAATTAATTACCTTTTTTTTGTTTATTTCTTTTGAAAATACAAAATACAAATTAAATAATTAATTAAGTAATCAGTCTAAAAGTCTCTATTCTTAAGTAGTTTTGAGAGAGATTAAAAAAATAAAATTAAAAATTAATTAAATAAAAATCATTTTAATTAAATTAAATTAAAATTAGGTCTCTCAAATAATTCGAAATCAGCCAGCGAATAAATTAAAATAATTTTCAAAAAACCTGAGATAATTACATTCTCTATGCTTTTCCTTTAATTAATTTGAATTATTAATTAAATTTTTTTTTAGATGTTTATTATTTTAGGAGTTTTTTCTTCACTGGAGCACAAAAAAAATAAAAAGGACTCTCTCGAATTAAAATCTTATAAATTAATTAAAGCAATAAATTCGACTTGTTTTCTGTTTTATTTAGTTTTGAATTTTTATATTTTTATTTAGTCTATTTCAGTTTTTTTTCATTTAAGTAATTAATTAATATTTTTTTTTAATTTTATTTTGTTATTTGTTATAAATATATTAATTTTTGGTTTTTTTTTTTTTAAGTTTGGTGAGTGATTTTATGATGAGTATTTTTGTTTTTAATTAATTAAAAAAAAAGATAAACAAAAGAAGTGAATTTAATAATGTTTATTTCATATGCTTTTGTATGAAAAATTTAATTAATTATGACTGAATATTTCTTATTTATATCTAATTTTTTTTTTTGGATCATTTTTAAAATTGAAATTACAATGATCAGTTTTATTTACATTCGGTTTCTGTCTAAATTAGGAACATCCTTTTATCAAACGACTCCACACGACTTATTTCAAGACTTATTTTCAGTCGGACTGAAAAAAAAGTCTTGTAGAGACTCTAAAAATTGGATATATTTTCAGTCGGACTGTAAAAGAGACTCTAAAAATTGGACTTTTTTTTGCAGTCCGACTGAAAATAAGTCTTGAAATAACTCCAATTGAGTCGTGGGGTTATATCCTTCCGTTTCTTTATAAATCATCTACCTTAAGAATAGTATATAGTTAAAACGAAACGAAATTTGAACAGATATTTAGCTAATGTAAATTTTTCTGAGAAATTTCGCTTGAACTAACGTACTAACTGCATACTATGCTTAAATAGTTATGGTTGGAGTATATAAAAGAATATAGAATCATTGTAATGTCATTTCTAAAGTTTTGAATATTGTTTTGTGTTTTTGATGAAGTTTGAAATTGAACTGACTTCTAATTAAAGAGATTTTGGAATTGTATTTTTTCGATCGTTTTTAATGTCACAATTTATAGCCTATTATCTCATAAAAGCATATAATTTGATCATTTTTATAGTAATTTATGGTACAAGTGTTTTGTAATATTGTTTTCATTTACTCTTAATATTAAAATTATTTCACATACTTTTTCTTTTATATATTAGAGCTTTTGTATTATTATTAGTAATTTTTATGATTTTAGTATTTTTTTTTTTTAATATTCTATTAAATAAACCTGTATTTATTAATTCTCTTCTTTTATTTTATAACATAGAATAAAAAATTGAAAATAAATATGATGTTACGCCCATAATGCATGCGGTAATCTTTTATCGATGCTATTTACATCATTTAATGATATATTTGAATCATATCGATTATGACATAAACAAATATCATCATTATTATATTTGGAACTATTACAATTACAATTTTTAGAATAATTATTAAAAATACTATTATTTGATGGTGTGATACCACCGTTTAGACCATTTGTAGTATTTATTATTGAAAAATTACCATTAATACTACCAGAACCTATACTACCTGTACCACCCACGTTAATATCACCACCACCACCAATATTACAATTTGATAATGATCGATTACAATCACTTGATCCACTACATCCGGTAGTATTACCATTTTCAATAAAACGTCCTCCTGTCGGACAACATTCACAATTATTATCACCAGTATTTTGTCTATCATAGAGACTACTAACACCACCACCATTAGCACCACCAATACTATAATTTGATGTTGAACCAATTAAGCAATTCGATGGTACCGCATATTCATGATGTTTACGTTCTAAACTTTTAATACTTAAATCATTTTTATGTTTTATATCGTTAGTAGATTTTAATGTTGTATTTTGATTTGTTAATGCTGTTGTACCAGCTATAGAATTATTATATTTACATGATATTGTATCAAAACTATTCGTATAATTTCGTACATTACAATCATTTATTGTTGCATAATTATTACAATCATAACGTTTTGTACAATCTGAACGAACAGTACCAACATTACCGACAATAGCACTACCATTACCACCATTATTACCATTACTCGTACTATAATCATGTGCTGTTGCATAAATATTAATAGCTGAACGTTTTGTTAAACATTGATTTTTTCGTAAATTCGGTAATGCAATACGTAATTTTTGCCAAAATTTCTTATCATCCCATTCGATACATGTATTCGTTCTTAAATAATGTCTCATATCATTATCGATATCACGTTGTGGTAAATCACCATATAAGATAAATATTAATTTTCTACGACGTTTCAAGATTTCATGTATAGCACTTTTATATTCGAAACGTGTCCATTCATTGTATAAAAAATTCTTTGATAATATTAATATAGCTTGTTTAGAACTTTCAACAGCTTCAATAATTGTATCCGCGATATATGCATTTACATTGAAATCACGATAATGTAAACATAAACGATAGCCAATATCATTTTCTAATGTATTAACTAATATTTGATTAATAAAATGTTCATCTTGTAAACTATATGTTATATATGCATCGTAAGGACGATCCTTATCATAATGTTCAATGAATGTTGGTGATTTTAAACAGAATTGCATAAGAAAATTTTGATGTGCCCATAAATTTAATTCATTTCTATAACAAAATATACCTAATATTAAACCGAAAAATCCAATAAATGCACATGTTGCTGCCAATAATAATGGTAATAGATTTTCAATATCAGTTGTCCGGACAAATGTCGAGAGGCCATCACGTAGAGTACATTTTGTACCATTCTTTTCTTTTAAAATACTTGTTAAATTATTATAAACACATGCAATATGATTTGCATCGATAATTTTCTCTTGATTAGTTTGTAAATAATTACGAAAACGACTCAAATAACTACATTCACATGACCAGATATTATTTGATAGACCGATTTCAACTAAATATGGATTCAATTGTAACTGCCAAATTTCAAATTGTATCAATTTATTACCATCTAAACGTAACACTTCTAATTTACGCATTGCTAAAAATGTACCATTCGATATATATTGGATACGATTATTATGTAAATATAATTCACGTAAATTTTCTAATGTATTAAATTCCATACCGTTTAAACGGAATATCCGATTATCTTCTAAATGTAATATCATTAAACGTCTAAGGCCACTGAATGTTGTATTATAAATATATTGTATATTTGAATTGTTTGCAAATAATATGAAAAGATTTTTCCGACCAATAAAACTATGACCAGATAATTCATTAAAATCATTACCATCAATATATAATTCAGTTGTATCCATTGGTATATTTGTTGGCATCTCAATATAACCAGAATTTGAACATTCAACTAGGTTAGTTGACCATGATTGATCATGAAAACATGTACAATTCGTTGGACATGTCATCTCACAATCGCATGCATCAAATTCACAACAATGACATAATGCAAAACAATGCGTTTTATAGGTGCATAGAAAATGTTTTGGTTCAGCATCAATTAATGAGATATATGTTCGTTCACGATTATTTAATAATTTACAATAAATCGTTTCTAAATCCATAATACGTGGATATTGTCGTGATGTTATTAAATTGATTTTTTGTAACCAATCAATATTACAATCGCATACAAATGGATTACCACCAATATAGAATTCGGGTAGTAAACGTTTATCAGCTGCAATTGATAAGATTCGTAATGATTTAATATCTAATGTTTGTATTTGATTTGCATATAAATCGACTCTAGTTAAATTCTCTTTATGCATAAATGTATGTGGTTCAATAATTTGTATTAAATTATCATTTAAAAATAATAATTCAATACTATTCGGTATTGTTGTTGGTGTTATACGTGTTAAACGATTAAAACTAGCATCTAATGTTTGTAAATGTAGCTGTTGATCTAATAGGTTTGCATTTGTTAAATCATCAATAAAATTCTTATGTAAATCTAACCATTGTAGACCATTTGGAATTTCAGAATAATCAAATTTCTCCAATTTATTATCTGATATATTTAACCATAATAAATTTGGCATTGTTTTAAATAAATCTTTAATATCAATTAGCTCATTACCATCTAAACGTATTGCTTGAATACTTTTTGTCATATCAAATGTATCAATTTCAATATAATCAATTAAATTTTTGGCTAAATTTAAAATTTGTAAATTTGGTAAATCAATAAATGCTGATTTTGTTATATTTTTTAAATGATTACCAATTAAACGTAAACCATATAAATTTGTTAAACCATAGAAATTTTTCTCATCAATTATTTCTATTTGATTTTCACCTAAATCAATAGTACGTAATAAACGCATATTACGTAATGCTAGCGGTATCATTTTTAATTGATTACCATTCAAATTTAGATCTTGTAATGAACTACAATTACGAAATGCATCTGGATGGATACCAATCAATTGATTATTATCTAGCGATAATAATGATAAAACATATAAACCATTTAATGAGTATGCATCTAAATATTTTAATTTATTATGTGATAATAATAATGTATGTAAATTGTTCATTGGTGAGAATGTATCCGATTGGATATTATCAATTTGATTATAACGTAAATTTAAAATTTGTAAAGTATATAAATCGGTAAAAATTTCTGAATCTAATTTTGTAATTTTATTATGTGACAAATTTAATAATACTAAACGTATTAAACCAATAAATGTATTACGATCGATCCATGTTGATGTTATTTGATTATATGATAAATCTAATGCTTGTAATTGTTCTAAATTAGAAAATAATTTCGGTGATAAAACACTTATTGAATTATTTTGTAAATAAATCTCTTGGATTGTTACAGTTTGATCAAGAAACAATTCCGATGGTAGTGCAACAATTTTATTTGAACTTAAATTTAAAATTTGTAATGATTTTAAACCGATCAATGCTTTATCACCAACCATTGAGATTTCATTGTTATTCAATTTTAAATGTTTTAAACGTTTTAATATACCAAAACTATTTGCCGGTAATAATACAAAATGATTATATGAAACATCTAAAATTTCTAAATCCAATGTACATGGCGGTTGTAGTACTATTGTTGATGTTGATGATGATGATTTTGTTGATGTTGTTGTTGTCGTTGATGATGATAATGATGATGATGTTGGTGAAATTTCTAATATACTATTATTATTATTAGTTTTTATTATAATATTATCATCTTTTGGTTTATCACGAAATCCTAATTCATTAACATCTTGTAGACGATTTTCACTAATATTTAAAAATGTTAAACCACTTAAAACACAAAATATATTATCTGGTAATGACCAGATATTATTTTGGCTAATATCTAGACGATCTAGATTTTTTGTTAATTGAAATGAATCTAATTCAATATCTAAATTTAATGATGGTAAATTAATATTATTTGTACGTATTGTTAAATTACGTAAATCATTTAGTCCGTATAAGATTTCTTTTGTAAATTTCGATAATTTACAATATTCAATTGATAGATCTTTTAAACGTGCTAAATGTATAAAACTACGTGATTCTAATGAACTTTTCGCCATTATATCATCACTACAGATAATCCGTAATTTTATTGTATGTTCTGATGGTATAACACTAAAGTTTGTTGTATCAAATTCACTATTTACTGTACGTAAATTACATGTTAATGATACATCATCCATATTTAGAATATGATAATGACAATCATCTGGTGCATCATAACGAATTTGTGTATCTAAATTTATTGAATATTTCTGATCTAATTGTTGTTCTATTGATTTTTTATGTAATTGAAAATGTTGTTGCTGTTGCGGTACACAAACATCAAATAATAATATAAATATTAAAAATATTGAAATTCGTAGAATTTTATTGAAATTTAGGAATTCTGTTGTTAATAACATTTTATTTCGTTGCATTTTAATTTCTTTTTTTTATTAATTTTTAATCAATTTTTATTGTTTTAATCCAAATTCTAAATTATTAATCGAAGACATTAGCTTTTCTTTGGAATTGATTTTTAATTGGCGGGCAATTTTTTAAATAAAAATATTTACTAACTAATTCCAATCATTCGAAAATATTCCATTTTCATTATCTTGCAAGTTTTTCTTTTCTTTTTCTTTTTATCAAAAAAGAAATTTTCTATCAATTATTTAAGAACGTCAACTTTAAGAAGATCAATTTTTTAGAATTTTTCCCAAAAAAAAGAAATATGAAGAATTGTTTTTCATGAAACTATTTTTAGAAATGCCTCCCTCTTGTTTTTCAGAGTACGACTACAGCTGGTGGTCGCTGGTTGGTTTTTTGAAGTCGTAACGGTTTTTTTTTTTGGTTTTTTCTTTCCTAACTGATAACAATAACCAAACGTTATCAACCAAAGCGATATGGATTTGTTTTAAACGCGGTTTATTGTCTTCTAATTATCGCGATATTATGTCAGAGTTGTTTATCCATAATTCATTTATAAAATTAAAATTAAAAAATTTAAAAAAAAAATTCTTCACTCGCAGAGATCACTAATTTCCCATGATTTTCCGGTTGTTTCGAATTTATATGGATTAAATTTTTTTTTTTAATTTTTCGTTTTGCTTTAATTATTAGATTTAATTTTCTTTTTTTCTTTTTTCTTTTGCTTATCGGGTAATTGAGCTCAATTGGCTTTTTGGCTCAGCTGAGCAACAACACAACACCCTCGCACACACACACACATCCACAATTACACTATATTTAGTGATGTATATACATGTAATACGCATAAATATACGTGGGAAAAACACGAAAATTTTCACACTATACTTTCACTGGTATTCATCGAAATTTCACTTCGTTTTTTTGTTCATTTTTATTATTACATTATTTTTGTTGTATTTTTTTTTTGTATTTTCTTTTTTTTTCTTTTTGGTTTTTCGATGTATGTGAGAAAGTAACACAAAAATTTACCACCCCAAAAAGAAAAGTAAGGAAAATCTTCTTCTATTTTATTTTTTTCTTTCTTTTTATTGTGTGGGGTTGGGTTGAGTAAATGAATTTCGCGCGTTTCAATATTAAATTCGATTCGCGTACACCAAATTTATTCTACTATATTTTTTCGGTTTTTCTTTTTTTTTGTTCAGGCTTGTTATTTATTTATTTCGTTTTTCCTGTACTCTTTTTTTTCGTTTTTTTGGTGAGCGGGGGTGGGTGGAAAAGTGTAGTGTAATTTATTTAAAAATTAAGAACTAATTTAAAACAATTTTGTTCACATTAAATGAATTTCTTTTTTTTTCCAGCTTTCTTTTTTAATTGAAATTCAAATTTAACACTTTTTAATTAATTAATTATCGTGAGAGATATTTTTTTTGTAATTTTTTATTTATTTTTTAAATTAATATCACAATTTGTTTCCGCACTTTATTTTTTTTTTAGAAATATTGTTTTTTTTTAATCACTTTGAAAAAATAATTAATTAAAGTTTTGATAATGATTTAAAAAAATAAAAGCATTTTTTTGGTGCTTTTTTAAAATGTTTCTTTTTCTTTTTTTTTCGTTAAATATCTTCGAAAACATAATATTCCTCATTCACGGTTCGACTAAGACTGAATTAACCATAGTGAAATCAACCCCTATATATATATTTGTATGCATACGTAATTGTTACGTACTACATACAGAAAAAAAAGAAACGGAAAAGAACTAGTTTTATGAAAACGAAACAAAAATATAGAATACGTTTTCTCTAAACCAGATCGATGGGTATCGAAATTTTATGTTAAGGGAGAGAGACACGTTTCGAAATATACAATACGAATTCCAACGAAGAGAAGGGCGCATGGCATTTTTTTGAGACAATTTTTTGTATATCCTTCGGGTCCTTTTTTTATTTGACTATATTCGTAACTATCAGGAATAATATAAATATATATATATATTAAAGTATTCGCACGCATATATGTATGTATATGAGAAAAAACATGTTTCGTACTGATTCGGGCGATTCAACCCTTATTTGAAAAGTTTTAGGATAGATCTAAGTTTTTTGTGAGAAACAGATGATATGAGTTTTATGGTTCCCTCAAATAGGAGAGAGTAAGTAAGCTGAGCAAAAATTGTCCTATAAAAATAAATAATTTAGTGTTGCCTTATTTGATCATAAATGAAAATATTTATGGGATATAGTATGTTAAGGGATGTTAAAATTTTTTTTGCGTAAAGGATGTTTTATACATTTCATTCATTTTTTTTATTTGTAGTTGTAGTACTCTTATACCATAAAAAAATAAAAGAGAATTATTGTAAACATACAGAAACTGATTGGGAACCAAAAAAAGGATATGTACCCTTTTTAGATATTTGGGTTTGAAATGAAACACGTTTTAGTCCTGTTTATGATTATTTCTAAGTAATTACTTAATAATTTTTAAGATTAATTACAATTTCTTTAAGTTTCTTAAAATTGAAAAGAAAATTTAAAAAAAAGCATAAATTAAAATCAAGAAAAAAATAAGTAATTGCTTCAAAGGACATCGAATCTGGTAACGCTATTACGTAATGGATAAACAATAAAATTGTATTAAACCTAAGAAATTCACCACTTTCTCTTTAACAAAACATAGAAATGTTTATGGTGAATTTAAGTTTCTCTTTTTTTCTTGACTCTCTCTTATCGTTGTCATTTCTTTGCGCATTCTTAAAGGATTCGTTTTGTTTTCTTTCACCAAAATTTCTCTTGTCTTTTTTTGTATGAGTATTTGTTGGTAAATATTTTGCGGCCTTTAATAGTCCTTTTCTTGTTTTTTTTTTTTTTGGTTTTCTATTTTTCTGCAATTCAAAAATGCAATTGCAATTTAGTTATTGTTCGTACTAGTGTTGGTGTGGTATCGTTCCTTTTACATACCGGCTAAAAAGGTGGTTCAAACATACGAAAAGGAACATTAGCACAGGGTTGATGATCAAAGGAAGTTTATATATACTTTTAATTTTTTGGCCATATGGCTTTTGTAGTCCCATTTTTTTTTTTGATTTACCTTTCTTGATGTAGTAGAATTTTTCATACTAATTCCATAATTGTTATTTCTTATTATTGTTCAGGATAATCATTTTAATGGGACTATTTTCAGAATTACAAGAGCTAAAAAGAAGCTCAAATTGTTTGTCTTTTTTTTTATTAGATATTATGGGAACACAATGTTGTAAATAAAAGTGTCATAAGGCGCAATTAGTAGCATATATTCTTCTGAATATATATAGATTTTTGAATTTTTATCTGCAGTGAAATTTAGCCTAACTGACGAAGTAATTACAGGAAAGGATTTATTTAAAAGACTTATGTTGATACTATACTAAATTTTAGACAAACAACCTAACAACAATTATAGCAAATTTGTCTTAATCTAACCCTTATTAAAAAGACGGAAGTGTGATTTTAACCACACTTTAGAAGTGAAACAGAAGGAAATAATCCTCATTATGACCTCCACAATATTGCCGAACATTGTAATCGTCTAGGACGTCCATATAATGAGATTTTTTGTAATGCAAGGTTTCGTCACAGAAAATTGTCACATAGAAGTATTTCACTTCAATAACACAAAACTAAATCTTTTGAGTTTTTTGCCTAATCACTATGGTCATTGAGAAAACAATAGTGAAATTTTGGAGGACAACAAAACATATATTTCAGGCAAATTTGTCACTTGAAAGTGATGAATTTAACACGACATATATTGCACTGTCGGTTTTTCATAGTGTTTAAACAAACGGTCTTCTAAATAAATAATCTTACTTTAAAGTCATCGCTTTTAAAAATGACCAAAGGCAAAAATGACTAAGAGCAAGTATTATTACATGTAACTTAGATGGTTTTGTTATTTAGTTTGTATTTAGCCTAATACCATACTTGTTGATATCACAATATAAATCCACATGATATAAATCAAAAGAACAAACTGCTATTAATAATAAACTATTTTTCGTTTATTAGAAGCTGTCTACTATACTAGTAATTTTCCAAAAGAATTGACTAGAATTCAAAGTTAAATTGGTTGGAGTTCTTTTTTACAGTATTTGTTGACCATTATTTTACAAATTCGCTTCTACTAAAAGATCCAAACAAAATTCAATAGATTTTTATTTAACGTTATTTGTTTGAACGTTAAAAATCCATTTTTTACCACTTCAATAGAAAAATTCTATAGGCCGAAAAGAAATTACCACCATTAATTTAACATTGAATTTCCAATAGCACATATAGTTCTTATATGGTGTGATATGTGCCAAAATGTTCGTCTTTATGGGAAACTTTCATAGCATACAAGTCTATATTTCGAAGTTTAATCTAGCACATAATATCTATTCATATATAACTATTTGTAGTATAAAATAGATGAACATATTGTGAGGTGATTTGTGCCTCACACTCATTCCAATTTCGTTTACTTCTTGTATCCATAATTTTCCAAGTTTTCTTTTTTTTTTGTGTACACCAAACATACTCTTACCTACTGTGGACAATCGGAAGTGACTGTAATAGGACACCAAACAGGTTGCAATACTAAATCAAGGATAGTAGGAGTATAAGACAATGCAACTATAAATGTCTATAGCATTACGTGAGAAAGAGTTACGGATGACATTAGATATATGTTGTGAATCTATATGTGTAAAAATACTCATGTACATATATAGATTTTCATTCATGTAACCTATTCGAGCTCGATCTTTTCATCTTTCACTTGAGCTTCATATGATGGTGAAGAAAGGCTAGGTGTATAATAGTACGTATAAGGTACATTGTCGTACACTATCGTTGTACCGTTTCTTATCTTCAGGTTAACACGGCGTAAATGTGATTATCCACATAAATCACGTTCTTCGTGGTTCTTCCTAACTTTCAGAGCATATAGTCTTCATCGTATTCTTATAAATGTCGTTTTTTCTGTTCTTGTTTGTATGTATCTAGTATGTTCGTAGCATAAAATCATCATGTGTCATGTGTGCTTCTTTATGGGGAAATTGAATTGAAAGAACAATATATATGGGCAAAGAACAAGTCAAGGTAGGTAGGGCCAGTATATTGAATGGATGAATAAAACTTTTCGGGCGTATAAATATAGAAGCCAAAAGACCGGTATTATATATATGAAGAAGTTATGTGATGAATTTCTTGATGAAAAATACTCTTCAAATTCATTCTTGCATGTAAAATTACGTAATTTCGAAGAAAGTAATTCAGTGTTTTCCTTTTAGAAAGATATATGATAATAAAAGACGAATATTTTTATGTCGAAAATATGCTTGAATATTTTCTCGAAATTGGTTTCTTTTTATTTGTTTTGAATAATTTATAATTGAAACTACTTTAATTTTAATTTTAAAACTTTTGATTGGTTTGTTAGGATCAGTTATGTGCGAGTTCATAAAATCATGTAACAAAATGATGGCATACCAGATTTTTAAACGGGAATTTACTCAGTGTCCACTATTTAAAAATGTCTCTCCAATTTGGTAATAAAATAAATAATATTCTTTTTATAACAAAAGAATTCACGCAGACCTTTTCTCTGTCAGGGAATCCGTCATTTCATTTCATTTTGAACATTTTGTATAAAAATTTCAGAAGCTAAAAAAATGTACCTTATCGTATTGGCTTCTGAAAGGCTCATATACATCTTGTATTCTATCTATTACTGTTGAAATTCCGTAGCTAGGAGTGTTCATATTGATTTTACAAATTGACTAAACTATGCTTTTTACATACGGATGCAATTACATTGTACAAGTAATGACTGGATAGATCACATTGAATCATAAGTAGAAGTCGACGTACTATCCAGATATGAAAGAAAAATATTGGAAATGAGACCAATTTATCTATCTATCTGGCAAGGCCACGTGATGAAGGACTCAGGTACTGGAAAATCGAGTTACATCTATGAAATTTTTATTTCTTTTTCTGAAGTGCTAACAAGGAGATGAAAAACTGTTATTAAACTAAGCGAAATCAACTTAAATTGAAGATAAATACCGAATTCGTTGTACGCATTTTAGTAAACCAACTTTTATTAGTTTGAAGCAGGATTTTCAAAGATCCCAAAGAAAACATAAAAAAGAGCAATGAACCAAGATTGAATTAGGTTACTGAATCTCATTGTTAGATCGTCCTTATACGCCATAAGTAAATTAATTATTCAGTACTGATTTTTATTTAAATTTGGCGTTAAGTATCTAAAATGTAAAGCAACTTAAAACTTTAGACTTGAATGAAAATTTGTTTTTCTTTTTTCCTTTTTTTTATATAAAACTTTGATTATAACTCCAAATATCTTTCAATTCCGCAATTTTGTTCACTTTTGCTTTGTTAACTGTTCTATGTGCATATTTATATCAAAAAACCATGACAAAATACGATTTTCAATCCCCTTAGATAAAATTTTCTGGAGCATATCTAAAAACTTCAAAAGAAACTGAAGGAAAAAAAAAGAAACAGAAAACAGCTATAGAATTAGCATTTTAATCGCATATAACATCGCATTTTGTGGCGCCTTTCGTTCTACTTTTACCATTACGGATATCCGCCATGAAAGATAAAAATGAAAAGTTTGTACTTAGATAAGCTCATGCATATTATACGTATTATAGATAAAATAAAATACAAATAAAATAGATATATATATATCGGAGTAAATGCATTCACTCAATCTATATTCGCCCTCCACATCATATTATAACACCCTCGACAGACAATTTAGTCCTTCCATCAAATATGATGGAATACATTGGGCAGATAGTTACTTGCCCTTCAACATTATGATTTTTCAAACATAGTTGCGATTATTGGAAGATTTGAAAAGATCCCTTCAACTGCAAAATATTCGATCAAAAGATATATAGACTATTTGTCAGAGATTTCAAACCCAATTTCATGCAAAAATGGTAACATATTTTTGATCTTTTCATTTTAAAGATTAGTTTTAATAATCAAAATTTACGTCAAAAAGAACATGTCCTAATCTTTAATGGTGTAAACTTCAGTTCAAAAGAGGCCTGCGAAATGGATTTTGTTCGCCCAGGAAACTCTGAAGTTCTACATTGACCGGGTTATAATGCAAAAAAATGGCAAAATGGACAATATTTATAATAGTTTAATATAGTTTTTGTTTCCCATTAAAAACTCATTTTTCATTTAAACGAAGAATAAAAAAAGGGCTATAAGAGTTTTGTCCATCCAATGTTTTAATGCTATTTTCCTAGTGTAAGCAAATAAGTCATCATTTAATCAAACCACAAAACTATTCTCTCTCGAGCCGTTTGTTTAACGCTCCTGGACTAGTCGTGTGTGTACCAATTCTCTAAGGGTGGTAAATGATTTAAAAAATTTCGATACGTTGTGATTTCTTTTCTTTTTTTTTTTGTTGGTCACAAATGCCTAAAATTGTCATCTATAGGCGCACATAGTTTATTTCACCCTCTATAAATATAAATTCAGAAAAATTACGTATCCAGATCGATATTACATTTATTTTCTTTTATTACACTATAATTTTTGGGGATGAATATAAAAAAGGAAATTCACCAAATAGTGGAAATGGTATAAAAAATATTTCTGGAACAAAATTTCGTATTTTTTCGAATATATTTGTTTGAAATTGACGAATTTTGTATGAAAAATTTTCTGACTTTAAAAACTTTAACCAAACGATAAAAAAAATATAATATTTTTGATGATATTTTGCAAAAACTACAATTCTTCGTTTCGGATTTTATATGTGTAACCTAAAACTTATAATAAGGCGAGTTTTATTTACCATTTATTCCGGAGTAGAACAAATTTTTACATTGAAACCGACAATAATTTAGAGCATGATCTTGCACTAATTTCGGGACCGTGCCTTATTTGTGATTCCTTTTCTCATATGTACTCGTAGAGTGTATTTTGCTTCTGAAGTCATTATATTTATTCAACTGAGAGATGTTACAATGTACTATATAGTCATATTTTTTATTAAGCCTACAAAAGATAAAGCTACAGAGTTTAGAAGCATATCAATGGTAATATGTTTTTGCTCCTGGACACCTTATTTGCTAAGTTCTGCTCCAGATTGCGTCATTTTTTGTTTTAGCTTTTTGATGGACTTGAGCATAGTTTTTATAAGTACTTCACAGTGATTACAGCAAGTACTCAACAATACTTACGAATTATTAACATAATTCGAACACATTTTTCTATTAAATTATCAATTCATCTTTTCTATCGTATTACAATTAATAATTTAAACTTTGTTCGGCATTTACCTGAAGTCAAATTATAATTCAAAATTGGAATTGTCATTTCGAAATTCATTCAATTTGTTTTGATGTTTAATTGAAACATCTTTTCAAAATATAATTACATCCATTTTGATTTGTTTGCAGTTCAACTCTATAAATCTTATATGAATATTTTCTAAAATTTTCTATCATATAAAATTCAAGTTTTATAGAAACATATGAATCGCAATCCTACTAGTATACTATTATATTCTTATCAAAATAGTAATTAATTAAAAACAACAAGTCTGGAAAAGAAAACACTCGGAAAATTCAATTTTGTTCCAAGCACACATATATTCGTAAATAACAATAAAAATAAACATTTTGTTTGGATGCGAATTTAACATTTCAATTAATTAAAATATTTACATCAGGAACATTTTGAAGATAATCAAAATAAATTGTCATTTGGTCCACCTCTTTATGCTTGACATGACTTCAAAACAACTCTATTTCATATATGTACTGTACACATATGTATTTCTATGAAATTAAATAATCAAAATTGTCAAAGAAATAAAAAAAAACGTACAAATGTTTACGAGCGTATTCAAATTTGTATAATTGCAAAATTTTGTATAATTTCGATATTGATTGAAATAGCTCTCAGATTTATATAATTACTGCGAACATCTGAACAAATCAATCTTCGAAATGATTTTTGGATAATGTATAATACAAAACAGGGTGGTTTACAAGTTATTCATAAAGAAAATCATTTCTATATAGCTAAATATTAATTGAATTAATACAGCCAGATGCACAGCCATTATTTCCATTATTTCTAATATCTTGTTTTCTTGAAGATTTTTAAATATGTTAAATTATTTTCATCGTAACGACTATGGTTATTATGAGCCGGTTTCTCGTATGTTACGTGAAGTTAATGCCAACGAACACATTTTTGATTTTTGCATTAGCAAAGCTGAATTAAAAAAGGAGTTATTTGGTATCAGTTCCATGATTAATTCACCCTAACTCAGATGTGTGCACTATTTGTGAACTAATTGGCTCCTGTGGAACTCTAATTTTGTTCCACGCCGACATGTATTTTTTTTCGCTTATATTAAGCAGTAAGTGAAATAAATAAATAAATGACATATTTTCTCAGTCATAAACAGTATATTTAATCAATGCAAAATTTAGACATCGCTTGCATCTGATATTTATCCACAAAAGAAAACTCTCTTCTACTTGACATAAATTCTAATTTAGTATAAGAAGGATGTAGGAATTCCTGAAGCGTTTATCAGAAGGAAATTCCGTGAATAAATTTCAGACTTAAGTAGTTTTCATTACAGTAAATATAGGTGTTGTAGTCATTTAGCAAATTATTAGCATATGTATGGTCTAAATTATTACTGAATAATTATAAATGGACTACACGAAAAGACAAATCCTTACTGACTTTGTTGGTTCTATTAGTTAAAAACTCTGTTAATAGCTGAAAATGTTCAAGTTTAATTCCTGACCTCGCTGACTTTACATTCATTTTTCTTTAACTACAAATGTTTTATGTGAAATTGCAATTTTCAATATTTCCATATCTGATTTATTTCAAGTTTTTAATTTACAAACATGGAAATAATTTTAATCACCGTTCTTTCTCAGAAAATTCATATATAATTAAGATACTTCTGATATACCCTATAAACTTTATTTATTATTCTCTTTTCAATTTGTTATAGGGATAATAATAAGTGGTATGAAAGGTTCATATTATATACAAATTCAAATAGCACAGCCCTTCTGAGTGCTGAGCAAATACTTTAATTAAATCGAGAGGGTTGGTAATTTATTTGTTCAATCTTTGGCTATTTACACTGTCACAATCTGGTATGTGCACACACAAAAATCTAAAGCAAAATGACGGCAAACATTATGACGAAAAAACGATGATTTCTATAACGACCAAAGCATATTTATGCAAAATAGCGAATAGTACAGTTTTTCATCTAATTTTGCTATTATAATGAAAAAGAGGAAAACATTTTTGGGGAGTTTTTCTTTTTTTTTCCTGTTTTCCGAAAAGGATATATAAATGAAAAACGGATTAAATGTATGATCGACTAATCTTTAAATAAGAGAGAAGATAGGGTGAAAATGCCTAAATAGATTGTAAGCAATTTATAAAACAAACCACTATGCTGTAATTCTATATGTAGATGATTTAAGTGAAATTTAAATATTGTGAATTTAATATGATTCGAATTTTAATTATTGTTTTCCCTTCGAAGATTATAGAATTTGATTTTCAAAGATATAGATTTTAGTTTTGGTTTTAATTTCATGACGTTAATAAATTTCGGTTTTTGGTATAATATTTTGCTTCAAATTGAATAAGAAAATGAAAAATATTGGAAATATTCAAATTAATTCGACGTTAAAACGTCTTATATAAATTCATATTTTAAATTCATTCTTAAAATCTCATAAAAGAGTAAATCAATTGAATATCAGCAGTTCATATAAAATATTATTCGATTTTTCAGAAATGACTGGCATTTTAGAAAGTCTAAAAATTTCGTTCTAATAATTCAACGTCCATAAATTCATATTTTTCCCTATATACGTATGAAGAAATTCCTGATATATGGAAAGGAATGAATTTTCCGATGTATCATTCTCACCTTTTCAATATCATTTGAAATTCATATTATGAAGGAATTCGGAAAACCGATGAAAATTTCATGAAACAGTTTAGTAGACTCGAGTGAATAAGTTAAATAAGTCCTCATAATATATTATGTATGTTAAAAATTATTAAATCATAAAAAATAATCATGAATTTCAATGAAACTATATTATTTAGATTATATATTGATTAATATTAACAATAAATGAATCAAATCATGAAAAATAATATCAAAATTGAAGTGAATTAATTAATCTTTTTATAATACTTAATAAAGTATTTGAGGATTGAAATTAGGGCTGGAGGGACTCCTCTATGTGTGATAATTTTATTCAAAACATCAATTCAAAATTAATTTAATTTTATGAAGGCATTTTTTGATTTAAAAAAAAGAAATTAATAAATTGTCAATCAATAGAATTAATTCTGTTAAATATAAATCATTTTTGAGTTCGATCGATCATAATCAATGTTCACACTATTTGATTTAATGAAAATCTAATATAAAAGGGTTATTGAGATCATTGTGGAAAATATTTGATAAAACCAGGAAAATTAGTTTTCAAATTAATAATCATTTTATTATAGAATTTTATTAAATTAAAAACCGGCATGACCACAATTTAATTGGAAAAGCTGTGCATCGATTTTATTTAAATTTATTACAGACGTTAGTTGTATGAATACACAACATTATGTTGAATTACAATAAAATCGAACCAAGGATCATGCAGAAATAAATAGTTGTAGAGAACAATTTGCCTGGCCATAAGGTTTAGTCAGTTTTGTAAGAATTTCGGCAAATTGACTGATTTGAATAGAATTTTTGGACTAGATTTATAATATGTTATTAGACCTCTCGTTAGCTGTAGGAGAAAAATACATATACATAAAACAAATTTAAATATCATAAGTTTCGGCTCTTTAGAGTGAATTCATTATAGACAGTGGATTAGCTACTAGTCCTATTTCTAATATTGGGTATCGAAAATTCGGTTAATTTAAAGTTTTTATACGCTTTTAATTGGAATTTGATTGGAATCTATACCAGAAACTTTGTTAAAAAATTTTAATGCCCCAATCCTCAACAATTTTGTTACTAAATTATTTTCCATATATTTTATTATACTAAATATATACCATATCCTTTTCTTCTATATCTTTTTCAAATTTAATTCAAGTTAACCTTTAAATTATCAATGGGATTTTTTCGGGACAAAAGTTGTGAACATGCTAAGAATTTATCTTAAGAAAGTTCTACTTTGTAGTGTGAGAAAGGTAATAAACGACGCAATAATTTCCTTTGGTTGTCCTTTTTCCATTCTTTACTCTTATTGGAAATGTTTTAAAATTATCAATAATTTTCACTATCGGAAATTCATTGTGAAAGTTTTTAAAAGTATGAATACACAGGGTGAAACGAAATAGCTAAATTTATTTGAACATCGTATCACATCGAATCATGCTACGACTTCAAAATTTTGTATTGAAGTTAAACACTTCAATATAATTGTTATCAGAATTCTAATTTCACCAAATTTTCGCTCATTATCCAAATAGGACTATGTGTAGTAGATAATATTCCTGAAGAATTAAAGTCGAGTATATAAAAGTGTAATTTCCAATTCGTATACACCTGTATGCACTTATATGTTGAGTTGAGTGAGAACTTAAAAGAAGCAACACTTTCCAATATATTTTAGCGTTTATAGCGCTGTTACAACTTAATTAATTGGCTGCGATTTAGCAATTATTTAGCAATAAGGCTTCTAATTATTGTTTACGACATTTCAAACATATTTTGATCTAGCCGGTATTTATGTTGTGAATATTCAGAATAGTATATGCATTTATTTTATAGAAGCCATGGTGAGTAAAGTGCTATTCACTTTTTGTGTTGTGAAAATAAATATTAGACACTCGGTTTAGATCCCATATATTCCATTTTCCGGTGAATTATCGTGTTACAATTTTGTAATATAAATTTTCCTTTTGACTATGCCTATTACGAATTTTGAGACATTTTTCAAAACTTTTGTTCAGTAAAACATAAAAGGAAGTTAATATTTTCGATTATTTTCCAACAACGAAAAATAATTCCATAAAAAAATTAACTCTGAATTACATTCGATTAATTATTTCTTTTGTATTCTTCGATTTTTTATTATTATTTTAGTTTTTTGAAAAAAAGAGATAATAGTACATAATACTATATTTAGAAGTCAACTTATCAAAGTAAAAACGTGAGTAAAATCATTTAAAAAAAAGGTGCGTGAAAATAGTTGAGAACATAAAATTTCCACAGGACAAGAATTTTTCCGGACACTTTATTACCTGCAGTACTGGTGGTAATGAATAAATAGATTGCGTGACGACAATACGTTAACTACTCCCAGCGCTCCACTAAATCAAGTGGTGTTACCGGAATAAAAAGGTTTCATTTGTTTTCTGTTCATGTCAGGTGTACGATGTAATAAATTGTAATTCCACATAAGACTAGTGGCCATCCACAAATCCACAGTTTTATTTTGGTTTAGGTATTTTTCCTTTTTCAATTTTTTTTGTTTTTCAATTTTTATATATAGTTAAATGTTGCCTCTTGTCTTTTATTAATACTTTTATTTAAATGAGTATTTTGCGTTTTTTATTTTATTTAGTATTGACTATTTTTTTTTGGTACTAAAAATGGGATGGTTATCTATATTCTAAGGTGTCGAAAGTCAGAATCTTATCTTAAGAAAATGCCGTTTGATGAATCTGCTTGTTTGTCTATTTATATAGAAATTTTGTTGTCACAATATTGAGTACATTCCTAAGTTTTTCTCAAATTTAAAACATCTAAGTTTTGACAATATTAATTCGTTCGATTCCAACTACTCTGATTACCCTAACTACACTGAACTACTAAAAACATAGCATCTAAAAACCAAACCATTTCAATTATTTCTTTAATTCCTAGCGCAAGGACTATACGTACTAAATTATGGGTATTATATGATAAATTTCCGATGTTATTTTGATTTCACTAAATATCAAAGGACGAACAATTCTATTCTACAATTAGAAAGAACCTTAAAACTTTTGAGATTAATTAGAATTAATCCAAGAAGTTTTATATAAGAAAAGTTTGGTTTTCAATATAAATTCATTGCTTCGGATTTGACTTAATATGATTGTACAAATTCAATCCTAAAGTAAAAATAAAATATATAAAACAAATCTTCGAAGATTTAATACTTCCCTAAAAAAATTATAAAACAATTTTCTATGGTCAAATGTGTTAAAGAAAATGCGATATATTTCTAGTTTCTATAACTTAAGTCTTAGAGTATCCTTTCTAAAAAAAGATTTCAATATAAAAATATTTAATACCCCAACTTTCGTATATAGCAAATAAGAACAAAACTTTAATAGAAAAAATTATATAAAAATATACATTATACTATTTGATTCGCGAGTTGCCTGGACCTGAAAACCAATATTTCCATGGAAAACTTGAGTTATTTGAAGTAACTACATACTACCAACAAGAAAATAAAAGAAGACATACATATGGCAAGTACCTATCAAAGAATGAAGTTGAAAATATCGAAATTCTTCACTTATCCAGATAATCTTAAATTTATTGAAAGGATCAGGAAAATTGGTTGAAAGTTTTCAAAAAATATAATCTTCAACTTCAAAACTTGCATCCGTACTTTGTTCGTATTTTATATATGTATTGTTGATTTTTTGTTCAATACTTTTGTTCTTAACTTAGAAGATGGCTAATTAAATAAGTGAAATGATTAATTACGAAATGTTTAGCGGGTACAATTTTTTTTTTTCGTTTTTTGTTTCAATAATTTTCTTCTCGTCTTTTGTATTTCATTTCGAAGGGTATAACCAGCCCCGTTTGATTGATTTATTAACTAAGAGAGGCACATATTTTAAAATTCTGCATGCCTGTTCGGGTCGAAAAACTGATGATTTATGATCTGAATACTATCGCCCTGTGGCCTATTTCGAGGTACTATATTAAAATATACAATATTGTACACTGTGTATTCTATGGAGGATACTACAACCAACCGACATACATTCAACTTGATTGTGGGCCATAACTATGGAAAGGAAATTTCTAGCAAAATGAAAACCGGGACATTAGGTTCGGTTACGTATATATATTTTTTTTGTATTGTTTGCTTTATTTTTGTATTGATTAAATATTTCAAAATGGATGCATTTTTGGCATATGATTGGGTGTTGGGCATAGATCAATGATGTATGGTTTTCATATAATTTATTTGATGAATGTGTGATATGTTTTCAAGTTTGTCAAATTCCATCCAAAATATTTCCAATGTACTATATTTAGCTTTTCGAATATTGTTACAAGTTAAATAATAACTTCTTTGTTGTATTAGACAAATTGTAATTAAAACTAGCGAGTTTTAAATTTCAATTATTTCTTTCGTTCCAATTTAATACCAAATGATGGAAACATATTGGTTATTTTCTTGACCATTACATGTACCTACTATCAAGTAGTTGAGTTTAATTAACCTTTAAAGGTTCAATAGACATCTAGAATTTGGAAGAATCCGAACTATTTATTCGCTGATCAGTTGAATTTTTAGTGCGACATATTTTTAACGTTTATTGATTGGTCGTGGGGCTATGGAAGAACTTCAAATTGCATCCAAATGATTTTAATATAACGACTTACCACATATTAGTAAAACCCATTCATTAGAAAAACCCATTCATTTCATCGTCAATTAGTTGGAAGTTTAATAAAATTCAATTCATATCTTGAAAGAATGGTAAATTTTAGAGTTCATAGCATATATCTTGTATATTATTATGCATATATGAATGTCAATCATAGGACACCATATTATAACCTATTTTAGGACAGTATAGGATAGTATGTGTCCTTCCTATTCTAAGGCAATTTTGTGCAACGAAATGAGCCGCTTAAAACGATGGCAAGAACGAACTCTAATTTCTAGTTTCTGATGCGAGTTAATATTCTATTCTAATAGGATATAGTTATTTTTTTGATATAAACTTCCTAAATAGGAATAAATTTCCTTTGCTGCACATTTTCAAAGTAATACAATCCGGACAGAAGGAAAGTTCAAGTGGATCAAGAAGCGTTTATGGAGAAAAGTCAATATCCTGATTGTACCTTTCGATCAATTGATTTCAAATAATTGTTGGCCAACCCCAGTAATAACAAATAGTTGAACCAACAACATAAACACCTTTATTTTCATTCCACCCGATTATCAAAAGCAAACTGCATAGAGTAAATTATGATTATGGGTTTGTAGCAAATAGAACCAAAATATTGTAAATCTGGTCGTATAGACATGGGCCTAAAGTACTGAGTTTATTAAAACAACTTTCTAATATTTTATTCAATAAATCATATTCCATTATGTCGATTAATTTTCATAAAAATATTTTCTTTTTCATCTAAATATGAAGAAATTTTCCATGAAAAAAACAGAAATAATAAATTTTCTTTTCTTAATTTTAATATTTTCCTATAGGAATTTTTTTATTGTTTTTCCAAACTTTTAGAAGTTAAACCAAAAAAATAACACTAAAGGAAAATCAACCCATCCTGTTTAATTCGGTATATCGAATATTATAAGAAAAAGCGTTCTAACCCTTTTTCCTTTTTCTATTTTTTTGGAGAAATGACGATAAATTTCGCTTTTTTTATTTGTCAATTCCAAAGAATTGGAATGATATAAAAATCGATTTCAATAATAATGAAAACAACAGTCTTTACCTAACCTAATAATGAAAAATATTTGACTGTTTTCCTTGGAAAATATATACGAAAAAATTACAAAAAAACCAAAAAAAAAGAAAACAAACTAAAAGACAATTCAATATGCTGGAAAATATAATAGAAAAAAAAAGAAAAGAAAAAACTGTTTTTGTTTTCAACCAAGGAATATTGAAAGTTTATTTGGGAAAATCTTTGGAACTTTTCAAATTATCCCAATGGAATTTTAAGATATATTATTCAGGTTGACCTTCAGGAAAATTTATATCAAATACCGAAGAAAAAAAAAATAAAGAAAATAATGTTATTTTTCCTTTGTGAATATTTGATTTGTGTTCCATGAAGAACGTAAAAAAAACAGGAAAATTCTTCACAAGACCGCAAGCTGCGACCAATTTTTACAGAGGTTTTTTTTTTCGTCGATCATTCTGTTTTGAATTTCAATTATTGACCGATTGAATATATTATTTGACTTTTGGGACTTCAATAAACAGATTCATCCATCATTTAGACAGATCGTTAACCCATTTCTTTTTTCCAGTTGCCTCCGATGTTCTTTCAATGGTGTTTCTATTCTCTTTATTTTACTTTGAAAATAATATTCCTTCTTTCCTTTTTTTTTGTATTTAATTAAGATTAATTTAAATTTTATTTTTGTTGAGGGAAGTTTATACTTTTAAAATTTATTTCCCAAGACAACAGACAAGAAATTCCCTCAAGCATATATATATATAGTGTGATATTATCACATATAAAATTCCATCTGATTTTTCTTCTAATATTTTACTTTTTTTTTTTTAGAACCAGTACTATTCCCAAATGTATTAAATAATACGGTGGCTAGAAGGTATACGAGTTTTCGCTTGTTCCAAAACAAAACAAAATAGACCAAACACTTTACAACATTTTCCCCTAAAAACGATTAGGATTAATGACCCAAATGACACAAAGAGGATAGGCACAACCGAAAAACTTTTGATATTTAAAAAACAGTTTGTGCTGACAAGGACAACGAATGGGTGACTGAAATTTTTCATCTAAGAAGAATCTAATTTTATGATGGTCACCACCCGTTCTGTTTATCTCTATTCAAATCTTTTCTTTTTAAGCCTATATATTTACCATCATTTTCATCTATTCACAAATAGAAATAGAATAACACTCCCCGTTTTCTAAGGATATATATATTTCTAATTGAAAGAGAACGGTTTGTCCTTAATTTTTAAGAGTTTTACTAACTTTAGACATTCATGATTTTTTTCTTCTTCCATTCGATCCTTTAAGGTTAGCCTCGAGCATTAACTTAAAATGGGAACAAGAAAAAAATGTTTATTCCGAAGAAAAAATATATATGTAAGAAATAACAAAAAAAAAGTGTAGAAAAGGAAACTAAGTCCAAATGCGGGAGAGTTGATTAATGTTTGGTTCTCTGGGTGAATTAATGAGCTCAAAAGTTGATAGCATTAACTTTTATAGTATAGAGGCTAAAGTAAATAACCGATTTAAAAAGGTGGATACAATGAAATGACTACGAAATTTATCTTAAGTAATGTTCATACATTTTTAAAATATACAATATATAAAAAATTATATAAATGAACAAATTTTTAATAAAATTAGAAATATAATCCTTTAAATATCAGGAATGTTTTTTTTTTGGGAGACGATACGATTTCGCTCCGTTAGCTGTTAGTCTAAAATTTCAACGTTGAAGCTCATAAGAACCATACTATCACTTTGAAGCCAGTTTTTCGAATAGAAAACATTTTTGATTAATAAAAGACCCATATTTTAGTATTCAAAAAAGGTTTTATTGAAGATTATGATTATATAAGGACATGCCTGGACAACACAAACATCAACGGAAGTCAATTAAAAATTTTTGTATCACAAGGAGACGTAAATATTTCAAAATGTTTATCGTACTTTGTTAGTTTTTCGAACCTATTTTCAAAGGCTCCAAACAAATCGTGAATATGTTTTGCACATTTTATAATTTGAAAAGTATTTGCCGCGGCAGAAGAGTAAAAACACTTCAGAGCCGCAAGAAGACACGAGATGAGCCGCCAGTTACCCAGGCCTGATATAGCGTATGTATGGGGTCATTCCTACTTTAGTTACAAACTATTTAATAATAAATAGAGTGATATATATTAACTTCAAATATTATTATTATTATAAGCTGAATATACATTGCTTGAGGGACTATATTTATTTAGGTTTTTAGCAAAAATCGATGCTTATATGTGGTTAGATATAAGCATCGATTTTTAGGAATTATTGTCATACGAATTGTTACACGTATACGACATATAGCAAAACCCTTAAATAATGTTCATAGTTAATAGTTTAACTAATTGGACAAAAAATCCAACATATCACGATAATCGATGAAAATAGAGTTCCGATATTTTTTAATGGAGTAGTATCATATTTCACACAAATCAAATTTTCCGTTGATTTATTTTAAAAATCATTACACCTAATGATTTTATATAGAATGATAGTACTTGTCCACGAATAATAAATAAATCTCTTAAAAGGATCTAATCCGCTTTCATGAATAAGAAGTCAATACGACTATTCTTATTCCATAACAAAATTAATAATGAACACTATTTTATAATAGTCTGTAACTAAATACATTTTCTAGGAACAATTCTTTATTAGAACAAGTAACGACCTCTCTAATCGAGTGTATTCAAAGTGGATGAAGTACTACTAGTCATGGTACTATTAATCAGGATGAACTTTAGTACATAGTGACCACTTCCTAATAGCTTTCATGAATATTGATTCTGAATTTGCTTTATTGAAATTTATTGAATATAACTACTAGTCGAGTCCTTTCGATATTCTTGATAATGGCATAAAGTCAAGATATTGTTAAGAATCCTTAAAAAGTTTGTTGTAGTACTCATTTAGTTGATAACTCTTTTCTATACAGTTTTTGCAGTTTCATATTTCTTTTTTGTTGGATTTTGTGCTCTCTATTGAGTAGAATGAAATTGTTTTCTATGAAATACTGATTTTTACAATATAATTTCTTTAAAATGAAGAAAGTACATATATCAAATTTCTTATTATAAGTTTTCAATTATATCCTTGAAATTTTGTTGTTAGTTTGGTTAGTTTTTCTCATCAAAGATTTATTTGAAGATTTCTTTTTTAAATTTTTTAAAAGAAAAATTATTTAAGAATTTTAATAAGGAAAATAAATTCAACTTGAATTTGTAGCTAAATAAGCTACAAATTCAGTACGTAAAATAATTAAATTTCAATTATATTTCTTTGGTATTTAAAAAATTCTTACTATAAACATTTCTGAATCAGATTGAATGCTAAACGTATTAAAATTACATCCAAAACCAGGAAATAAAGGACGAGGTTTTATTTGCAGCTTTATTAGATATAATATGCCTTTTACTCTTGAGTATAACCGAATATCTGATTTTATAGTGTTTGCATGTCTCAGTCTCAGATGTAGTAGAAAAACTCTCGTGCTATATATTTAATATACAATTCGTTTTCGATTAAAAATTCAAGCTTTTAGTTACTGTACTTCCGTAAATCGCAATTTATTTCATACCAAAATTATACACTTGAGTCCTATCATATATTCACTTTAATAGAAAAATGTGATATTGTGTTTTTCGTGTTGTTCCCAAAAAATTTGTTTGGTCAATTTACACCAAAGTATACCTCTGATGACAGCTAGTTTATATACCTATGCCGTGTATAGTATGTAAATTTAAAGAAATAAAATTAAATTTTAGTATTTACAAAATATTTCCAGTATACAAATTATTGGGTTACTCTACACTGTAAAAAGTTTTCATGTATTATTACTACGATTATCGTTGGCACAAAATTTGCCAACGATCAACGTAGGAATTATACTGTTTATGATAATTTTGCTCGATTTAAATGTAAAATTAATATGAAGTTAAGTAAACCGTGCATTTGTAAGTTGTAAAACTTGCACGGCAATTAAGTAATTTTACACACACGATATGTAGAAATGCTGTATTAAGTAAAGGAGTACTCTTTTGGAGTACACTTTTAAAAACGCAGTAGGTAAAATTTCAGAAACAGATTTTCAGGTTGTAAAAAATACTATGGTGATGGGGGTAATAGGAAAAATGTTAGGGGTGATTCTTTTTCGTTCCAAACCGTGGTGTATTATGGTATCTAGACCAAATTTTACAGCGGTACACCCCGATCTAAAACGAAAAGAAATTCTCCTGTTAAATAAAACGCATACATAGAAAAATTATATTTTAATTTAAATTTGTTTTATTAATTATTAAAGTTAGCCTTTATAGCAAATCTATGTTTTTACATGTGCTTTTGGTAATCTATAGTTTTACAATGAATGCTGGAGCAAATTAAACATTTAAACATAATTTTTATAATTAACACACCACTTACACAAATATTTTTAAAACTAATTTCGCAAACCAGAACAGCAGTCAGCTCAAATTGAAATGAAACTGGAGTATAAGGCGCGTGGAATTTCACAATATTTTCTATGCAAGGAATGCATATGTGTGTATTAATACCCGGCGATTACCGACAAGATTCGACACGATAAATTATTCTATGGAATTCTAACTCTATTTCTTTATGGCAATTTAGTAGTCAAAGTAGTTATGTATAGTTTCATTTACATCCACAACTTCAATAAATTTTTATAAAAATGTAGACTAGAATTAGTAAAAATACGTCTATAAACTCAGTATTTTTCCATAGCTTTGCTAAGTTTGGTACGAACCAGCATTTTTACAATATTATTCATATTAAAAATTATGTAAAATTCGTCACATATATCAAAAATGATTCCAATCTTCAAAAGTACCAATTTATTTTCTGAATTCTGGTATTTTTACACATTTTACAGACTTTTGCTATATTTTGTTGTAAAAAAAGTGTGTAAAATTACAGTTTTTTTTTACTGTGTACTATCAAATATATCACTTTTCTTTAACTTTCCGCGGACTGTGGAACCCTGTGATTGACGATATTTTTTTTGGGAACTCCATTTCGGCATATTTGCCGAGAAATTCAGGTTGATCACTAAGACAGATCACTAAGCTAAATGACTGAAATAGAAGACGTCTCTAAAGTTATTATAATTGGTGTGCAATGACACCAATTAACAATGTTATTCTGCATAGAACCTTTGGGTATGCGTGTCTCAACTTATCTGAAGATACATTTGTATGAGACTATACTTTTTTTTAAGATCAAAAAGCTGCTCAGAAAATTTTAAAACTTAATGAATTTGAAATAAGGAAATTTCTGTTCGAAAAATATCATTAACTAAAGGCGAAAAGTGAATCTTTTTGAAAGACGAAAAAGTCGCAGTCGCTACAATTGGAGAAAAACCTCATAAATTTGTTTCCAATCTCAAACAAAAAAAATCCTAATTTTCATTCTCATTAATTTTTTATACTCGTATTTATTAAAATTTTGTGTAACTAACTTTTTTCCACCCTTAAAATGATAAATATCGAAAGATGAAACTAATTTTTAAAAAGTACAAAATAATTGGTGTAATTAATAAAATTTAAAGTTTTTTTTAAAGTCTTTATGATAAATTTAATAGAATTTAATCCACTTCCCAGAATAGTACTCCTTTAAATTTTCCAAGGCACAAAAGATGCTATCATTTTGTAGATATAGAGTAAGATGACTCTGCGAACAACCAAAAAAGACATTATTTATATCCGTCATCTTAATTGTCCGATATTGATTACTTGCCTTTATTAAAATTCGCACTAACACTAACAGTTTCACAATATTTTCTTCTTATATAGTACTTGAATAAATTTGATGAATTGGAAAACTCGGTAATAAATTTCCATTTCTTTAAAACGCATAATAAAATAAAATCATTAAAACGAGAAAAATGAATATTTGTTTTTCCTATCCTTAAAATTAAATATGTAGTTGGTTAACCAGTAGTAGTAGTAGTAGTGGCGGTCTTTACTTACTAAAGAAAATCTAATGGATGGGCTAAAATGTCATTATGTTGTTGATAAGGACAAAAAAAAGTATTGATCGAATCTAATCGGTGTTGAATTATATGAGCGATTTATCAGAATCTTAACATATCAAAATCGAGCGTTGAAAACCTTTAAATTGAAGTCCAGAATGGTGAATTGCAAAATTGTTGTGTTTCATCGTGACGACTGTACCATAGCTGGACCATATACAATTACAGTCACTCATTGAAAATTAAGGAAACTTGGCTGAGAACTTCTTATGTATATATTTTTTAGTCTTCACTTTGCTCCATCAGACTACTGTTTTTGATCCCCGCAGAATTCCGCTAGTGGTGTAAATTTAAGTTCGAAAGAAATGTGTGGAAATGGCTTGCGTCAGTTTTCCGCCAAAAAAAAAAACAGAAGCTCTACAGGAACTTTTGACATTTTCCTGGCAGGGCTACAATTAAAATGAACAATATTTAGTATAATAAAGTTTTTGTTTCATATTTCAAAAATTTGTCTTTCATTCTCGTAGAAAAAACACAACAACTTTGTGACCCATCCAATATATAAGAAGATTTTCCATTTTCACTTTTTCTAATAAACAAGAGTTTTTCATTTTGACTTTTTTCCTTCAATTTTCAATAATAAAGAAAAGAAAAAAAGACGCCTATGAAAAGTAAGCCAATTGAACAATAGACAAGATTTTTAGTATAGAACTTTATATTTTCGATTTTCTATAGAAGAAAATTCAGCAAAAATATTTCGCTGAGAAAATTTAGTGAACCAAATAACAGCACTAAAGTCAACAGCGATAGACACGAAGATATTATCTTAGGCTTCATTGCTCCATTGCTTCTTCATTGTTTGAAATAAAAAAAGAAAAAAAATTAAACTGAACAATAAGAAGATCCATCACAGATTTTCTGCTACCCATAATCGGATCCTTAACGATGTCTTTGTCAAAATTAAAAAAGCTAACATCCTTCTCATTAAGTTTTCAAATTTTTTTTATCCGTCTCCTTTTTTGTTGTTGTTGTTGTACAAAATTCGTTGTTTATTTTTCACATGAAGGTATAATTTTTAAAATGCATATAAATTTACCCTCAAATAATGTTAACCACCCTAATTCTGTAAAGTGTGTCGGTACTTCTTTGTTGGGTAATGTTTTCGACTTAAAGAATTTAGAGTCAGTTACGAAAGATCCTCTACAACATGAATAAATGAACGAAAGATAAAGGGAGAATGGTGGTAAATAATTTCACCTTCAAAATATAGAACGAATTAGTTTTCTGTCTTAGGGAAAATTTCTCTGTATATAGAAAAGCCAACATAGGAAATATCATCGTTATCCATTGAATGTACGTAGACAGATAGACACCATGTTTTCAGGGTTTGGGTTAACTCAGAAGTTATCGTTATGCCCTCGGTTACACTTGATTTTTACCCTTCCTATGACTATGCAATGAAATGACGCACCAGGAGCCATAATAATTACAACAAAAATGAAGGGATGAAATTATTTAACAATTGGGCAGAATCAAGTAGGATATGTGGATGAAGTTTTTTTTTCCTCCGTACTAAACTTTTATAATATGTACACGGTGTTCCATTTGAATTATTCTTTCGGTTTATTAGAGATATGCACAAATGGTTGAAATTATAATTGTTTAATGACGAATAAAGCATTATTTAATAATGTTCAAATATTTCCATTTTTGAGCAACAGAATTGAATTAACCTCTTTGAATTCTTTGTCATATAAATCTAGTATTCTTATTATTAATAATATTTATAATATATATATATATTTATAATAATTTAAGGAATTTTATGTATTTAAAACAAATAATTTAGTTTGAAAGTTTAGCAAAGTCAAAATGATAATTGAATTGCGTGAATCAATTTGCATTCCAGTCATTTGCCCATATTAGTAACTGATGAAGGCCCCTTTAAAATTATTTCCTTTTACGTACATAATGGAGGTTCCCTTAGCATTCAAATATGTCATTTTAAATATGCACGAAAACGATCAGATTTTGTTGGAGTTTTAGGTGTTCAATATAAAATGATACACTTTGAATGGTTTAGAATGTAACTAGGAATTGCATTGCTTAGATAAACAATTGAATTTTGATTAAAATTAAAACAGAAAGTTATAGTACGATTGTTAGTCCCGTTATCTAGGGCTGAAAATTGAGAAGTCTCGAGTTCAAATTCGAACTTCAACGGCTTAACACTATTTGCTGTTGCTTTTAATTTTTAGAAAATTTAAGCTAATCACCGAAATTTACATTTCATCATCTTCTAACTTAATTTTAACCATGGAATTCTAATATTCTGTGATAAAACATATAAAATAACATTCAAATGGAATACCCGGTTATATTTATATTGACTTAACTACTGACACAGCTTTTACCCATACGTATATAGTATGTATAAACAAAGTATGAGATTTCTTATCATTGGTAGGTATATATATTGGAAAATAATTTTACCCTCTATCTATACCCTGTAATATGAAGGCGAAAAACATTCCAAGACAGTAATTTCCCTTAGTTTAGTTTTGCACGTAAAATGTTTATGTCGAAATGAGGGTTGAATGAATGGTGACTGTATGATATAAATATAAGTAATGAGAACAAGACCCATGTACAACGATGGACGAAAGGCATAAGGTAATTTGAATGGATCCAATATTTTCCTTAAGTGAATGGAAAGAGTATAAAAAGCATTGTTATAAAAGGATATTTATAATATTCATGTGTACATATATATTGTTTGGAAATTTTGTCCCATTACTTTTATGCCATCATAATTGCACTATTGGGAATAACTGATTTAATGTGGCCAATAAACAAAGCTTAAATCTGATCCCACGGTTAATTTATCTGTCGGGAATTTAACTTATATACACTGTCATTATAACCGTTGGGGAATTATGGACAATTAATTTGACGGTTTCGATGTAAAAGATTGGTTATTATATGTAATTTTTTCTACATACCATGTGGATAGTATAGACTGTCAGAAAATTGATATATACGTAATTCAACTTGAAAAAAAAAAAAAATAACTCTATGATATAGAAACCGCCATCAGACTTCCTATCAGAAAAATATCCGAGAATATACCTTTCGCAAAAAATTATCACCATATAATCACAAAAACTTCATATTGTTCATATACCGATTCCCAAAAGGGTTAGTGGTAAGGATCATTCCGCTTTTTTGGACTTCTTTTTTTTATTATAGCTTGTAGCAATGCAATTCACGTTTAACTGACAAGAAATAACATTAAGTGGTTTCACAACACATGAACTCATCGTCCTTTTCCCTCTCAATTATGGCCTTATATATCAACTATTCCATAATATTGTCTCGAATATAACACCATTTTTTTTGTCACTACGTTTCATATAGATAGAAGTGAATCAACTGTAGCCGGAAAATATTCGTGCATTCTGGAAATAGAAGGAAATACTAAAAAGGAATTTTTATTTGTACAAAAAAAGGGAATAAAATTTTACAAAATTTGATGAAGAGCACGAAAAGCTTTCTACCATTCGGTTGGGTGTCGATGAGATAGGTTGTTAACTGGATAAAAAAAAATTGCGATATCGGAAATTTCTGCAATGAAATATGATGAGGTGAGATGGCTTCATGAGAAACTAGGAACTTTAAGAGAATTGTGAACAGCGACAGTCAATTAAGATATGTAGTTATATATCCTGAAGGGATTTCATGTTACCATTAATAGGTGATAAGTGACTAGTACTTGAAATACATTATATACATAAGTGACTTTGTTTCGTTGAGTTTTTGTAATTTTTCTAGAATTGATATTTTCGTCATTTGAGGAACTTTGTTGCTGTTATCCTGTTTTTAAGTAGTTACATTCCTCTTGTTTAATGGACTTACATAATATTTATAATTCTGAAAACGAATGATTTTTTTCTGTTTTCTTGAAATAAATAATATAGTTTCTTTAAATTTAAAATTCATTTGGAAAATTATTTTCCTTCTTACTTGTATAAGTGTTCGTGGGCAGATTTAATAATCTTACATAAAATAAACATTCAACACATATATAGTCGAGTGTAGTACATCATTAGCACTCAATTCAACTAGGTCACTGTCAAGAACATAAAACCACCTTAAATGATACCTTAAGATCTTATGACAACGTGCAATAAATTGCTTAAGGGTTTCACCATAATACACTATATGGTGGAGCAAAAAAAAAAATGTCTTTAAGAATGAAAACAAGAAGTATAATAAAAAATAAATAAATATATATAGACGAGTGGAAAATAAATAGAAAAAAGGTCGCCTATATTCCACAAGAACCATAGAAAATAGTCTCTGAAGATTCATTTTATCAATTATCCGATCTTTTGAATGGTTTTCATCTTTACGATTTTTATACGATTTTTTTCGTCTATTTTCTTAAATGTTATATTAGAGTAGCTTATATATACAATCATGTATAAAATCTATCCAATATAACTCTTTTGTAGTCATATTAAATGTTCCAAAGTGTCCACATTCGTTCGTTTCTTTTTTTCTATTCTGTCTGATTAACGTTTTATAGCATTGAAAATGGTCATCACACACAATCACTTTTGTAAACACATTTTTTCTGGAAAGAAAAAAAAACATTTATCCAACCCACGACAAAAGAAGAAAATAAGAAACAAGTTTCTCAAGTGGTATGCCTATTAATCCTTTTAACATTTTATGGTGTCGATAATATTTTCAATACCTTAACGAGTTCGAAAAAATTCTATTCTTTAGTATCACATGTCGAATTTTAATAGGACACATATTTTAAAGATAATACAACAACACCTAATTAAAATATAGATAAGAAAAATGCTTTAAAACAGGATAAACAAGTTTTTCGAAAGAAGATCAAATTTTTAAAAGATCTACGAGCTATGGGTTAAAAAAAAGGGATCGAATTTGACACTATTCTTAGATATTCTTGAATATGTTCATCCATTTAACCATGTCCACGATATATCATTTTGCCTTGTTTCGACATATCTACGAGTAACTTTGAAATAAAATCGACACATGGATACTCTTCATATTTTTTGTTGACGGTATATAATTTTCGAAATGAACCTCGACAAGATTTATGAGAAAAAGATACCCTGCGCCGGCGAATTGTTAAAGGCATTATATAGATGCGCACCATATGGCTGGCGTCGAAAAAAGATGGTTGATAATCTTGAAGGGCAATTTTTTGATTGTTTCTCAAAAATCTTCTTTGATTTCGTTCTAGTTTCTTTTTTATGGTCGAAAGGTGAAAAATATGTTGAAATAATAATAGCTACCTTATGTATCACACTGAGTTTTTTTTTGTACTTTTAAGAAAAAGAACAACTGGTACATCTTCACACAGTATCTTTTGCTCAGCAGGAGATTCATAGATATACTAAAATATTCAAAATTCTTGTCTAAAAATATTTCATGTATCTCAAATTTTTTCACCAGATTTTCACGAATTGAATCTGTTTTCAGTATTTTCATAATAGACTGTTTAATTTCTATATTATTTAAAAAAATATTAGGAAAATTGATTTTGTTCATATCGTATAAGAAGAGTGTGTCCCAATTACTGTAAGCTGAAGCTATAAGGAAACTATTTTTAACTCTACTGACTTTGTGTCCTTTTAAAAGATTCATATACGTTTTAGTTTGTTCCTGATTATAGCAATTATTGCCAACAATTGCTCTATTTTATTTAGATTATTTCATAAGCCTTGTCTGGAGTACACAATTGTCAAATAAAAACAAAAAAAAATTAAAAGAATACATTCAAAACTCATTACACTATTTGTAAATTCGACAAAGATTGAGTCTTTGTTGAATTTACAATAATACAAATACTATAATCAGGTCCTAAGTCCTACAAAATACAACTTATATGAATGTATTAGGAAACTTTAATATCAATGTTCGAGACATTTTTCAGGAAGGTAGAAGCTTTGAAGTCTAGGTTTTAGAGTTCTATTTAAAATATTACTATATGTTTCATTAAACTGTTTTCAATCAAATAGTATAAGCTCATAGTATCAGAATCTATAAAGATTGCAGTTGCTATTATTATCGACACTCTGTGTCCTAGTTTTTGTCACAGTCAAAAATTTAAAGACTGACATTTTATTAAAATTACAGTAATTTCTATGAATTTTCTTAATAATATGATTGACTCAATAATTGGGACACTTCCATTATTTAAGTTAGAAATTGTTTTAAATGAAATTTGGAAAAAATTCTTTGATTTTGTTTCTTCGTAAAAATATATAAGAATTTTAACCTAGAATTAACTTGAAAAAATGCTGAGCCAGACAAAAATTTTCTCATGCAGAAATATGCCAGTAGTCTAGTTCTATCTGGAATGAAGGATGCAACCACCCACAATTGTAGACAAGAGAAGAAAAAAAATGTATATAACTAAGAACAAGTTGGGAACAACATCTTTCAAAGTAAAAGAAAAAGGGGCAAGAAAACAAATCCAACAAAAATAAAATGGAATTACAAAATATTGTAGAAAGTTAAAGATGTTGGAGCAAGCAAGCAAGAAAATATCCAACGAACCAACAAAAATCTCTTTGATTACTGATGTATTAAATAAGAAAACTTGTATTCTTATTCTATGCTTTTATTTTCTTAATAAAATGAATAAAAATCCGAAAGGAATCAGAAATTTTTTTTCAAAAACCTGATCTTTGATCTTTCCACATAAAATTTATATCATGGAAATTGGTTCTGGGTTTTTTCTTCTCGTATTTAATATAGGCTAGTTTAGAAAAAAGAAAACTCTTTTTAAAAATCAGTTTTCTTTAGTTTGATTAGAAATTTTAAGACCATTCAACTATGCTGATATTATTTTACGCATGTAATAAAATGCTGTAAAACTATGAGCTTGTTATTTTCTAGGAGTTGGTACAGGAGATTGCCATATATGAGCATATAGTATATAAGTTATTTTCAACAGCCAAATAAAAATTGAACGGTAATGGAATTCCTAGCCTATCTAGTTAAAACAGATTAATTACTATTCTAGTTTAAAGGATTAAATAGATTTCTAATAATAAAAATAGCAATCTAGTGCACTGATCAGGAATATTTAGTTAAGAAGTTTACATAGAACTCAAGCGCATTTCTACTACATAGCAATAATTAGTCCTTTCGAGTAAAATTCATTGAAATCTAGAGCTATCTAAAAACATGGCTCTCGGTTAAAGTTTCAATAAATAATTACTAGCGCTTGTAGGAATGATCTATTGATTTATAGAATGATAAAATTGAAAATATTGAATAACTGAAAAAACTGTTAAATTTCCGAAACTGGGAATTGACCTCAAGATCACTCTATATTAAACCATCAAATTCTAACACTGAGTCTGCGACTTTGCTTCTTCAATCAATTTAGTTTCGTTAATATTATATATTAATTGAAAAATCTTGAAAATTTCGAAACTAACTGGCTATTTAGTTTTGTGCAATGATCTCGTTTCCTATTACTAAATTTAACTACATTAATGGTCACTAAATAGTAACTAAAATTTTGTCTTAAGTTTTAGGCAAATTTGCAATCCCAATTATTATAAAATTCTTACAGTCTATCTGCTGGTATATGACAACGGAATTATAGAGAATTGAATTGAAAAGTAATTAAAAATGTATTTGATAAGCATAATTTATGACCCGAAAATCTCATAAATTTTTTTTAGGGAGTGATTTTTAAAACAAGTCTACTGAATATATTTATAAATCTTGTTAAAATCTCATTCCATTTCTTTTTCGAATTTGTTACCCTTAACTAATATGTTATTTATGAAAAATATCGTACTTTTAGAAAAGGGAATTTAAAAAAAAAAAAAAAAATATCATAAATTTTCTAAAAGAAAATTCTTTTTTCAAAAAGTTCTATATAATTAAATAATAAATAAACCAGAGCTAATTTGTTGTTTATTGATTGGATCACACTTGCAATTATTATTACATAAAATCACAGGAATAAATAATGAAAATCTCTTGGGTGGTTTTCTTCAGAGTAGGACATGAAAACATAGTACAAGAATACAAGTTATTTTCAAGTTTTACTCACTCTATTATAAAACAAACTATTAATGCACAATATTCTTTAAAAGTTTCTTATCTTGCACTTGTATTTGTCATACATTGTGTAAAAATTAATTAAAAACTTTACATAGAATTCTGGTTGTAATAAGCGCATTTCTAGTAAAAGGCAATTAGATCATTCTAGTGGAATTCATAGAAATTTGCGAATATAAAAAAAAGAGTTTCAAGTTAAAGTTTCCAGCAAGATTTCTAGTTATAAAAATTAATTTACTATCAAATTTCCCTAGAAATATTTTATGGATATTGATATAGACTGAAAAAACTGTGAAACTGCCGTGACAGTGATTTTAGGTCCGGAGCACTCGATACTAACCAGTTACCTAATTTTTTTATTTAATTCACTTTCGTCTATAGTATAGACGGTATAGACTCTATACCATATATTAAAAAGTTTATTAAAAGTTGTAGATTTGCAGATTTGTCTAGATTTAACTATAAATTTAGTTAATATATTAGCCCGAAATATTCGGAGTTTGCTTTCTAGTAGTTTTAATTGAAATTGCGTCGGAAACGCTAGTTTCTCTAAAAACTAATATAGATAAATACCTAGTAAAAAGAAAATTATAATTTTCACTTGCTGTCTAGTTGTTGACTGTCGCCGCAATTTCTTTGACACAATAGCAGCTAATTATGTTGACTGGAACGAGTATGACCTATAACCGCTATGGAATGTACCTCATGCCTTTCTTTTTGTGAACTAGTGTTACCACAAGTGAATTTCATTGAAAATTTAATAAGGTTGGGTCGTAATACACAAACTATGCAAATTTCATCCAAATTGGACATGTCCAAGTAACATTTGCATTATCCGCTACACGCCAGCTACTCATTCACATATCGCAACTAGCGGCAGAAACGCGCCAGCTACCGAAAGTCATATACATAAACTGTATGTATTTTGTCAAAATCGGCCCAGAAGTCTGCACTCCATTTACAAAGCCCTAAACTCTAAAACATTCGTTTTGTCGGGAATGTAAAAAGGCCATAAATTATATATTACACTATTGCTAATTGGAAATTAAGAATGTTTTCATGTATTTCTTATTTGTACAAAAAAATATGTTTTAATACAATTCCTTCTTTTAAAAACACTTGAAATAAAACGTTTCTCTTTAATTTTCATAACGGCTCAACCAATAAATTGCATACAAAAAGGCAGATTATAAATTTTAAAAACAAAAATCTCATAAAACTAAAAATACGTAGAACCAAAAAAAGGTTCAAACATCTTCTAATTTTTAAAAGGAAAATGTGTACTCATATGTAATATCTAAGTCATCCGTAAATTCTTTTATGAGTTTTAGATCGAATGTCAACATACGAGTAGTATACATGTGTACCAACATAGATAGGCTAAAAATCATTTGAATTTTTATGCTAGAAACAAATTTGAAAATGATCCTTTTTTAAGTAAAGAAAAGATAGGATATAAACACTTTGTAACCAAACACTCAATCAAAAGGATCTTAAGAAATTCTTTTGATATTAACGTTCAAAAGGAAATCACGATGAAATGGATAGACATATAAAGATTCTCGTGTATGTGTATCAACAGAAAAACAAAGAAAATTCAGGAATTCCATTAAATTATAATATTAGAAAAAAAAATATAGAAAATCCTTTTGACAAATTTTTATCTCAATTAGAAATTTCGGAAACATTTTTGTCGAAGGAATTTTATAATTAAAATAAAAAAAAAAATATATGTATTCCTAGCTTCAGAAATTGGAACTTTGACTCAATGGAATTCTTCAATTGAGGTCAAGCTATACAGTTTCTAATATATGAAGACCGAAATCTATGCTATAACGCCTACCAAATTAAAACCAAATTTTTGAAATATTTTTTTAACAGATATTTCCTTTTATGAATTCGATTAAAATTTTTTCTTTTTTTAAGGTTTCCACAATAATATACATCAATAAGTTCCAATTCATAGAAAATTGATTTTCTTTATATCCTTGCAAATGTTTGAAATATCGCATTTTTGTTCTTGTAAATGGACAATAAAGAAAAAAAAAACAAAACCCGAAACTGCTATTGAAGAAAATCTACTTGAATAACGAAATTTCGAATGTTAGTTAAATTGGCCGAACAATAGATACGTTATTCAAAGTATAGAAAAAAAATACAAAAGCATCTAACAAAACATGGACAAAAAAGGAATATATCCTTTTTTTTCTCCCAGGATTGTTCAGAACGAAGAATTCATCTTCTATTTGGGATGATGGTATTGTTCAGTGATTATTTTGTCCTATGTTTGGTTTACAATGCAATGTGTACTGCCATGCTGGGGCGTCTTTCTATCCGGATCAATTGAAGAGGGAAGAAATCTCAGCCTATAAGTACTTTTGTATTTATGCAGCAGGTATGCATTTATATGTACATTTTTTTTTTGGTCTGCATTTTCTTTTTTCTTTTTTATTGATATAAGTAAGTCCTTTTCTAGTTTTTCGATGACTTTTTAAATAAATTTTAAATGGATTTTCATACGAATAGAAAAACTAAATTGGAATCATCTTTTTTTTTTTTGGTTGTATTTTCTTTTCATAAATTTGTTCTATATAATACTTACAATTTTACACATGATTAAATCTTATTGAAATGTAAAGAGAAATCGTACAATTGTTATCATATATAGCATATGTATTCTTATATGTAAAAGACTATAATAGGATAAGATGACATTCTTAGGTCACAGACCTAGAAAAGCACTCCTGTATATTCTTCGCTTTTATTGGCAAATTATTCGGATACTTGAATATACAAAATGTTATTCAGCAGAAATCTTAAGTTCAGCTAGAAATATACAAATTTTTGAAATAATAATAAATGACATACGAAATATTTGAAAATAATTTGTCACTTTTGTCAAAATTTTTGTTAAAATGAATTCTATACATTCGGCAATTTACAAAATATTCTATTCATCTATTATAGTTTTACTAACGACATCTCATTCAAGATATTTTGGTGGGACTTGTTGAACTATGAAAATTTCTTTTGCGAAAATTGATGAAGCACGGGTATCTTTATAAAAGAAAATGAAGAATTTCCGTTTAAAAAAATATTGAAAATGAATTACTCTTAACAAACGATCGAGTATCATTCTATTGCACCACATTTTTCTTCTTCGATTTTTTATCCTTTTTTTTGTTGTTGTAAAATTCGAATCTCATCATTGCAAATTGTTCAAGATATGGGTTTATGTACAAGGAGCCTTTTCTTCTGTGATTTCTTATTATTATCTTTAAAGTTTCTTAAACTTGATGTACTTCACTTCACTGATACTATATATTTAGTAGATTTCTATTATATTGAACGGATATCCTTAAATGATTATCAAGACGTTGTCTTCATCGTCATCGTTCCTTTCATATAGAACAGAAAATTGAAAAATTCCATCATCTCGAGAAAAGATAATCAATATTATACCGAATCCAGTAGATGAACAGATTCTCTTCATTTTGTATAATATATGAAAGTACTTTTTTTTAAGGTTATATATGCAAAAAGAATTATATAGCATTTAATATGTGTTTCATTATATATTTCCATATTGTATGGATCACTTGAATACATACGGAAAATTAAGCGCAATCTATAGAATGTCGCATTGCACATGATTTAAATTCATATTGTACAGATTATACATCTATAGATGCTATTTTAGTTATACTAGGTAGACATCTTCATATACCATAGATAAAGAAAGATAAAATAAATTATCCACAAGATGTCTATGAGAATAAATTTCCGTACGTACAATATTCTGCAAGGAAACTAACGATTACTAAAGAATTATATACAAAAATAGATTATCATTTTAAAGGACGAATTAGAGCAGTTTTTTTTAAAGATCATCACTGTTTGGCATTTTAAGTGCATGGTTATATAAAGCAATAAAATACTCATAAGGCCTGCCGCCCTTTGTTCTTTTTTCTATCTTTATCCTTATAAAGGAGCGAACTTTTAAAAACTTAAATTTTCTATACCTCTTAATAGTTAGCAGTTAGTTGGTGCTAAATACTTGAATGTGTGTTCCATTGGCGATGAAATTTTAGAAGAATTTTAGTATTTACAAACTCACAAGGAAGCAGGATGCGATTATTGATTAGACCTACATATTAATGAAGACCGAATCAGTTCGATTTGGTTTGTTTTTAGTACGAAACCAAACTGTTTTCAATCAAACTAAAACCAAATTTATGTATGGTATAACTAAATGGTTATTGTTTTGCTAATGTCAACCAATTGCAAATTCTAATTAATCAAATGACTTGGTGATCAACTACATTTTCGGCTTAATATACACCTTATTATTTGTATGACCTATGGAAGGTACTACCAGAGGGTATATTAGTTTTGTCACTCCATTTGTAACATATCGAAAAAATCATCGTAGAGAGGTTTCAAGGGTATGGTTGTGTAGGAAATCAAAATTTATATCGATTTATGCATGCCCGACAGTACACAAGATAACTCAGTACCTCGTTATCTGATTTTGATGACATTTACGATATGAGTTGCTTATTCCTGAACTTGGTTTAGTATTACGTTTCAGCAAGATCGATCCAGGAGATCAAAGTTATAAAGGAAAAACCAGGGTGACCAAAAAGCTTTGTCGTTTTTATACTTCTGGTTTTCAGGATTTAACTGGAAAATTTGTCAATCAATTTTCTTTAAATTAATTATATTGGTTAAATACATAAATAGACCATACTATGTTAAATTTCAGTCAAATCGGTCTAAGAATAGTGGAGAAAGAAATAATCCTAGGAGAAAACAACTCTTTTCATTTTTTGATGTACTTTAAAAATTAATACACCGATTTGAATAAAATTTGCAGGTTAGACTTAAGCTATCAGAGTCTAAGTTACCTGCAAATAAAAAGAAATTTTGAAAAGACGAACCAAAGTCATGAAGAAAAAACATTGAAGTAATATTAGTCTTGATAGTTTTTCTGTCCCATTTCTACCGTAGGGCATCAAAAAATTGGATATAGACCGATTTTCAGTTACTATATGATTATTTAATTATTTCAATGTACATTTCTTTGCCGCATCTTGTACTTCATAAAAGTAGTTTCAATTTAAATTATTATGATGAAATATTTTCTAATAAATCATTTAACTACAAAATTTTATGTGTAATCACTAAACTTCGGTAGATTGGAATTTTTGAGATTCTTCAGGATTTTGAAAATTTATATTAACCTTTCCCAAAGACCTAATAAAACCTGATTGTTTCCTTGAAAGGAATGTTCGGCATTGACTTAATTTTGCTATGAATTGAAAAAACCAGGCAGAAGTGAGTTTAATATAAACTTTGGAGGTGTACCAAACTTAAACTATGGTAGTTGATATTGTTCTTTTGTTTTTTATGATTTTCACTGGATAAAGCTCCATAATTACTGGGTTATTAGATGACTATAGATATACCATCATAAATCCTTTGTACGTTAAAATTTAATCAGATGAGTTTTTTTTCTTATGGCATACTTTCTTTAACCATAAATGCACTGAAAAATTAGATACCGCGCAAAGAAACTCTGTCTGCCTCTTTACATTATCTTTAAATTTTACTGGGTTTACTGTCTTTATATATATATTTATATACAGATGTTTTTTTGGATCCTTAAAAGTGTTCCATATCTTCAATTCAAATATAATCGTAGTGATGGTAGTATTTATGGTTCTAGTTATATATATTTTTTATATATGATAAAATGGTTTAGCTTAAAATGGGTCATTTCCGGATAAGCATAGAATATCTTTTCTTCTAGTCTCATTGTCTTAGGCTTCATTCATATTATATTATTATTTATATTATATATAATCAGTTTTGTTCTGTTTTTTTATGTATTCTATTATATATTATAGTATAGAGTAAATTTGAAAATGGTGGTTTTGTTGGTTGGCTTTAAAGAAAGTTTAACTTCGTGAAAAACCGAAAGTTTTCCATGAATTGAATTTATGCCTCTTATTATATAAGATATTCTATACTATTCTAGTTATATATTGAATGAATACGTATATATATATATATATTAGTTTGGTATACATAAACGGACATTTAACCATAATTTCAAAAAAGAAAATAAGAAAAATATTAAACAAGAAAAAAAAATTGTAATCTATTCTGAAGATAGTTAAGCTCAAAAAGATATAATAAAGGATTAAATATAATTTAAAATTTAACAATATACAAGTATATATATACGTTTTTTCCTTTAATATATATCCTCTTAAAATGATACTAATCTCATAGTCTGGACAATTATAATACATAATTTTCATATTGTTATCCTTTTTGAGGTTTTGTTATAGTCATTTGCTTAAGCAAAAATGGATTCTTTTCAAATCGTAAATTCTCTTTTACTCTAAATAAGCTTAAAACTAAAAGAAAAATATTAGTTATACTAAAAGTTTTGTTTGACTTAAAAATTTATTTTAAAATTTTGTTTGACTTCTATTATTTTTTCGGGTTTTCGATTAGAAAATTATTATTATTAGGTTAAAATAACAACCATAAAATTCAATTAGCTAAATTCATGTTTTTCATTAGGTATTTATATGATGACATTATATTATTAGGTCAATATGCTTAAATTACTGTTTTGTTTATGGCCACTTATGATGGCAGAACAGGTCTCTATATCGAATAATGATGTAGAGAACTTGAGTGATAGGATTTGCAATAATAATATACATATTATTATTGCAAATCCTATCGCTAGATACATGTAGTGCTGAGTAAAAAGCTGTTGACTAAAACACAATCATTTTTATTACAATTAAACTTATTTAAATCAACTCGTCTTTTCGTTTACCAGTTTTAATTAAAATTTAAGTAACTTTCGATATTGAACAAATTCGCATCAGACTGAGTTTATGAGCTATCTACTTTTCTTACCATTTTTCCTAAGACTATATACCTTTACCAGAGTTCACGACAATCCTCCATGTATAGTTTTATATTTCTAAAATTTCAATAAGATTTACATTTACAAATAAAATATATCCATAGAGGATTAGGAAATCGCCTAAAGTTGCACTTCAAGCTGTATCTTACTTTATTGTCAACCAAAACTGCCTGTAACTAAATATCATTTAAGTTTTATAACGGTTTCCATCTTATATCTTTGATATGTACCAATGAATTTCGGTTCAGTTTAACTCATAAATGTAATTTTATGCTGCCAAACAACATTTTAAATATCAATAAATTCATTAAATATTATCTCATCTTATAAATTTCGATTCAATTATATAAAAAAAAAGTTTTCGAATTTCAAAGCGGACAGACTGACATGTAAAAATGTAACTTTTGATTCTCTACATATTTTGTAATCTAGATCTAGAGCATATTGAGTTCAATAATTTGAAAGTTTGAATTGTAAAATTCACATATAGAACTTTTATTAAAGATGAATTTTGTACTTCATTGTCGAATACAGCTAAAAATTCTCATCATGGTACGTTATTATTTGTGTGAACTATAAGAAAAGAATATTCCATATGTCATCCATCCAGAGGATTACTACATATATATATACTATGTTCATACAATTCCGTGAAGAAGAAATTATTTCATAACTAGTTTTTCCGTTTTTGCATTAAATACAATACAATATCTATTGCATAAATTTCTCCCATTTTCTTTTTTCATTTTACAAAAAAAGAAAAGTGAAGGAAAATCTAGATGAAGTCAAGAAAATAAAAAAAATAATACTACACAAATAGTAAAACTATGAAAATTCTGAATACGATCCGTGGCAGAGATGGAATTGCGAAAATACGTTTTCCAATTCCGTTACATTAAAAAAAAAAGAAGTTGAAGAAAATAACAGAATATGAAACCGTTCTGACATTTATTGTTAGTCTTGAAGACACTAAAGAATGTTTACTATCCAATCCAGAAGAACTATTCTTAAATTCCCGGGAAAATCAATAGTTATATATTTAAATTTTCTTTAATATTTTTCACATAAAAATCTGTTTTTTGGGAGATCTTATTTTTAAATTCATTTCAAGTAGTACTCAAAAAAGAAACGACATTGTAAAGTACAGAAAAAAAGATGGTCCTAGAAGATATTCACGATATACAACAACAGCAATAATAAACCATAAAGAAAAGAAAATTCCTTTTCTTATGTAAAAAAAAAAGAAGAAAAATGACAAGTATATTAAAAAAGAATGATTTGACAAAATAATATTTTCTTTCCGTATGTCTGGGAATATTTTTGTGCGTACGTGCAGTTTAAAAAAAAAGGAACATATAGTAACTGAAAATCGGCCTATACCCAATTTTTTGATGCCCTATGGTGGAAATTGGACAGAAAAACAGTCAAAATTAATAGTATTTCAAGGTTTTTTCTGCATAACTTTGTTTCTTCTTTTTCAAATATGTTCTAATTCGCAGGTAGCCTAGGTCTTAGTGGCATAAACCAATTCTGCAAATTTTATTCAAATCTTATTCTCAAATATACTAGTTTTTAAAGTACATCGAAAAAATGTATGAACAGGGAATATTTTTTTCTTAATTATTCTTGAATCGGTTTATTGAAATTGGACATAGAATCGCCTATTGTATGTAAATAATTTAAACGAAATCGTGTCACAAATTTTATAAAAAACGACAAAACTTTCTTGTCATCCTGGTTTGTGGTTAATAACTTCGCTCTCTCTCGGCTGATTTTCCTGAAATCCACTAACAAATCGAGTTTAGATTCAGATTGTAGATTTTATCAAAATCGGTTAATTCGTTTTTGAGTTATCTTGTAGACGAACAAACGGACGAACAGACGAATATGCATAAATCGGTATAACTTTTAATTCTGTATACATCTACATCCTTGAAACTCTGGTAGTACCTACCATAGGCCATCAAAAATAAAAAACCTATAATATCCTAAAAAATTATTTACAAAATCATATCGAACAGATATAAAGAAATTGAAGGTATCTTTTCATATTCCATGTAGAAAAAAAAATGGTGAAAAAAATTTAAAGAATTGTCTAGAGTGCCATTGAAAAGGATAATAGAAAACAAATTGGTATCCTTTCGTATATAATTCCTTAACAAAACGATATGTATACGAACAAAAGAAAAAAAGTTCAAATTCTTACAATAAGAAGCTGTGTGCCGTCTTACCTAAATTCAAATATCGCACGATTGCACATTTGTATATATGGAAAAAATCGCAAACATTTTTTTTTTGGTTGAAAAATGAATAAATGATGATATTTGGGACTTTATTTATTCGGTTGATACTTAAAAATATAGAAAAAGAGTATTGTTTTGCAATGACTAGTTGTTAAAGCATTGGGACTTTAGGAATTCTGAGAACTCTCCAAATAGATGTGTACGCTGCTGACACTATCCTTGCGACACACATTTAACGGTCAATAATATGTGCACATATGCCCGTATATTTATATTACATGAGAAAAATGATTATCTAAAAAAATTTTTAAATATAAAGAAAAAACCTCAGAAGGGATATCCATGCCCTCAGACTATATTTTTTCTGTAAGACATATCAATTAGAAAAAAAGATAGATTACTCAAAATCTACTCCTATATATAATGAAATATTGTGACTAATAAAAACTAGCACTGACAGTTTCTATTAATTCTAGTATGGTTCAAATATGATTGATATCTCATAAGGGAGCACTTCTATAAGTGGAATGGTAATCTCTTGTTACGTTATGAATTGTATTAAATTGAATGAATGTAATATGGGGAAAAAACCAATGCATTTTAATATTGGATATATTATGTATATATATGGAGTGCAGTAATAGTATAACTTTTCTTTTTTTGGGTAATATCAAAATAAATCCAAAATATGTAAGTATTAAAGAAAAACTCAAAAAGATTGGACACACCCTGCTGTAAAGAACCTTTTACTTTAATAAATTGAAGTGGTAAGTTATGTTATCGTTGATGTCAAAGCCAATATTTATGCTTATGGTATGATGAAATGAAAATTACATTTTTTGACTACTTTGGCCCCTTTTTATTTTTATATCTTCGTTTTTATTTTCTGGGCCTATTTCTATTATTATGTTTGTCTTTACTTTTTTGAGGGAAAATTTGTTCAACTTAATATTATTATTGATGCCGCACACATTGCAATCTTTTCGTTTTGTTTGAGTGTTTTTCAAAGTTACGAACAAAATAAATAATCGAAATTGATAGAATATGAAAATTTGATTTGATTAAAATGTAAATGAATATGGAAAGTGCATGAAAACATAAATTTTGTAAAGCACTTTATTTACTTTATCGCATATCAACGTTCAAATTATTATTCATCAATGTATAGAATTGAACTTTAGAGAAAAAGGTGGTTAATCGAAGATCCTCATTAAAAGATCATAAGAGGCATTGAAATCCATAGAAGAAATATTGCTAAATAATTGCTAAATCATAGCACATTAATAGCTTCTAAAATTTAATATCATTTTGGATGCTTAATAAGAAAATGTTACAATATCTATGAAGGAATTCCTTTTCTATGCTTTCGTATGCTTAAAATTTCTTCCAATTTTAGTTTGTTTTTGCACCTTTTGCAGAAAAAGCACCCTTTCATAGTGCGAGATTAAGTATAGTTAGTAACTTAAATGGAGCTCAAAATGTGAAATGAATTTCATAGTTACGGCTTAAGGAAAACCTTTTTTTAACTTGAAAATATTTCTCTATAAATAGGTTTAATACTTATTTTAATATTAACGAATATTTTTAAGAAATAATTATGAACATTTCTATTTATTGACCAATTACTCACAATTGTCAATTTACAAAACAACTTGTCAAAACTATTTAAGCTTAAATTTTTTCTTATTATGAACTTAAATGTGGCTTAAGCTCTAACTGACAAATTGGGTTTATAAAGGTCAACCTCCACATAGCCGACTTCCTACTGATACAAGTATGGGATAACACTATACAAGGATTGGTTAAACAGAAAGGGAGAAAAAAATCGTCCTACAAATTTTGTCGGCTTCTGCATTTCTCATTTCCCCAACTGATTTTCGACCTGCAGATGATTCCCCTCAGAAACAGATGAACATGTTTATCTGATTTAAATGGCACTTCATATTCGTCCCACACTACCAATTTTTGTAAATTGTGTGGGAAGACTCTAATGTTTTTATTCGATCAGTCCTAGCGAAAATTACAAAAGTCTATCTCTTTCGAGTTTTCTGATTTTTCACCGCCAGAATAGGAAGTCGAAGATTGTGTGGAGATTGGCCTTAAGAGGTATACACTACGATAAGGTGCAGCAATTTCTTTGATCACAACTCAATTTCTTCAACAGAACAATTATAAGTCCATATTTTATCGAACAGGAGAAAGTATTCTGAGTTCAATTGTTATCTAAAATTCATCCTGTAAGAGAATTTCAATATAAAAGTCCATATTTATGGGACTAAATAGTTCAATGTGGAATTTTGGTTCGTATCTTTTGAAATAAAAGTTTTTCTGGATTTGTTGATATTATAAGAATATGAAATTCATTAAATTGAAAAAGTCTTTGATTTCATCAAATGCCAGAAATCCTATTTTTGTACCCCAATTAAAAAATAATTCTTCTGCGGTTTTTACTTAGTACAATCATAAACAAATTTCTGTTTGATGTCCTTTCATTAACAATAGAAGAATTGGGAAGTTTTATCCAATTAAAATTTTCCATGTTTTTCAGTTTTTGAAAAAAATCTTTTTTTTTCATGTATAAAATTAAACTGCAGATTAATGAAAAAGTTCTTTTTTTTTAAACAAACTTAAATCCAAAATAATTACAAAAACTAAAGTTATGAGCAAAGTGAGTAATGTGAATAAATTAATTTCATTTGAAATCAACAACATGACATTAATTTTATATCAAAATGTATTTCTATGTGTATTCCGACATGTGTAATATTATATCCCCGACATCCATTAATCGTGATTATTAGTCAGAGATTAATGTTCAATTAGTACCTGTTAAACTAATCAACTAATGCACTAACATAGTAAATAATTTGAAACTGAATATAGTTTATTATGTCTAATTATTAGTATAGAAGCACCTATTTAATATGTTAAATAATACAATATAATTTCAGTGTAATATCGTGATATGAATTAATGTTCGATTGCAATTAGATGGCTATTATTGATAATTACGATGTATAGTTTCTAGATTTTTAAATCTACATCCTGATATTAATTGAAACATTAAAATCCATTCTGAAACTAAGTTTTTTTTTCCCAGTGCACGTTTTAAGAGTTTAATTTTCTTTATTATTATTTTTTCTTCTCCTCAACAGACCCTATAAGTAGATATTATTACAAAAAAGGAAAAAAAAAATTCTTCAATGAATGTGTTCAGACAACTTCAGAATGAAATAATCTCACAACCACCATGAATTCTCATATTACTTTTATAGCAATATGTATTAAATAAATGCTTGAAAATTATAGTTGGCACTCGATTCGAGCAATCCATGTGGAATCTCTCTATATAAAGCCTTTTCGCCTTATACAATATACTAATATAGCTATATATCCCGAATAAATATGTCGCGGCGGATATCGATTTAACAAATAAACTCTGTGAAAAAATGCAGAGACCAAAGTGATATTAATGGCCCGTTAGCAGACTGTTGCCAAACGACGGAAAATAACATATAGTACATTTTGTATATAAAGAGTATAAACCGCCCCCCAAAAAAAGAAAGAAAAAAATATCATTTCTATCAGGCTATGAAACCATCCGCATCAATAGTACAGAACGTTGTAAATGGAATAGAAATTCTGTATACATATATAAATATAGGATCAAGCAACATTCACCACCAATATCAGCCATTAAAGCCCTCAGAGACTATTCTTATAAAAGATTTTCAATTTGGCACATAACCATATATAGAATGGAATCGATTCAGTTGGTTGCTCTTTCTTTAAACTTAGAAGAAGATTTGTGAACAGATTTTTAGTTTTTCATATATGGTACAATATTTTCTTGTTTCTATCCATGAACATGGGTATTCTGTTAATTAATCGTTTTTACCCATAGATTGTGTATCAAAATAGATTCATCATAAATTTTGTGAAATTATCAAGAAACTCATTATCTTAATATTACTCTGATGGTGTCATCACCCACATGTCACTTTGATAATATTGCATGATTTGATCTACACGTATTCATATAAATATATTTATATAAAATTTTCATTTGTTTTCCTTTTCAAGTGTTCCTTTAATTTTCTATAATATGTATTTTGTTCTGGTTTTTGTCGTAATATAAGGGCGTCTGCTATATATCAACACCCTAACATTTATCCTGGCTGATGTATGGACTGTCACCTTAAAATAAGGGACCTAATCAATTCAGTGCACTTCGGTTATGACATGTCTTTGTCGTTTGTCAAAAGGGAATTTGATATGTGGAGTTAGAAAAAGAATAAGAATAATTTCATTCGAAGCTAGATCTTGAATCATATCTGTTGGGGTCATCAAAGTAATACGATTCGTCACTCCAATTTATTATGATTATAATAACTTGAAGAATTTTTTAAGGATATTATTATATAAGATTTTTTTTTTTGGTTTTTTTTTAGCCTCGACATGTGAAAATTTGATGTGTAGCTTTGAGGGATCACCTTTTACCTTAGGTAAAAAAAATGGATGCGGATTAAATTTTATTTATGGAATAATATAATCATGATAAAATTCACCTTTGAAGTTAATATAAGGGTGTCGACAAAATGTGTTACTTTCATCACTATTTTGATATAAAAATAAAAACATGTATTTTCTATAAATGTGTAATTCTAGTATTTTAGTGTACATTTTAGTTTTAGTCAGTATTTAATTAAACCTGATATAAATTCTATCGTATTATCTGAGTTGCCATTCTGCACTTACTATGTATTTTTCCAAACTAATCGGATTCGTTGATTAAATTAAAAATTTCATTTTGTGGTTAAGGATGATAGTAAATATCAGATTCTGATATTAAGTAAATTGAAATCCTTATTAAATTAGACAACATCAGTGTATTTATTGCTAGAAAAAGAAAGGTAGGACAAATATTTTCTTGACTAGCTTAGCTACATTAGTTAATTCCGTTGACTGAAATGGAATTTAGAATGAAATCTGACTAGAAGCAAACAAATTTTTTTTACAATTTCTATTTTTTAATATTCCTCAATAAAATGCTTCTAAATACTGGTATCGGGGCTTCTATTGAATGGCTGAAAATGTCATTGTGTTATTTATAGCGATAAAGTAAAGGCGGTGCTCGTATCAAATCTGTGTTTAATGACACAAGTGATTGCTCAGAATCTTCATATATCGAAATCGAACGTTGAAACCCATTTAAACATCGAAAAAAAGTGTTCAGAATTGGTACATCATTATGATAACTCTATGTAGTCAATGTAGTCTAATCTAGAAAATGTCAAGCTTTTCTGGAAATTTTTGATATCATCCACCATACATCTCGTACCATGGAACCATCATTTGTTTCGGTCTCTCCAGAATTTTTTGTAATGTTGTAAATTTGAGTTCAAAAGAATCTGTAAATCATAAAACTCGGAAGGTCTTATGGATAATGGTCTTGCCAGAAAGGTGGCAATAGGTCATCATTAAAAATGGACAATATATTGTTTCCCATAAAAAATTCGACTTTCATTTACTCAAAAAAGAAACGTTTAATTTGAATTTAGTATTAATAAGTTTTATTTTATTATAAAATAAGTGTTTGATTAAAATATTTCATGATTGATTTAAATATTTCGTGTTTGAAAATAAAGTACCTACTTATTTATTTTTTTTAAATAAGAATATTTTATATATCCTTGATAGAAATCCTTCATTATTAATTTCTTTCACGAAATAATTATTCTGTATACGAATTTATAATAAATAAGAAATTTTCCAGTTTAGATTTTCTGGAAAAACGGTCACATTAATATTAATTTAGCCTATAATATAAAACTTTTACTATGTACCAGTTTTCTTTTGGGCGAAAAATTCATAATTTCTAGTCCTAATATGATTTTTATCGACAATATTTCATGTTGAAGTTAAGAAAACTAAAGGAAAAATCCATAAATTTCAAATTGTTGAAACATAAATATTAATATTTAATAATTAAAATTAGAAGTATTTTACATTTTGTTAGTATAAGAATCTCATTTAAGTCAACTTAAAAGAAATAAAATATCCTACGAATTTAATAAACAGTGAAACCTTTTTTTAAATAGAAGACTATAATAGCTACCGCAAAATGCTAATACGTGATTTAGCGTTATTTGGTCTTCTTTATTATTCTTTCGGTTTTTGCAGTGTATTAAATTTTGTTTACGTTGCCGAGATTGCATTATGATTTTGTGGTATTTCTAGATATTTGTATCACTCATATTTGTTTCACTCATCTGCAGTTTGGTTATGTATAGTATCCGTACAGTATGTACGCTTAACATCGCAATTGCTTTAAACCAAAACTGAAGAATAAACAAATGTTCTTCATGGCATAGTTAGAAAAGACTGCTGTAACCGAGATGTAAGTGGTCTATAGTTTAATAGTAAACTTCTATGATTTTTTTAGGTAGCATACCAGTTAAGTAGCAGAATTAATATGGTTCAAACAGTTTAACGCACATCCTAGTTGCGCTAATAAGTTAGATTCCTCCTTTATGGTGAATACTAATATGCATTCAATATGGACTACGGTTGCAGGGTATCTCATCTTTATTATATTTTCGAAAGTAAGACCTGGAATAGATTGAAAGAAAAGAAGAAAGTTTTATGTTAGACAGTTTAATAATTTGTTATCTAACATGTCATTATTTAATCAAATTGGAAAGTAATGTAATTAAGATATAGCTTATTCTCATATTTTAAATAATTTGTATACTATCTTAAGTTTCCTAATGAGATATTAAAACTAGGAAACTTAGGCAGCTATTCACAAATTGTAAATTTGCTCTGTAATCGTAAATATCTGATCAATGCCCAAATTGGTATTCTGAAATCATATATCTATGTAACTGCTGTTACTTCCTGTCAAATTGTCTCCATCTTTACGATTGGGTATAAAATATCGGAACTCTTTAAAAAATGAAATAAATTTTGTATTAATAAAAGGAAAATTCAAGTGAAAATTAGTTAAAACATGTTTGAAACAGATAATAATTAAAGCAAGTCAATAATTCTGCAAAAATTGTTATTTTTGGCAAATGGCGAATTTATTTTACGAGGCGAAATAGATAAAGATTTAGAATAACAATTTAGGCGTTTATGTAACTTTGCTTACAGAAATCTCTGTATGTAAAATTTTTGTTACATAACATAGACATACGATTTGAGAATACGGCAGTAAATCTGTTTCATGAAACTTTCGGTTTATAAACTTATATTTCTATGTCAAGCTAACTCAACTGTTAATGAAATCAGAATAAATAAATCCACTCAATAGATTCCTAAGTCCGTCCGATGAATATTCAAATAATAGAGGTTTTAGTGTATAAGGAAATTATTAAAAAATTGAAACAAAAAAAAAAAACTTTCTTACAAGTTAATAGAATTTTCACTAAGAAAATAATTAATTTGTTGTGTTTTATATAAACACACTTGAAATGTCTTAAAACCAATCAAAAATGAAAGATTTTTGAAACAATTTTGCTTTGGGCTATTGACTTCAAACAATTTTATGATAGAGAAAGCATATACATATTTTTGATATATACTTGAGTGAACTTTACTTTCCGTACCAGGCCAAAGTCGAAGAAGAAAAGAAAAAAAAGTCAAGCTAATTACTAATGAAATTCCTTTCATAAGAAATTAATATTAGAGAAATTTTCTTTTTAGGGTGAAAATCATTTTGTATAGGGTTTGATAAGAATTTTTGTAAGCGAAAAAAAGGGTTTAAAAGAATTATTAACAAAAATATGTTGAAAAGGGTGTTTTTTTTTTCCTGTTTTCGTTTTATAAATATGTCATATTTTTATATGTTTTAGTTGATATGAATTTCTGCCTCATTTAATATTCTTTGAAGGATTTTTGTTAAGAATATAATAAATACGATGAAATTTCAAAATTGTTTATTAAATCCTTATTCCTTTTTTTCCTTTTTTTTTGTTTTAGTATAAAAACAGATTTACGTGAAATGTTAACCATTTATTTTCAAAGCGAATTTCAATTAAGAAATTCAATAATCTTAGGAAATTATGAAAATATGCTCAAAAATATAAAATGAGTTAATTAGCCCGTAATTAAGCTGTTTAATGAACGTCTTTTATGTTTTATTATAATAAAGAGTGAAAGATTTTGGATAGCTGAAACGTTAATTTAGATTGTAATAAAAAAATATTTAGTTTATAAATTTTTAAAAAGCGTTATATAAGCTATTCGTGAAAAAAAGTATAAAAACTCAGCTATCCTTTTTTTGCAGAATATTTTTCATTTATGGATTCCATTCCAAAATTCATTGAGAGATGTGATAAATATTTTTATTTGCTTTTAATAACAGTTCAAATTGAACTTTAAACCGGAAATGAATAAAACCATTCATTGGTCAAATATGATATTAGCAATAATTCGGGTTCCAGCCTATTGAGATGAACTTACAGTGACCTGATCACACCTGACTGGCATATTTCATTATTATTCCTATAAACGCGATGAATTGTCAACCTATAGGTCAGAAAATGAAATATTGCTACTTTCTACTTACTACTTTCCCTGAGGACAATTTCAAAGTCAACCAAATTCTAATCAATAGTATTTGTTTATATTGTTTAATGTAAACAAGCGTAATGCTAGTAGATTTTCTTTTTTTCATAATTCATGTTTCTATGCAAAAACCTCTGAATAAACCTGTAAGATTCCGGACCCGTTTGGTATCTATAGTAGTCAGTGTTATGATGCAATATTTTGAATGATTTCTTGAACCTGAAAGAGTCTATAATAATGTCTAGGATGACATTTGTCGAAAAGGGAAGAAACGTCTATAGCCTTATTCAAAATTTGATAAGACAAAAGCTACATTAATGGACCTGCGTAAAAATTAAATTTATTTTTACTAATTTAGTGCTTCGAATACATTACTGGTATTAGTTTATTTCAAACATTCTCTATTAAGTAACGAAGATCATATTTGTACAATTCTACTGCATTTTCATATTAAAGCCGACTAAAACATTAAACTGTTAGTTGTTACAGAATTACTTGATTTTATTTATATGCAAACTAACATTTTCAACAAATCATTTATTATTATGAAAAATAAATAAAATTCAAATTACATCTTGTTTGAAATGACTAACAACCATTTTCTTTGGGAGGGGCTTTTTTTTTATTATTTAAATTTACTCTCTAAAGTGTTATTGTAGACAATTTTGATAAATTCACTTCAACGTAATATAAAACATAAATTGTAATACGCTAAATATACATATCTAGTTATTTACAATAGCATAAGTTTTTCCTTTTTCTTTTGAGAATTTTCAGTTGATAAACTAAATGATTAATTGAAAACCCTGACGATTGTCATATCAAACTGTCATGGATTTGCATTCTTTATCATCAGGTACATCCTTAGTGGTGGTGTTTCGATATAATTTCTAAAAAAAACACGATAAAAGTTTTTTTTTATATATATATATTCATTCTGTTTTTTCCCTAGATTTTCTTCTATTTATTTCCTTTTTGCAGCAAATACTAGTATTTTATCTGTAAACACTCCATAAAAGAAAATGATTTATGTATAAAAATCAGGAACAAGAACTCGACTTAAATCAAAAACAAGGGCCAGAAAAAAGAACACCTCCACCTCTTCCTAAACTCCTTTTTTTATATACTTATATAAAAATGTAACCATTGCATGCGAAGGCATTATACTTTAAAATGGACTCCTCACAAACTTCTTCACCAATAGAGATGTTCTGTTTGCTATACAAGAATCTCAAAAATGTATGGGCTACCATTCTATATATATATATATTTATATAGAAAGGTACACAATGGTTACTATATGTTATCGTCTATTCGAAATGGGCATCTCAACAATAAAGTAAGGAAAAATTATTCTCGAAAAAAAAAATTATACATATATTACGAACTAAGGTACTAAATTGTACTTCTTTCTCGAACGAATAGCAAAGAAATCCCTTCATTGTGCAGTAAAAATTTAAAGTACTACCAGATTGTTTCTGTTGTACTTGGGTGCCCAAGTGAATGATGGTTTTGCATAGATTTTTCGGGTCGTTTTATTTTGAATATATTCTAAGTTACATTCAGGTACAGGATATTCTTTACAGGTTCATACTATATCGTTGCACATTAAGTTGTTCATGCAGAGAAATCAATTTCTTATTTTAATATTGTTGATATATTTACATCGTGTGTTTGAAGTTATGTTAGTTCTTTTTTCGGAAGATTATTTAACTTAATTGAAATAGATAAATTGTCAAAATGAAACATATTTAAATTTGATTTAAAGTATATTGTTATCGAAAATAATACAACTTAAAGTCGCCCTTATTTAAACAAAATGACGAAAAAAAGAACTATTTCAGATAAATTAAGATTGATTATTTTTTATTTTTTTTTTAAATTTAAACACTTTATTCACTTTATACACTTTATACACTTTAATTTATTGATTATTAGGGTGGTGGGTTAATAAAAGACTACTAATCAATCATTCAGTACACTTTTATCATTCAATGTTTCATTTTAAATCCCTTCATTTTATATTTTGTAATATTCTAAAATATTTAATGGATTAGATTTTTATTTTATATCAATCATACAATGTTTTTTCTTTTACTGGCAATTTCTATAATATGCTTGGATTTCTTCCCTGTTTTTCTTTTTTTTTGGTTGGAAAATGTTTTAAAATGAAAATATATAATTTTTCTTTATTAATAAAAACTTATTAATTTAAAATACGACGAACAAAAAAAACAAGAAGAAGGAAATTTCATATTTATTTTGTGATATTGGAAAATGAAAAATGTTTGCCAACATGAAAATGTCAATTTTTAAAAGCTCTTAAACAAATTGAAATCATGCACATATTCATATAAACTTTCACCTCAAAAAATGTTCATGACTTCACTATCAATCTCACTCTGTGAGTTTTCATTTTGGGTATTGATGATGGGTTAAAAAAAAAATCAATCAAAATGAATCAAAAGATATCCTTCACCTGGTGTTCAATGAAATTATCACGTATGAATAAAATGCTTTCAGAATAATAAACTTTATATATTTTACATTATACTCAATAAAAAATTAATTAATTGACATTAAAAGTTGCTAATTGGTTTATTTCAAATATGAAATGTTTGTTTATCTGGAAAAATTTGATTCCGATCGTAAAAAACAATATTCATGTTAATTCGGGAGATTTTTAATTGTTTGTGAAGTCAAATCAAATTTAAAACATCTTGCAAGAGTGCTAGGCATTTGCAATTCCACGTTACCTTGCGAATATTTTATAGTTCGCAATCCTCAAGAAATTGTAGGTCTAAGTTACATGAAACCAACCTAAACTGAATATTCGTTTCTTAGGTGTATCTATATCACCTTGATGGATACGAGTTCTTTGTAAAAATGGTTGAATTTAGAGAGATTAAGATTCGATTTATAAATCTCTATAAATTGAATCTTGAAGGTATAATGCGGATTAAAATATTTTGCTTTGAAATCATTTCCACTTAAAGTATTTTAATATTTATGTCTGTCTCATTTCGAGTAGAAAAAATGTTATTATAATTATAATAAAAACAATTTATTTTTAACATTTATATATGTTATTTAATTCATTAATTTATATATTAACAAATGAGTAAATTTTCCACTTTCTCGATTTTCTTGTATTCATGGAAATTTTCTTTGAAGACACATACTTGTATACCTATTTTTCATATGTTTACTTCGAAATTGTTTATATACATATTCAACACCCGTTCTAGGAAGACTTCTCATTTTCCATAAATACTAAAACTCCTTTATTTTCAGGCGTTAATTATGGTCGAATGCTCTTTAATGTCATCATAGTATGTTTTAAATATCCACAAGGTATATATGATCAACGAACCAAAAAAGACCCATTCAAATAATAAAGGAATGTACAGGATGGAAGAAAAGTATCTAATTTAATCTGTTTGACTTAAACATATTAAAAAAGAAAATCAATTGAACCAAAAGAAGATTCTGTTTATATTTTCAGGTAGTTATTAATTAAAGAACAATCGCTCAGATTGTTTTAATCGTCCAATAAGTTCTAGATAACATCATAAGAATCCCAGAAGTAAATTATTTAGACATGTGACAGTGTCATTAACGATGGTAAATTATGATAAATATAAAAAAGAAAATCTTAATAGGCCTGTTTTTAAATTATTTTGAAAATACAGTATTGTAACTTCAATCAAATAATACTAGATTACCTATTACACGTCCAGGTCTTTTTAAAAAATTGTTTGTAAAGAATTGGGAGTCTTGTTTTCAATTTGAAAGGATCAAATGTTTTAAAGAGGGAATTTTTGTTTCAAATAATCATGATTTACTACATACTTGGGCACTAATGACGTATATGGATAGAAAAAACTAATTTGAAGCCTGAAAAATGCGTAATCTTTCTTTTTTTTCATTCATGGTATTATAACATAAATTGGCATATATTAAATTACTTTCTGGTCATCCTGTATCTAATTTTATATACATTTAGATATACCTACTATAAATATAATAGAAGTTAAAGGCTGTTCTTGCTCATTTGTTTTCGAAACATGTATAACCTGAATGTCTTCTTGAATATGCGGTTTCATTAAATTTTACCTAGAATTTCATACTCTACATAAAATTTCAACAGCATAATATTATAGTATAATCTCTATACGTAACAGTACATCTATGTATATAGAAAAATATCATATCTAGCAAAATTTCGAAACTTGAAAAAACATTTCAAAAACATTCACCATCATAAAATATATGGAACTACTAAACATTTCATTAGAACCATCACCTTTTATATAATATTGTGTGTCTACTTATTTAATGGGTGCTTTTGTTTACGGAAGTTTATTCAACCAAATGCATACGGACTTTGTCGCAAAATTAGAAACATTTTCCGGTGCATATACGTATATATTTTCGGTTGATCAGTGTAAAACTTTGAACTGAACTAAAACACATTTTGTTATACTAATATGTATTTTTTTTTTCATAATATTATGCAATTTTAATATATACCTATATAAGATAAAGTGTATACGAAAAATGTGCAATTGCATTCCGGTAATGGAAAAAGACGCTCCATAGAACGTGTACGTTTACCTGTCGGACTTTACTTTGTAAAGTTTGTTGTGAATAATTCAAATTAGAATTTTGTACTATGTATGTCAAAGAAATTATATAATGTAGTTTATAACAGATGTGTTTAGTCTTACATAAATGCAGATATTTGCATTATAAGTTTCATACAAACATTATGGTTTAAAAAACAAGTTTTTGTTCTCGAGACTAAAACTTCTCTTAAAGCTATATCGGAATGATAAATTGTCATTTAACTTATATTTTCCATTCAACCTACTCCTAAAAGTTGAGGTAGGTAAAAACAAAAACAACAAACAAAAAAAAAACATCAAATTCAATAAACGTATTCAACTCTTAGATAGTCCTTTTCCATAATAAAGATACTATAAAAAATGTTTAGATCAGCAGAAAAGTACAAGGATGAAAAAGTATTATATAAAATTGAAAACAATACAGAAAGTTTTTTGTTCAATTGGAGAAGGGAAAATGCCAAACGAATAAAGAAATTTCAAAGACAACTTTCTCTGATTCGAATACTTTTCACAAAAAACAAAATGAATAGCTAGAAAAGTGAAAAAAAAGGATGAAGAAAATTAGAATTTCCATTATTTCCCAATTTTTGTTAGAAAGTTTTTCTAAAAGTCACATGATAATTCAGTATCAAAAATCATTTGCATTATATTTTTTAAAAGTACGTGTCCAACAAACACCCAGCACGCGTAGAATATTATGCGTTCTGAACGTGAACTCCTATCTACACTTAAGCCTGAATTACATTGTACTAGCAACAGCAACTCCAACAACAAAAATTTTATAAACCATGTCTTTAAATGGGTTCAATTAGGTTACCGACACCAACAGCAACAGCAACTTTATTTCTAATTCTAATTTTGATATTGCTGTTGCAAATTGAACATGACCATGATTATAATTCAGTGCATGAATCTTGAAAATATTAATTAATTGCTTCTTTTCGGTTTGAAATAACTAATTTTCAAAGATGGAGGTACGATTAATCGAATGCGTTAAAGAAAATCACTTTTCATTTGAGAAAAGTGAAAAAAAAATTATAAACTAATTTTACTAATCAAAGCTTCAACTGTCAAATTTTGTTTATGCTGTTGCTGTCATTTTTTTTTTTTTTTTGAATGGTCAAGTCGGTAAAGACCTCGTTTCTAGAAGCTGATGAGACCCTGGTTCAAATCCAGGTCTCGCTTCTTCATGTATTTATTTTTCCATATTCTATATTATTCTATATTACAGAAATAATATCCGAGTATATTAATAGTTCGAATATGAATTTGGCCAGCTAGTAGAGCAATGTTTCCCGACCCGTATTTAATAGTATCATTAATAATGTTTCAAAAAGCAACTTTCACGACGTCCGAAGTTGCTGTTGCTGTTGCTATTTTAATCTAATTCAGTGGTTAGGCATCAAAGATTCTTCACTACTTCTACACCAACTACGCAGGATGCGTACATTGCTCGTTTTGCAGGCCTATTCGGTGGCGCCTTTATGTTTTGAAAATTTCTTCGCGTATCGGTAGTCAGATTTCTGTAATTTTACTGTTGTTATCAAAATGATATCATACTTGTCAAACATTCCCTTTTTTTTCTTCTTGTTTTCGTTATCTTGGTGTTGTTTTTAACGATATCTCAACCAAAAAAACAATGTTGTTTTGATATTACTTTGCCGCTATATAGTATATATATACAAAACTTTGATAAACCCTGCAATGCAGAGGCAAAATATAAGAAACAACAACCAAATTTGATATGTTCTGATATAGGGTCAAGGGCGAGGGTAGAATCATTAAATGTTGTCAGATGTTCCTACATATGTGTACGGACTATCAAAATTTATGATATCCCATGAGAGATAGAACTGGACATCATTAAATTGTGAAAGATGTGCGGTTGGTTTTATTCTTGTCTTGTTTTTTTTCTTTATTTTTTTTTTTAATATCTCATCTTAAGATGTTAGAAGTTTGTTGTGATGTTGTCTTAGATTTATAACTGCTCTCATATACTTATATACGATCAAGATTTTATATCAACATTATATGACCTAAAAAAAAAAATGCCTTTTTTTCATTTTTATTTTATCTGTGTTGTTTTTGTAGGAGTTTGAAATTATCAATATTTTATCAACCAAAACAAAAAAAATCAGTATTTAAAATGGAAAATCATTTTGTTATATAAAAACATATAGTAACTGAAAATCGGCCTGTAGCCGATTTTTTAATGCCCTATGGCACAGAAAAACTGTCAAAACTAACATAATTTCAAGGACATGCCTAAATCGATATAAGTTTTGTTTCCCTACACAACCATACCCTTAAAGCCTTTCTACAACGATTATTTCGATGTGTTACAAATGGAGTAACAAAACTAATATATCCTTTCGTAGTACCTACCATAGGGTATTATAATGGTGCCTGTTCTGATATCCGACGTTACGTTCGTTTTATTCGATATTACTCACTTGCTGCTCGATATTACATTTTTGGTGTTCTGGAATACGCAACGTTTCATTTCAGTTCAACGCGTAGCAACGCATTCGATTTTTGTTGTTCTGATACCCGCCGGGAACTCGATTTTCAGGTTAAATTACTCACTTCAGTTTTCGCGCGTTCGAATGAATATTTTTGTATGAATTTCCTTTATTTCTAAACCCACCCACACTATGCACCATAATATCAACTTTCAATCCCATTTTGGGCCCGAAATGGCTTTTATGAAAGATATATATGCTCAGTAAATAAAATTCATTCATAAAAAAAAATATTTTTTTTTTCATTTTTAAATTTTTTAATGATTACTGAATGAAACAAATATTTAAAAAATATAATTTATATTTTGAAATAAACATTGCTGAAAGATATATGAAATTTATTTGAATATTGACAAAAGCTTTATTTTGTAAAGCATTCATTGATGAAATGACTTACAAAAAGCACAACCAGCTGATTTTTGACATGCGATGATTGCCGGTTTTTTAAATGGGAAACGTAGTTTTCCAGAACACTGATCGCGTTAGGAATCGAATCGAACGCGTTACGTTTACTCACCTAACGCCGTAAAACAGAACAAGGGTGAATAATTGGTTTCAAATCGTATTTAACTTGAGTTTTCATTACTATATGTTTTGTTTCAAAATTTAACCATATTTTTTTCATTGATTTTCCTCGAACGGACTCAAATTTTAACATTAGAAACAACAATAAAGTGGAGGAAGCTAAAGCCGAGACAGATTGTTTACGCTTCGGCTTCGGTTCCGGTCCGGCTCGCTCTAACACGCGGTGCTTACGTATTCATACGGACAACTATGCACATAGTTTCGTTTCGTTTTTCTAATATAATTCAATAATTTGTTTTATTTTTAGAGTAAGTTTATATTTTTCGACTTGTTGCAATTTTGTAAAATTCCACCATTAATCAGACTGACAATATAATAACACTATTTTGAGGTTAACGTCTTTGTAAAAATTTAAATTTTCTCAACTCTTTCATTTCGTTTCGTTTCGATTCAGACAAGTGACGGTACATTAAGAGTTTACACACGTTCAATGTTACTTGACAAGTATTGTTGATGAAAAATTTCGTCAAGTAATATTGATAGAAATTGTCTCCATACGGAACAATGAAGAGCATTCAAAGGATCAATGTTACTTGAAACATGAGTCATTCAAGTAACATTGACAAGTAATATTGAACGTGTGTAGGTTCCTATCGTGTATACTTTTCCATTTTACCAGACATTTCGAACTACTTAGCTTTTCGAAAGCGGAGCTGACCGAAATGAAATGGAACATTCTGTTTTGTCTTCTTTTATATTATGAATTTAGAATATATAGTACATCACAAACAGATGTATATATTATTCGTTGTTAACCGAGATGTATGAAGTGTATTTCATCTAATCACCGTCGATCCATAATAAAGGGTGAATACTGCTTATATGAAGTGAACAGCTGTATTTTTTTTGTGACTGGAATAATTCCCTTAATTCACTGAAAATGCGGGTTTCTTTTTCCATATACTATCTGTAAATACGCTACCTATAAAGAGTGCTACTACTAAGCTCTTCTGTTTATTCTAGAATGAAGTGAAATGAAAATTGTTCAATTCAGTTGCTTCAATTGCATCAGATAAATATCTATGCAATAAGAAAGTCAGAATTATATTTTAAATAATTATGTTCATACAATTTATAAACATTTATTTTCTTAAACAAACAAATTTTTGTTTTCTTCATTTTTTTGAACTTATGAAAAGTGTGCAACTAATACGTTTTTCTTAACTTTAGAATATGGAACATGTTTTTTTGTTTGGAATTTTCCCATCTTCTTTTTCATTTCTGCAAATATAAAACTTCTGATGATTTTGTTTTAAATAGTGAAGGAAACTGAAAGTTGAGCTTTAGTTCAGAAGAAATACAGATAATATTCCATTTGTATTATATCTTGCAGAATTTTTTAATGTTTTTTCTGAAAAAATCAAAAAAAAATCGTTATATGTCGTTTTTTGGGACTAAATGGTTTTTTCTAGACTAAGGCAATGGAGGAATTCCGCCTATTGACTAACAAGAATTTGTATAAAAAGCTGCGAACGCATTAAGAAGTATTATAATTGTTATTTTCAGTGAGAATGACAGTCACTATCTAGGCCTGTTTTATGTGGCACTTTTTCCGGAACAGAAAAAAAATTTTAACATTGAAAACAAGAAGAATGTGAGACTTTATTTTCCACGTTGTCCATTTTAGCAATGTTAAAATGACGTTCTACTCCGGAGTAAGTGGCAAATAAAACATGGCTTTTATGTCAAATCTTCCATGCAACTAGTAGAATTTCAATACACAGTAAAATCACAAAGCTTCTGCCTAGTTCTGGCAACTGACTTTTTTGTTGTGAAAACTGACTTTATTGTTGTAATAACTGAATTTTAATTCTGAGAACTGTAAACTCAATTGTGAAAACTGAAAAGTCAGTTGTGACAACTAAATATCAGTTGTCGAAACTTCACACTGACTTTTTAGTTCTCACAACTAAAATTCAGTTACCACAACTGATTTTTCTTACCTTGCAACTAAAATTCAGTTGTCAGAACTACCCAAAAGCTTTGTGATTTTTCTCTGTGAAATGATAAATAATATTTCGAAAAATATTCTCTTGCAAAGATCAAAATACATTTTGACATGTTATAAGCCAGCAGAATGCCATTATATGTGTTTATTACAGTAATTGCTGATGCAGTGCACCAAAAGTTCAAATGAAACTTAAGTCATATCGTACCTTTTTGCTATTATCAATAATAAAATAGTAATGTATCTAATTTAGTATAATATTATGTCATATAGATAAAATGAAATGAAATCAATACAACCGCAAGTAAAAATATTCCTGTATTGTATATAAATAAAATGACCTACAATAATGCTCGTAAATCATTATAATATCTATTATATGACAAATATTATCTAACTATACAATCATAAATGGAACACTAGCCTGAAACCAACCTCAGAAAACTTTCAAATTTGATCAGGATATATTTATATTTCAATATGAGTAGAATGTACATAAATATCTGTATATACAGAACTGTAGAAAGAAAAAAAAAACCCCCCAATACCATACATGATGATATATAAACATCCCCCTTGTTTTTGTTCTCATTTCCGGATTTTTTGGATACCCTTTTGCCAAATCGATTCCCAACGATACATTTGAGTGAATCTCAAACAGATTACACTGATATAACTTCCGAGAGGATCTTTTCGGTGGCTGGTATACAACTTATCCCATTAAAATGAATCGAAAATGCCTTCTGGATGAATCTCCGACATAATATATAAATGGTTGGAGGACACCAAAATTCGGGGCCCAGACAAAGTTCAGTTATCAAATAGATATATATATATATAAATTTTACATATTTATACTATGCTTTGAAGAAAACTTTCCATATGCCTCCTATCTAAAGAAGATTTTGAATTTTGTCTTATTTGTTTTCTAAACTTGCAGAATATGTTTACTTGGATATTTGAATAAATTTTCAAACCCAACGGCAGTTTACCGCCCAAGTTCTATTCTATATATTTTCTCATGATATTACATATGATTTGTTATATTTTTGGAAACTCTATATATATTTATCATATGTGCTGGATAAAATATATAATAATATTGTCCCTTAAGAAAATATAAGAAGATTCTCAGTTGTATCATAAAAAAATATAATTCAAACCATTCCGCGTGGAAAACTTTAAAACTTAATTTTAACATACTATAGCAGTTACCATTTCAGACACAAAAATATAATTCCACAAATAAACGAATATTTTAGAAAATTATTATTTCCATGAAAGATCTTAAAGTTTAGAAATGAATGAAAAAGTCGACAATTGCATAATATTTTTGTTGAATTAAAGGAAAATTGAAAACTGAAGAGGATGAAAGCTGAATGTCAATAAATTGGGGTAAAGTGTTGGAGTTTATTCGAGAGATAAGGAAGTTAATCATTAAAAAATTAAGTCAAGTTGATGTTGCAATTCTTTGGAAAACTGTATCCAAATTAAGAAGTAAACAAACTTATTACATTTTAATAAATGTACTGGATAGGCTGTTGTTTTTTTTCCTGTGTAAATAAAAAGAAAATTTTTCAAAAGAAGCAAACATTTTGTTAAACGAAATATTTTTCAGCTTATTTGACGCGCTTTTGTCATTTTTCTCGCTAGTTCACTATTCGGCCGTTAGAGAATTTAAGGGTTTTCTAGAAAAGCAGAAAATAAAAACCCACTAGAAGTCTAAATTCCATTAATGGGATAGACTAAATTTCCATTAAAGAAATTCTGCAGAGACGAATAAAAATTACAGTCTGATAGTGCCTTGGTGCAAGTTTAGAACTTTAAGGTGGATGTATCAAAAGTTCCCTGCCAAGCTCTCCTAATTTTTAATGAATGACCAACATTTTTGCATTTCACAAGTTCTGTTTGATGGATTTCAATATTAAAATTCTAAGCAGTCTTTATTGTAGTTAAACACCAACTAGATTTAATATATGCCTTTGTTTTGTGTTATTAAAAGCGCAATTACTTTACCTATTCAATAATGGTAAATTGCAATTATCTACTAAAAACGGCTTCTTTTCTTCTGAATTTCACCCAAACTTCTCCTCATCGACGACATATAATGTGCCATTCAGTTGCCAAAACAACTAACTTCACATTTTATTTTGATTTTATCTATTTAAATTTAGCTGAAGTATGTTTTATTGAGAAAAAGAAATACGCTTTTACTTTTTGTACTTTCACTTTCAAGAAAAAAAAGGTTTTCCCTATTTCGTATTAGAATTTTAAAAATTTAAATACATTTTCTTTTTTGCCTTTATTTTTCCCTTTTATACTATAGTACCTAAAATAGAACCATTTCAATTATAATTCCATTATAAAAAGAGAAATACTATGTAACTAAAATAAGAAATGTTCTGGTTCGAATAATAAAAAGCCTATATACTAAGATTTTCGGCATCATTTTAATTTTTAAGCTTTATATTTTTATTTAGGTAACATAAGCTTTACATTTATAAGCTCACGTAATGTTTATATTTTGTTACATAAAATATTCAGCAAAAATGTAATAAAATAAACATAAAAATTTACTTTAGATACAAAAACTCCGAAAAACGAAATGTAAATGAAAGTAATAAAAAAACATTTCTTCTTTTCTTTAGGGCTTTTATTTTCGTGGATTATTTTATTTCATAGTATTGAAAATTCGTCGTATTGTTTTCGTCCTTTATCTCAATTTCAAACATGTTGAAAATTTTTACACCTTAAGCTTCATCCCAAAATATAAAATGTTGCTATCTTAACACCAAAGTTTTTATTACTCCTTTTTCCTTTATTTAATATAAAATCCATTAATTAATAAAATTCAATTCAAGGTCAAAATGGGAGAGATTTTCTTTAAATTTTGTTATAATATAAGAAAAATTAACAAACAGTGATTATACGGTACACAAGAAGTATGACTCGTTTAAATGTAAAACAGGATTATTACATTTTATTATACAAGGAAACACACTAATTAACTCAACTTATAGTACGTTTGCCATTTAAGTGACATGTTATAATATAGGAGTGTCCATCAATAGGGTATATAATTTTTTAATGAAAAGAATTTTTACAACAGACCTAGAGTCTAATGGACGTATTAGAGATTTCTCCCCTTCTGACACATATGTCATATACTTTAGAATTGTTTTTAGATGTGATATTAAAATAGTTTGATGTCATTTTAGGAAATTTATTACTGACTTTTTCTGAAAGTATTTTTATGCCCTATGGTAGGTACTACCAGAACGTAGATTAGTTTTGTCACTATATTTAGAACGCATAGAAATAGTCATATGCGAAGGAGATGGGTTTCCAGGCTATACATGTGTAGAGAATCAAAAGTTCTTTATTTGAACCAAGTTAATCGGGGGGGGGGGGGGAGAGCGAAGTTAACCGAAAACCAGGGTGATCAGAAAGTTTTGTCATTTTATTTAAAAAATTTGTACAGCAATTTTGTTTAAATTATTTACATGAATTGACTAGATAAATAGACGATACTGTTTTAAATTACAGTAAAATCGGTCCAAGGATGGTGGAGAAAGAAATAATCATTGTAGTTCATACATTTTTTTTGATGTACTTTAAAAACTTATATACCGATTTGAATAAAATTTGCAGAATAGATTTATGCTATTAGGATCTAGATTGCCTGCGAGTTAGAGCAAATTTGAAAAAGAAGAAAGAAAGTTATACAGAAAAAGCCTTGAAATATTTTTAATTTTGACAGTTTTTCTGTCCCATTTCTCTCATAGGGCATCAAAAATTCAGCTATAGACCGATTTTCAGTTACTATATGTTTTTTATATAAATTAATTCCGCAATATTTCATTATAACAAATATTCTAAAAGAAAAAACTGCCTATATAATATCATTTCACTTAGATTCTATTATTATTTTGTAGATTTTTCTATTGGAAAAATAAAATAGGTATACTTATGTACTTTTATCGTTCTACATTAATCATTTTTGACATTTCAATTCTAAATGAAAACCTAAAATTATATTTTACTTTTGTTATTTAATATTAAGACTAAAAGTAAAATGAAGAAAAAAGAAAATATTTGGAACGCGTCTTTAGCCTTGTGGTGAATGTCAATTACATGTCTTAGCGAAAATCTAATTTTAATAAATTATATTTTAACCCAAATTTATATTGAATTGTTTTTAATTCAAAACCATTTACAACCTTGCGAAAATTTCTATTTTCATTTCAATCCACCTAATTCAAAATTCAATTCCAAATTTGGTTTAAAATTAAATTTTAAGTGAAATTTTCATTTTAATTTAGTTAAATTCAGTTAAATTTTTTTTTAATTAAAAGCCTTATTCTTTGATAATATCAACTGTGGCTTTTTGTCGTTCAAAATTGTTTGATTGGGCATTCATTGGATCTCTAGAAAAAGTATACTGTATTATACCATAATTCTAATCTGTCATCAAATAAGTTGTAGAATGCAGTATAGCATTTTTAGTTGTGATTTTTGGATAATATTCTAGACAGATCTCCGATATTAATGATCATTATTTTCTAATCGGTCATTAAAACACGATAATGACCTTTATTTACATAATAATGATCAATTTTAAGTATCTATTTCAAGGATCATTATTTTTTTAATTTTCAAATGAAATTGTGAAGAGGTCCTAAATTTTTTCCTCAAATTGCTTACACGGCCATCTACATTTGAATATTTTAAAAATTTCATCTGCTTCTGACATATTTTCTTCTTTCACATAAACTTAAAAGGAGGAAAAATGGTTATTATTCTAAAAATTCCTTAAAGTTTACTAAAATAGAATTTAATTAATTAGTTTTATTGAATCAAAATGAATAAACATTTTCTTCTGGAAATTATAAACAAAATAGTAATTTTATGAACCTTTTGGAATGAAAAGAATAATGATCATTGGGTAATCTGGGTCATCCAGAAGTATCATTAAAATATAATTATTGTAATTAAAACCGGAGATCTGTCTAGGACATAATAATCAAAAAACTTGTTTTAACAATGCTTATGTAAGGTCTCATTATTTAGGCTTCAACATTATGGAGAAGGAACTTAAATTCAATTATTCACATACATCAAGGCACATGTAAAAGAAACAGTGTATGTATTTTTGGCACCCTTGAAGTGCTGCAGATCATGACTGCTTGTTAATAGAATTTGTAAAAAAAGACCTATATTACATGCATTTTTATATCACACAGAGTTTTTTTTAACAAATACTAGTATTGAGTTGGCATGTTTTGGAGACTAGAAATGTGATCAAAACAGAATTCAAGTATGAAACTCAATTTGTTTCATGATTTTCGATGAAACGTAAAAAATTGTGATAAAAATATATAGTCATCCTAACATGAACTTTAGAAACATATACGCGAAAGTTGCTGGTTATAATTCAGATGCTTCACCCGGTTCTATGCTAATTAATACAATTTTTATGTTAATCATAACTCCTTCGATAAGATAGAAAATTAAAGTATTTAATTAAAATTCCTAACTTTCTTCAAAACCATGATATTTGGTGATATAAAAATTGACTAAATTTATATTAATATGTGAAGTTGGCTTCTAATTTAAAAATTCCATGTCCATTAATAGCAGTTCCGATCGGATAACAAATGAGACTAAACTCTTTTTTTAAAATGAAAAATTCAAACACCTGTTGTTCTGTTGTCACGATAAACCATCTAGAACCGACTAACCATGAAACCATTTCGCCTAAGGTTATAGATATCAGATTAAACACAATAGGTTTATACTATCTATGCCTGTATACTATATATATAGTTACTTATTATATTATATTAAATATATACAGGTAGTAATATGCACACTGAGAAGGTGTTTTGTTTTCGAAACGTTAGTGATAAACTAAAATAAGACAGAAAAAACCAAGGCATGAGTTTGATCTCATGTTACTTAAGGGCTCATCACCGAGGTTTCAGGATGCATAAATCATTTTGTTTTATTATGAAATTTCCATTTTAAAATCATAATAAAATACAGACAACACCGGAAAGAGAATGTAACTTTAAACTTGAATCTACTTTTGTTATACTTATGGGTAAATGTTTTAACATAAAATCTTGAAGTGGTAATACTTACCCCGTTCCTAACTTGTATAAGAAACAAGTAAAATATTCTTCATATACTTTTTCAAACGACTCCAATATGAGTGATTTCCTGATTCTTCAAATTTAGCGCCTCAACAAACACTTAAAATCATTTTGAAGTGTTCACAACTTCGCGATTGGTTTTTTTCTTGTTGTTGTTGTTTTTTTGTAAGTGATAATCATAGGGTCTTAAAATTTTGAACACCTTATATTGTTGAGTTCTTCACTTTAACAGAAAGGACCAAGCACTTCAGTTCAATGCTTATTGAGAATGATGATGATATGGGCACAAAAAATACCATATTATAATATAGAATTGGCCTTTTGTATAGCTGCTAAGAGTAATGCATAAACGAAGTGGTTGGAATTAAGTTAAATTTTTGTATTAGTAAAGTGTTTGTACCTAGGGCGATTGCATAACTTTAGTTTACACTTTTTTAAGTGCAGTAAAAATGTGGTTTTAAATTCATTTTCAAATATACAAGATGTTAATACAATTTTTTTTTAATTAGTCCTTTTTGTGAAATGTTACTTAATTCTTGTTTTTTGGGTTGATTTTTAGTTCAAGAAATTCTTAGAAAATTGCCTGGAAATAGTTTTTACATGAATCTATATTTATGTTATCCAGCTGTATACCATTGGATTTGTGTGTCTCTAGAAAAATTTCAGAGATACAATAATTTAAGGATATCATAAAAAATGATATGCTTTATTCTTTCTGGGTACTATTGTTGTACTCGTATGCCTAAAATCCAGTTGTTAATACGTGAACTGCATATACTTAAGGAATCACCTGATTTGTTAAAATACGTGTTGTGCCATTTAAACTTGAGGATATAGACTACGTCATTGAATGTATATGAAAAGAAATTCTTCATAGGCCATAATATATTGTCTTTCGAATAAAAATAATTTTAAGATCCAAGTTAATTTCATTGAAGTATTAAATATCGAATTTAGTTTTATCATTTTTTACAAAATTGAACGTAACACACTGCTGCTACTAAGGACTTTAAAGTCGATATTAGACATTATATTGGGTAACAGTGTACATCAACTTCGATTGTCTATGCGTACGCCATTGTTCACTATAAATTGTAGATAATAAAAGTCTATGACTAGAGTAATAATAATGGTTAGAATTGAGTTGGAATTTTGAAAAAAGGAACTTAAGCAGATAACTTAATGAGGCTTTAGATTCGACTTAAAGTTTTAACTTGAAATGGTGTGTCAAAGCCTGAATCGGATTTCCCAACATAAAGAATGAATTCCTCCTATTCGGAATTAGTGCCATATATTCCGCTGAATCTGGTATTCAAACAAAGAAATCACTTTAAGATCTAAAATAGGAAATTTTCCTCTGAAAATATTTTTGAAGCTGTTATTTTCTTTTGCAAAGTTTTTTCTACGATATTACTATTTTTATTTTTCTAGAAGTACATTCCTATATTGAAATTCTAAAATTTCAGTTAAATATAAGAATGGTAACTATTTGCAAGGTTCTAGAAAAAAAAATAACAGTAAATAGCATAAAACTTTTCGTTTCTCTATCATATTGTGTGCAATTTTCAAAAGGACATTGATGCTAAATGAAGTATATAAGCTTTTTGAATATCTTCTAAACGAAATTGTAAAGAAAATATTTGCGTCATTCCCGTTGCTACAACAATTGTTCGTATCCTTCATTGAAAATAGAATAAAATCCTTGATAGAATAGTGAATACGAGAGATTAATCCAAAATAAGATTATAGAATTTTTGAACACCTTTAGATTTCCGCTTTTCGTTAGCATTAAACTTCGCGGAAAAGTTGTTTTCATTTTTCCTAATGGTATTTGGTCGTCCTTTTCAAATCCTATGTGTTTAGTTTTTTTTTTTCATTTTTTTTTGGTCCCTCTTAATAATCTTGATATTATTACTGTTCTTTTGTCACTGTTTGTAGTCTTCTTGTGCAATGTGCTTTTCTGAATATCAAGGGAATTGCATCATTTCCAACGATCCTCTTTTAACCAACTAAACCAATCTAAAGTATACATATAGATACTATATATGTATATTTATCATCAATATTGTATATACAACTATGTATAGCGTATCATTTTATAGTAGTAAATGGCAGGGACGTGTATATCCCAATGGAGCTGTTTCCATTATTGTCGTTCATTTCACCATAAAAACTTTTCATATCTGCGATGCAAATCAGATGGTCCCTTTTTAACTTATTATGTTTTTCATTTCAACTGATCTCGTATGTATATAGCAAAGAAGTTTACTATTAAATATAATCCTCATTCCTAAAGGAAATTTTCAACGTCTTTTTGTACTTTCGAATGAATTTTCATTGAAGATGACTGTAAAAAAAAGTATGTATTCTATTCGGATAGGAAAACTTAAGAGAAGCTATTTTCCGGTTTATGTTGCTGGAAATTAATTTTTATGTTTATGTGAAAAAGATGTTTTCCTTTTTTTTTAAATATGTAGTTGCATATGGATGTTTATATCCCTAGTTACTTGCATTTTCTTGTTTTTTTTGTTAAGAAGACAATTCCAAACAAATATGAAAAATGCAAAAAAGTTTCTCCTCTGTTCAAAAATAAGCTTTTCCTTGTATTGGTTTTAATATAGAATTTTAGGCCTATATTTTTTCATTATTTTTGGAATAATATCGCTAACAAAAATATGGAATTAATGTTACCCAAAATGTTTTAGGAAAAGAAAATCTAAGCCTTTCAGCATGTAGTTATTTTCCCTTCAGAGATTATAATTATGGAAGCAGTGCAGAATAGTATTCGTACTTAACAAAAATGATATTTAGTAGAACTGATTATATTATAACATTGTTAGGAATAGATCCTATACGAAATAGGAACATATTTGAAAAATAAGTCAACAAATGCAAGAAATAATTAATTCAACACTATTTAACATAACAAATTGTTTAGCCAATACATAAATTAGTTCAAATGAAAAAAGAAAAGAAAATACTTGCAGTTTTAAAGATACGAGTAATAAAGCTTAAAAATTTCATAAAATTATAAATAAGTAAGCACTAACCTAACGTATAGTAAGTTAATCGATTAGTTAACCTGCAAGAGGAGTACACCAAATCCAAGAGCACCAAGAGCATTAACGGAACATTCGGTGGCCTTACAGACACTACAATTTAAATACAGAAAATATGTAAATATTTTCAAATTTATAAATGAATTACATTAAGAAAGGTGTAATGCGGTATTATGTGCAAAATGATTAAAAATAACTATGAAAATTTGTTCATAAAATGAGATTATGTATAAATTATACTGTGCAATGCACTAAATACTAGTTGAGGAGTGTCTACCTAACACTCCCTTACTTATGTTGCGGATTAAAATGAACATCTAATTATAACATCTATGAACATCTGTTTATAAGGGTTATAATCAAAATATGCAAAATTTTTATTCATTTAACATAATATTCTAGAGATGGGTTCTTAATTTCCCATAGTTTGTACGTTTTAGCCTCTTTACGTTTATATATTCGAAATTCGCTTCTATGATTTTTAATGAATTTACTAAAATATCTCGAATGTAATGTATATGTTTCATTGGAGTCGGTTAATTTAACCATGTTTAAGGGATAACAACCCTACTTAGGTAGAATGCAATCAATAAAATCATGGATGACGGATTTTCGAATGAAAGAAAATACACGTTCAAAGTGTTACACATTTCTGTAACTTAAGTTTTATTCAATATTAAATAATATGCATTTATTTAGGATTTGTCCTTTGCAAAAAAAAAGAAAACAGAAAAATTTCGACATTAAAATGGCTATGTCAAACTAAGAAATATCGGTCAATATTTAGAAAATCTAATTGCAGTGACACAACTTTTCGCTGAAATGAAAAGTGATTGGTAGGCCGAACCGCCGAAATCTATAAATCCTATATTCAGACATTGAAGAAAACCAAAGTATAGCTTTGTTTGTTTTCAAATCCCTGAATTTATTGCATCCATTACTTTTTCAAAAATTTTCATCCCTGAAATCGTGTTCAGCTCTCAAAATTCCTACTGGGAGGGCTTTATAGAAATTAGGACATAACTATTCTGACAATTTTCTGTATCGAAAATTTCTTTCTAGAATTAAAAAAAGAACAGCAACATAAATCTGTCATAACTACAATATTTTGTTCAACAAATACACTCGTCCTTCGATTTACGCTGTACCTTTTTATACGGTCCAATTTTACGTGGTTGGAAAATATATGGCAAACTGTTTTAGAATCTTAAAGTTCTTAAAATAATTTGCCATAATGTACTCAGATGATATTAAAAAGCTTTTGAATTTTATACGAAGCTTTATTCATTTATTACAATGTTTTTATTAACTCGCTTTCTTGTTTGTTTGTTTGTTGAGTACAAATCTCGCAATCGATTTTTAACTATCTTCCCGACTAGCTAGACATTTCAAACTTTTAGAATAGCTCAGAACAAGATGACAATGCCTTCTTTTAATACTTTTAGCCATTTTTAAGCAAAATTGAACTCATTTTCAGTAAATTTTGTTTTGTATGGAAAGCTAGCTCGGAAAAATTTTTTTTAAAAAAGTATTTATTAATACCGAAAAGCATATAAAATTGGAAACTCTCATCAGATTTGGGCACGTCTGCAAGCGTCAACTTATTAATAGTACTCGTTAAAATGACTGTGTGATATAAAATTTCATGTATTTACAGTACTTTTTACAAATACTATTAAAACCGAAGCTCGCTTTGCAGCGCTGCAAACGTTTCATCAATTTATATATAAATGATTGATTACATGTGTTAATACATAGAATTGTCAAGTTTATATGATTCAACAGAAAATTTAGAAACTTGGTATATAAAAGGTTCTTTTTATCTTGTAATTATATATCTTTGCTAACAGACTTTATTTTTGCGATTTTATTGCATGTAAAAAAAAGAACCGCATGAATGTTCCAAGTAAATTGAGGGATGAGTGTATGTATATGCAAATTATTCTTTATTTGTAAAGTATAGCGAGTTAATTTCCTTAATAAAATCCAAACATTGAATTCGCATTAATTTTCATGGAAATTGTCCAAATACAAATTTATGGCAGCGAACAAATTCTGCAAAATTTTAAAAGCAAATATTATAATATGCTCACTATCGTGTCTACAACTCATAATATTAATTTCTTTTTTCCTTCGTCCTTTCATATATAGTTCGCTCATAAAATCAGAAGGTTTTGTTTGAATCGGTGGTTGTTAAAGAACTCTACAGAATTTCTGGCTTGTGGCTACTAGCAGTTATATTAATAACTATGATGTTCTATATATACTTGTCTAGAAAGCATATCCATTAAAATAAAGTGAAAGTCGGCAGTGCAAAAATAAAATTGCAATAAAAAAAAAATATGTTGCGAAAAAAATAATGAAAAGCATTCAAATTGAATAGAAAGTGCATTATAACGAATTCATTTCTAGGACAACATTGCACTAATAAAATAAATATAAAAATAGCATAACGATAAGAACATGAAATTAAAAAAGCAAATTATAAAATAGAAAATTATCAACGTGATGAAGACCGAACCAACGAAAGGATTCTATAGAAAATATTTCGAAAAAATGTCAAGTAGTGGTCAAGTTTTCTATAATTAAAAATTCTTTTTATATTTTATATATATTTTGTATTTTCTATATTATATAATCTAGTAAATAGCCCAAGTCCATATTTGTGAGCTTAATACGTCAGACTTCAACGGTCGAACAATTTTCTAGAACAAATTTCAGGCTTTTGATTCAGAATTTTTTATTATTTTTCCTCCAAAGAGAAAATATTCAAATGAATCTTATTTGAAACTCAAACTTATTTAAGTAAAGTGATGATGATGATGAATACTATAATAATGGTACATAAAAAGGATAAAAATCTTCAAGGATTTCTATAGAATCTATTATATTCGCGTTTCACATTCATTTCCATTTTATGTGAATTAAATAAAGGAAAGTTCTATGTATAGTATTTACGAAAATTACTGCGTACAAGTCTAATTAAAAATATCCAATTATTTTGGCCAAATTCAGTGGAATTTCAGACAATAAAATAGCGTTTAGTTCATTACTGCAGCGGTTCTTAACCTTTGGTTTCTGTGGACGGGCATCATTTCATTCTTGGAAATCACCAATGTCTAAAAAAAACTTTCATTAAATTAAACAAATTATTTCATAATCATTAAAGGGATTTTCTACGAAAATAGAAGACAGCATCAAAAAGTTCATGGAAAATTATATTGGGAAATTTTTAATAAGAAATGAACTTACTGTTGGGTCACAATTATAATTATTTGTTACTAATTCTTAAGAATTAAAGTTTTAAATACTTGCCTGTTCCAGAAGATGAAATGAACTCTTTAATAAAACTAATGTTCTATGCTGAAATTGAAAATATATACTCCAGAGTCCCCGAAATTGGAAAACTCGCTGAGTACATTTTCACTACATTTATGTGGACACAACGTTCAATATGTATGTAGATTTATACATTGGGAAAATCCCGAAATTGCAGTCGCATAACTTTAAATTGCATTAAAACAAAATCCGTATAAAAAGAGACCTAGGTGTATCATAAGGACATTGTGGAAAATGTTTCCAAAGGCCGGTTTTAAATTGGTCGTTCATGCGCCTAAGTAAAGGTACGGTTTCGCTGGGAGCTGTTGACGGCGGCCGTTGGCCGTCAGCTGTCAAGGGCCACCGTTGAAAATGACTCGTCTTATGGCAGAACAATGTGAGTGGTTTCGTTCACGCTGTTCGACAATTGAAAAATTCATGTTTTCTTCATTTTGCCATAAAATTTAGACCTTGCCGACCTTGGCTCCTCTTGTATAACCTAATTTTCAAAATAGGTCGCTTTTTATTGGAACACCCTATACAGTTTTTCTTGTGAATGGGTTATATCGCGATTAAAATAAATGGCCAACATGAAGAAAATCTATAATTTTCAAATGAAAACTGTCGGCTTAATATCTGTTGTAATCATATTCCTTTAGAAATTCCATAAAGGAAATTTTCTCAAGTGGAAAAGAATAAAATCCAAGTAAGTAAGGTATGTGGTAGAAAAGTACTGATCCAAAGCCAAATTGCTATATGTTCTTATCTTTTACTTGATTTTTGGTGGATATTGTAAATACAATAGCCTCTATTGTTTAACATCTAGAAGAGAAAAAAAATTCTTTTTTGTAGCATATTTTCGCTTAGTTTAAATTCCATACATTTAACCACCGCACAAGTTTTCATATACTTTCGTTCATTTTCATCCTACGTACTTGATTCGCTAAAACAGGACAAACATGGGAAAACTTTTCAGTGAGATGTACTTGACAGAAGGATGTATATATGATATGGTCTTAGCTTATCTTATACAACAATAAGAAGAAAAAAAAAAACATAGATAACAGAGCAAAAAAGTAAACTCAATATGAAGTCTCTTTTTTATCCTTATGTTATTATGATTGCCTCTGTTCTATATTAAAACTCCCGGGTTGCCTAGAATTTTGTTTCATTTATATATTCTTTTTTTACTTGATAAAGGATAAAATCCAACGGATTTTGGAATTGCAAAAATATCCACGAGAATAAACTGAGTTTTGATGGTGTTTTTGTTCCTATTCTTGTTATTATCAAATCGCTTTTTTTTAACTTTTTCAAATGCGTATCATATTTACAAAATTTCATGTTTCAAGTTCATAGACTCCTGAAGGGGTACGATATCCTTTTGTATGCCATTATAGAAGTATATTATATCATTATTTTAACTTATATCATATCATAGCGTTGATATTCTGTTCTTTGTAAAATTTTGAATTACTTTTTATCTGGGTGAAGTCCAACATGAGCTGAATATATATCAGATCATACTTGTCCCATCATTAAAAATGATTCCATGTGATTTTAGATTTTATTCTTTTATTATTGAATGTAAACAAAATGTCGATTTTTTTTCTTTTGTTGTTTTTCTATACCAGTTAACATTAAAGACTATATCTTATGTAGGTATACGCAAATCATATATGAAGATAATACTATATTATAGATACAAATAAAAAAGATTATCCTGAAAAGTTTTGCTTCAAGGTTTTAACCCTTGAGTACTACTACATCAAGTGGATTTCTATGTTCAAATTCTTGTCCTTCTTAGTGCTTCATGTATTCACATCAACTTTTGATTGTTTTCCATATTATCCTCAATCTAGAATACTATTCATATATGTAGATCTTGTGTAATACCATTAAAATTATTTTATAAATATATTATAGTGAATTTACAAGGATTCCAAATTATGATTCGTTTTTGTGGTTTGAACATCATTGATCCATTTAGATTATCTAAAATAAAATTTAATAATTCTATTTTTTCATCTTTGTTTGAGATATCCCTTTAAGGATAAGATGTAATATTAATGTTTCATAATAGTTCTTATACCAAAAACTTCTAAACTAAATAAATCCACCAATAATCGGACATTCAACTTGCACATTTTCAATGGCATTTTCCATTTTGGAACTTTAATTTCACCTTCTCAGAATGAACATCTATGTTTCATGTTTTTAAGTTCAGTTTAATTATATTACTTTCCGTTTATTAAATTAATATTACGAACTTGCCCGTGATTTTGAGATGAAAATACCATATGTACCCTTACACTCGTATTGTATCTGATAATTCATATTAAATTACTCACATATATTCTGGATCTTCATGCTCTGATGAACTAATGCAATTTAGCTGATTTAAAACGTCTATAACTAAAAGTAGTCATTCTCAATTATAATAACATCCATCAAATTTTTGATTGATATAAATGAAACTTAGGATACTTCAAAAGGATGTCAGATAAGTTCTTGGGATGAATTATAACGATTTTTGGTTAAACAGCATTGGATCTTGTCGCTACTACTAGCTAATTAATTTGGTTAGTTCATTTATTAAATTATTGGTACATATTTTAAATTCGTTAATATCGAATGCCAGATGCATTTGTACTAAATACAATAATAATCAATTTATATTAAATAGTCTTTTACAATATCATAGAACTTATATATAGATAGTTAATTATTTGACAAAATGAATTATTTCAAATCAATTTCATACCTAATATGCCAAAAACAGTTACATATTAATTAGAAATATGATCAATACAATCACTTTATTGATAAAATATTATATTATTACGTCCAATTATGTCAAAAAGTGTAATGATTAATTTCATCTAGCTAATTAGTTTAACAATAAAATGTATTCATTCGAAATGATTTCGATCCGTCAGCATAAAATATTCATTACGCATATATATGTATGTGCTACTAACGAGACTAGTTAATATAATAACGACTAACAATGAATATCTAAATTTATTTTTACTATATACCTTAAATTTTATAATATCTGTTTTAAAATATTCTAAACTATATCATATGGCCATTAATCAAAAACCAGTCAAGAAAGGAAATTTTACCGATGGATGATGTTTGATTTCTATTTAACGCCTGACCCAAACCAATCTGTCTTCGAGCTCATTTTACAAAATACCATAAACTGTCAATCATTTCGACCCAAAACCTATCATTTTAATATTATATTGATAGAAACACTATACATCGGCCAGACATGTATAAAAGGCATCCTGAAATGGGTATCTTATTAAATATTATAACTTTTAACCGCGACACGATGATATAATATTTATTGACTATGATGTACATATCTCTAGTTTATAAATTTACATCTGCCATTTAATTATATAATTTTTGTAGTAGAAAATTCTTTTTATTGGCGTCACTGACAGCATGAAGCCGTTAAAATCTTCACCTTATCAAAAAATATTTTCCATTAATTTTTTTTTTTTGAAAAGATCTTATATTTGATGATAGTCGTAAGGTATCTAATTATAATTTGAATGTTTCCTTCTTTTTTATTTATCTATATATCTTGTTATCCCTGATGAATATTAGATTGATATGATTAGAATCTAGTTATAAAAATCGGTTTCTTGTTAATTACAAATTGAAACCAGGTGCAATTTCAACAGACTAATAATAAATGAGCCCTTTTTTATAGTGATCACTGAGATTGATCACAAAAACCGATTTGAAACCTCACAAAAAATCACTAACATAAGATTAGGATTTTTTTTTAAGACCTAGAAATAATTCTGTTCTATCCATTCATATTACTTGAATGTCAGAAGATTAAATATTTTTTTCTTCCCTCATTTTTGGATTACGAATTTTGAAGGGTATAACATCTTCAGATAATCCTTTTACGAAATCCTTTACTTAAGTACCTTTGACTGAAAGAAAAGAAAAGACAAAAAAAAAACGACCAGAAACCGAAAACTAGATCAACCATTCACTACAATGTATATGATGAGAAGACACTACACATAAACTTGTAGTACTATACCTTATAATCCTTCGAGTAAGTTTCCAATTTTTTTTTTTTCATTTTGATTCGTTCGAATTGTTGACAGATACTCAATGAAGATCTGATCAAATCCTAGATTTATGTATCGAAATCATATACTAAGTTAAACGTACGAAAAATAAACCACGTAATATTGTGAATGAAAAAAAAATAATAATATATATAAAGAGAAAAATGTCAACAACAAATCTTTATATTTACTAGTGCTTTTATACCCAAGAAAACTAGATGTCAATTCCATCTATAACATTGTGTATAAATCTCATGTACTATATGTACAGTATAGAATACCTATTAACCAAGACTTCATAAATACACGATATCTGAAATATACTGAAAAAAGAAATAACATTTCGAGCAGGAAAAAAGTAAATAAATGGAATCCTTTATTTTCGCATCAATAGAAGTAAAGTTGCCATTAAACAACCACAAATATTACATACATATATCGTCGTCTGTAGAAAATCAGTAACTCGCGATATATTGTAATGTTCAATAGGAATGGTGATGTATAGTAATAATGATATAAGGGCTATTTATTATTGATACGCATTGAATATCAATAATTTGAAACAAATCTTTTAAGTAAAAGTTATCCCTAAAATTTTTTTTTCCAAGAAATTGGCATCAGCCGTATATGAAAATTGGACAAACGTTCAGACCGAAAAAAGTTATGTTGTTTGGTAATACCATAAAGTCTGATATAACAATCAGAGATTTTAAACAGTCGAGTGAAAAATCATATTTTCATGATGTTTTTCATTGATAGGTTTGTCATCGGACGGATAGATAGTCTCGCGAAGGTCTGGAGTCAGAAATTTACATTCATAGACACATATTTCGATAGTTTCATATTTGTCATATCCAAAAGAAAACTCATTGAATGTGAAAATGTTATTTCATACAAGATTTTATTAAACTGAATTAAATGGGATGATACACACATGCATACAAAAATGTACGTCTAGACCCAAAAATGTTCAGATCTAAAGAAATAGAATGTATATCATATGTTTTAGATTATCCTGTGCTTTTATATTTGTTTAAAGGGCTAGAAAAATTTTTGTAAAAATTCTAAAGAATGCAACCCCGTCACCGTAAAATGTCAATATCCCATCCATGAAAAATATCAGACAAGAAAAATGTAATGAAAAACGTTAAAAATAATCATTTCTAATTCTGTCTGTATGTCCTTTATCTTCTTATATTTTGGCTTTCTGCTTGAAAATTTTCATTTAACATTGAATAATTTTCTTTTTTTCCAATAAATAGAATCTGTATATAAGTCGATCAACTATATTCAAAGGATTAGAAGTTTGTTCCACTCTATAACATATTTGTAAAAGGATAAAATATACAGAAATTATATTCGGATCGTCTACTTACGATATCGAAAATAGACTTTAGTATACGTTCATTATTTACAAGAGTCTCACATATTCCTTTATGGAATTAGTAAATGTATTTTGTTTACCGCATTCATATTTATCTAATGTACATTTCGAACTCTAGAAAAGGATTAAAGATTAATCAATTGATTTGAAAATTTCTATTTCTATATATACAGAAATACGATATTCAAAAAGGAATTACGGTGACCACAAAATTTCTAAAAGGAGATCCTCTAAAGGATATGGTTCTATATTTAAATATAGATATTTATATGTTAGCGGTTTTAATCATTTGTATTATATATAAAGTTAAAATCACTAGACCGACGCGAATCTAACTAACTAAGTAAAAGCCAGTTGGAAAATCATTAATGTACATAACATATGTATTCTACATAGTTTGATTCCTTTTATAAAAGGAATAAGAAAACCGACAAGAATTACGACGACACAGACTATACGATTAGTGTGTTTTTGGTCCGAGGATGGGAAATTTGTTGCTTGCATGAATCCGTCTAGCTAGTAAACAAGAGAATGACCTTTAGAGTTATTAGCTTCAGATTAAGTGTATATATCTATATAGGTATATCTCTCGTATGTAAAAATATGTACAGAAATTCTAATATATCGACTCTAGTTACCCGAAAAGAAGCAGTAACAATAAATTTTCTTATACTGGAAATAATATCGAAATGTATGAGTTTATTGCCAGTAAACATATATAGACAATAGTTAAGAGATAAATGAATGACCAAGTAATATTAAGAAGACCCTATTTGAAAGACAATTTACAGGATATGAAATAAATTTTATACAACACATAAATTCTCATTGTGAATAGTCTATATCCAAACCAATTCAAGTGTAGAACCTTTAGATGAATATAAAGGTAAATCTCGTGTAAACAATATTGAAGTTTATATATCTAAAAGTATAGGATCTAGTTAGAAGATATCTAATATACGATAGGTAAAATGATAATATGTACTATATTAAATAGTTAAGCTAACTTTAAAGATTTTCATAGGTTGCTTAGTAATTTGAAAGCTTTCAATAAATGATTAGGTTGTATGTTTCCATTAATTTTTGTTGCATTACTGTGAGGTTTGGTATATCATTTGGAAGCACATTTGTCCCTCTATCTGCTTATTCACCATACTCACCAGACCATTCGTCAACTGACTACCACTTCTTCAAGCACCTATAGATCTTCTTGCATGATAAAACTACCAAGTCATGAGGAACTAGATAAAGAAAGACAATATACCAATTTTATATAGATTCGATTAAAGTATATATAAAATTCCCAAAATCTAATCCAAGTTGCACTTTAAATGGATAGAAGTTCATCCGAATGATTAGTCAATCTTGAAGCTTTTAATTTAAGTCATGAGTAGGAGTTCCTCTCTCTAGCTACCAAGATTTCTTGTCCAATTTTTGGAATTCATTTTCTAATTAAAACATTTAATTAAACAATTATAACATTAATAGCCTAACAGTAAGGAGATACCGTAAAATCATGGGATTTCGATGTCCATCCTAGCAATAGTATCAAAAATTCACTAAGGTTAAGGCTCGAATTTGGCTATAGCCAAATTATATTACATACATTAATATTTCATAAACTATAATATGTTATTAAATACAGTGAATAATTACTTATTTCCAAAAGGAACAGTTTTATATTATATAAAAGATTATTTTATATTCTACGCATGGAGTCACTTTTGAAAACTCAAATTAGTCATTCATATTTTATTCGATGGGAAATTGTATCCTTTTAACCGCTTTATCATAATTAAATATCGATATAAATCGTTACAATACCATCTTAATGTTCCATTAACTCAATTTTAAGCGAGTAATTTCTCTAATATTCATGATTATTAGAAACTTTAGAGAATTTTCTAATTTCTGTTAAACGAATTAATTTTCATAACATTTTTTCCTTTTTTTATTATTATTTTTCCTTGAAGAAAATTCCAATAAAGCAACATGTTCAATATTTAAACAGCGATTGTTAAAGCATACTGATTATAGAACCGACAAAAAAAAGAAAATTCCCCGTGTTATAATAATTATAATAACGACTTAGTTACATTCATTTTATGAAAATTTGAACACAGTAAAAACATTAAATTTTAATAATATAACAAATGATATTTCTCACTATATATGCGAACGCTCGTAACGTGCTTTACTCATCATATTAATATTATTATTATTATTATGATTTTTTTTTCCCATCTTGGATATACAATTTTCATGTATCTATTTTTGTCTTGCTTCTCGTCTTTTTAGATACATATAGAACGGGTGATTCTTCGTAAGGATCAGGAAAATATCTTGAAATTTAAACGCATAAAACTGAATGTGATGGTGAAGATTTTATTAAGAACCGAAAGAACAATCGATACCATTCATTTTTTGAAGATTATATCATTCAAATGTTGGCTGCAGCTTTAGGTAGTTCAATCAGTAGGACCAATTTTGAATCACTTGTTCGAGCATTACGACTGGAATCTACCTAGTATAATGTTTGTTTCCAAGGCCTTAATCACAGCTCGCTTATCCGCATAGACTTTAAATTTCATATAACGCCGAAGAAAATAATCCAGAAGTGTGATATCACACGATCTAGGCGGCCAATTCACCGGTCCATAATATGAAATCAGCTACTCACCGAAATAATTTCTCAACATGTCCATTGCTTCACGCGCTGTTTAGGTAGTAGGCCCATCTTGTTCAAATCAGATATCACCGACATTACAAGCTGGAATTTTAGGTTGGCGCTATAGTGGGTGATATTGATGGTTACGTTACGGCCATCCTCATTTTTAAACAAACATGGACCGATGATTCCGCCAACCCATAAACCACATCAAACCATTAATTTCTATGGATGTAACAGTAGCTCCTGATACTCTTCGGATTATTCATCAGTCCAAATACGCAATTTTGGTTATTGACGTATCCATTTAGGCAGAAAGGAGGGATGATTCACGATGAATCACCCGTTAGTATATATATATATATATATTAAAAAACGGTGATTAAATTCTTTTTCATATATAATAATATAATATTGAAATTTTTTGAAGGAACACACAAAACCATCGAAAACTCAGCGAAAAATACTCCCTTATGTCACAATTTTAAAATTACATCACATTACGACAATAACGATGATGTTCTGGATGAGAAGGTGTGTTATTTTATCCTTTTAGAATTTTCGCATACATTCTATGACATTATTTTATATTATACGGTAATATAGTAATGCATAAGGATGTCGAGCGGTATTTTTTTTTTTTTTTTGTACATCTAATGTTCCCAATCTTATAAATGGTAACCGTAATTCTCAACAAAATTATATTTGAAATGGATTTTTTTTCTTTTCCACGTATACCATATATGTAGGTATAAGGTATATACGTGGTATGCCATACGTTTCATTACTTTAATAATAATACGAGATTGAGGCATAAATATTGCATGACATCAGATTCACCAAAATCCCAACGGTTTGTGTATGGCTCATCAAAACCAAATAGAAACGAAGTATTTATATGGATATATATATATGTACATATGTTCATATTTCAAGGAAGAAAAATATCCATTTACCAGGCTTTTTCGAAAAATTACACTAACAACATTTGGTACGATTTTTAATTTGATGGTTGGAGGATTGGTGGTTATTTTGAAACAGTACCAACAAAAAGAACTTAAAATACAAGAAATGTGGTACAAGTACTATGTACAATTCGAACCATGAATGGTATGTAATATTGTTGTTGAAAGCGAATGGATTAAAATACTGCAATAGATAGGAATTCATGCAAAAAAAAATAGTATGGAAGGTGTAAGAATCGTCCATGGATTTAATTTCGAAATTGCAAGAAAAGAATTATTGATAAAGACCAAAAAAAAGGAAGAAAAGGCCAACTCAAATCGGAAATGAAACATCAGGAAAAAAAGGCGATATCTAAGAAAACGAACTATACACGCAATTTTTCGGCAAAAACAATTCAGACAAATACTTTCTTGGTTTTCTTGGTTGCGATGGGTTTAATATAGCACATAACATTTTTTGGAGGGTGGTTTTGCTCTTATTGAGATTTATGTCCTTACTTTTCTTTTGATCGAAACAAATCGCAGTACGAAATTAAAATTTATTCGTAATATCGTATAGAACGAAAGACGTTTGCCTTTTTGATACAGTTTTCTTTTTCCCAATCTTGTTTCTTTTCTTTTTCTTTTTTTTTGGGAGGGAAATCTAGAACGAACGAAGCATAATGTCTGCTATTTGTAACTAAAAACGAAAGAAGACCACTTTCCTAATTGCTAAGTTTTAAGCTTACAATACAAGAGATATATCTATAGAAGAGTCCTTACATATTTGGAAATATATATTTTTATATTTTGTGTGATTTGTTTGTATCCATCGCACCATTATATCTTTATTGAAATATTTCCGGGCTCTTTTTTTCTGATATCAGAATCATATAATGTTCTATTAAGATCGATTTTACGAATTCTGATGATAGGCTCACTGTGTGTGGGATATAAAAGCAACTTTAGATATAAGACGTGATTTGAGTGTTGAATTTAAAAAAGAAAAAGAAAAGAAAAACGGAGCATTAAAGTTTCTTGAGTTCAATATTAATGATTTTGATTTTCAAATGTCAATTTATTTTATTGATATTTTCTTCTTTTTTTTTAGATTAGTATAATACTTTTTTTAGAGAAAATTTTGGAAACGTTATAAAATAAACTATAAACGTGATCATAATACAAATTCATGTAATTCGTCTTTATTAAAATAAACTCATTCAATTATATTATAATATATAGATTAGACTTCAATTAATACTAAATGGTAAGTTAAGGATATCCATAATAGGTCGAGTATTTTATAAATTCATAAAATGAAAGAGAAACATTTCAATGAAATCATTTTTTGGAAAGAAATTTGAATAATTCAATTTCCAAACAAGGAACGAGAGTTTACGTATGGTTTACGTAGTACGTAGTTGCATCTCTGTGATATAAGAACACATGTGTTTAGGATTTTACTTTTACAAATACTAATAACGAGTTAAATTTGTTACAGAATTAAAATGATGGAAGAATTTAATACAAGAAGACTCCTCTTTATATTATATTCTTTTTGGTAATCAGGCGTTTTATCTCTGTTATTTTATATTATGTTATAATACTTTCTCTTAAAAAAAATTTTTTCAAATTTCGTTTCTGTAAAAATCATTCTCTGAATATTTTAGATATTTAGTAAAAGATTTTCTTACATCTCTAGTACATTACGAACTGAACTCGTAATTTTTGCCAGGAATTTGTTTCAAACAACTAAAATCAATCTGCAAAACACAATATTCCAAGTTTTAAATTTATAATAAAATTAAAATTTTAATTATAACATAATATATAATTAAGTTTATTATAAGGTGAATGCAAGAAATGGAAAATATGTAATGGTTGGAAATATTTCCCTTTTTTGCTCGTTCAAATTTCCGAAAAATGTTCTTCAATTGTGCCTAAAATAATGTGACATGATCTATTCAGATCATTTTAGTTTTTCTATGTATGTAAAAAAACAAAATATTCTAACATAAAATAAAAGTTCTCTGCAGAATAACATAACATAACATACTATAACATGAGGAATAGACCGCAATAGCAACAAAACCACTTGAAGTACTTTACTTCTCTAACAAAACCAAACTTAAAGCCATGAAGTATGATTGCCAATGTTCACATGCAATATGCCTAATTCGTCTCAATAAGCTAGAAGTCAATAATCTATCATTTAATAGAAATAGGCCTGGGAATGGAAATTTAATCTAACTACTGCACTAAAGAAGACGGAGTACAATAGATCTCAAAGGTCGCAGTACAAGAACACTCTAAAACATAATCTAATCATTTAACATATAGTAACTTAAAATCAGCCTATAGCCGATTTTTTGATGCCCTATGGTAGAAATCGGATAGAAAAACAGTCAAAATTAACCGTATTTCAAGGCTTTTTCTTCATAGATTTGTTTCCTCTTTTCAAACTTTCCTCTAATTTACAGGTAACCTAAAGCCTAATAGCATAAATCTAATCTGTAAAATTTTATTTAAATCAGTGTATTAGGTTTTAAAGTACATGAAAAAAACTTTATGGACAGATTTATTTTCTACTAGGATTATTTCTTTCTCCACTATCCTTGGACCGATTTTGTTGAAATTTAACATGGTATGGTCTATTTACGTATTTAACCAATATAATTAATTTAAACAAAATTTATTGACAAATTTTCCAGATAAATCCGAAAAACCACATACAAAAAAACGACAAAACTTTCTGGTCACCCTGGTTTTTGCTTAATTACTTCCCTCGCCTTCTGCCGGTTTTGCTGAAATGCTATACCAAACCCAATTAAGGAATATTCAACTCACATTCTAAATTTCAAGAAAATCTGATAACGTTTTTGAGTTATCTTGTCCACAGACGGACGGACGAACATGCATAAAACGACATAACTTTTGATTCCCTGCACAACCACACCCTTGAAATTTTTCTACGATGATTATTTCTATGCGTTACACACTTAGTGAGAAAACTAAGATACCCTCTGGTAGTACCTACCATGACGTGCGCGATAGTAAACTCGTTTTAACTTCGTTCTATAACTTAAGACACATTTTCTTTTGAAATGGTAAACTACCGGGTCCGGCAATTGAAGTGTTAAAGTGTAAAAACGCTGTAATTTTTTTGTTTATTGGTCAGTTTTATTAAAATTTATGGAAATGATAGTATTATGTATTATAGTTTTGCAATTTTGCAATTATTTAAATGGTATGTCACCGCCTTTTGCCTAAACCACTAGCTTCAATCTCTTTTTAAACTATGCACACGACACTTGCACGATGTCTTGGCTTAAACGGTTCTACTCACGAGCCAAATCTTTTCCTAAACCGGCCAAAGTTGTGTGCTTTTTTGCAAGCTGCTGCTGGTAAAAATGCGCAAATGGATTAGATAGTATTAGATTATGTCAATCTCTTAGGACTCACATTTATTCTCTAGACACAATTTTAATGATAATTATACAAAAAGAAGATATGTCATTAAAAATAAATAGTGTTGTGTGCCACCCCTCTGGTTCAATGTTATATAATGATAACACTTTTTATTCATGTGAATTCGCTGTATAAACTCTATTTACAATTATTTCTGCGTTAACAATTAGTCTTAAAAATATTCGTCTATCAATAATTAATTATTACAAAATTAATTTATCACAGATTATTTATAATACACAATCACTATTTCCAACAATTACTAATTAATTCACTTATTTATCAAATCACTGTTGTAATCACTTTCTAAAATTTCTTTGATCATCACTGATCAAATTCTGAATTTGAACTATGTACTATTCTATCGGTGTTTCCACCTTATATACTTCTTGAGCTCAACTTCGGGAATATTCCTGCATGTAAATGTACTTTGTATGAATGCGAAGAAACTTATTCTTGGAATTTCTCGAAATGTCAAATCTTAAATATGTTTAAGAACCTGTAAAAAGGCAAAAAAAAACAAAATGTGGTTAGAGTTTATGTATGAAAATTAAAAAAATATAGTATATATTTGTTTTCGCCCGGGATCGAACCGGGGACCTTCCGCGTGTTAGGCGGATGTGATAACCACTACACAACGAAAACACCTATCTGAACCTACGCTTATTTTAAAATGTTAAAAAAAATTTATCATGAAAGTAGTTTTTATTACTTTCACTTTTGTTATTCGCATGTTCAATTGACCATTAAAATTGTTCCAGTTTTAAAACTTTTTCTGATTTACATTAAATTCCACATTCAAGCTTTCCAGTAGCCGTGATCGTCTAGTGGTTAGGACCCTACGTTGTGGCCGTAGTAACCCAGGTTCGAATCCTGGTCACGGCATTAAATGGAAAGAGATTTTTTTTTTAAATTTTTTTTTTTTAATTTTTTTTTTTAATTTATTGCTTTTAATTTTTTTTTTTAAATTTTTTTTTTTTTAATTTTTTTTTTTAAATTGCTTACTTCAAGCGTTAGAATTTTTTTTTTTTTTTTTTATTATATAAGAGTTTCTTTAAATAGATTTTACTAAGCCAGAAATCGAAACTACAAGCATTGGTTCTTTTTCCCGTAATCCGTTCTGTGATACAAAACTTTAATTAAGTCAACTGACCTTAAGGAACGTTCATTAATATTTAGCGGCACCTTTTCTAATAGCAAAGGAGCATCAAAAGTGCCATTGAAAATTTGATGGCAATCAATTTTAACCTATCACAGTACGGGGGTAGTAGGAAAGGGTCATTCCAAGGAAGATCTCTTAATGCCCAAAGTATGAATATACGTTGTACAGACTCCAATCTATTAATTAGACTTTTATGGCAGGGAGACCATACGTGACTGGCATATTCCAAAATAGGTCTAACCAAGATAATGAAGAGTGCTTTAGTTATATGAGAGTCAGAGAACTCCTTAGACCATCTTTTAATAAAGTCTAATGTAGAGTTAGCTCTATGAACGAATGAATTAATATGTACCTTGAAGTTAAGTTCACTGTCACAAATCACTCCCAAATTTCTGATGCTAGTCACTCTACGTAGAGGCGCATCGCTCGGGCGAGACCAATGCACACCCGGAAGATTAAAATCACCAAGGAGTATGATATTATCTGTAGGCTCAATGATATCGGAAATCGATGTAATCGCGTTAGCTAGCAATTGGTACTTCACCTCAGTACTTTTGGGTGGAATATAGCAATTCACGATATAAATCCTTTTTTGTGCCAATTTTATTTTAACGCCAATTAACTCCAGATCTTCGCAGTATGGAAAACTAATCGAAGAACTTTCAAATTTAGGACCAACACCTCCTCCAAGCGTCTTCAAATCAGTTGTAGAACGATCCCTACGAAAAACCTCATAGCTAGAGGAGAATAGCTCATTATTGTGTAAACTGCAATTTAGCCATGTTTCGGTGAGAATTCTGACGTCGTAGTCCCAAGAAATGGTAGCGAGCAATATGTTAGCTCACGCGTTTTAGTTCTAACTCCCCTTACATTCTGGTAGTAGAGAGACATATCTGATCGTTTTTTTAAACAATTCTAACCAAAGTTCGGAAACTGTTGGTGATGCATCAAGTGCAATTCAAACAAAAAATGTTCACATATGGCGTTGTTTTAGACTTAGGTCTAGTCTGGTGTAAACACGTATGACCAAACCTAACTTTTAGTTAGGTGACCTAAAAATTTGTCGGTGTAAACGTAGCCAATGTCATGATTATAAATTACCAGAGCTGATTTGACAAGCTTAGACTGACGATAATCACTGTTAATTCTGTTTTATTTTGTTCTTTAACTGCATGTATTTCATTTTAAGTCGTTGCTTTGTAATATAGTCTTCTTGTAATTTTTGCATAAATGTCAGAAACACATTTTCATAAAGTGATACAATTTATTTTTCGATTTTTTCTTGAAGACTTCTTTTTACAGCCTACATAAACTTGGATGATATGAAAAACCTTTAACTTTATAAAAGTAACATAAGAATTTCTTTAGAGTCATATTTTAAATCACTGTCTTATAAATCCAGGAAAAGTAAAATGGTTCATTTTTTTCTTCGCCCTAACAATCAATATGAAATTTTATCTGACTTATTATCATATATGATATTTTGTACTAACACCTATAATATACGTATATATCATAATCTCAGTCAAATTCATTCCCTGCTGTGGCTTAATGAACATCTATAAACCATATAATATACGGCATACGGAAATTCTAGCAAAAAGCATTTCGAAAGGAAAAAATAGGTGAATAAAACAAAAAAAAAAACGAAAAAACCCTATAGAATTAATGTGGTTTAGGTCATGTCATATATATATTTACAAATATACCTAAGCTACACAGGTATATTATAGAGTCATATGGTATATAGCGTTAAAGTATATATTCAACATGTTCGCCTGCTGAGAGACTTTGGGTCCTTAAAAAAAAAAAAAACATATAGAATAATACAATATTCTTAAACGTGACCTATAACAAAATAAAATGATAAGATATTCTGAAATTGCTATGTTTATCCTCTCACCAAGTCATCACCCATCAGCTTTAACTAAAGTCATCTACTCATCATAACATTTATGAGACACATAAAATGTGACAAATAATAATGTACTTAAATATCAAAAAGGAAGAGAAAGGAAAAAAAAACTAAATCTATAGGCAGGTACGACCTTATAAGATGTTATTTTATATGTGTTTAGTACGTGCGACTCCAAAACTAATTAATAATTCACAATCCATTTGTTCATCTGAAAAAAAAAAGCAAAAAAGAAAAAAAAAGAAGTAACCAATATGATTTGATCTAGTCAAGGATGGTACAATCTAATGGATACCATAGTATTTCTCATTTTATCGAAGAAATCTAAATCCAAAAATGAAAAAAAATATTTTTATTATATAAGAAATAAGATTGTCAAGTTAAAGGACACGGAGGAGTGTTGTTATACCTTACTTAAAATTCAAAGATGTTTTGCTTTCTTTAGTTAAGCTGAATACCTTTTCCTTTTGTTTTTTTTTTCTTCTTTTTCATTTTGCATTTCATTGAAACAGATTCTCCAGAGAGTCGTCTTCAATGTTGTCAACACCATAACCATTTGCATAGCTTCCAAGAAATTATTACCATACCTTTCGACATTGTCTTTTGGATAGGTTCTTATTCAAAAATTTCCGAGGATTCTGTTTTATATCCATCGCGTCGACATCAAATTTAATTATATCAAATAATCATATTTTTTTTTTTTTTTTGTTCATAATGTAAGATACGTATTTTTATGCTGGTATACTCTTTAATCCGAATGACGAATTTTAATGCGCCCATCTGTATATTACAATCACGTTTATATATATACGGTAGTGAACAGAGTAGGCTATACACGATTTAGATCTTTGGAATAACAATTTTTCCATCAATTCGTTTCTTTAGTCCCATGATGCCTTTTAAAAGGATCCTCTCTATGCTGGATTGTTTTTTTTTTTATATTTTATTTTTTGGTTTTAGTATAATATTTTATAATGTATATATACAGTTCTCTTTGGTCGGGTTATACCATATTCCGAGGGTAACAATTTGTCTACGGGGGTTTTAATGCTATCCCATGGTTACCAATTCTTCACACGTTCGCTATGTATAGACTTCAAAGATATTTTTCTACGTGCCTATTAGTGGTGAATGGTGGTTGATAAAAAAATATAATACGGAAGAAAATAGCAGAATATCCACTACTATACCTCACAATAAGAAAATGGTTTTTCTTTTTTTTTTTATATATATATAATGTATACTTTAGGTCTTTTTATACAATATTTTCTTCTTCATTTTTTTTTCTTTTTTTCTGCCTTATTATGTAAAGGATATGATAAAAGCAATTGCCACCTTATCGATGGTATGCGATATGCACAAACAAAAATAGACTTATACTTTTTTCGGATTTATACACAAATATGGAGGAAAAAAAGGAAGGAAATTCATAGCATAAAATTTTTCTAGATTTTTTGGTATTCAAGGCTTGTCCGGACGTGATGAATCGGTCTGGACTAGCACGATTTCGTACGAATTTTATAGTAGATAAGATCAATATATGTATATATACATATGCATGCATTTATGGTACTAGGACCACCCTTTTAGTAACAAACATTTTTTTTTTTAGGAACCATCATCATTTTCAGTCACCCTCATATGTATGTACTCAATACAAATAGGATGAAAGTAAAATTAGGAAAAAAGGTTTTCAGATGAATAACATTCCGAAAGTATTTATCGTAAATGCCATTTCGTTCGATAGTGGCTATTTATCGAAATTGCAATCCGTGCATTCATTCAAAATAGTTATAGAAATCGATGTTGCGTTTTCATTTTTTAATCTCTGGTAATTTTTGTTATTGTACTATATTATAGGTTATTCCTTATTCGATTCGTTTTTATTCAGGATACCTCTATACAGTATTTTCATGGTGATTTCAATCGAATAATCAATTTCTAAAATCCTCTAATTTTCAAATGCTATTCATGTTTTTTTCGACAATATTTCCAAATTTTCAAATGAATTTTCTATGCCAAAAGTCCAAAATTTAATATAAAAAAAAAACTAGATTCGAAGTGAATGTTGTTACCTATTAACTCTTTCAATTCCCATTTCAATTATAGAATGAAATTCATCTGCAATTTTTTTCTTTGCAGATTTATCTATAAAACTTTTAATGGAAAATATGACATAAAATAATACCAAAAAAATGTATTCACAAATCATGAAAAATATTTCATGCATGTCAAAGGATTCGTATATAGAAAATATTTCTAAATAAATTCATACATATGAAATTAATAAATATGTATATAAAATGTAATGTGAAAGGTATCTGCTAGGAATGTCCTTTTTTTATTAAAGCAACTTTACGCGTATTTGTGCAGGCAAATAAGGATATATAGATAGTATTGAGACTATACTTAACTGACATAAAAAGAAAAGCATAATTTTTGTTTATTTGTTAAAAATAAGGAAGAATCAAGAAATATGCTAACAAGAACCTCATCTCAAGCTTGATATCGGTAGAGCGAACAACTGTAGAACTACGTCCGATACACTTTATATGTGTATCGCAGTTCTACATTAAACACTATTGGAATTGTTAATAACTGAGACTAACTAGCCCTGGCGCCCTTACCAACGATAAAGTACGAACGTCGTCTTCGAATGCTCAAATGAGAATCCTCTCTACTACATATTCGACCCCCGTTATCACCAGACGTAGCTGCCTCCTTTTCTTTTAGACGCAGAACACACCTGCGATCCTGGCTATATGTATGAGAAGGGATTTTATCTTATGTCATATAACCGAACAGGATCTTTTCATTCTACACAACCTTGCCTTAACACCTTATTATGGGCATCAAGTGAAATCATATTTGAAAATTCATACGTGCAATTTGTGAGATTGACATAGACAAGTGCTCTGGAGTTGTCCTTAGCGTTCTTATGAACATTTTTTCTTCCATCATAAAAACTAAACAGTGGTTGTATTAATCTATTGTATTCCTTTGAAAACGTCATTATTCAGAAACCTGGTACAAAAATTTTTACACGATAACTAACTTTAAAAAAAATCTAGTAGTATAGTAGTATTTTGGAAATTTTGTCCAAAAAGAAAAGACTTCAACGTGGATAACCTTATCTGTCGTTCACTTTTTGCTGCATTTGTTTCTGGGAATACATGTACTAGTAACCCTCGTATAATACGGCACCTACACAATAAGACACAGTTTACAAATTGTCGTATATAATGGGTGTAGTTGCCAGAACCGAATTTCTACAAGGTGAAACAGAAAAGTACATAACGTAGTTTCTATAACGTGTGATATTTCTGAAACATAACTCGCACGTTTTAAGAAGGTTATCAAACAGTATTTATTTAGAAGCGGATTGACATTCTGTAAAATTTGTATACATGGGTGTGTATTTCAGTAACTTTTGATGTCAAAATTTATCATATTTGTACGTCAGAAAATTGCTTAAATTTTAAATTGGCTGAATTGATATGGAATACATATTAGTACTTATTACATTATTCGATTATATAATCCACTGTAATATTTTTGTTACTAACTGTGTCATATTGAAATTTATTTCTATATAAAGGCATTTTTTCAAAAATAGATTATTTTATTGATATTAACAAAAGATTTCGGCATTTAAAATGGGTTTATAGTAAAAGCGTTGAAACATTTCATTAAAATTTAATATTAATTGATTCTTTTAATTATTATATATCCTCTTATAAAATTATTCATTTTAAAAAATTTATTAAAACGAATCCAGTATGATATGATTTAGTAATGATTTAGTAATTTATAAAGTGCAACATGCCACAAAACTCAAATTCGGATAAATTATTGCGAAAATCCATTAGGAAAACTATTTATAATTGAGAATACTATAATAAAAATTAAATAATTGAATTATTTTTTTTTTGCTTAAATTATTTATTAATATTATTTAAAATTGCACGTTCATTTGGATTCATGGGTTGTATTATATTATTCCTGATCGTTTTTGTGGGTGTTTTTTCACTTTAGTTTGTTGCGGATCAAAGCAGCAGAATCGGAAACAAGAATAGTTTTTCAAATGTTGAAACAAAAACTGCCAACATTTAAATATATTAAACAACACAAAACAACTATTTGTTCAATATTAAAACAAATTTAAAGTAACGGATGAACTAGAAATTTCAGAATTCCTTGCTCCAAATAAAACTTGGTGTAGGAGTACAATAAAAATTCAGTGTAAAATTCGACCATGCTGTGGAGCAGTTAGTGTAAAAACATGCTTTTGTGACATAATTTAACGGGCTTTACTAAAATTTCTTAGTTTTTTCCAATTGGATTAGCATACCTATTACCTAAAAAATGTTTACTTTGTTGTTATCTAATACAAATTTTTTTGACCCATGGTAGGTAATACCAGGGGAAATATTAGTTTTGTCACACCATTTGTAACACATCGAAATAATCGTCGTAGATAGGTTTTAAGGGTATGGTTGTATCGGGAATCAAAAGTTATATCGATTTATACATATCCGTCCGTCCGTCAGTTCGTCCGTATACAGGACAACTCAAAAACTCGTTATGCGATTTTGATGAAATTTAAGAATGTGAGTTGTTTATTCCTTTACTTGGTTTGGTATTGCATTTCAGCAAAATCGATCTAGGGACAGCAAAGTTATAAAGGAAATACCAGGCTGACCAGAAAGATTTGTCGTTTTTTGTTTATGGTTTTTAGGATTTAATTGGAAAATTTGCGAACCAATTTGGTTTAAATTAATTATGTAGGTTAAGTACATAAATATACGATACCATGTTAAATTTCAGTCAAATCGGTCTAAGGATAGTGGAGAAAGAAATACTTCTAGGAGAAAATAACCCTGTTCATATAATATTTTTGGTGTACATTAAAAACTAATACACTGATTTGAATAAAATTTGCAGATTAGACTTATGCTATCAGGGCCTGGGTTACCTACAGATTATTTCAATTTCAATTCAAGCATTTTTTTTTTTTTTTATACTGGCATTAAGTGTGTATACGAAATTTAATAAACATGAACTTTAAAAGAGTTTGGTTTAATTCCCAAAAAAAAGTTATTAAATAACTTTTCAGAAAAGGCATAATTGTCCAACAAACTTTTATGTGAAATAAGATTTATTGTTTCGTTGCAAAAGAAAAATGAATAAATTGTCACCTTTTTGTACATTTCTATTTTTCATATAAGCTAATTTCGTATTCCTCGAGATATAAGGATTGGAGACTATAAAGTCCTAATTGAAACAAAATTTGAATTTCTATACAATATATTAGGTTCCCCCAAATCAAGAGTAGACTAATTAAAACTTCAATTAACTGTGTCCCAAGCATAATTAAAGTCCTTCAGCTGGATACAATTAAAAGGATCCAACACTTAACATTTCTCCTTCATTCATTGGTAGCCAAATGTAATAAATATAACGACACAGATGGCTAATTGGGACATATATATATATATGTAGTATATGCACATATATATAAACATATTTAGAACACGGTTCTCAGATATTTCTCATCTAAAAAGGATAAATTGAAGCAGTTTAACCATTCCTTTTGTTTCTTAATTACCAATTAAATTTTATTATTATTAGGTAATATCAAATGGACTATGAAATTGTGTCGCCATTATTACCTTACGAGGTAAAATTTATACGATTGATCAAATTCACAAAATTTTGTATTTCAATAAAAAATAAATAAAAATAATTATTTCCAAGCAATTTTTTCGGGAATTCAAAATATGACATTATTTCGAAAGTTAGTATTTTTAATTAAAAATATTTTCTTTTTTAATTTCGATATTTATGACAGTTTTTAGTAGAATTGAAAATTTATTTCCAAACAATTGGCAGTCAATTATAGAAGTTTATTAGAAACTAATTAAAACTTTTAACTTTTCTAACGAATGCTAAAGATTAACACTTTTCAAATTAATTATTGAAGGCAAATAAAAAATTCCATTTACCTAATTGAATTTAGAAAATAATGCCAATACTATTTATTAATTTAGTCGACATATTTTCATAAAATATTCCTTTCTCGGTTGGCTTTTCCTTTTACCAAAAAAGCCAGAAATACAATAATTGTATAACAATCAACAAGTATAATCTTAACCAATGATTTATTGATTAAGACATTCCATTTAACATTGGTCGATATTATATATTAGAAATACATTATATTCAATATTGTGGAATTCATAAAAATTTAATTAATGATTTCAGCATGAGTAGTTTGCATAAAATTTCCATATTTTCTGGCTCTTATTTTACTGAGAAATATAGGATATTCTAGAGTTCGAAGGGCTTTGTTATTTTCTACAAATTACAAATAAATTCATTTTTGGAGAACTCATAACAAAATAGTTAATTAAACAATGAACATCAACATCTAAAATATAACTAAGATTTAAATTTAAAGAATTTTCAATTTCATCCCGATTATTGCAAGTCAAATAAATGAAACAAAAAACCCAGTCAATCTTGTTAATTGGGTCGTTATTGGCGTTTATATAAACCTAGAAATACAAAACTGGATTATTTTCAATTAATAAATAAGCAATAAATTTTAGATATTTATACCATAAATACCAAAAGGACATTATATTTGAGGTTTGTATAATTTTTCTCGACTTTAGTTTCATGTTTTCATGTTTATTATTTTTCTATGTAATACTAGGAACATTTATGAAGGAGAAATAAGCTATACCTAATTGGTATTGGAAGGTAGATGTGGTTTAGATTATAACCACACGAATCAATCATACTTACCTTGAAAATGTCAAATATGTATTAAATATCAAATATCATTGCTGAAAGAGTGAAATGTGGTTGATGTAGAAAACAGATGTGAATCTATGTAATACAATAGAATTCTTATCCTTTTTCGAACCATTATATATTTTTACCATAGAGGGCTATTAGTGGAGATATTAATTTTCTGTCAAACATAGTCCGACAGTGGAAAATATAAAACCTGGCATTGAAATTACGGAAAATAGCAAAAACGCAGATTTGCAACAAATAAGGAGTTCTGCAGAGATTTATGAAAATAGTAGTCTAATGATGTAACGTCATGATTATACAAATGGATGCAACAAAAGTTACCAGCCTAGCTATCTCAATCTGTGACCAAACTTATATATGGTCTAGCATTTTCATGACGAAACACAATACTTTCGCGATTCACCAATTCTGGACGCTTTGAAGGTTTTCCACGCTCGATTTCGATATCTTACGGTTCCGAGGATTTTCTCATTTAGTTATTTATTCAATGTCTTGATTGTGTCGTCGTGAGCCATACAATGACTCTTTGGATCATTTAGTATTCTATCAGACTTGTTGAATGGGGAGATATTATCTTAAAAACCTGGGGGAAGAAATAGAAAACTGGACTGGGATTCTGTACAGCAACAGACGATTGTCGCTTGTGGCCAATTTGAAAGTGATCACCGCATATTCGGTATTACGTAGGGCGATCACTTTCGTTCTCGCCTCAACTTAATTTTTTCGTCCACTGTAGCTGTCAGTTTTGAACATGTTCTGTGAATAGTAAAAAAATGTTGTTCGTCAAAAAAAATATTGCGTTGGAAATGTATTTATTAAAACTTTCTTTTTAATAAAAAATAATAATATTTTAAATACCATAATATTATTAAAATAATTTACTTACGCTTTAAAAAAAAAAGAAATAAAAATGAAATAAAATAAAAAATTGCCAAAAACATAGACATCAACTTACAAAACTATATGAAAGCGGCAAGGTTTGAGCTGTCGCTTCAAATTCATCAAAATGCGGCGATATTGACAGCGATATCACCTTACGGAATGCCAAAAAGCGAAAAGGGACGAGCGACAATCGCATATCGCCGTACAGAATGCCGCGCCTGACTATTTCCCTTGCACAATTTGGTATGGAAATGAGGGAATTTCTCTATCGTTTTTACCTTTTATTTACGGGTACTCGTTTCTCATCATGGTAAAATTCTATGAAGTGGCAAAATTCAAAAGGTATTTATTTGATTTCATTATGATAACTTATTATCAATCATCGCAAAATTCCATTTTAATAATTTTACCATAGATAACAAATAATATAAAATGATGATTGAATTTTGTAAAGGATTTGAAATGTTTCAAAATTATTGTGCCAAAAAGGAAAATTTATTTTCCATAATACATTATAATCAGACATTTCAACCATCGTTATAATTTAATATCATTTTTCTTTCAGAAAATATCACATTTATGAAATTTAATTTTCTTTAACCACACACATTCAAATGAAAAACTTGAATCCCAGAAAATTAATTTCGCGGAAAGTTCGTTATACTGAAATATTTTCCAGAATATATTATTACTTTCTTATAATATTATCAAATACCATATACTATATTATAATATACAAATGTATTTCTATATAATATAATATTTTATATAAAATAACTGAAATTTTCATATCAGTTACATAGAGAGAGATGACTAAAACGGCTATCTTTGGTAAGAATGAAGCTAATTAAAATACCCCAAAGCAACGATAAAGCTATACCGTGTGGTTTCTTATTATGTATTAAATTCTATACTATTCCGTTGATACAATATAAACAAGTATATTATATAAATGTTACCTTATGCGATATTGCCATATGAAATATGGAAAAATGAAAGGGCCCCGTGGGGATACCGTTAATGAGATTTATTCGTCATTCCATCTAACATAAACTTGAAGAGACGACGTGTTTACTTTATATAGTTCCTCTAGGGGTGTTTATATATATATATATATGTATAAATCTTTGAGTATATATATAGGGATATACCACAAATTTTTTGATATTTGAAGCACATCGCATAACTGATCTTTTTCATTAGTTTTTCTTAAGAATTTTCGGTTTTCATATTATCGTCTTGATACTAACTTGAATATTTTTTATTCTTGATGTAGCTGTTAGATTATACCATATAGAATATATAAGAAAATAGACAGCCAAGAGAGGGAAGAAAAAAGTCAAATCCTAAAAAGTTTTCTTCTATAATAAACTCATAACAAGGTCTTAGCTACATTTAGCTTAGCGTGGTAAGTTAAAAAAAGAAAATTTCAATGTACAAAAATTCTCGTGCATTATTCCTAAAAATCTTAGACATACAAAATTTACAGTCCATGTCTAGCACATTACTATCACCTTGTAGAATATCCTGAATTAAATTTTCTAAATCAAATCTAATTAAACGCTAATGAAAGTTACTCGATTGTTCTTAACATCTTTGGTTTAATATTTGTTTGAGTATTTCTAAGATTGACAAATATTAAATAGGGAACTAAAGCTGATGCCTGGAAAATATGTATACTTTTTGAAAACTTTTATTTCAAATTCTGGATTTTAATGTACTTGAAATAGTAGTAAAAAAAATAGCAGATAACAAACGGTTTACAAACATAAGAAGAAGATTTCTTTATCTTTTTTTTCCACTTAAAAAGAGACCAGAACTAAACCAAAGAAATTTTGAATCCTGAAAATGTTATATTTTTCAGGTCAAAACGATTATAAATTTTGGACTTTCAATCGAAAAATTATAGAATTTTTGAGTTTTTATAACATTTTTTATACTCCATCTATTATCTATCCAAAAGAAATTCGATGTTATCTTATGTTCGAATCCTAACTTAACGAATATATTGAATTGAACGATAATTTAATAAAGATATCTAAATTCAAGAACTAAGTTTTAGTTTTATCGATAATCTTAAAGACAAGTAGAAAATTAAATAGAAAGTTGATAAAATGATTTAAAATAACTCAAAGATCAAATATTTTTAAATTGAGAAAGTTTGTATAAAGAAATTTCTTGTGGAAAGTTGTAAATTATATGTTTTAGAAATTAAGTTTAAGACTAATTTATCAGTATCACCTATCCAATAAGAGCAACTGTAAGATATCAACCATTAAAAAAACTTGTCCAACCAATATACTACGAAGTCGTTCAATCATCTAATACAAATTTTTGAAGGATTCTTTTAACAAAACTCTTAAACGAGGAAAGTTTTTATGAAAAGAAAAATACTCTCATTAGGTTTTACTTTTTTTTGTCGATTGGTACATTTCAATTCAAGGAAAATTGGGCAGATTTTATTTTTCTCAACTTGTTACCGTCTAAATTTCGGAATCATTTGAAAATGAATAATATAAAAAACAGAAAAAAAATGACACACTTTAGTACTAATATAAAACTTTCAATCATTAATATCTTTTATAATTTTCTTCAAGTTTGTTATATTAAATAAATTAGAAACGGTTGAAATTTTAAAACTTATTAAGAAATGTTATTCAAGAAAAAAGCCCAAGAAATAAATTCACCAAATTGGATTCGAATGAGAAGAAAAGAAAAAAAAAACAAGGAAGATTTAAAAATTTCCAATTTCCTTTATTTACCCTAAGGAAAATGGAATGAATTCTAGCGTATAGCATTATCAATTGGAAGAATGAACAGCATAGGATGAAAACGAACAAATTTATATAAAATTATAAAGTAAAAATAAAATATTGAAAGAAATTGCTTTTTGACCGAAGATATGTATAAAGGCTAAAGAGAAAGGACTATACATTTATACAGAAATCCTTCTGAAACTGATACATCTCTATATATAATATATGTATAAATACTTTCTGAAATTTATCCATTCAGTAACCACTTACTCATAAACCGCAATATCCACCACAAGAAATCATCCAAGTGCCTTCTGTTTCATTCTTAAAAACCACATACAATATAAAATGCTTAAAGATCTGGAAAGAAGAGATATTTTCTGGTACATAAGCCCATTTGTTCTTCTGTTTGTAGGAAATTATTCGGTTCAGTTGAAATTGTCTACATCGGGGTCGGTCAAGGAGTAGAAAGAAACTAATAAGAAAAATTATGTTAAATGAAAAATAAATTTCGAAAATAAAGTGAACAAAATATTCAAAAGTTCTACTATATCCTTTTTTTTTCTATCTCTCTTGAAGAAAATTTCAAATTGATCGAAAATAGATTGTAGTAGTTTATTTTTCATCTTATTATTTTCTTAACATTAATACATGACAATATATGAGCAAATATGTTGACAAAGAAAATAAGGACTGAATTTGTTGAGTGGAATAAATGTGCAATGTCGACATATAAAATTTGAAGAAAAGGTTTATCAAAGATATTTCACATATTTGCTTTTACATATATGTATACATTGTCTCTAGTAGTTTACCAATATTTGATTTTCAATTGCACATTTAATACAAACAAACAGACTGACAAAAAAATATATAAAATAAAGTAAAATAAAATACTCAAGTCTAAGAAAACAGAAAGAAAGTAATTTTGTGTTACATTACAAAAGGTAGATTTTTACATCTATTTGTATGATATGTCAATTGACAAACTTCTAGGGGAACAAAAAAAATCCTAATGAAATTCTTATATCCTTTTCTTAGACTGTAATATTTGTTTTTCTTCTTTCTACTTCATTACATACAGTTACAAATAGAAAATTCTTTTACAGGGTGTTTGAATAGACAGTGTTTAAACGACAGTTGCCATAACATAAGACTATATAGCAGGTCTTGTAATTGCTCATTCTACTCGAGTTTTTTCTATAATCACGAGTGAAGAAATATAATAAAATAAACTAAAATTAAAGAAAGAAAAACTCAAAATTGGACCTCTTTATTCGCATATGAATTTTAGAAAACAGAAGACATCAAAAAAGAACTGTGGATTTGAATTCAAACTTCCAAATTTGTAGCAATATCTGGTACTAACCAACTTGCACCAAACGACGTACACTGTTTTGTTTGTTTTAAGTTCGTCTCGTCAAATTTCTGCTACTCTTATATTCTGGCATTTTCATAATTTCGTTCTCACATTTTGATAAATTCGAAAATCATCCAAAGCTAAATATTTATATGCAAATACGCTAAAAATTCTACAGTATTTTAGAGTTTGGTACTACTGGAAATTCTGTAATACCATAGTCTCAATTTGTCCAAATTACCGTTAAATTTTTAAATATGAATTATGTAAAAATTAGGTACCAGAAGCAAACTAAAAACTGTAAAAGAGTTTCTTCGAAGGAACAAATGAAGGTGTGTATGAAATCAAAAGTTTCACTTGACTATCAATAATTCTAATACTGGGAACACCCTGTCCCTAAAAAGATACGATATGAAAACTATTCGCACATATGTATATTTGCCATATTATTTATTACAAAAGATAGAGTATCTATCACAAAGTGAAACTCTCTCAAGTGGAATACCATAGAAGATCTATCTAACAAAATTTTTATATACTTTACATATACATACATATATGAAGATTTTATAAAATAGACACTTTGAAATATGAACAACAATTGAAGTCCAAAACATTATCTTGTATAGAAGACCAAAATTCTTTCTATAAAAAGATGTCACAAAACTACTTTGTCAATGTTTTTAACCATTTTGTTGCTAACTCTTTTACTTTATACAATTTTCTATATTCGCAAATATTTGAATATAGTCTCTTCTCTATATCCAAACAAAAACGGCAAGGAAAATTTAAATATTTTATTATTTTGTTTCCTTCGTTTTTATTGTTAATAGTTGAACTTCGGCAAACACAAAAAGAAGAAAAATCCAAGAGAATTTCATCTGCACTAGAAACTTGAAAAATCCTATTTTAGCATCCTTTTTGTTCGCTATAGTGTCATCGATGCTCTATAGAAAACTGCATATAACTATATAAAAACCATAGTATACAATGTTTTACATAAGTTTCACGCTAAATCTTTACATTTCAGAAACTATATCTTTTTATTTTTAATATACATCTATATTACACGCGATAGTCTGTATAAAATTGCAACTCAATTCAATTAGATCGATTCAAAAGTTGGAAACTTAATTTGAGCACTTTCAATGGCGTCAATTAAAATTATTTGACATTAAAGACGGTATTATTATGCTGAAGCTTTTCTCCTACATCCAAGGTAGATAGAATCTCATCTATGTTCATACAAATATCTATAAGTTTGTAAATTTTCTAAAGACAAGATTGATTATAAAGTGATGTTGATGATAATGATGATGTTGGAAATAGTAAAATTGTCATAGATTTTTCGGCCCACCGCCCAGAAACTTCTACTAACCGTCACTTTTTTAAATGCCAAATTCTACACGAAACTTTCCGCAATTGGTTCTGGAAGTAATTTTGAATAGGTAAAAACTAAAATAGATCTTGAAAATGTAAATAATTGATTTGAAATTTTAATGTACATAAAATTGGAAATTTCGCAAAATATCATATGAAATTTTCTTCTCAGGATAATATATAATAGAATTAAAGGATTTTTGAATTAAATCAAATAGATCTGAATTGAGTACTTTAAGAAAATGAATATTTGGTTCTAAAGGAAACTACAGGTTGTTCCAGAAGAGTGTATTTTCAATATGACAGGCAAATATAGTTGTTAAATGAATTTGTTTTCTGAAATAAGATTATAGTCAAATGTTCAGTAAAAGTCTGTTGACAGTCATTTGTTAAGAATTATTAACGAAACATACATCATATATCGCTGAAAGTAATGATAACGGGTGAGAATTACGTTTTGTAAAAAATATATCCAGTCTTCAGTTGTCAAAAGTATCCTTTGTTGCCAAGAAATGAAGAGCCTTCTTGGACCACATAGAGATGTATTAGTGGAGATATTAATTTTCTATCTCATGTGACCCAACAAAGGAGCTTATAAAACGTGACGAACATAAATATAGCGAGTTGAAATTAGGTTCTAGTAGCTGCTTACGCTGGTTGAGTGTAAATTCAATTGAATTGCCTAGATTCGATTTGGTTTTCATAGCTAAGTTAAGTCCAATGAAAACTTGAGTAAGAGAGTTAGGAGTTTTAGTGTTTACGAAAGGTTTTAAGGAATATTTTTCTTTTTTATATTTTCTCTACATTTTTCTTGTGTTTCATTTGGTCAGTAAAACATTTCAATTTCTCTCCTTTTTGACTATATTTGGACTCGATCCTTCAACTCTATGAATTCATAAATGCACGCTAAAATTTCAACTATCTATATCTCGACTTGATCTTTCGACTCTCCATGTATAAACCCTTCTGTATTAGTTTTTAATTCACTTAACTAGAACTGAGTAAAATAAATCAAATAGTTTAAAATACGTTCCATTTTGAAATTATTTTTAACTTTTCAGCTTAATTCAGATCTAACTTGTTTGCAAGTCCATTTTCTTAAATTATGATTAATATGGAAAAGGATAAATAAGCATATGCAAAATTGGAAAATTCAATATGCCATCAAATGCGCTCTTGTTTCATATACTGTACTAAGTACACATAATTCTTTTTACTAAGATATTAATAAGTTTTATCATTGCTTGAGAAACTGATAAAAATTTGGAAGAAACAATAACTGGGTTGTAGGTTTTCCTATCGAAAAAGAAATTGAAAATCCTTCCATTCGATAGAGGGAAAGTAGTACAAATATTCTAGTTATTTTAAAATCAATATATCGTTTATAGTCTCCCAAATATATCCTCAAATTCATAATAAAGGATATTTGAAAATAATTTACCTTATATGAAAATAAATCAAAAACAATGGTTTCTGGATTGACAATGACATACCTTCCTTTACATTTTACCCAAAATAAATTCCATCAAAACAAAATAAAATATATTATGTAAATATAGGAACAACATTTTTGTGGAGATGTCATTTCACTTTATTTTCATTCAATTAATCGACTCAAATTGCACCAATTTGAATGGTTATCCTATTTTTTAGCATGAATAATGGTTTTCCTTTCATTTTTTATTTCCATTTTTTTTTCTTCTTCTGATTTCGTTTTGTTAATATTATGTCATGCACCCATCGATTTTGAATATGATAGATGACTCTATGATTTATGCTGAGCCTGGCAGATGGGCAATTTCTCAAAGGGGATATTTGGTTGGATGAATTGGATATGAGTCAAACCTTAATATTCAGTTTTAGTATGGTTTAGTTGAATTTTTGGATGAGTTCAATTCAATCTTTAATCCTTAATTTTGTACAAAATATAACGACCACCCAGCCTATCCCCAAATATGTATATGTATGTATATAAGCAAACTTCTGTTTATGTCACAATGTCATTAAAATGTATGGACCCAAAATATAAAGGACTGAGAGTAAATTCAGATCCTTTTCTGTAGATCTATCGGTCCATCATATATTCATATAAAAATATATTCCTCTCATATATGCTTGTATGTATATTGAGATTCCATATATCTATTTCATAGATATTTTAATATGAATGTATTCAACATTATTTATAGTAAAATGGCTTAAACGTGTGATTGTTGTTTATTGTATACATTTTGTATAATATACTTATTTTGTATACATCATGTTACCATTAGCTACATGGTACGCATGGATTGAGTTGAATTTAATCAAGCAAAAGTTGTGTACGCCTCGGATAATCCATCTCAGTGGAGAAAACATTGAATATGGTTGAATCTGTTTAATATATATTGTATATGATACTGTTTTGATGGTTGAACCCCACGAAAATCCACTGATGACATTCAACTGATGTTTCCAGTTAATAAACTCCCCATCATCGGAAATGTAAGACAGAATAGATGACACTATTTCACATAATATATATTAAGCACATTTGATGCTATGTAATTATGTACCTTAGAATTTGAGAAAAATTTTCTGCGGAATTTCTTATATATAATATTTTATGCTTATTAGAAACATAAATACATAATGTTTGGATAAAATATGATCATTAGGAATGTTCATTGTCGTTTTGGGTTTTTCTCAATAAATTAGTTTGTCCAATTTATAACGAATTTCACTGAAGATTATAAAGATCGCATAATACCATGTAATGGTGGCAAGTTAATATTATTTTTAACAGTTTTGTTTGATTGAAATTATCTAAAGTAATATAAAAGAATTCATTCAAAATGCTTACAATGAACTGAGTAACGGGTACATATTTGTATTTAGTATTTGTTTATCCTTTTGAACCCAAAATCCTCAAATCAATTTTTTACGTAATAATTGCGTTGATGTTAAATATTCTATAATACCATTTCGTATTTCTCCACGTATCTAACTCTACACAAAGAGTACCCTAAATTAAAAATTGGAACCCATTTTCAGTATCCGGTACGTGCCAGCTACTTATTCACATATCACCTCTAGTTGCAGAAGCCTGCCAGTGACCAAAAATGCTAGCTGGGAGGCAGGCCTATTATTAGAAATAATTCTGTAACAAATTGGTGTTTTTTCCTAATTTGAAAATGGGAACTAAAAAATTATGCAAATGTGAAAAGTTTCCTTTACACTAGATTTTATCTCTTCCTGAAATCCACTTATTTTGTAGATTTGATCCCACCTAATATTGGATGCCCTTGGGCCTTGGCAATTTTCTTACCTGCCTACGGTGTAATACCCCGATGCATGTGCATGCAGTTATTCCTATATATCTTTATTAAAAAAAAGTCAGAATGGTCCATAACACACATTTTTCAGGATGAAAATTAAGCTGTATTTTGTAATTTTCCAAAAAAAATACATAACTCTTAAAAACTGTAGAGAGAAAATAATTTTAATCTTGTTAACTGAAAACGGTACGACATATACCAATTAAAATATGTCCGGGACAATGGCATTTCGGTCGGAAGTAACTTAAAATTTCATACGTAATCGGATGATGATGGAGCACCGAAATCATAAGCGTATTAACTCGTCCATCAAAGTAGAAAAAGAAAAACAATTTTTCTGTCCTTTTTGGGAACCAAAGAGAAGAAGACAAAAAAAAAGACAAGGGATGAAAAAAAATTCAACAACATTAAGCATATTACAGGAAGAACGATGGACATTGACAAAGGACACAGGAAGGATAGAATAAAATTTATATGAATGTAAGTATTAAATTGTTTTTGGTCCTTATTTACCTTTTATCAACACTAAACAAGAATAAGAAAGGTTTCCTTAAATTGTGAACGTACGTAAAACTTCTTTTTTTCTTTCTCATCTCAGGTAAATATCCGGAATATTAGAGAAACGAATTTAGTGTTATTATATTTTATTATTATTGTGTATAAAACGTACAATGGTGGTTTTAAATACACAATCGCAAATGTTAAAATACATCCTTGTGGAACGGAAGAGGAACAATAAAACAATAATGTCACTAGAATGTGAGAAGAGAAGAAAAAAAATACATAAAACGTCGAAAAATAAACACCTCCCGCTAACAACGTAACAAATTGCTCTGCAAAACCATAAAAAGGTTTAATCGTACTAGTAGAGTCCAGTAACGCAATCCTTTTTTTTTGTTATCAATGAATTAATTTCAGTATAAAATGGGACTTTCAGTGATTCCATATATCCTAGAGTTAACATGGTAAAGAGCGAGAAACCAAAAAGAATAGTGTTATTGTGATAAAATGATACACAGGACGACAAAGTCTGGAAAGGGAATTTGTTTTTTTTTTCTTTTTGTTTTTGGAAAATATCAGAGAATGGCTTAACATACATTTACCATGATCACATTGAAAAACAAACAAAATAGGACTAAAGGAGATGAAAATCCATGTAAGGATATATGTTGTACAGCAAATTTTTATGTCCTAAAATACGAATATACATATATATTAATATATAGACATTTATTTATTCGACATACTATCCTACCATGCAATTTACGTGCTGTTAATATTATATAACACGAATGTCAGAACCTGATTTATGCCTTGAACGGTATTTAAATTGTTTGGGTACTACTAGATATGTTCAGGATATATTTTATATATATATACTACATGTAATAACCATATAGGTATAGTATAATTAGTTTCTGTTTGTTGGGATGAATTTTTGACTTCTAGCTCTATAGTACTTTTACATACATATTTCCAGATTAACACGAATCCTGCCATAATTTTATAGAATAAAAATAACAGTCAACATTGTTTACTATAGTAATCTATAAAAAATACAACAAAAAAAATCTCCTCCACCAAAGTGTGTACGCTGAATAAAAAACCCAAAATTATGTCGACGCATTATCCATATAAAATTTATGTAAAACTTTTATCCTTTATCCACATATTTTCGGAATTTTTGTTAAAGAAAAATTATTGTCGACAGGATACCCAAAATAATACACTTCATTAAGTGACCATTTTCCGATACCCTTAAAAATCCAATACACAACCCACTAATGAATCGGGTTCATTTTTTTTTTTTTTTGGAAAAGCGTGTGAAAATGTTTTTCATAACAAGGTGAAACTTTTAGTTATCTAAAAGATTGTTATCCATGCTTGTTGGAAGTTTTATTTCTCAAATATATTTCGTATCGTTTCATATGTCCCTTCAATAATATAAATTAGATGAGTCTCTCTTGTTCACATTGAAAATAATGTGGACATGATATCAAAGTTGACCCAAATTCCTGGTAGATCTTTACGAAACGCAAAATACATAATATTCTTCGAATGTATCTAAAACATATATTTGACATTAATACACAGAGATGTATTCACATATACAAATTTACATTCGATTGTATCCAAATTCTAAAACTGTTTCAGGTTAATGGCTCTGATGAGGTGATTATTACCAGTAAATTTAACATTGATAAGATTTATTAAAATGTTATATAAAATATAGATACAAGGATTCGTCTGGAAAATTTCGGTCAATTTCATTTCCTTAATTATTACGTGTTTTTTCTTGTAATTTTTGATTAGAAAATTACCGATATAGTTTTGTATACTATGATTGCATTATCTGATATAATATTAAAATAAGCAAATTAGTTTTGAAATTCGATTAAATTTCTTGGACTTTCAAAATGACTTAAGAATTAGAAGACATTTGTTTTCAAGAACTATGAAAGTGGTGGTATTAGTCGACTCAAAACTATGCACTAATTAAATTAAACAATTTTTTTCAACCTATTTTTCGGCATTCACGTTCTAATTATACACAAATATGAATTTTTAAGTAATTACCACCTCGGATGCAAACACCTAAGAATCATCGAACAAACTGTATAGCTATAGATGATCTATTTTAAAACAATTTAAATGAAGCAAATCATCCATCTACGGCTAGGATGGACAAAATCTGGCTTGCCTAACCCCTGAATTTTTGTATATATTAAAATTTTATATATACCTGGCGTTCCGGACCCAAGCTATTCACCACTCGTCATTGTTCTTAGAACATTTTGTGATAATTTCTGTAAAATTTAAACTATCAACATTTCTTCAAGAGTTTTTACAAACATTTTAAATTATAATTATAATACAGTCGGATCTCTTTTACTCGGTAATCTTTTATTTTTAATAGCCAGAAAAATGTATATATTATGTTATATTTGGTTTAACTTTCCGAATAAATTTCGGAAAAATACAAGTCTAAAGATAGAAATATTTTTTTTTTATATGAAATATGTATTTCTACTATTCGGAAAATTCGATTTACCAGAATGCGTTTGGTTCCGAGAATTCCGGATAAAAGAGACCCGACTGCAATATGATATGATCTAAACCAAAATATTTCCTCCTTTTTCCTTATAAATGGAGTCCAAGAATTTAAGAATTTTCTACAAAACTATGATTTTCTTTGGAAATAGAATCATTATTTTCAAATATTATTTGATTACTTCAGAAATTGTGAGTTGTTGATTTTTTCAATTCTCAAAAATTAATTTGAAACGCATTTATATACTGAAAATGATATCGATCAGTTTTAAATTCCAATTAAAAAAAAAAAGGGTTCCACCTACATAAAAGGAAATTTTTAATTCGTTTTATTCTCTTTGAACTTTGAATGAATCCTTGTTAACCAAGGATACATTTTCTGGTTACTATATTTCATATTTGAAAAATAACCCAATTCTGCTTAATTGCCTTAAAAAATATTAAACTAAAAAATCGGCCTCAATATGTCATACATATTTTTGTATTTTATTTTTAAATAAAAATTTGGAAATTTATATATGAGAATAATTTTAGACGAACGAAACAACTAGTGTCCATCAATTTGAATGACATTCCCAGATTTTTATCTAAAAAGTTACCAAACCAAAAACTATACATCCTTTTATACAATGGATCAAAAATAAAAATGAAATATTTGAATAAAAAAAAAATTATCTCGGAAATGAATTTCATGGAATATCCAATTTAATTTTTGGACAATTTTTATATGTTGTGGGCTTTTTATTTTAAAAAAAAAAAAATTTATATTTTTCCTATAAAACGGATTTGAATAAAATCAAGGATTTTGATTTAAATCCAATTTGAAGATTGTCTTTAAAATTAATATGAAAATATTTTGAAAATAAAATTTTCATTAAAAATGTTTTAATTGGAATTACTAGGGAATCAATAATGCCACCAAAAATAAGATAAAAATTATAATCATAATCATAATCACAATTTTAAACAAAACCTTTGATAAAGAAATATATTTTCATCAAGAAATTTTAAGTTGCATATTTTCAGGCGTGCACGAAATTTGACTGATCTTGAAACGTTCAGACGAAGATATTATATTCCTTGATTTTTAAAAAAAATTTAAACCAGTTTTCATGGATCTGTGTAAATACATGTCGAATTTTTCAGTAATTAATACATTCTCCATTTTGGTCGATTATCTTTACCATTTTCCTGGCAGAGCCGTTATTTTGTATCTCCAGAACTCCTGGATTTTCACATGCCTATTTTGAACACAAATTTACACCACTAAAAGAGTTTTGCAGAATCCGAAACAAGTGGTAGTTTGATGGTGCAAGTTCAGGATTTTCCAGTGGATGCATTAAAAGTTTCTAACTAATATATCTTAAATTTAGATGAATGACCAAACTTGTATGTGGTCCTGCGTTATTATGATAAAATACTACAGCACTTCACCAAATCTGAGGGCATCAGTTTGATGATTTTCAACTCTCGATTTTGAGATTCTGAGCCACCTCTTGTGTCGTTAAAGACCAATTAGATTCGATCAATGCCTTTATTTTACCGTCATGAACTATTCAATATATTATTTATAAGAACTAAAAAGGTATTACTTTTTATAATAAAATGCTTAACTATTTCTTATTCTTATCTTTTACGTTCTTCACGTATGAATATATTTCCAAGTGCACGTAAGTAGAATTTTAACTAAACCTGTAAAATATTTAGGATTACAAAAATTTACATTTGAAATAATCATAAAATCTAAATTTTATATATACTATATTCCTTAGGAAATGTTTCCATCTCAATCTTCTGGGTCAGTTAATATCTTGCATAATTTATGGTATTTCGAAATTTCTATAAAATAATATTTCAAAACATTTTATTGATAGTTCGCAATTTCAAATATTGACAGAACACATTTATAAATGGAACTAAGTACATTTCACGGTAAGATCTGGAAAATTCATGAATTTTTTATAAATAATATTATAAATAACAAAATAATGTAAATTATTCGTGATTTACATGCACTTTACGTTTTATCCCATTTGAATAAAATATTTTCAATTGAAATTAATTTGTTATACAAATCTTGCATTTCAAATGAAAATTTAGAATGATAAAAATTCAAGGATTTCCAAGGATGGGAAATGAATGAATCTGGTTCACTTCAAAAAGCAATATAATCGAATATCAGTTACTCAGTTCAAATTACTATAGTTTCCATAAACAATTTTATCACCGTAAAAAACATAAGTTTTCTTCTTTTTTTTTCTTCGAAAATCCTTTAACAATATATCTTACGTTTTCTTTGATAAAAAGTCCTCCCTTAAAAGTCAGTAAGTAAATATACAAAATTACAAATTTGAAACTTTTCGAATATGATACCTGAGATACGATATTTATTTTTGGTCCCTTTAAGGGAACGATAATATCAATTTTTTCTTCTTTATCCTGACCCCAATGGTGAATATTTTCTTTTTTTTTCTTCCTTTGAAATTATATTTCAGTACTTTAGTATAAACTGCGGAAATTCAATTTGAAAAATTTCTTTCCGTGACGAAATAAATGTGACTAAAAGTGCCATCACAGAAGACATCAATCAGCAAATACTTCAGAATCACTTCAAAAATCTCTAAATTTTTTTTTTGGAGGGTGGTGGATTCAAAACTCTTGGATATATAAAGTATCGGGCTGGGCTGGGTTTCATCTTTTTGTGCCAACAACAAATCGTTTCACAAGAAATATTATTCATGATTCTCTTCAAAAATGTATCCGTTTGTGTAACTTTGCAAGTTTAATAGCGTCTTCTTCAATAATATGGATGATATTCTTTTCCACGTCACGAAGGTATACAAAAAAAAGAAAACAAACCTTAAAATTATGGAAAAGAATTCCTTTCAAGGGCTATCATTTCAAGGTTGACCTAGTAACCAAGAATGATTTCCCTTCTTTTTTTTTTTGATCAGCATTAGTTAAATGTTTCCGCTTCTTCAATTTCAGGATAAAAAATTAATTTCGCCCCTTTTTTTCTGCGGAATGTTATTTTCTTTCTTTTGCACATTTTATGCATTTTCTCTATATTTATGAACAATGTTTCCTAACTCAATTATATTAAAAGGTTTTGCTAAAGCTAATCGGAAAATTCCTATTCGTCAGCTAACATCAAAAGAACATAAAGCATTTTTTCTTTCCTATTTAAAAAAAAAAGCGAATTTTCTTTCACCCCATAATTTTGTGATAAGAGAGATTTTTTTTCACCTAACAGTTGCCTAACAGCACTCTTGAAATATATAACATTCCAATTACTTTCCTTAATTTGATTGCAAAACTTTAAAGGACTAACGCAACATGAAGGGGTCGATTTTTTTCTTTTATTTTGTGCACCTTCACAAAATTCACCCTTTTGAAAATGCGCAAGGATGAAATACCAGCCCCCAACATACAGTTTCGCATATAGTCGGAAAAGAAAATATACATATTTTATAAGGTGTATAAATGTACATACTTATGTTTGCGAAATATAATATGCTTCAAATGGTTTTTTCTTTTTCTTTTTTAGATATATGAAGAAAAAAAGAGTCCTTTCACTGATATAACTGTGAGACTTGAATGAAGCGTGGCAGTACCTTAATAAGGGCACTAACTGACATACAGTATACTACTTACTCGGATTGCCATTGCTCATAATACCATATGAATTGGTCTCAGTTTTATTTTTTATTTGTCATATCTTGAAATACTTCTGGATAAAATGCTGAAAATTTGTATTGTGTAAAGTCGACAACAACAATATATGAGAGTACGGAAAATAGTGGCGCTTAAAATTGAAATGATGCGAACAAAAAGTATCTCGAGGAGTCTTCTTCCTCCTATGGACCAGTTGAATATATATAGGATTTCAGTAGACACGTTTCAGGCATTTCTTATGTAAAATTAACCCACTATATATTTCCAACATTTTCATTTATATATTTTATGTTTTTATATGATGCTCTTTTTATGCGTTCATTTTTTCAGAATATTAAAAAATGGAATTTTAAGTTGTTGAATTTTAGTTGGAAAAAATTTAATTATTTTTCTGCTTCTAATTGGACAATATACAAGTAAGTGTTGCTAGGAGAAGCGTAATTATTTTAGTATTTTCATTGGATTTTCAGATTTTGTAATTCAAAATGAGTTTTAAGTAATGTTTTTATACCATATTGATATTTATTTGGTCTACGAGGAAGTCGAGAAATTTTGAATGAGCCAAAAAGTGGTTGAGTTTTTTTGCTACTCAAAGACGTACTTGTATTTTTCATGGGATACAAAAATTTTGTTTAAAAATATATTGCCTATTTCTCATCGATGATCCTTTGCCATTGTAGAATTTCTAGGTTTCTGGGCGAAAAATCAAGACTATTTTAACAGGGTCTTATAAATTAAAATATATACCATTAAAGAAGCAGAGAGCGAAATAAATGCTAGTCTAATGGTGTAAGTCAAATGAATGCAAGATAAGTTCATAGTCAAGAACTCATAATTTTTAACAAATTGTATTGTATTTGGCTAGCGTTATCATGATAAAAAACACTTTCTATAATCATCAATTCCGAGCACTTTACCGCTCGATTTCTTAGGATTCAGAGAAATATCTTGGGTCGTTAAACTTCTATTGGATTCAATCATTGTCTTTATTTTGTCGTCTTCTACAATCCAATATCTTGTCAGTTCATCCAATACATGAGAAAAGACCACATATAACATTTTGGTCGTAATTAATCCATAAGTCTAAAATGCGTAAGAATTCCAATGAAATTTTCGATTTGCATTTCGGATAAAGGGAATTTAACCACATTTTTTTATATCAGACCAATAATTTGTAAGTTTGTAAAAAGGTTATTGGAGAAAGCTTTCATTTTCTAGTTTAATGGTAAATATTGTATATTAAAAAAACTACAAATCCTATTTCTAACCATTTAAAAATTGATTACTTTTGATTACCCCTTGTATAGTTCGAATACTTCTTCTATATTAGAATTTCTTTCTTAGATTAATTTATGCCTCTGAAATTCTTACCTCTGCTGCCTTGTTAGCAACCGTACCTAATTTCGATAATATATTATCGAAATTATTTTCTCATTTTCATTTAAAAATTTTTGATTGAAATCAAAAACTTTTAGAAAACTTTCACATTCAAAAAGAGCAAACAAAAAATTTTACTTTTACTTCGATATTAAGAAATCGAAGAGAAATTGACCAAACATCTGTCACCAGAAAAAAAAAAATCTAAATGGTTTACTGTGTTTTGAAAAAGACCAGCAGTTTATGAAAAACAAATTTTCGTAAGAAAAGTTGCTAACTTTAGCATAAACAAGCTAATTTCAGCTTTCCGAAATTTTATTTGAAATTGGTTATAAAATTTTCGATAGAATAAAATTAAAAGTTTTTGTCAGAAAATAAAATTAAATTTTATATACAGGTGATCCTCGTACAATCTATGGTAAATATACATATTTCACTTTATATCAACTCTCAATTCGATAAGCTTGGAAATTCGCAGTTTATTACTTTTGTTGGCAAACAGTTTTCAATTTACATAGGTTTCCCTAAGGGTAAGTCGGATTTAATTTATTGAGCGTACTGGTTTCCCTTTCTGCGTATAAAGAACGAATCAAGGATAAAATTCTCACGGAAGCAAACATACGCTGGTGCAATCTAAGAGGGCACGATGTGTCAAAAAGCTTGTGGCCGAAGCTGAATCAGAAGAAGTCGATTTTCATAATAGACTGGAACAGGAATCATCTACGCACGACCATTAGGATATTTCCGGGACATTTGTCTGTTAAGAAAACACGCTAAGAGACTGCGATTGGTGCAAACAGATCTCTGTCGGTACTGTGGGTGACTGAAGACATCAAACACGTTTTATATGAATTCTCAGCTCTCTCTCGAGCTTGTAATGGCTTATTGGGTAGCTATTTCTTCCAAAATCTAGGGATGCTTCAAGCGCCTGACATGGGTAGTTTAATGAAATTTTGTAGGAAAATCAAATGCTTTGAAGAGGAATAGTTACCCCAAACGGGTAACGGGTAAGGTGGATTGCAGGATGGTAAAAAAACACAAAATTCAATTATTTTAGCTTCTTAAATTAGTTATATTGCCTGATTTTAAATGATTTTCTGTGATTCTCTAAGTTTTGATTGCAACAAATTGAGTACTTGATCACTAAGTTTACATAGTAGATTTACCTTGTCTGGTCAGACTATTGTAAAAGGTCAAATTTGTTAAAAAAATAGAACAATTCGTAAAAATATTGACTTTAAAATACAAACTGAATAAATAGAATTACGTATTTAGAAAGATTTTCGTTTCAATATAAAAATATATTTTATATTTTCTCCAAGCAACGCACGAATACGACGAATCTTAATTTAAAAAAAAAATAAATAAATAAGAAAACTTAATATCAGAACGAATTTCTTTCAAATTTTTGACCAAGAATTTCTTCTGGTTTTTGATAAAACATTTATTTCTTCAGTTGGTCTTTTATTTGTTTCCCAAATATACATTCATATATATATAAATATATTCACATCGAATTTTCAATCCTATTCAATGTTCATAGATTTCGAAAAGTGCTGTACAAACAAGAAGAACTATCCTGCAATTGAATTGTCATCATTCCACTTGAAGAATTTTACTTTACTCAAATATATATTTCTACAAAGTTTACTTATTGTTCAACCACTTGATGTCGATAAATGTTATAAATAAAATATGGTATATAGAGTAAATAGACAGGGCAGGAAGATAGATTCTAAGACAACATGTCCAATACAACATTTATTCTATTTAAATACAAAAAAGACGAAATAAATATGTACGACCATCTGCACTGTAAAGCTTTTGTTGCAAAAGAAAAAATGCCAGAACAAAATCAAATGGATTTAAAAGTGAAAAAGGAAATATTGAAAAATTTGTCAAACAAATAGAAAAACCCTTTTGTAAAAATAAAAATAAAAATACATAAAGCAAGATGAAAACTTCAAAATTTCCAAAGAACAAATTGAATTGTTCTCATCTTCCGCATATGTCCTTGTTCAATTTTTTCGTGATGACCACATTCTCAAATAAACTTCAATGGTGACCATTACCACTATTCATATAGTTTTGGGATTCATTCATTTTGTACGAAAGATAACTTACCTATGATCAAATAAGTGAAAAACCTATAATATAAAAATAATAAAATTGAAAAAATTTTCCTTTCTATGGAAACACAATACCATCCTGGAAATACTATTGAGAACAAATCAAATATTTACCCATCAAGCAAATTGAACTAACAATAGAACAAGAACAGAATATAATGTCGCAACAAAATACTTCCAAACAAAACATGGAGAAAGAAAAAAAGTTAAATGTTTACCTAAAATAAAGGATCCGGAAGACATCACTGTTGGATTTAATTCGGAAGTAATTCAAAATGTATATGTTTAGTCAAAATCTATGTGTGCGATCCTTAAAACTTTTATATTAAAATTTCATTCTCCTCAAAAATTCTATTATTGGAATTTTTCTATAAAAATAAATACCCGTTGTGATATGTCGAAGGTGGGCCCTGTTAAGGTGTGGTCTATGGCTCGTGTTTACCTGTATATATGAGAGAAGAATTCTTTCCTTTTTGAATTTTTCAAACAACATCCGTAAATTCTTTTCTATATTTTGATTCAATAAAAAAGGATATTCATTTGTTTTTTTTCTCTCACCTTTATTTCCTTTATTTTTGGGCAAATTGAGATGAAAACTGAAAATGATACTTCAGAGTCATATTTCATGACATATTGATATTTCAAAGGTTAGATAGGTGTACATCTCCGTTTCTATTATCTTGAAATATAAGAATTCCGTCTTATTTTCTTTTCCGTTGCTTTTTTTGTCTTGTTTGATTCTTCATTTTATACAAATCAAGAAAATAGAATAAAAAGAAAATGTATCCTTTACATATTCAAAAAAAAGAAAGAAAAAAAACTAAAAGAAAATGAAAATTTTTCTTCTCAATTTTATTGATTTAAATTGACATGAAAAAGGATAAGTTCAACATTAGAAGTAACGTTCTTATATACGTACAATCTTGTTTGAGAAATTGTTAAGACACATCATATCATCATAGATCCATAGAATGCCTTTTGATATTCAATATTTCGTTAATAATTTTCAGGTTTTCTTAGCAATAAAGCCTCACCTAATGTTTGTTTCTCATGAATATTGGCAAAGTAATAATGAAAAATTCGGATACTAACTACAACATTTTCCAGTATGATTTTGATCCCATAGGATTGATTAATTATTAGAGCAAATCAATGTAGTTTCAACAACAGTGATCCCTGCAGAGTTGAGCTTGGACTTAGAATAAGGTTTGGTGACATTTTTAGGCAGAAAACAGTTTTCTCTTTATGTCATTAAAAAGTTTAGAACTCCGAAAAGTTAACCGAAAATAAATTAGATTCATCTAAAATCTCGTGTAGTTGCCGCATAAAATGGGGAATTTTCTAGACAAATTATTACATCGTTATTAAAAAAAACATATAGTAACTTTTTGATGCCCTATGGAAGAAATGGGGCCGAAAAACTTTCTAAAATAACTATATTTTAAGGTTTTTTCTTCATAACTTTGTTTCTTCTCTTCAAAATTTCTTCCAATTTGCAGGTAGCCCAGACCCTGATAGCATAAGACTAATCTGTAAATTTTATTCTAATCGGTGTTTTTAAAGTACATCAAAAAACGTTTTAAAGAGGGTTATTTTCTTGTAGGATTATTTTTTTCCCCGCTATCCTTGGACCGATTTGATTGAAATTTGACGTGGTATCGTCTGGTATCGACTATTTGTGTAGTTGATCTATATAATTAATTTCAACAAAATTGATTTACAAATTTTCCAATTAAATCCGAAAAACCATAAACAAAAAAACGACAAAACTTTCTGGTCACCTACCATAGGGCATAAAAATTTGAATGAAATTTGTTATGAGGAGGCTCTTTAATATAAACTAGATCAAAATAGGAAATATCAAAATTATATTTCCTATAGTTGACGATTTAAAGTTCAAATTTCCAGTTTTAGCTAACATTTTAAATTCCTTTAAATTTTAAGAAAAGAAAATTTTTCTTTTGACGAAAAATCGAAAACAAATAATGAAAGCAATTTTAGAGAAATCAGAACTTCTCTATTAAGAATAATTTCAGTTCCACCTTGCAGTATCCTTTTTGTAGCTTTGTTTTTTTTTTTTTTCTTGTTATACAAGTATATCAGAAGATTGAATTTCCCAGGAAGAATACCGATTTGTAATTGTATTTGAGTTTTGATTGAAAAAGTTAAGATTATGCTTCACATAGCACACGCACATCATGTTGAGATGTTAAGACGTTTCCTTTATTAAAAGTGGTAGACGTGAAGGTAACATTTTATGTGATTTGTCAAATATGTGACAATTGAATAGACGTAAAAATTAAATTGAAATTTCCGGCTTATACTTTTATATAATCTTTGATAAGATTACTGCACACTTCTGCAAATGACGGTAATAGGAAATTATTTCTAGATGGTAAAACGAAGGTTGAGTTTATTTGATTAATACTAATTTATAACCAAATTCTTAAAAGGATTTGGTATATAAGATGAAATGTTTAAATTTCGGTCGTATCGAATCGCTAAAAAATAATTTATGACTTTCTTCCGGAACCAAATCAAGAATTGGAAGTGTGAAAAAGCGTTTTATTTGAATTTAATGAAATTTTCATTTTATTATAAGGTGCTTTCAAAAAAAAAAATATTTTTTTGTGGGAAACAGATGCTTAAGACATCTATTATGTCACAAATATATTAGCAGTGTGTGTGACTTGTAGATACTTTCAACAACAGCAATCCACATTCAGATTTTCTTCGTGATGCCAGGATTGATCCAAATAGAACCCAACCAAACAGATGGATTTCTTGAAAGGATAGTTTAGCATATCTTCCAAGTTCGCCTGCCTGTAGAAAACTTAACTTTTACTTGTATACTTACCTAAAATACAAAATATAAACCAAGAAATCTACAAAACTTATGTCGACTTTCACAACGAAAGCTTAAGCCCAGTTTAACTTAAACTAAGGCAAACTAAACTTAAGTATTTTGTTCCATTTCACAGTAAGATTTTGACAAATAGGCGAAAGTTCTCGTAATTAATTCATAAAAAAATTAATTAATGTCTTACTTTTTAGAATCATTAGAATATAGAGAAACAAGTAAATAAGAAATGAATACAAACATTTAACAAAATTTCGGCTGTTTGGCTGAATTAAGAAGAATTCAAGTTATCAACATAGGAAATTTAAGTTTTACTTAAGCTTAACTTAAGTCTTAACAGTGAAATTCATTTTATAACTTAATCTCAACTGAAACTTCAAACTGGACTTAATCTCTCACTATGAAATTGGGCATCGGAGAATTAATTGTAGCAAATGTTCTTAACTGGGATAAATTTGATATTAAATATGATTAATATGAAATCCGTTTACAAATTGACGGACTAGAACTTATTTCTTCATATACTTCGTTTACATGGTTTTTTTTTGCTTTCCCAGGTTGAAAGATTGACTGAAATCGAATTCAATTCAATCCTGGTTTATATAGAGAATTTTTGGATTGAAGTCGACTTCAAGCAGATCATGTAAATGAAGTAATAGAATTGAAAATTAATGATTTTGCTCATAGAGAAATATAATTAATTTTAAGGTCAATACTATAATAATTAACACATGTTGTAAATGAAGTGTTATATGTTGTGTGTTCCTAAACAACTTAAACAGAAAACGTATATCGGAAATTAGGAAGTTTCTCTTATTCAAGAGAAAATGATACAATGTCTGAAGCTATTTTTAACACCGTTGAGAATAGATCGGCCTGCTTTGGATTCATATGCAAACAATACTTTTAGTTTGTTCTCAATAAAATATAAATAATTCTTAATATTTTAAAATATTTGTTTTTTGTTTTTTTATAAAAATAACGAAGTCAATGTCAAAATAGTCAGATTTCCGAAATGGAAATAAAAATAATCATAATTTAAGCGGAACTTCATACGCTTAAGTATAATCTTCTAATCTAGTAAACTAGGAAGTGTTTGATAAAATTAGGTCAATGCACTATTCATACTTCGTGTCCTCTGGCATTGAACTAAAGAAATTGAAATACTAAATTTTGACTAAATGGTAGTCAAAATTTAGTAATTTCGAAATTACAATTTGTCTATTCAAAAACTGCTCTCATTAACCGACATAATTTTTCAAATAAACTATTATTTTTATATTCTAAATATTAGACCCGACAAAAGAGAGCAAATCAAAAAAATCTTCTAATAATTATCAAAATAGAAATAGCGTCTAGTCCAATGCCAGAAGTTTGAATATTTCACGTTCAGTTTTTCGGCTTCGGAGGCAATAACATCAACCAAGTGACAAGTTTAAAATGTGAAAAATACATCTTAAAGCAATTTAATAATTTTCTTTTATTTTTATTTAGTTATATCGTTTAAAAAAAAAGGAAATAATTAATTACGGAAATTAATTTGATTCCAATTTAAAGAAAAAAAATTAAGTTATTCGAAGTGGAATTACATAATTTTAAATTAAAATAAAAAATTTTATTGAAAATTTCCACTTCGGGATTTTCCAGTGTGTTCATTAAAAATTCTATGCGATTTTGCAAGATTTAGTTTGTTAATTAAGTGTTTTCTTGAAAAAACGCCAATCATTCGTGTTCAATATATTGCAAAAGAAATATGACCATCCCTCGATTTGCACGCATGTTAGGTTCATGGAAAATACAACCCACTACAAAGTAGTAGAAAAGGAAAATTTTTTCTTTTGACAACCGGTTAATAGTGAATTTTTGCCACCGCATTCAAAGTACTATTTCTAACCGCGCAAATCAGTGGATTTCTATACTCCTGATTTGAAATCAAATTTTCTGTTTATCTTTGCACTAGGTGCAAGTACAGAAGCTTTCGAGTTTTAATTAAACTAGGAAGAAGTTTTAATAGTGTACTTGCTAGATCTCAATAATCAATGCTTCTATAAAACAAGTCACTTTGATCATATTGGAAATTTCGTATGTGATTTATAAGTATTCATTGAACATCAATTGGGTCTAGTGTAATATCCCGGACCCAACAACAAAGTTATCGTCATATATTTGCAACCAGTCAGTATAAATCCTTAAGTACATTAAGTCACTACTAATGACATAAAAATAAGAAAAAATTTAAAAAAAAAACAATTAATAAATAAAAAACAAATGTTGATAGTTGTTGTTGGGTCCGTTAAATTACACCAGATCAATCGAAATTCATAAACAACGAATCTTTTAGAAGCATTATTGCTCAATTACAGATAATTTGGGAGTTTTCCTCGCCCTAAATGCAACAGTTTCGCTTTTTTTGCTTTTCATTGAGTTAAAAATGTGCCTCATCACTGACGATGATTTCTCATGAAAAATCACCACAGATTCCTGAACTAACTGATGAAAGTGCAACCCTGCCCGTGGTGTGTAGGATTTAGTTATTGCGTGAACTGAAATTTACGCAGTTTTTTTTTGCAAGTTCGTCATAAAGAGCTGTATCAGAGGCCAAGTTGCTGCAATCTTCTTGGAATCGACACTTGACACTCTTCGGCCAGCAATGTTTTTCCATGAACGTACTGGACGAAGATGCACAGGTATCAGGCGATACAAAACACTACCAGTTTCTGAAATTTTTTTAATCAGCTTATAAATGCAGCTTTCAGTTCAGCGATAACTTTTCCCAAAGTCTCACCTTAATTTTCGCAGTACAAGCATCAAAGATTTGCAATTTTCGTAGTAGGATTTTATGATTTTTATACGCTGTGTTAAATGGCATACTTTCATCTGACGATATGTCAAAATAGGTGCAAAATATTTGACTTTGAAATTCATACCAAGAGTTTGTATAGCGCTGTACTAAAAAAAAAAAATAGATTCATATTCGACTTGAACTTAATTCTTGTTTTTTTTTAAATAACTTTTTTTTTGAGTGTAGAAAAACAATGTATAAAACCTATGCACGAAAACCTGGTTATAATATACAATTTATTTTGGAATCAAACACAATAGCGACCACGTATTAGCACAAAGCCTACAAATTTATCGATTGCGCCAATAAGTATGCAAAACAATTTTATTTGATTTATTTGATTTGAAAATTAAAAATTTCGGTGTTTTTCCTCTTAGAAATGATTCGACCATTTTTTACCAAATTTTTTTGTTTTTCAATTGAAAAGGCAATTATAGTTTTTGCTGTACTATATTTGAGTAACACAATATGTTATTTAGTTATAAATTTTATGATTTTATTCAAATATGGGATAGCATCATTTGAAAACGCTGAAATTCTCGACAATGCTATAAATTTAGGTCGGATTATAGTCAATCCAATTCTAATAGTAACAATCATATTTTTGTTTATTGCAGTATGGAAGGTAGGATAAGATTTTTAATAATAATTATTTAATTTATATATATATGTATTCGTTTTTCTTTTAGCGAAAACCTGTATACTTAATTCCATGGATGATAATGTCCATAATTAGAATAATTATCGCAATTTTGGGTGTGATTCGATATTCTTCATATATTTATTTTCTAATTGAATTCGGTAAGTGTAGTTCACTTGAAAGATTTAAGAAAATTTGCAACTTGTTCATCTCATTTCAAACAAACTAAAAATATATGTTTAGTTTGAGTAAAAAGTTTTAATATTGTTTTAACATTTTGTCTAGAATCTAGACAAATCTCCGATTTTAATGCTCATTATTGTCCAATCGGTCATTAAAAGTCGATAATGACTTTTATTTACGTAATGATGATCAATTTTAAGTATCTATTTCAAGTATCATTATTGTTTTAATTATCAAATGAAATTGTGAAAAGGTCCCAAATTTTTGCTTCACACTGTTTACAGGGCCATCTACATTTGAACATTTTAAAAATTTCATGTAATGCTGACATGTTTCCTTCTTTCATATAAACTTAAAAGGAGGAAAAATGTTTATTATTCTAAAAAATCCTTAAAATTTACTAAAAACAAATTTAAAAAATTAATGTTATTGAATCAAAATGAATAAGCAATCTATTCTGAAAATTATAAACAAAATAGTTTTTTTTGAACCTTTTCGAATGACAAGAATAATGATCATTGTGAAAAAAAGAAGATGTGTCATCCATAAGTATCATTAAAAGTAATTATTGCAATTAAAATCGGAGATCTGTCTAGAGCATTAGACTGACCAAAACTCAATTAATTTTAATATGAAAATTTGAAGTGATTTAAAATGGATATTTTTAGATTAATTTCATTCTTATTTTAGTCTCTAAAAGGTTACTAATTTCATTAATTCATAATAAATGTAAATAAAAATACACAATCTCAATATTTGTTCTTTTTTAGCAATTACTATCTGTCTGTGGCTAACAGTTTTTAATTTTTACTGCATTTTAAAAAACGAAAGAATTCGGAATGTCTTCTCAGAGGAATGTAATGAAGAAAGTGATAAATTTTAATCATATGGAAATCTTAATAATCGTACAAATTATTAATAATTAAGAAAACCGAAACGAACTATTTAAATTTTATATTACAAATATTTAAATTGCATGTACATGAATTTTATTTTTGTATTAAAATTAAGTTTTATATTAAATTATAATTTTCGATCAAAATTCTGTAGTTTTCACTTCAAATTTTCAATTCATAAATGACCTATGAAAGTATCAGGCTTTGTATTAAACTCTATTCCTGCAGAACTAAAAAATTTAGTTCAATAAATTATGGGTTGTTTACACAGTGCTAATAGCTGCCCTTGCGAGTAGACAGTAATCGACTTTTTATACGAGCTCTGAAAATGACAGTTGCTATCATGGCACCGAGATTTGATTTCTTTCACAATATGTTGTAAGCATGCATTTCATTCGCATTGACAGTAACTCGCATGATACGTTTACACAATGACAGTAGCTGTCCTGCAGCTGCACGGCCATTATCCCGTCTTTGTGGAACTTCTAGGTTTTTGAGCAAAGAACCGAGACAAGTCATTTTCATAGGCTTTTTTTTAAATCAAATTTCCACCATTAAAAGAGTTATGTAGAAACTAAAACAAATGATATTCTCGGAGAAAATCCATCATCTTTTAAAACGTAGAGATATTCGTGATTTCATATATATTGTAGATTAATACGTTACGCTTACATACACTTACATAATAGAGGGTGGCCACTGAAATACTGAAGGGTTTGAAAAAGTCATAACTTGTTCATTTTCAATCTTTTTTACTATCTTTATTTTGTAGGTTATAGAGCATTCCTTGAAGATTAAAATGGCTACTTATGATGTCCAGCTACAAGTTAAACTACATTGAGTTCTTTCATTCAAGTAAAAGATCAACTATTCAAACTCAGAGAAAATACCGGCAATATTTTAATGTCAGAGTATGTCCTAGCCAGATATAAGATGAACTTTTTTAACAATATGAAAGGACGGGTTTATGAAAATAAATTTTGAGCAATTCAAGAAGTTAAGAAAAACATTTGAACCGAAATCCAATGTTTAGGACCTGAAACTTTACGCACGGTCATGGAAAATGTTGTGAAAAGAGCGTATACTTGTGAGCAGAAAATGATGTTCATTTGAGGGATGTTGTTTGTAAAATTTATTTTGGTTTTATATCATTTCTTCTTCCATTGGGCACACCCTGTACAACTTAAAAAATAAATCTAAAATACGAATAACTAAGAATTTCAAAAATTCATTGTGCAAGAAATACCCAAAGTTCTCTTATTTTCGTATTTAAGTTATATTTTAATAAACTGTATACAATGTTGATATTCTTATTTTTCCTTTTTAAATTACATTAACATCGACAATCTCTATAACGTCTAGCCTCCAGTTAGCTTCTATAATACCGCTGGGTAAATGAACTTATTTATACAAATTTGTACATAAGAATATAATGGTTTGTGTCTGCGTTTTTTCCTACTTTTTTTTTCTTCTCAGTTATTAAGTCAAGGATAATGGAATTTCAGAATAAGTTCAACGCAAAATAGCTAAATAGTATATTTTTCCATTTTCAAGAAGACTATTTTTTTCTGTGCTTTTATTATTCTGCGAATTTAGTAAATTATAAACATATGTAAGATATTATACTCTATCTACATATAAAAAAGAAAAACCAGATCGTATGTGAAAATGTTTAATAAGAAAATCTTATATAGTCCCCGGGATAAGATACTTCTATATAAGAATATATAAAGTCTAAATTAAATTTCTTGAAAGTTAAAAACGTGAACTTAAAGATTAGAGAGTCGAGTATAAAACGTCTAGAGAAATTGTGGATATTATGTTTCTTATATATATACAAATACGATATGGCTGAAAGTAAAAAGATCCCTAATTAATTATGCATAACACTTGATTAACTCCATTTCGAAATTCCTATAGAAGAGCTTGCTTTTTTTTGGCTGTTAAACTATTTTCATTAGATATTTTATATAAAATATTTAAATAAAACAACATCATCAAGAGAGGCGGTGTCCATAAATTTTTGATGAACAAATTAAAAAAAGGTAGTTTCTTTCTTCCGTTGAGCACATATTTTCCTTTTGATGATAAAATTTATACGCGACTTCGTCCAAAACCTTGTTGAATATATGAAATGATTATATTCATACACCATCTTGTAGAACGTGTTATCTTTAACATCTTATCATCGCCTTGACTTCTTCAGATTTGTTTCCTTTATTTCGCGACCAACAATATATTTTATATAGGGTAAGTACACTGATAGTCGGCCATTTAAATGCCTTTCGTAAATGAGTACATATAGCTACATTTTTGCTATTTTTTAATTTATGCAATTTATTAATGTTAATTTATATATTTCTGAATGTTTGAAGGCAAATGAACAGATTAATAACTACAGTGTTGAATGGTCAAGTTGGTTGAGACTTCGTTTCTAGAAGCTGATGAGGTTCGGTTCTTCATAATTTATTTTTCTTTGCCTATATAAGTTAATTATTTAACTATTCCGAATGTCGGATATTGATACAATCACCCTAGAGTAATATCTTCAAAAACATTTTAATTTTACAGTATATAATTAAGAACATAAAGATGGCTTGTAAAGTTATGTCTTCTTAAATTCCTTTATATTTTTACTATATAAATATTCGCTATCACAAGTTATTCGTATCGTATTTAGTATATTGACTTCTTAGGTTGGTAAAGTCAAGTTTATTTTCATCATTTTCTAGTATACACTACTATGCTATTATGGTTTTGTTGTTGCTCCCTGTTTTCATTTTTAGCTCCTTATAATAATTTGTACATAACTACTGTATTTTATTCTTGTTTGGTTCTATAATGTTAAAATTTTAAGTTACATGCAAGACAAGATACCAATTTATATTCATATATAATAAATTTTCTTCTTTGGTCTTATAAGAGAAAGATTCTTAAAAGTCCAAAAATAATGTTGCTACTTTTGTTTATATTGTTTACAGTTTAGTAGTTAACAACGAGTATTAATAGGAGTACTAATAATAGACTAAAAAACTATACCAACAAATATTTAATATTCAATGAAATCATATACAATTTATACATATATATACAAATATTGTACGTCTTATATACATCTTGTTTATTTCGCGTATTTAAATTTTGTATAAGACTTTTTTACTTGTTTAATGAAAACTATACTTCATAAGACTTTTATTGCTCATTTCAGTGTATATAAAAAGGGTCCATTAGCAATAAAGAAGTTAGCTTTTGTTAAGGTTTAAGAAGAAATTTTCTACCAAAAACAAAAAAAAAAATACTTTGGATAAAATATTAAAAGTACAAAACGTATTAAAATTATTAAAAATGAGAAAAATATAAGAAAAAAAATGCAAGATTATTTTCACCCGAAAGTATTAAAAGTGAAAATATGACGATTATAAATTTTTGAATGAATTAATATAAAAGACTTTCTTATTAATAATTTGCTGTTATAATTTTATTATGGAATTTTCTTTGGAATTCTGTAATCATAAATATACTTTTAAAACATGTTACATTTTAAGACGAAATTTTCCTATAAAACTCGTATATTTTGAAGATGGTTAAACCATGTTTTATGAATACAATTGCCATTAATTTTCATAAACGCGCATAAAGGATAACAAATTAATGTAAAAGTAAATGATTTAATTTTTTTTTTGCTTGCCTTAAGAATTTGAAACCGTAAATTTAAAATTAATGCAAGATCTTAAAAATTTTAATATATATATATTATTTTTCTTTTTAAATCATAAAATAAAAACATCGTTTTATTGATACTAGAAATAAAAATAAAAACATTGTAAATCATTAATTTTATTCTTTCATGCACGCGGAAAAATCACAAAGATTTCGGCTAGGCTCTGGATAACTGAATTGTGAGAATTAAACTTCAAAATTGAACTGAAATTTGGTCCTCACAACTAGGGCAAGGTTAATTAATTACTTTTCGAGGTTAGTGAATAATCGAGTAATTGGTGGTCTTAAAGTGATTTGATAGCCAGAAGTCAAAATTTTTAAGCAAAAATTACTACTTACGAAGAGAAGTAAATTATTATATGAAAGAAAAATGAAAAGTTTTTACGCAAAAAAGAAAATATTCTCCTAAAAATACATATGATTCAAATCCCATTCTCTTTATCTATCTATCATTTTTTGCAGATTGCATTATGTTAGTGCAACAGAGATAAAAATAAATTTAGCTTTAATAAACAATTCTAACACTTATGTAAAAAATTAGAATCGCTATTCATACAGGAACTAACACTTAAAATATTTGTAATGTTCATAACAAAAATCTCTTCTGCTTATTATTCCTACATGCATCAATACTTGAAAAAGTGTTGGGAAAGTCAAATTGGCGACTGAAAGTAGAAGGCAACGCGTGGTTTTTGTTTACAAAAATTCCAAATCCATAAGACTATTATAAGATTATTAATGCTCTCGCTTGCTACAATTATCTCATAGGAAGCACGATGTAAAATAGAATATATTTGATTTATAGATTACTACATTCATTCTAATGAAAAATTGTAATTTTCGTTCCTTATTTTGTGTGAAATTTTTGTTTCTGTCATTTTCATAGAAGGTAATGGGAAGATCGCGTCTAAAATCCTCATTCCAAATTTATTCTGTTTTGTTTCTCTTAAATGAAATGATCAATCATTTTGGCGTTGAATACTCAAAGTATTAATTAATTAATTCTGTTTACGCAAGTAATCGATTAATCAAACCATGCCCTACTCACAACTGAGTTTTCAGTTCTCGCAACTAAAATTCAATTATTACAACAAAAAAATCAGTTGTCAGAACTATATAAAATCTTTGTGATTTTTCTGTATGTGCCTATTCTGTGAACTGCTTTAAAGTGCTCTGCACGACGATGAACTTATGGAATTTTCCTGACAGAGTAATTTATTCCGTCACTGTAGCACTTTTAGGTTTGCTGAGCGAAAAATCGAGACTAGTCAAATTCAAATGGTAGTCTGATAGTGTATCAAAAATTCATAGACAAAGACAAGCTTTCTAATGCGTGATCATAATTAAAAACATCAATTCACCAATTCTGGTCGATTTTGATGTTCAATTAATATACCTCTATTTTCTTGCCATCAATAACACAATGTGACTTTTAGACCATCCAATAGTTTATAATTAGTTATGATGAATAACTGCTTCTTGCTAATCCTTGAAGAATATCTTATTTTTATGCAAAAATCTTAAGGAATTTCTTCAAACAAATATCCCAGTCCTTTTATCTTCAAATGGGAAAATGTTTTTATGTTGATTTTAAAAAGTTTTTGTTTTAAATTATTCACAAATAAAATTTGATTATTATTTTTTTTAAAAAATTTATGAAAAAGTTCTTTTCCAAATTTTAACAAAAATACATAAAAGTTCGAATCTAATTCAAATTTAAACATTTATTCTGCACAAAGTAAAATATTATATGAAATATTAATCAATAAAAATTATTAATATTAATTTTCTGCATAAAATAATATTTCAAAAAAAAAAAATCGTTAAAATCTTTTTGAATATTATTAAAAATCAAAAATAAGAATTTAACTTTCCTTATACCTACGTACTTTACAAAGCATATATAGTTCAATAAATGCGCGATCCTTAATAGTTTAACACTACCTTAAATCTGATTTATAGGTTTTCCTAAAATATGAAGTCGACATCACGAAACATGCATAATTTGAAAGCTTATTTAAGAAACAACAATCTCTGGGATTAATGGACATTTGCAATTAAATTGTTAGAAGATTTTTCTCGAATCCATTTGTGGATAGTTGTAGCATATGATATGTAGCATATATCTATGAAAGTAAATTATTCAATTATATATCATTAAATATACAAGAAATTAATTGACATATAATGTCTACATATCTCCTTTTTTTTAAGATACCCTGTATATAACGACATAATGTAGAAATAAAAATTATTCCATATTAAAAGGAGACATATAGTAACTTAAAATCGGCCTGTAGACGATTTTTTGATGACCTATGGTGGGAATGGAAGGAACTCGTAGTTAACAAAGTGTAGCTCAATGAAGTATCTCTGAGAAAAAAAGTTTTTTCTACATAATTCTGCTGCTTTATTATCAAATTTGCTCTGATTCGCAGCTAGCCTAGGCCCTAATAGTTTAAATCTAAGTTGCAAATTTTATTCAAATCGTTATATAAGTTTTTATGGTAAAGATATCCAAAAAAAACTTTATGAACAGGTTTATTTCCTCTTCCGATTATTTTTTTCTCCACTATCCTGAGACCGATTTTACTGAAATTTAACATATTATTTATGCAATCAATGTATGTAAAAAATTTGAACAAAATTTCTCCACAAATTTGTCGATTAAATCCGAAAAAAAAGAACAAAACTTTCTGATCATCTTGGTTTTTGCTTTATAACTTCCCTTCCCGTCGACCGATTTTGCTGAAATGCAGTACCAAATCTAGGTAAGGAATAACCAGCTTATACATATTGTATATGTCATCAAAATTGAATAACGCGACTTTGAGTTATCTTGTACAAGAACGGACGGACGTATATACATAAATTAAAATAACTTTTGGTTCTTTACGAATCTATAGCCTTATGAATGTAGTGACAAAATTAATATATATGGTAGTACCTTACCATAGGGCATAAAAATGTTTTTCCTCAAAAAGAAATAAAAATTTTTTTGATGTATTTTTCTTTTAAACAAAATATTTTTGGACACAAATATCTTTCGTAAAATCTTTTGAAAAACTTCTTCTTATTTATATATTCAGTTTGTTCTTTTCTGTTTCACTTATATAGGATGACATGAAAACCAAACAAATTGAACAATTTGAATTGGGCATGGTGAGATATATTTTTATTAGATGATGATAGGACATAGGACTTCTAAGGATAACCGTGAGAATAAATAAAAGAATAATGTATCCACTTGTTCATCGTTTTAATGTTTATGTTTTTGGTTGAAAACTTGTAAAGAAAGTTATTTTCTTTCGTATATATTAATAATATAGCTATTACTATTCTAAGGGATGATAGGGGAAAAAACCAAATGAAAAGATCCTTAAAATACAATTTATATGCGAATATTAAAACATTGTGTAGTCTTGTTATGTTCTATTTTGAAATTGTAATATAGTCGTAGAAAAATAACAACAAAATAAAGAAATGAAAAAGAAAATCAGCCAAGCAATAAAACAGGAAAATTTTCTGTTGTTTATTTTAGAAAATACATTTTTCGAAAGTCGAAGTACCTAACTATATATATATATATGTACATAATTCGATAAAAAGCTTCCATATTTATATAAGTGACTAAAAAAAATATGTACTTTTATTTACTGTATCGAATTAAAGAAAAGCAAGCAAATGTCATGCAATATAATGAACGATATTCTCTAAGAATTTTTTTCTACCCACCATTTTGTATAATGAATTTATTTCGTATTTAAATTCCATTTTAAATTATAATATGACATTTTAAAAAATAAATTATTACCTGTCCTGAAAGCGCTATTCAATTGGATCAGTTGTTATCTGTAACTATCAGCAGTGACTTTCTTTCATCTGTTTTCAAAAGTCCATGATAGACCAAATACAGAACATTAATTCATGGATATTCGCCTGTATAATCGATGTTTACGGCTGGCCGGAATCGCACCTAGATTATTTGCGTTTGAGATTGGAATAAAGAATGTATTTCTCATCACCAGTAACAATTCGTTGCAAAAATGATTTTCTTTTCAAGCTTTCAAGCATGACCAAATGATTTTCAATGTCTCCTTCTTTCAGTTTATATAACACACAGTTTCCTTCCTTTTGAACCTTTCCCATGACATTCAAACGTCTGGAAATCGTGCCATTCGATTGAAGTTTAATGCTGTTGCGAGTTGTTTTTGCGTTTGAAATGAATCTTCATTCAATAATTCCTACAATTCTTCATCTTAAAACTTCTTTGGGAGTTTTCCATGCTTTTTATTGAGCACATCAAAATTTCCATTTTTGAATCCTCTAAACCAAAATTTACAATTTGAAATTGATGGAGCATGTTCACCATAAACTTTCGTTGGCTTAAGTCGAAATTTTGACCGGACTAAAAACTAGTTTCCTTTTACTTGAATTTCAAATGACTTCCTGATTATTTTAGCTTGTTAAAAAACTGTCATAATTTATGAATAGAAATGGTTTAAGTCATATGTTACCTGTTAATAGTGCTTTATACCTGTTAAATTTATATTTGAATGTCTCGAGACATTTCTATTAGAATGATTTTTACTCTATTAATTGTTATCAAAGAATATAGAAAATGTTGGAACATTGGAAAATCAAATAGTGAGGTATGATATTGTCTATATTAGGGCAGCATTTGTACATGTACTCATATATATGTATATACACAAAAATAATAAAAGACCGCAAACATGAAATAAATTCAACAATAATAATGTTCAAAGTTTAGTGATGAATGCAGAACCAACATATTGCAACAATACATCCGACTATAGAACAAGTCTAATATAAAATTGGTTATTTGTCGTTCTTTAAATTGGTTTTTACTACCATCAAAATTCGTGCCAATGATTGGAAAGTGATTTTTCATGTTATATAATATATAGTATTTAGAATTTATACAAAATCTAGTTCGAATATAGTATATCCTTATTCAGTCTCCTGTGCACACACAAAAAATAAAAGAATTTTTAGATTCTCATTTGTACAATATTTCTACATATATATAGATATAGGATGACTATTAAATTCTTCCCTTACAAGTATACATTTATGTTTAGGCTATATACTAAATATTTTCATATATGTACATTATTACTATGTATGTACATCTTTTCCCATTGAACAGGAGGATTGAATAGTTTGATTTTCGTTCGCATTTCCTTTAGAACTTTCATGCTTCGGCGAATTTCTGAAATTCAATTTACCAATTCAGGAAGAAGAAATAATCAGCTTCGATGACTTAGAGTAATTGATAAAATAAATGACTTTCATCAGATTCTTTATAATAATGTTCAATTCTGGCAAGAAGGTTCGTTTCATCATCAGTTCTGAAACTCTCTATATAGAGAGTATACTTTTGATTCAATATAAATGCTTCATTTTTGATATGGTATAGATGTACATACGTCCACAAATTTAATTCATAAAATTATTAATCGTTCATGTCAGATTTACAGGAAATGACAAGATAAAATAGTAATCAAAGAAAAGAAAAAAGTAAATAAATAAATAAATTGATGGAAATATTTTTCATTTCATTTTCCAACAAGAAACTTACTACAATATGAATTAGAAAAAATATGGCCCTTTTCAGTCTACCAAATCGGAACTTAAGAAGTTAACCAACCAAAACAACATCTATTTTCTCTGATAATATGCCAAACCATTCTCATTTTTGATGTTTATACGAAAATAAGATTGAAAATTCCTTTTTCATGATGAGGATGCAAATTTAATGGAAAATTTTTTGTTATATTTTTCGGCATGAAATTGAACGAAAAAAAAAAGTTTTCTCCGCGATCAATTTATATTATTCCGAATTAAATAATATACTAAACGTTGCGACAGACCAGACTCATTTAACTAGTTTTAAATAAAAAGCGAACTTAAATTTTTACTTTGCCATGTCACAATAATTTTGTGGCGGCTGTCGTTCTATTTCATGGTTAATCCATAAATTGGCTTGAGATATCCAATTGTTTCAGACTAGTTTTTCCATAATCCGTTGTAACTATAAGCTATAGTATAAAACCAGAAACATATTATATTTGTTTCCTCAAAATTTGAACGATTTTGCAGACGTGAGATTGAAAAGTTGATCAAAAAATAGCACAATAAATAGAGTGTTGTGTGCTACCCCTCTGGCTCGAATGTTATAGAATGATAACACTTTTTATTTATGTGAATTCGGTTTATAAACTTTATTTACAATTATTTCTGCGCTACCAATAAATCTAAAAAATATTTGTCTATCAATAATTAATTATTACAAAATTAGTTTCTTCACAATGGAAAACACTATTAATCACTTACTAATTTACTTATTTATCAAATCACTTTAATTTTCGCTTTGTAAACCAACTACAAATAATCACGTTTCAAATCTCTTATGATTCAATCATTTTCGAAGTTTGACTTCTTCTTGCTCCAGCGATGTTTCCACCTTATATACTCATTGTGGAAATCTAGAACTTTTGCACAACCATATATGGAAGCGTACTTCCCGAAACAAGAAATTTATTCCTGGAATTTACTAAAGGAAATGTCAAAACAACAGTGATCTTTTGTGTGTGATTTCTTTCGTAATTTGTCATGATCTTTCTCTTTAGAAAAAATGATGGAACATTACAATTTCTTCTTTTTTTTTAATTAATATAATGTGTAGTATTTTGTAATTTTAAGGAAAGTTCACGACTTTTCTTTTATCAAGAAAAGTTGTGGATTCTTTCCTAGAAATATAGTGCAATAGTTTTAAAAAAAATACTCTCATACCAAACTTGCCTCTCTCAAATTTGATATCCAGTCGAAATTTTACATTTGATCGAAATTTAAATAAAATCCGTCAAAATATTTTATATTTTGATAAAAATGGTAACTTATTCAAATTTTTACTGTGTCAATATGTTTAAATTAATCTATTTTGTTAGAATAACCAATTAGTGTTACAGGTGGATGGGAAGACAGGCAATATTGAATTTTTGCGCTCTATCTATAGTGTTATTTTTCAGAACAATTTCTTCGGGGGAATTTCTTGTCCGTACGATAAGGCACCTCTGCACATAACTCTTCTGGAATTCATCAAAAACGGTTTGCCAAAAATTAAAAAATATTATAAAAATGTTTTAAAAAATACTTGGCAAAAGAAATATGGTAATTCCTTCATATTGCAAAAATCTAGGTAGCTATATTTAAAAGGATTTATTTTTTAAATGTCAGTCAATGTCATGAATCCAAAATCACTCTCTTTTTTTCTATCATAGAATAACAAATCGGATGTATCCTGGCTTGCGTGACTAACGTCTAAAATCTAGGATGTACATATTCTTTCAATCTTGTTTTTTCTTCAACATTTTGAAATCAAAATTTGAAATTCATTCACCAACAATGCAGCAGAGAGCAGTAGGAAGCTTCTTTGCATAGAAAATCTGATATTTCTATGCATTCAATGTAATCATTTTATGTGCACTCTAGTAAAAACCGAAACATTTCCAACTATATCCTGACAAAATCTTAGCATACATATATGGCAAGTACTAGTGAATAATACCTATGGTTGTACTTCTCTAGTATATCATAGATTTCTTTTTTCTTATCCTTATCGGTATATCCTAAGTACATTAATTTTTAATGTAAAACGTGCAATCCAATAGAAAATATTTCTTATGTAGAACATTTTATTTATCGTTTTTGTTTGTGATTTGTTCATGGAAGCAACAAGAAAAAAACATACATATACTTTTCATTTTAAATTTTCAGTCATTTGAGAATTTGTACTACAGTTCAAACCAAAGAAAAAGCAAAAAAAAAAGAAAGTATCCTTACTATATACTATGAGTACTTTCTTTCTTTTTAAATCCCAGTAGGTGCTTTCTTTTGTATTGATTTACTTTACATTATGAATTCATGTTTTAAGTGAATATCTTTTTCAAAACAAGTCCTGATTTTTACTTTTCGGCGTGGCTTTTTTGTCCGTCGTATTTTACATAGAAGAAACAAAAAAAAAAGAAATGGGCCTTTTAAAACATCACCTTACTCATATCCAAAGTTATGAAGTGAATATCAACAAAAACACTCTGATTTTGTACTTTCACTATAAATAAATCTACAAGGCGTTTCGAAACTTTAAAATCTTTAATAAAACATCATAAATTTTATGAATCATAATTTGTTGACAAAAATTCAAACATTTTACGTCTAATCATTAATTTCTTTTTTTTTTTTTCAAACCGATCCTCATGATCCTGGGAGAACAGTGAATCAGTTAGTTGGTACTGGCAACAATTTTAATAGGAACCTCTGTAGTTATTGAGTTACGCAAAGTAGCTCAAGTGAAATTTTGAGTTAAATTTTAATGAAGTGAAATGGATACCTAATTTTGTGTTCTTAATTTAAGTAAACTATGCTATTTTTCAAGTATCGTCGTTAGGATGTTATAGAGTAGAGCTCCACAGCTAGTGTGCTGCGACATACTGTTGTGCCACGAGATAGTGTTAAGTGTGCCACGATTATGAGCCTCCGACAGGAGAAAAGCACAAAGTATATGGAGCAGATGAGTTTAGGAGTAAAGATCGAAAATAATCGATAGTACTTATCTCAGAGCAATAAATTTGAGAATGAAGCCTATATAGAAGATTTCAAAATTTTCCCAAATTTTCACAGGATGCCCTAATAATTAATAGTCTTCAGAGTTTTAAAAGACAAATAGTAATATATTCTATTATTCCAAAGAATATATGAAACATGAATTTAGCATTCCAACTTATTTTCCTGGGTAACTATCGGTGATGCGAACTACCGATAGTTCCCAACCTATATTACGGAACATTGAAAGCAATCCTTTATTATGTTTATTATATTTTTTTAATAAATTTTCAGAGTAATACTGTTTTGGTAACCGGCATATGAAGCAATATATTCCAATTAGCTTATATTCAATTTTAGATGAACTTAATCGTTACTTTTCAACATTATTTTTAATTGATTTGTATCCTCAAATTTGAAATAATACAGAATCCAAGTTGACAACCTTATTTATTGTATGCTTTTTGAATACAATAGTAGTATGTTTTCAATTAGTCTCACTCATTTTCCAATTATTACGATATTCTAGCAGTTTAGAAACACTCTGTACTATATATGTACATCTAATAGGCAATACAAGAAGGTTCCTAGGCATACGAACAAAAATACACAAAGTTATCTTCAATGATAATTTCATAGTCTTTCTCTTTCAATATTATGTAAAAAAATTGTATAAGTATATTTTCTTAGAAACAAGGGTGTCAAGTATTCTATTCGCGTATATGTAATTTCTTCCCTTTTATCTTGACGAGACACCTTTAATATTTCATAAGAAATTCTGCTCTTCGTAGCTCCATATTCACTTATCGGGGGATGGGAGTACGTATAGATTTTTTTTCCTTTTTTTGTTTCTTTATGTATTTTTTATATTACAACTTTTTTTGGTATATAAGAAATGATAAGAAATTTGTATATTCTGGATTTAATGCAGCTTCCTTGTAAAAAATAAAATAAAAATGGAAAGAAAAGAACTCCAAGTCTAAAAAATCAAATCATGTTGACTGTCAGTAGCTAAAAATTTCGTGATTTTATATTTCTACACTTTTTTTTGAGTCATTTTTATATTCTATACGCTTAAGAATATATTTATTTAAAAATTTATTTATTTTTTTCTCCAAAATTCCAATGTCTTTTAACGTTGGAACTCGTCTTTAAAATGGGTACTCAAAGTAATGGCAAAGCATTTTATCAATATGTATTTTATAACATTTTGACATTTTCATTAAAATTCAATAAAAATATAAGTAAATAGAATAAAATATTATAAATGGAAAAAACAAATATATATATATAGAAAATCTTTTAAAATATATTATAAGAATTTTCTTATTCTAGAAATCGACGTGTTAAGAATATTCAACGTTATTTTTGGGAACAATTATGATCTGGTTTTTATTTGGAATAGAAAAGTAATACTTTAAAGTCGATATCGTTAAATAAGTGTAGGTTAGGTTAGGTATATATGGTGTACTAAAGCTAGGCACCGTATGGACCCATTACAATCCTTAGGAGACCAAGAATAACCTGGTAAGATTAGTATTCTAATCATCTTTGAAGCATTTAATTTTCCCACAAAATGTAATTAAATCACCCAGATCGATCTGATGAAGCGACGCTAAGTGGTCGAAAAAACAGGTATCGAGAATTTTGTTGCGAATTCGAGAGAGAGATAGAGAGCTGAGCATTCACACAGGATATTCGTTATAGCTTCAGCTGCACCAATATCTTCACAGGATCGCCATATATCGCTTTATACCAATCCTAATCTTTTAGCGTATTTCCTTAGAAGCACCTATAATGTCTCAATTAGCGTGGGCAACTTATTCCTGTTCCATAAGAGCCGACTTCTTTTGATCCAGCTTCAGTCATAAACGTTTTGAAACTCCGTGTCCCCTTATATTACACCAACGAGGGTTTGCTTCCTTGACAATTATATCTTTAATTCATGCTTTATGCGAAGGAGGAGGAGGCTGTATGTGAAATATTTTGCTTTCTAAACTACCTCCTCCTTCCTTGGCTAAATAAGTGTCAAAAAAATTACAAAAATTACTTGTTTGCCTTAAATAATCGATTATGTCTAATTTTTGTATTTAATTTCGTTTCATTATCTACTGTTTTTTTTATACTATTCTGTTCCGGAACAAAACAAACTTATAAAAAATACGAAAGGTAATACATACATGACACCATAGAGATATATTGTATTACATGTAGATTTCATTTCCGTCGTTTCCACACAAAACTATGCAAGAAAAAGTGTTACTGTTCTATCTTCTCGGTCGCTTAGTCCAAGTAATTCAAAGTTTTCAAATTTCGGAGATATCATGTAATTTTCATGTGTTTTTTCAATGAAATTGTTTTTACTTTACTTTAATTAGTGGATTTTTACAAATTACTCATACTTCGTAGAAAATTAATGTCCAGTGATACATGTCTCAAAATACAATTTTGATATAACAGCTTAAAAATTTGTAATAGGACAACACAATTTCAAAGTTATATTTAATGTATTTGTAAAATGTTTTTTCGCTTCGGAGCGTACCTTATTGGGCACGTCATTCGACTTCTAGTAGTGAAGTGCTACAATGCATTTTCTACCTTTTCTTATGATGCTTTACCATTCAAATATTTCCTTATCAAAGTGCATATACACACAGAAAAATCACAAAGCTTTTGCCTAGTTCTGGCAATTGAGTTTTTGTTGTGCGACTGACTTTTTTGTTATAATAACTGAATTTTAGATGTGAGAACTGGCCAAAAACTTTGAGATTTTTCTATATGCAGTGCGTGTTTATATTATAATTAGTTAGGATCCGGTGGTAAATTATCTCTATAAGGATGAACACCAATTTATTTTCATAATTTTAGTTAATTCAAAAATTGAAAGTAGTAAAAATAAGGAAATATCAATATTAACAACTAAATTGAACAAGAATACTAATAAATGCCTTTCGAAAGTAAATTTTCTTTATCCAGATTCGTAAGATCTAGATTCTAGACTATGATGCAATTAATTTGATTACATGTACTTACTTATTTTGCAGGTGAGTAATATTAATGACTGCGCTTAAAAACATATTAAATGGGTAAATGGAAGTTCTTTGTTCACAAATGAATTAGAATCAATATTAATAAAATTCTTGCGGTTATCGATACACATATCTAGACGCTGGCATTTTATCTACTAAATATTTTCGCCTGAATTGAATTGTATTTGTTCAATTTTTCAAAATAAAAACATAAAATTTATTTTCATTTAGAATTATTAAGCAATTCAATGATTTTATTCCTGATATTTTGCTTAAAATTCTTAAATAAAATGTTTTAATAGTTAAAAAATGCTTATAAATATTTTATTCAAATGAATTTTTAAAGAATTTGAATAAATTCGGAAAAATATAGTCGTCATATACATATATTAGGTGTAGAAAACAGTTAATGTCATTTTTCCCGAAGAAAAAAGCTCCGTCAGCCAGAAAAAGGCAGCAATAGAATAATGTTGCAACTAACATTCTAAGGATAGTGCAACTGGCTCCTCGCAAGATCCCCTACAGACATCAACCCATTCAGATTTATTTTTGAAATGTGCAATTCCTCCATCAAAAGCAAAATACAATTCATTATTGACCGCTACGAAACACCGATACCATCTAAGGAAGATGTAACAAATGAAAACAATAGTTTTATTGTGATAATAGATTTATGTATTTACGCATTGTATTGTGGAATTAGTTCCCAGGCGTTACGTCGAATATCAAATTTTGCAATTGATGCGTTTTCAGTTATTGCATTCATTTCAGCACAATAAAGATCATCTCCAATTATGGCTGATGTACATAGTCCATCCTCATGAACCCTTTCCGGAATGTATTCCCATTTCCCTTCTCTCATATCACATCTTTCAACCGAAATAACTTCTGGTCTCCCTACCCTATTTTCTCGATGTCCAGTATAAGCACCGCAAGCATAAATAGTTTGGCCTATGAAGATATTAAAATTTATGATTCTTAATATAATCTCAACCTACCATGAACTCCCAGCCCAGGCGTTTGTCTTTCCATATTCATATATGAATGTGTTATTACTTTTCCAGTATGAAAATCATATTCATTAACAATGCTCGAATTACATCCGCCAAATAAATACATTTTATCATTTAAAACACAAGCGTTATGTCTAGATGCTTCACATCCAAATTGAAAGTCACTCCATAGATTATTAGCAATATCGTATCTTTTAATAACGTCGTTGCCTGTCATATAAATTGATCCTTTGTAATGGACAGGATAGAAATGATGGTCATAGGTTTCATATTCTGTTAAACAACTCAATATCGATGTTTCGATATCGAAACTATAAAATTCATGATCTTCATATAAATTACAAATAAATATTTTTCCTTTCGGCCGTTTCGGAATAACTTCTTCGAATTCATCTAAATTTTCGAAACATTTTTCTATACCAGCATTTTTTAAAATCCAATTTTTTAGATCCGGATTTTCTTGAAGAAGCGGTTCTGCTGCAATTGCAGTGTTAAAATACGGCTCCTTAATTTTTTCAATATTCAAGTTTTGTACTAAATCGGTGAGATGAGATTTTCGAACCGGTAACTCATGTTTAACCCATTTTATAATGGCTTCATATATGGAATCCGATCTTGTCACCATTTCATCATCTTGTAGAAGCGCTTTTACCTTTGCGGTACACAAAATATGATATTAAACTTAAAAATTTCTCACATTTAACAAATTAATACTTGATTTAATGATAATTCCAGAAACTCTTCTGTTTCTATTATTTCTGATAAAAATTTCAGTACAATTTTTTTCGCTTCATATTCAAGTTGTTTCCCGCCTTTGCCATCTTTAACGAAAAAATAAAAACGATATGCAGTTATTAACGAAGACGTTGGTAGTTTTACGAAATTTACATACGTGCCAAATTCCAAATTTGAAGTGCATTTTTACGATTTAATAAATCCTGAATGAAAGTAAAACATTGCTCTTTAATCCAAGCCAAGTGAAGAATATCTGCGGCTTCCAGGACCTCATTTACAGTGTCTGAAGTTAGAGTCAATGATCCGGTGTAAAAATAAGTGAGAATACTTTCAAAAACTTCGACACCTAAATTATTCAATTCAATAGTCGTAGTAGTATTAGCGTCCACAAAATTACCTTAGTTAATGAACATTTTAAGAGTTACGAAAGAAATTAAGTTTTAACTAAGTTCTACCTTCTATTAGATCTTTCAAATAATTCGAACACGCTGACAAAATGATTCCATGAGCTGGTAAGGTGTGATTTTCGATTTTTATAACCAAATCACAAAACTAAATTAATAAAACGATTAGCAAAATATTTTTTTCTTAATTAATCCAATTCCATACTTTGCCCGATTGCCGTTCCTCATTCAAGACGGGAAGCATTTGTGAAAAGTAGCTGGTATTGCTTATAATTGTTTCATGGCTCATGATGAAATTGTTCAACTAATCTGCAAAGGATTGCATAATTACGAATCAAATATAAATTAAAAAACAATAATTTCAAAGAACTAATTTACTATCTTCTCATAACATGCGAAAGATTGACATTGAACGTTTGATCCTGTCAAGAGCATGAATTTATCAATTTGAGTATTTCTTCGGTTACTTTTGATTTTATCGAGTACAATTAAAGCTGGACAAGGATCGTGTGCGTGAATTTACTTGACATTATTGTAGGTATATTAAGTTTCAAGAAATCAAATTCCTAGATAGTTACCAATTTTCTTAAAAATAATGATAATTTGCATAATTGAAGGTTTAAAATTCAGGACACTAGGTATTTCCAAGCAAACCAAAAAGATTTTGCAATTGCAATGAGTGAAGTAGACTAATTTTTCTAATTTTCTGCAAAAAACCGGCAATATTTTAAACGATATTCTAATTCAAACGAAATTGTATATTATTTAAGCAATATTTTTAATTCATAATAAAGACCATTCTCCTTCTCTTGGATCGAAACGTTCAACAGATTTTATTTCTTCGCTTTCTAAGCGACTACCACAAACGTAAATGGCTTGACTTAAAATTGGTATAAACGATAAGACTAATTATTTAAAAGAAAATATATATTTACCATGTACGGACACACCGGGCAATATTCTAGTATAGTTCATAGAACTCTCCGAACTTTGTTTTAAAGATGCAATATCAAATTCTCGGACAATATCTTCTCCGCTACCACCAATAAGATACATCTTATCATTTAAAATGCACGTAGAATGGGAATTTCATTCACAATTGAAATCAATGTCACTCCAATTATTATTTTGTAGGTCATACTTGGGGCCGATGGTGCAACAACGTCAATGCCATTGAGATTCACGACCTGGGTTATTTACAAACATAACTTATGCCGGGAATCGGGAAATGGAGTAGTACTGCGAGTACAGATGATGGGAACTAGATACAGCAACCTTGCCTCTGCTACCCAAAACCAAATCTCACCGTGGTCCCCTCTGTGAAGCTGAGCAACTCTAACGAAAGATCTGGTACTCAACCCAGGTGGTGTAGTTAGGGTCAGCAAGCAAACGAGATTGGTGGATTAAACCTTTGATCGTAAACTCGAAGCTTAATTCAAAGTAGCGTCTATCCTATAATAGGCGGCTACTAACAGCCACTGTTTCCTTAAAGGACGGCTGATTTAGAAGGAAGGAAAACTACCGAAAACCCTTCAGAAGGCAACGGGAAACCACTAAAGTATTATCATCCCTAGAAAAATCACATGGATACACAAGAAAATACACGGCCCCAGTTTCCAGCAAAAAGAGGGTGCTAAGAATCCCCGGAGGTAAAACAAAACAACATCTCAAAATTGGTACTTGGTATGTACGCAGCCTTTTTGAAGCTGGAAAACTTGTCAACACTATACATGTAGGAAAAAACGATAATAATTCCATAAAAAAAAAAACACTTTATTAATTTTCTACTTTTTAGCTCTTTTTATTTCTTCTTTTTTAGTTCTCGTTTAAATCACGGTTGTTTCTTGACTGACTCGTAACGCATCATATTCCTTCTTACATTTATCATGCAAACCTCTTATCGGCATGATTCATATTTTACTTAGACCTTTTCTTAGTCTTATGTAAAGTCAACATCCTCTTAACATAAGACTATCATATAGACTTCCTGTTTACATGGCTTATGTTTATATAGGCCTTATTTTATCATACAACTGAGTCTACATATTACATCTTATCTATCTTAACTTGGCCATCCTACATACATGAAATGAAAAGACTAGATGTAGACATACTCGGAATTAGCGAAACTTTGTGGCCGAACTCGGGTCAATGTAGATCAGAGGGTGCAAAAATGTTCTACTCAGGTAACGACACTGCACAACACAGAAAAGGAGTTGGAATAATTGTTTCAGAAAAACTAATCAGTACAGTGTCAGACTTTATATCTTACTCAGATAGGTCAATGCTTCTAAAATTTAATACAACACCATTAAACTTAAACGTCATACAAGCTTACGCCCCAACAGCTGATGCAAATGACAAAGAAGTGGAAGATTTCTACGCAGAAATAGCAACTCTACTTAAAAATACGAAGCCACACGAGCTAAACATTATTATGGGTGACTTCAACGCTAAGGTCGGCAAAGGAAAAACCGATGAAGTTATCGGATCATATGGTCTAGGAACTAGAAATGAAAGAGGTGACTGTCTGGTACAATTCTGCCAAGAAGAAAAATATAAGATTACAAATACTTGGTTCTGCCTACCACCTAGAAGACTATATACCTGGATCTCACCTGGAGATACCAAGGAACACATTGTTAGTAACTAAATTGACTTCATATTAATAAATAAAAGATTCAGCTCATCAGTGAAAGAAGTCATGACTTACCCAGGAGCTGACGTCACATTCGATTACAATCTACTTGTTGCTAAAATAAAAATAAAACCAGTATCAATTCGTAGGCCGCAAATACTTCAAAAACTTGATCTCGAAAAACTGAAAAATAATGAAATAATGCTAAACATCAAAACAGAGGTAAACAAACAACTTAATTCTCTTGATCTTCATGGAAATGATATAGCACTCACATGGCAACAAACAACAAATGTTCTAAAAAGTGTAACAAAAAATGTACTAGGAACAAAAAAATACAAGGCAAACCAAAGATGGATTACAGATGAAATACTTGATCTCATAAACGAAAGAAGAAAATATCGTAACAACAATCAAGTTAAATACAACCGGCTTCAAAAACTAATCCGATCCAGAATTAGACAAGCCAAAATTAACTGGCTAGATCGCGAATGTTCCGAGATTGAAAATTTGCAGCAGCACCACGACGATTTTAACATACATAAAAAAATCAATGAAGCTTGTTTACCAAAAAATCTCCCCATCTATACTGCTAAACAACCAGAACCAAATCGTTACAAATCCGGAAGAAAAATAAGAAATTTGGAGAAATTACATAAACCAGCTGTTCTCAGACCTGACAAGATCTAACTCCATTCAAGGATCATCAATACAACTATCTGGCCCTCCTATCACTAAAGATGAAATCATAAAAGCGATAGAGTCATCAAAAATCAATAAAACCGTAGGTCCGGATGAACTACAAACTGAAATAATTAACTTAATTGACAATGATAACATAAATATTTTAGTAAAAGTGTTTAATAGTATTTATGATAGCGGAGCTTTTCCTGAAGACTGGTTAAAATCAACGTTCATTGCCCTCCCAAAGAAGAACAGCGCTAAGAGATGCAGTGAATACAGACTAATAAGCTTAATGATCCACGCTTTAAAGATTTCCCTGAAAATCATACCTAGTCGGTTGTACAAAAAGTGCGAATCAACAATGGGAAATACACAATTCGGGTTCAAGGAAGGAATGGGAACACGAGATGCTCTTTTCAGTATAAAAGCCTTGGTGCAAAATTGCAAAGACGTACACAAAGATGTATTTCTCTGCTTCATAGACTACGAAAAAGAGTTTGATCGAGTACAACACGACAAAATGATCAACATCCTCAGAAATATGGAACTCGATGATAAGGACATACAGTGCATCAAGAATCTCTATTGGAACCAAACTGCAGAGATCAGTCAACCACATGATAACACGTAACCTCCAAATCAACAGGGGTGTTAGACAAGGGTGCATTTTGTCACCACTATTATTCAACCTGTATTCTGAGAACATTTTCCAAGCGGCCATTAGCTCGATAGACAAAGGAATTAAAGTAAATGGAATCTACATCAATAACATTCGATATGCAGATGACACAACTCTTATAACTGACAACTTGGATGATTTGCAATATTTAGTTGACAAAGTCAACGAGTATACCAATCGCTCCGGACTTCATATCCACACCAAAAAGACTAAGTTTATGATAGTCAGCAGACTTAACAACTCAAACAATAATGGTGTCATCACAATAAACGACGAACCTATCGAACGCGTTCTTAGTTATAAATATTTGGGATGCCATCTCGATCAAAGTTGGACATCATATAAAGAAGTGAAATGTAGGATTGAAATGGCAAGAAATATATACTATATATAAATGAAATATAAAAATGGTAAGGTACCTAAAGTGTTATGTGAAAAAAATAGAGCCCTTATATAAGACAGGATAGAATTCTCCAAGTTCTGGTTTTGAAGTTAACTTTTTCAATTCAGTTTTGTCTAAATCATATGAATAGCAAGTACAAAGCCATGCCCATGGACGCTCAAAACAAGTAAACAGTTTCCCATTAACACTTTTCACCAAATTTTCAGAATACTGGGTAAGAATAAAATTGTCTACCATCCAGATGGATAAAATTATATCTTCCCTTAGAATTGATTCAATGAATACAGATGCTGTGAAAAAATGTTGTTGTGAGAACTAGCCAAAAGCTTTGTGATTGTCCTATGTGCAGTGCGTGTTTATATAATAATTAGTTAAGTTCTAGTGGTAAATTATCTGTATAAGGATGAAGACCAATTTATTTTGTATTTTTAATTAATTCAAAAATTAAAAGAAATAAAAGAAAGGAATTATCAACATTAGCAACTAAATTGAACAAGAATACTAATAAATGCCTTTCGAAAGTAAATTTTCTTTATCCAGATTCGTAAGATCTAGATTCTAGACTATGATGCAATTAATTTGATTACATGTACTTACTTATTTTGCAGGTGAGTAATATTAATGAGTGCGCTTAAAAACATATTAAATGGGTAAATGGAAGTTCTTTGTTCACAAATGAATTAGAATCAATATTAATAAAATTCTTGCGGTTATCGATACACATATCTAGACACTGGCATTTTATCCACTAAATATTTTCGCCTGAATTGAATTGTATTTGTTCAATTTTTCAAAATAAAAACATAAAATTTATTTTCATTTAGAATTATTAAGCAATTCAATGATTTTATTCGTGATATTTTGCTTAAAATTCTTAAATAAAATGTTTTATTAGTCAAACAAAATGCTTATAAATATTTTATTCAATTGAATTTTTAAAGAATTTGAATAAATTCGGAAAAATATAGTCGTCATATACATATATTAGGTGTACAAAACAGTTAATGTCATTTTTCCTAAAGAAAAAAGTTCCACAACGCGTTCCATCAGCAGAAAAAGGCAATGTTGCAACTAACATTCCAAGGATAGTGCAACTGGCTCATCGCAAGACCCCCTACAGACATCAACCCATTCAGATTTATTTTTGAAATGTGCAATTCCTCCATGAAAAGCAAAGTACAATTCATTATTGACCGCTACGAAACACCGATACCATCTAATGAAGATGTAACAAATGAAAACAATAGTTTTATTATGATAATAGATTTATGTATACGCATCGCATTGTGGAATTAGTTCCCAGGCATTACGTCGAATATCAAATTTTGCAATTGATGCGTTTTCAGTTATTGGATTCACTTCAGCACAATAAAGATCATCTCCAATTACGGCTGATGTGCATTGTCCATATTCATGAACCCTTTCCAGAATATATTCCCATTTTCCTTCTCTCGTATCACATCTTTCGACCGAAATAACTTCTGATCTCCCTAAGCCAGTTTCACGACGACCAGTATAAGCACCACAAGCATAAATAGTTTGGCCTATGATGATATTAAAATTTATTATTCTTAATATAATCTCAACCTACCATGAACTGCCAGTCCAGGCATTTGCCTTTCCATATTCATATATGAATGTGTTATTACTTTTCCAGTATGAAAATCGTATTCATTAACAATGCTCGAATGATATCCGCCAAATAAATACATTTTATCATTTAAAACACAAGCATTATGACTAGATGCTTCACATCCAAATTGAAAGTCACTCCATTGATTATTAGCAATATCGTATCTTTTAATAACGTCGCCGCCTGTCATATAAATTGATCCTTTGTAATGGACAGGATAGAAATGATGGTCATAGGTTTCACGTTCTGTTAAACAACTCAATATCGATGTTTCGATATCGAAACTGTAAAATTCATAATATTCATATAAATTACAAAGAAATATTTTGCCTTTCGGCCGTTCCGGAATAGCTTCTTCAAATTCTTCGAAACATTTTACTAAACTGTCATTTTTTAAAATCCAATTTTTTAAATCCGGATTTTCTTGAAGAAGCGGTTCTACTGCAATTGCAGTGTTAAAATACGGCTCCTTAATTTTTTCGATATTTAAGTTTTGTAATAAATCAATGAGATGAGATTTTCGAACCGGTAACTCATGTTTAACCCATTTTATAATGGCTTCATATATAGAATCCGATCTTGTCACCATTTCATCATCTTGTAGAAGCGCTTTTACCTTTGAGGTACACAAAATATGATATTAAACTTAAAAATTTCTCACAATTAACAAATTAATACTTGATTTAATGATAATTCCAGAAACTCTTCTGTTTCTATTATTTCTGATAAAAATTTCAGTACAATTTTTTTCACTTCATATTCAAGTTGTTTTCCGCCTTTGTCATCTTTAACGAAAAAATAAAAACGATATGCAGTTATTAACGAGGAATTTGGTATTTTTACGAAATGTACATACGTGCCAAATTCCAAATTTGAAGTGCATTTTTAAGATTTAATAAATCCTGAATGAAAGTAAAACATTGCTCTTTAATCCAAGCCAAGTGAAGAATATCTGCGGCTTCCAGGACCTCATTTACAGTGTCTGAAGTTAGAGTCAATGATCCGGTGTAAAAATAAGTGAGAATACTTTCAAAAACTTCGACACCTAAATTATTCAATTCAATAGTCGTAGTAGTATCAGCGTCCACAAAATTACCTTAGTTAATGAACATTTTTAAGAGTTACGAAAGCAATTAAGTTTTAACTAAGTTCTACCTTCTATTAGATCTTTCAAATAATCCGAACATGCTGACAAAATAATTCCATGAGCTGGTAAGGTGTGATCTTTGATTTTTATAATCAAATCACAAAACTAAATTAATAAAACGATTAACTTAAAAGAGTTTTTCTTATTAAATCCATTTCCATACTTTGCCCGATTGCCGTTTCTCATTCAAAACGGGAAGCATTTGTGAAAAATAGTTGGTATTGCTTATAATTGTTTCATGGCTCATGATGAAATTGTTCAACTAATCTGCAAAGGATTGCATAATTACGAATCAAATATAAATTAAAAAACAATAGATTTAAAGAGCTAATTTACTATCCTCTCATAACAGGACACTGCAGACTCAAAGCACACCTTCAAACCTAGGACTTGAAAGAAATAACACCTGCAGATTCTGCGAGGGGGACGAAGAAACCCCAATATATATTCCCTCCGATTGCGAGGCACTACTAAGTAGGAGGAGGAAACATCTAGGGACATACCGCTTCTCTCCTAGTGAGATACAATCTCTTGAACCATTCCGAATACTAAAATTCCTAAGAGAAACAGGCCTGGAGGAGGTGTTGTAGAATGGGAAGTTAACCGAACTATTGCACCAAAGAAAAGGGGGTACAATAGATCTTAAAGGTCGCAGTACAGGAACACCCTAAAACCTAATCTAATCTAATTCAATCCTCTCATAACATGCGAAAGGTTGGAATTGAACTCTTGATCCTGTTAAGAGCATGAATTTATCAATTTGAGTATTTCTTCCGTTATCTTTAGATTTTATCGAGTACAATTAAAGCTGAACAAAAATCGTGTGTGTGAATTTTATCTGACATTATTGTATGTATATTAGGTTTCAAGAAACTAAATTCTTAAGGTACGGTTTCGCTGGGAGCTGTTGACGGCGGCCGCCGACAACGGCTGTCGACGGTTGAACCACGCCATTAACAACTGTTAATTTCGAGAAATGTCAAGAATTAGTTTCTTGTCAAATGAGGGAAAGCACGTGTTTGCATGAATATTCTAGAATTGAGCTGTGTGATGTATATAAGGCGAAAACATCGCTGAAACGACACAGTTGAAGTCAAACTTCCAAAGTGATTTGAAACGTGATTATTTGTGGTTGGTTTACAAAGGGGTTATAAAAGTGATTTTGATTAATAAGTGATTAATAGTGTTTTCCATTGCGAATAAACTGTGATAAAAAAATTTTGTTATAATTAATAATTGATAGACAAATATTTTTAAGACTAACGCAAAAATAATTGTAAATAAAGTTTATACACTAAATTCATATAAATAAAAAGTGTTATCATTCTATAACATCCGAACCAAAGAGGGGTAACACACAACAATATTATTAATTGAACAGGAGGAAGAAGAATTTCAAAATTTATTACTAGTGAATAAAAGGCAGCCTATTAATAGTATTTTTAAATCTCACGAAGAAGTAAGATGCTTTAATTTACTTAAAAATGGTCATTTAAATACATCTTGTGAATATTTTAGACTGAGCCGAAAACAGTTTGAATATATATTACAAATTGTAAAAGTAGATTTAATTAAAAACATTTCAAATGCTGTAGAAAACCCGATTAAAAATCTATTCACTTCAATTCTACTCAAACGAACAGCTTCGATAGCGCCGCTAGACTGATTCAAAAGCAATCGAACGGCAACAGCTAGCTGTTGACAGCCACCGATGAGCTGTCGAACAGCGTGAACGAAACCACTCACACCGTTCTGCCATAAGAAGAGTCATTTTGAACGCCGGCCGTCCACAGCTCCCAGCAAAACCGTACCTTTAGATTGTTACCAATTTTCTTAAAATTAATGATAATTTGAATAATTGAAGGTATAAATTGCAGGACATTTCCAAGGAAATCAAACAGATTTTTCAATTGCAATAGTAGACTAATTTTTCTAATTTTCTGCAAAGAACCGGCAATATTTTAAACAATATTCTAATTCAAACGAAGTTGTGTATTATATAAGCAATATTTTTATTTCATCACTATTGTAACAAACAATTCATACTCATTTCATATCAAAAATTAAATATAACAAAATTTATAGCCAACATTTACATTATATTAGAAGTATAAATTGGAAATATAAATTCCTAAATATTCGGTCCTGATAATTTTGTATAGCTTACCCCGGCAAATCTTCCAGTCGTTCCCAAGCGTTTCGTCTTATATCAAATTTTTCAATAAACTTTCCAGTAACTTCAGCGCAATACATATCATCATTAACTACAGCTGAAGTACACCATTCTTTAATTCTTTAATAAAGACCATTTTCCTTCTCCTTCGGACAAGATCTTTTCCGTTACCACCAATAAGATACATCTCGGGTTCAATAAGAAAAACACAATTTTATGGTTCGAAATATACTTTATTATTTAATATAGTCTCCCTGAACCTCAACGCACTTGTTCCAACGATTCTCCAATTTAAGGATTCCATCCCTAAATTGAAAATCCGGTAGTTGTCCGTGCATGCATTTTTGCAGGTTGGGAAATAGATGGAAGTCACTAGGAGCCAAATCTGGCGAATACGGTGGATGTTCTAACGATTCGTACTTTAATTCCGTGATGTTTGCAATGGTTTTTTAACTTTTGTGACCTTGGTGGAAAATGATTTTTTTCTTCTTTAAACCCGGTCCTTTCTCACGTATTTTTACATCGAGCTGATCTAAAAGGTTGCAATAATACTCAGAGTTAATCGTTTTGTCAGTTTGAAATTAATCCACTAACAAAACTCCTTTGGCATCCCAAAAAACTAATGCCATAACCTTCTTGAATGATCTTTGGGCATTAGCTCGTTTTGGAGCAGAATTATCGGTTTCACACCACTCTTTAGGTTCTGCTTTCGACTCAGGATCATAGTGATAGACCCAAGTCTCATCCATAGTGATGAATCGGCGCACAAAATCCACTTTATCCTGACGACAACGCTCCAAATATTGTTGAGAAAGTCGTATTCGCATGTGTTTTTGTTTCTTTGTTAGGAAATGTTTCACCCATTTTGCACAAAGCTTTTTGAAACCTAAAACTTCAGCTAGGATGTGATGTACTGGTCTATGTGAGATGCCTATGGTGTCAGCTATCTCATCCATAGTCACTCGTCTATCTCCCAAAACCATATCCTGTATTTTTTGTATGTTTTCTGTTGTTGATACACTTTTTGGACGTCCTTGACGTGGATCGTCTTCAAGGCTTGTACGACCAAATTTAAAAAGAGCAGCCCATTTTTTAACGGTGGATTTCGAAGGTGAAGAGTCCTTATGAACTTTTAATAATCGATCATAAATTTCTTTTTGAATTTAAACCTTCCAAAACAAAGAATTTAATCACTGCACGATATTCAATTTTTCCCATTTTAAAAAGCACTGTGGCACATCCAAACTAAATAGGTTGTAAACAAAGAATGAATCGACAGATCGAAATGAAACTTCACACGTTCTTATGAAGGATATACCAACATATCAAAAAAATCATGTGTGCTGTGCACACACGGTAAAACCTTCGGAAAACTAACCAGCCAGAGAATGAGACGAATACAGTATCAGGGGTGGGATAGTTACACAAGGTCTACATTAGCCAATATTTCTGGTATACCAATTGGCTTACCAGAAATAAAATACTACCAGTTTTTTTTGACGTGGAAATAAAAATAGTCAAAATACTGGCTTTAAAGTGTCGAATTCAATTCAGCGGCAATATCTTCCCATGCCCCCCTTTTTTAAATCAATCCTTCTATATTTTTCTTCATTTTCTCGAACATATTTATCCATTTGATAATTTCACTTCGCAAAAATTTAGTTTCCGCCATTTTATTAAATGCAAATGTCAAAAATTGATATACCAGCGCTGTCTACGAAAATGGTATACCAGAATTGTCATACCAGAAAAATTGGTATACTAGCAGGGTCTACACTAGCTTTTTAGCAACCAATTTTGCTGGTATACCAGAAATATTGGCTAGACCCTGTGTTATAGGGTTTATTTATTAAAATATTGGTACCAAGTTTAAAAGTTATTTTGCATTTTATTATTCACACTCTTTGTTTTCAATTTCAATAAATGACACGAGTGGCTTATGATAACTGAAGTATGAAATGAATGCTTTGGTTTACATTTGATCAATATATCTTTGAGATACAGCGTCAATCTTCGATCTTGTTGTCAATTCAGTGCGACTACTGCACTTTTTTAAATTTAATTTGGTGTTGAGGAACTCAATCAACTCAATGCAAAATTAACATTAAAATTCCCACTTAAAATCATCGGAATTTTATCGTAATCTTTTTTAAGAATCCGGGAAATTTCTGCAGTGTATTTTAGCAAATTCTCTTGGATGAATTCAATAATTGTATTTATTGATTGGTTGGGAGAAGTATAAATTGCCACAATTATAATTGATTTATTATGGTCCAATCTGCTTTCACAAGCAGATATTTCTCGCACTTTAGGAAGCTGAACAGATAATGATTCTAGGTATTGTACATTGAGATCTATTTGTGGAGTAACAACACGGGTTGTCATTTATATTATTATGGTATATTGCAACTCCGACTGCCCTCGTATGTTTTCTTTCTTATTGAACAACAATATCAAAATTTGAAATGTCTGCAAGAGAAATTAGACGCGACCGTCCCAATACCTCTTTTGAAAAGGACAGAAACAAAAAAATCCGCACAAAATAAGAAAAGAAAATTAAAATTTTTCATTAGAAAGAATGAAGAAATTTTTTTTGTTATATACACCTAGGCCTGGCCTTGCGTCGTTTCATTTTGCGTTTTTTCGATATTGTGTCGTTGCTAAAAATACACAAATTTTCACTCCTAAGCGCACAAAGAAGAGACGAAGATAATAGGAAACACTGTATTCTGTATTCTATGTATCCGGCGTTCAGAAATCAAAGCAAAATTTCAGAAAAAATTATTTTTTCTGAAGTATGGGCATATTTATCTGAAAAATTTTTGTATGCAAAATTTTTGTTGCTATGAATTCTGATCGACTGGTATTTCATCTTGGTAAAAAAGTGTCGCTTTTTTAATGTTTCAAATCAGTTCCAACGCGGCTAAAGAAGTTTTCACTTCCAAAAAAATTGGGCTACAAGCAGCACATTTTGTTATCGAGAACTTTTTGAGTAGCCTAGAATATAATGTCGTGCTAAAGCTATCGTCAATTTTACCACATGTGAAAAAATAGAGCCCTTATATAAGACAGGATAGAGTTCTCCAAGTTGTGGTTTTGAAGTCAACTTTTTCAATTCAGTTTTGCCTAAATCATATGAATAGCAAGTACACAGCCATGACCATGGACGCTCAAAACAACTAAACAATTTCCCATTAACACTTTTCACCAAATTTTCAGAACATTGGGTAAGAATAAAATTGTCTACCATCCAGGTGGATAAAATTATATCTTCCCTTAGAATTGATTCAATGAATATAGATGCTGTGAAAAAATGTTGTTGTGAGAACTAGCCAAAAGCTTTGTGATTGTCCTATGTGCAGTGCGTGTTTATATAATAATTAGTTAAGTTCTAGTGGTAAATTATCTGTATAAGGATGAAGACCAATTTATTTTGTATTTTTAATTAATTCAAAAATTAAAAGAAATAAAAGAAAGGAATTATCAACATTAGCAACTAAATTGAACAAGAATACTAATAAATGACTTTCGAAAGTAAATTTTCTTTATCCAGATTCGTAAGATCTAGATTCTAGACTATGATGCAATTAATTTGATTACATGTACTTACTTATTTTGCAGGTGAGTAATATTAATGAGTGCGCTTAAAAACATATTAAATGGGTAAATGGAAGTTCTTTGTTCACAAATGAATTAGAATCAATATTAATAAAATTCTTGCGGTTATCGATACACATATCTAGACACTGGCATTTTATCCACTAAATATTTTCGCCTGAATTGAATTGTATTTGTTCAATTTTTCAAAATAAAAACATAAAATTTATTTTCATTTAGAATTATTAAGCAATTCAATGATTTTATTCCTGATATTTTGCTTAAAATTGTTAAATAAAATGTTTTATTAGTCAAACAAAATGCTTATAAATATTTTATTCAATTGAATTTTTAAAGAATTTGAATAAATTCGGAAAAATATAGTCGTCATATACATATATTAGGTGTACAAAACCGTTAATGTCATTTTTCCTAAAGAAAAAAGTTCTACAACGCGTTCCGTCAGCCAGAAAAAGGCAGCAATAGAATAATGTTGCAACTAACATTCTAAGGATAGTGCAACTGGCTCCTCGCAAGACACCGGACAGACGTCAACCCATTCAGATTTATTTTTGAAGTGTACAATTCCTCCATGAAAAGCAAAGTACAATTCATTATTGACCGCTACGAAACACCGATACCATCTAATGAAGATGTAACAAATGAAAACAATAGTTTTATTATGATAATAGATTTATATATACGCATCGCATTGTGGAATTAGTTCCCAGGCGTTACGTCGAATATCAAATTTTGCAATTGATGCGTTTTCAGTTATTGGATTCACTTCAGCACAATAAAGATCATCTCCAATTACGGCTGATGTGCAATGTCCATCCTCATGAACCCTTTCCGGAATGTATTCCCATTTTCCTTCTCTCATATCACATCTTTCGACCGAAATTACTTCTGATCTCCCTAAGCCAGTTTCACGATGACCAGTATAAGCACCGCAAGCATAAATAGTTTGGCCTATGATGATATTAAAATTTATTATTCTAAATATAATCTCAACCTACCATGAACTGCCAGTCCAGGCATTTGCCTTTCCATATTCATATATGAATGTGTTATTACTTTTCCAGTATGAAAATCGTATTCATTAACACTGCTCAGATAATATCCGCCAACTAAATACATTTTATCATTTAAAACACAAGCATTATGACTAGATGCTTCACATCCAAATTGAAAGTCACTCCATTGATTATTAGCAATATCGTATCTTTTAATAACGTCGCCGCCTGTCATATAAATTGATCCTTTGTAATGGACAGGATAGAAATGATGGTCATAGGTTTCACGTTCTGTTAAACAACTCAATATCGATGTTTCAATATCGAAACTATAAAATTCATGATATTCATATAAATTACATACAAATATTTTGCCTTTCGGCCGTTCTGGAATAACTTCTTCGAACTCATCTAATTTTTCGAAACATTTTACTATACCAGCATTTTTTAAAATCCAATTTTTTAGATCCGGATTTTCTTGAAGAAGCGGTTCTGCTGCAATTGCAGTGTTAAAATACGGCTCATTTATTTTTTCGATATTTAAGTTTTGTAATAAATCAATGAGATGAGATTTTCGAACCGGTAACTCATGTTTAACCCATTTTATAATGGCTTCATATATAGAATCCGATCTTGTCACCATTTCATCATCTTGTAGAAGCGCTTTTACCTTTGAGGTACACAAAATATGATATTAAACTTAAAAATTTCTCACAATTAACAAATTAATACTTGATTTAATGATAATTCCAGAAACTCTTCTGTTTCTATTATTTCTGATAAAAATTTCAGTACAATTTTTTTCGCTTCATATTCAAGTTGTTTCCCGCCTTTGCCATCTTTAACGAAAAAATAAAAACGATATGCAGTTATTAACGAAGACGTTGGTAGTTTTACGAAATTTACATACGTGCCAAATTCCAAATTTGAAGTGCATTTTTAAGATTTAATAAATCCTGAATGAAAGTAAAACATTGCTCTTTAATCCAAGCCAATTGAAGAGTATCTGCGGCTTCCAGGACCTCATTTACAGTGTTTGCAGTTAGAGTCAATGATCCGGTGTAAAAATAAGTGAGAATACTTTCAAATATTTCGACACCTAAATTATTCAATTCAATAGTCGTAGTAGTATCAGCGTCCACAAAATTACCTTAGTTAATGAACATTTTAAGAGTTACGAAAGCAATTAAGTTTTAACTAAGTTCTACCTTCTATTAGATCTTTCAAATAATTCGAACACGCTGACAAAATAATTCCATGAGCTGGTAAGGTGTGATCTTCGATTTTTATAATCAAATCACAAAACTAAATTAATAAAACGATTAACTTAAAAGAGTTTTTCTTAGTAAATCGATTTCCATACTTTGCCCGATTGCCGTTTCTCATTCAAGACGGGAAGCATTTGTGAAAAGTAGCTGGTATTGCTTATAATTGTTTCATGGCTCATGATGAAATTGTTCAACTAATCTGCAAAGGATTGCATAATTACGAATCAAATATAAATTAAAAAACAATAATTTCAAAGAACTAATTTACTATCTTCTCATAACATGCGAAAGATTGGCATTGAACGTTTGATCCTGTCAAGAGCATGAATTTATCAATTTGAGTATTTCTTCGGTTACTTTTGATTTTATCGAGTACAATTAAAGCTGGACAAGGATCGTGTGCGTGAATTTACTTGACATTATTGTAGGTATATTAAGTTAAGTTACCAATTTTCTTAAAAATAATGATAATTTGCATAATTGAAGGTTTAAAATGCAGGACACTAAGTATTTCCAAGCAAATCAAACAGATTTTGCAATTGCAATATGTGAAGTAGACTAATTTTTCTAATTTTCTGCAAAGAACCGGCAATATTTTAAACAATATTCTAATTCAAACGAAGTTGTGTATTATATAAGCAATATTTTTATTTCATCACTATTGTAACAAACAATTCATACTCATTTCATATCAAAAATTAAATATAACAAAATTTATAGCCAACATTTACATTATATTAGAAGTATAAATTGGAAATATAAATTCCAGTAAATCAACAAAATTTACACTCCATTTATTCCTGTTGCGTTTATAATGTGCTATACCTCCAGTACAAAGGGAATATAAATGATCGCCAGCAGCTACCAATGAGTTATTATCTGATCTGAAATTACACATTAAATATTCGGTCCTGATAATTTTGCATATCTTACCCCGGCAAATCTTCCAGTCGTTCCCAAGCGTTTTGTCTTATATCAAATTTTTCAATAAATTTTCCAGTAACTTCAGCACAATACATATCATCATTAACTACAGCTGAAGTACACCATTCTTTACACATAGTCATATCCGGTAATAATTTCCATTCTCCTTCTCTTGGATCGAAACGTTCAACAGATTTTATTTCTTCGCTCTCTAAGCGACTACCACAAACGTAAATGGCTTGACCTAAAATTGGTATAAACGATAACACTAATTATTTAAAAGAAAATATATATTTACCATGTACGGACACACCGGGCAATATTCTAGTATAGTTCATAGAACTCTCTGAACTTTGTTTTAAAGATGCAATATCAAATTCTCGGACAAGATCTTCTCCGCTACCACCAATAAGATACATCTTATCATTTAAAACGCACGCAGAATGGGAATTTAATTCACAATCGAAATCAATGTCACTCCAATTATTATTTTGTAGATCATACTTATGCAATTTTTTATTAAAGCTATCGTCAATTTTACCACATGTGAAAAAAATAGAACCCTTATATAAGACAGGATAGAATTCTCCAAGTTCTGGTTTTGAAGTTAACTTTTTCAATTCAGTTTTGTCTAAATCATATGAATAGCAAGTACACAGCCATGACCATGGACGCTCAAAACAAGTAAACAATTTCCCATTAACACTTTTCACCAAATTTTCAGAATACTGGGTAAGAATAAAATTGTCTACCATCCAATTGGATAAAATTATATCTTCCCTTAGAATTGATTCAATGAATATAGATGCTGTGAAAAATTGTTCACTAATATCTTGGGTTTTGAGAAGATTTAATAATTCAAGTAGATGTGGTTTCCGATTAATTAAGTCATGCTTAACCCAACCCATAACGGCATTGTACATTGGTGGTTCTTCTCTTGTCAAATTGTCATCACTTCTCACAATTTCCTTCATCTATAAAGAAAAATATTGAAACAACTTCTAAAGTGGTTCGGTAATTTAATATCCAAACACTACCTCATCGAAAGTCAACTCCCAAAAATCGCTTGTTATCATAAGCGGTTCTATATTTTTCAAGATAGCAGTTTTAACTAAAATTTTCGCTTTATTAGACGACGATCCTTTGGATATGAAATAAATTAATAACAATAAATCAAATAAAATTTTCGTTTGGGAACTCACTTATCATTTTCCATATTTTCAAATAATTTTCACGATTCATGTAATTCTTTAAATATTTACAACACTGCTCCTCCACCCAAGCTAAATGTAGAGAATTGCTAGCATTCAACAAATCATATATGTTATCTGAATTTATAACAATTTTCCCGAAATATAAGTATTTGAGAATAAGGTCAATTCCCTTGGAGCTTATCTCGTCAATATAAACAGTATCTTCCTCGCCTTTGAAAAAAGTTCCACTTTATGAAATGGTTTTTTTTCAAATAAAATGGAAAACCTTACCTTGAAGAACGTTTCGAAAATAAGAACAACTCGCAATTAAAATAGTTCGATGAGCTGGGAATGATTTGCCTTCAACCTTAATAGTAATATCATGAGCCTACAAAATCAAAAGCAATTTTAATGTAGTCTAATTTGTAACAAAATAATATAATCGTACTTCTTTAGATTCTTCAATTACGTCGGGTAGAGTTTTTGCACTATATTCCTCATTCACAATACTGTCGTTATTTGGCATGATTGCAGCTTTTCTTATATCTGGAAATTCATTAAAAACCCAAAATTTCAATCACGAAAAACTATAAATTTGTGTATTTTTTCGATTACACACTTTTAGAATTTGTCGAGTTCAATTTAAATTGAACAAGAATCGCGTATGCGAATTTAACTGAGATTATTGTAAGTACATTAAATTTCAATAAACCAAATTCTTGGATAATTACGAATTTTCTTAAAATTAATGATAATTTGAATAATTGAAGGTTTAAAATGGAGGAGACTAGGTATTTCCAAGGAAATCAAACAGATTTGAATTAAATTTATATACTCGTATATTATAAATATTTCTCTTGACAGTTTGTTAAAACCGTACTCAAATTCGAGTATTTGCGGTTAAAAAATACATATTAGTAAGTTTAATATAAAAAGTAACATTCAAAAATATTATATATTGTTTAGCCTTGATAAACTGGAAAAGGATAATTTTCAAAATCAACAAACTCTGTACTCCACGTGTCTGAATCCCGGTCATAACTTGACACACCTCCGCTACAGAAACTGTATAGCTTATCTTTTACAGCGACTAATTTATTATTAGAGCTGTAAAATATGAAATTGTACTTGAGATATTCTGTTATGCATTCATTAATTTACCCTGGTAAGTCTTTTAGTTTTTCCCATTCATTTCGTCTTATATCATATTTTTCTATGCTTTTTTTATGAATTTCAGCACAGTACATCTCATCAAATATTACGGCCGAAACACAATTGTCTAAGGAATTTTCCGCTTTCGGCAAAACCGTCCATTGGCCTTCTCGAATATCATATCTTTCGATGGAGTCAAAAGGTCTTCCACCACATACATAAATGCATTTCCCTATATAAAGAAAATCGCTGGAATTAAAATATGTTTCAGATCTTGAAAATTATGTCTCCATACCATGAACGGATGCTGATATGTCGTACCGTTCAGATTGCATCAGCTTTTCAGAAGTTAGTTTTCCGGTATTTAAATCATATCGCATAAGAGTTTTAAAAGGTTGTGAATATTTTGATCCACCAGCAATATAAATAGCATCGTCTACAACACAAGCCGCAGGTTCATTTCTTTGAAGTTCTAATGGAATCTCTTTCCATTCATTCAGCTGAATATTGTACACAGACATTTTCTGAACAAAATCATGGTTGGATTCGCCACATATAAAATATATACATCCTTGATAGAAAACGGGATAAAATTGTTTTATAGTTGGACGTGTAGTCAATGTTCTTAACACCGGATTATCAAAATCATATTCCTGACAATTAGAACCATCCCATACGGCACAAACGAAAACTTTGTCATCATAAGGTTTAGTATAATTTCCTTTCGACTCATTTGATATATTTTCTCGACCAGCTAAAGAAAAGTTGTCCAAGATCCAATTTACGCATGCTTTATCTTCTCTAATAACGGATTCTGTGAAAATATTGGATACACAGAAATATTCGCTTAACTGGCGTGTTTTCAAAGTTTTCAGTAACGAAATTAGGTAGCCTTTTCTCTCTGGCAAATCATGTTTCACCCAAGTTATGAAAGCCGTATAGATATTTTCAGCAGCAATTTGATTATTTTTAAATAATTCCTTTATCTAAAAAGATAAATTATTTTATTTTTCATGAGATTATCATCAATATACTATCTTATACTTCATCGTGCGTTAACTCTAAAAGTTCTTCGGTTTTTAAAAGGACTTTCAAATGTTTTAATACAGTTTTTGTTGCTTCACATTGTAAATCTTCACAACATATTTTCCCTTTTAATAAAAAAATGGTAAAAAATTATTGTTATTAAAATCAAAAAAGATTTTCCGATATTTTACATGCTATTTTCCAAATTGCAAGACAATTTTCGATGCACAAACACTTTTCCAAGTAAGAGGAACACTCATTTTTTGGCCAAGTCAACTGAAGAAAATCGGCGGCTTTCAAAACATCAATCACATTTTCCGAATTTAATGAAAGTTTTCCAGTGTAAATATATTTAAGAATTATTTGTAGGGCATCCGCATTCAATTCATGCAACTCGATAGTTTTTCTGTTGCTTTCCATAAAATCACCTAATTTAAAATATTTTAATCATTTGATTCCCATCTCGAGAATAATTGGAAATCACCTACCTGTTAACATATTATTGAAATAGTCACTAGCTGATATTAAAATTATTCGATGCGCAGGAAATATTTGTTCATCGACTTTAAGAGTAATATCGCAAAACTAGTTCAAATATAACAAAACCTTTATTAAAGCACTGGAAAACTTGAAAATAATTAGTATCTTACTTTTTTGGTTTCAAAAAATTCATTTAACCCCGGTGGAATATTTTTTAAATATTCTTTATTAACAAAAATTTTGTCAGTTCCCATTGTTAACTGGAATTTTTAAAAAGAATTTTTTTTATTTTAGAGGCGAACTTTACATTTCTAAATCGTTAAAACTATTAACAACTTTCCAAGTTCACAAAACTATCTACTATCGAATTTCCCTATGTTCTTAGTAAAAACATTTCCACAAATTCCCGAAATATTAAATTAGCAACTATTAAGTTAGGAAAGAACAGCATTTACTTAAAATTAATGGAGAAGTTTGTCGACGTATTATGAGTAGATGTCATTTTGAAGAAGTTTTGAAAAACTTGAAATATTTCCAGACGGGCCAAAACTTGCAGGATGTGTGAACTAGACTACATTTGGGATGGAATAACAGAATAAATTATATTGAATTTTAAATTATCTAAACTAATTCCGATTCCTCTTTTCGAAAGATATACATAATTTATTCAAATTAATTCCCATTTATTACTCGAAATACCAAATAAACGACCTAATATCCAAATTAGTAAGAATTTCCGTGATAAACCTCTACTAGAGATATTTTCAAAACAACAAAAATTTATTATATGTGCATATATTTCTTAAAAATTCTATAATATAATTTATTAGTAGTAATGTTATCATTCTAAAGACAATGCAACGGGCTCATCATGTGACTCTGTACAGATTGTAACCCATTCAGATTTATTTTTGAAATATCCAATTCCTCCATGAAAAGCAGAGTACAATTCATTATTGACGGCTACTAAAGAACGATACCATCTAAGAAAGACGTAACGAATGAAAACAATAGTTTTATTATGATAATAGATTTATGTATTTACGCATTGTATTGTGGAATTAGTTCCCAGGCGTTACGTCGAATATCAAATTTTGCAATTGATGCGTTTTCAGTAATTGGAACCACCTCAGCACAATAAAGATCATCTCCAATTACGGCTGATGTGCATTGTCCATCTTCATGAACCCTTTCCGGAATGTATTCCCATTTTCCTTCTCTCATATCACATCTTTCGACCGAAATAACTTCTGGTATTCTGGCTCCCTCTTCTCGATGACCAGTATAAGCACCGCAAGCATAAATAGTTTGGCCTATGATGATATTTAAATTCACTATTCTTAAGATAATTTCAACCTACCATGAACTCCCAGTCCAGGCACTTGTCTTTCCATATTCATATATGAATGTGTTATTACTTTTCCAGTATGAAAATCGTATTCATTAACAATGCTCGAATGATATCCGCCAAATAAATACATTTTATCATTTAAAACACAAGCATTATGACTAGATGCTTCACATCCAAATTGAAAGTCACTCCATTGATTATTAGCAATATCGTATCTTTTAATAACGTCGCCGCCTGTCATATAAATTGATCCTTTGTAATGGACAGGATAAAAATGATGGTCATAGGTTTCACGTTCTGTTAAACAACTCAATATCGATGTTTCAATATCGAAACTATAAAATTCATGATATTCATATAAATTACATACAAATATTTTGCCTTTCGGCCGTTCCGGAATAACTTCTTCGAATTCATCTAAGTTTTCGAAACATTTCACTAAACTGGCATTTTTTAAAATCCAATTTTTTAAATCCGGATTTTCTTGAAGAAGCGGTTCTACTGCAAGTGCAGTGTTAAAATACGGCTCATTAATTTTTTCGATATTTAAGTTTTGTAATAAATCAATGAGATGAGATTTTCGAACCGGTAACTCATGTTTAACCCATTTTATAATGGCTTCATATATAGAATCCGATCTTGTCACCATTTCATCATCGTGTAGAAGCGCTTTTACCTTTGAGGTACACAAAATATGATATTAAACTTAAAAATTTCTCACAATTAACAAATTAATACTTGATTTAATGATAATTCCAAAAACTCTTCTGTCTCTATTATTTCTGATAAGAATTTCAGTACAATTTTTTTCGCTTCATATTCAAGTTGTTTCCCGCCTTTGCCATCTTTAACGAAAAAAATAAAAACGATTTGCAGTTACTAACGAAGAATTTGGTATTTTTACGAAATGTACATACGTGCCAAATTCCAAATTTGAAGTGCATTTTTAAGATTTAATAAATCCTGAATGAAAGTAAAACATTGCTCTTTAATCCAAGCCAATTGAAGAATATCTGCGGCTTCCAAGACCTCATTTACAATGTCTGAAGTTAGAGTCAATTCTCCGGTGTAAAAAAAAGTGAGAATACTTTCAAATATTTCGACACCTAAATTATTCAATTCAATAGTCGTAGTAGTATCAGCGTCCACAAAATTCCCTTAGTTAATGAACATTTTTAAGAATTACGAAAGTAATTAAGTTTTAACTAAGTTCTACCTTCTATTAGATCTTTCAAATAATTCGAACATGCTGACAAAATAATTCCATGAGCTGGTAAAGTGTGATCTTCGATTTTTATAATCAAATCACAAAACTAAATTAATAAAACGATTAGCTTAAAAGAGTTTTTCTTATTAAATCGATTTCCATACTTTGCCCGATTGCCGTTTCTCATTCAAGACGGGAAGCATTTGTGAAAAATAGTTGGTATTGCTTATAATTGTTTCATGGGCCATGATGAAATTGTTGAACTAATCTGCAAAGGATTGCATAATTACGAATCAACTATAAATTTTTATGCAATCTGGTAATATACAAAAGGATATATTAGTTTGACGACGGCATACAAGTAATTATTGGCGATCGTGATAAATTCGTCGATTTCTTTCTCAGTGCCTATTTCTAGGACTACAAATAATGTACGAGACCCCATTCCTACCATAGAGTGTCAAAATATTGACTATAAACCGATTTTAAATTTCTGTAAGTTTTCTTCTCGTGATTGGTTTCATCGCGTACAAACGTTTCGGAAATTTTTATTGTTTACACAAATGTTTTAATTTCAATAAATTCAATTAAAGTTATTTTTTCTTAATACTTTGCTAATAAATGTTTCATTGATGATAGAATAACAAATACAAGGTGAACCAAAAGAGCATAAACAGTCGTCATTAAAAAAGAGTTACAAAATTAGTGTCCCAAATGGACAAAATTTTGTCATTTTATTTATTTTATGTTATTTTAAAACGCAATAAATATGTATTTAGCTAAAAACTAGAATTACTTCAAATTATTCATCAATTTTATTAATCAATTTCAATAAAATAGATCATCGCCTGCAAAAAATTTTCAATCGACTTAAGCTGGTTTTGAGATATTTAACTGAAATTTTAGATCGGTAAAAATTTTGCTATATTTCTTTTAATGGGGAAGGAATAAACATGTCCTTTAATAATTAAAAGTGGTTCCAAAAAACGCAGTATGTATATTCATTAATTTAGCGTTGTAACGCCGTGGCGTATCAAAAGTTAGCACTTTAGCGGTAAATTTTAGATAGACAAGTATTAAATAAACTGGTAGTCCTATAATAGTTTAAATATACATTCATATAAGATTTATTCATTTGTTTTTGATTTGTTATGTAATACAGTTTGTGTCATATCAAAAATTTCAAACCTTTAAATATTATCCATAAAAGCTTTAAGCTCACAACACCTAATTGGACAGAAATCCTATTATACTAGACTAGATAGCATGGTCTTGGGGAAATTCAAAGATAGGCAGGTATAGAAGGTATTAATTATTTTAATTGTATGTAAATATGGAAATATGAAAATAATTAATTCTATTTTATAGTTATTTGTATCGAAAAATCTAATTGAAATTTTCTTGCAATATTATTCCCTTTCTGAATTTATTCAACTTAACGAACTTTTGAGCTTTTAGCGAAAAAGCTTTCGAGAAGCAGACAGAATCCAATACAAGCAAGCGAAACATGTGTCATACTTTTGACAGCTAACTAGACTCGATTTCAAAATATTGTTTAACAATGTTGAAGAAATTAGTTCTTTTTTATTTTAAAATTTTCAGATCTTAACAAAAATAATTTATTGACAAATAACGAAAAGAAAACTATTTACTTACCAAAAATTCAATAAACACAAATTCAAATTCACTTAAGTTTTTCACACCACTAACTTAAACTACGTTCTTTACTCAAAAGTTAAAAGCCAACGAATGCCCAAAGCAGAAATCGATCAACGTTTGTTTACAATGTTCATTTCGTAAGTTTTTTTTGGGTTTTATGTGCTAGGAAATTAAAATTTTGTATAATATTCACTCTTTTCTTACTCTTAAAAAGTTGAAAGCTTCTCTTATTTTTTAAAGCATTATGACAAGAGTCATAAAAAGCTAAATAATATATATTCCAATAAAAGCACATTTCGTTTGAAAAGATGACGACACGGCTTAAATGAAAATAGAATAAAAAAATTATCCCACTTTCTTTATACGCATGATAAGGAAATAGTAAGTAAAATTACTTTTGAAAAGAAACAGTATTCTAAGTTTTTTTTTTAAACATTCAAGATAATAGTTTTTTAATGAAATTTTCTTTTATGTTTGATTTCTACAGAAACCCTGGAAGTTCATATATAAAATGAACACCTCAAATATATGAGGAGGCCCAAAATTCTAATGCTGGAAACACATGTGCAGATATTCTACATGCAGCGCTGCACGAATATCTGCACGTATCGGCTTCTTTTGTTGTACAAAAAATTATTATTTTTCACAAACTCTATTAAATGTTCTTCCATAAAGTTGTTGTCAAATGTCAAACTTTTTTTCTAGAACGAATTTATGCTTTCGTAAGTTGCGAACACTTTTTCTGCACAGCAAAAGTTAAAATCGAGACACATTGCAGCGCCGTGCTGCATGCAGAAATTCATGTGTTCGGCCTCATATAAAACTGTGTATTAAAATTTCGCTGCAGGCGAAATTCTGCACATGTGTTTCCAGGATAAAGTGGACAGGGCGTGAAAAGGTTTGAGGCCGACCCAGGGCTATTACTAGTCGTATGTGTTGAATTTATTTGTGTATTTCTAACCATAATTTTCTAAAGCCCCTTACAGACTAGATACATGCCGATCAAGATGTCTGCAACCTGAAACCCACAGACTGACATGTACCTATGAACATCATTTTAGAAAAATCACCAGTGCGACAAAGTACTCAAGTCAATGATTTTTCAGACTTAATTTTTCTTGAATCACTCACACTTTATATGGATGTGAACACTACAGCTCCGTCTTTGACAATGATGTTTGCAAGCAAGTTGAAAACCGACATACACACGTTAAACATGTCGACAGATTTGAGGCCGCGTCTCTTGAAAATCAAAAAATTTTGATTTTTCCGACATGTCGATCAACCGTTTATCAATGAGCCTATAAATGCTTAAAATTAAGTTTTTTCAACCTGGTTGAGGGACATGTAGCCGTATCTCTACTATGCTTTAATTTCGTAATTATTCCAAAGATATTAATAAGGAGAAGATGTGTAAAGTTCAAAATAGCTTCTATAGTATTTAACATATGTAATTTACATAGGGTTCCTTCCCTAAGATCTAATATAGTTTACTCATGCTAAATGAAAGCTTCTTCGAATTTTACATATCTTTACTCATTTATATGTTTGTTTATTTTATTTTTAAATTGACATTACTTTCGCATTATTTTAAAAAGTTCTAATTAATTGTAAAAAAAAAGTTTAAAAAAAAATAGAGTTTTAAAATTTTAAAGTACTAGTAAATCGCTATTTGTACTTTTAAAATTTTCAAAGTTTACGATTAGATTATTTTATGGTAAAAATTTTTTACAGTTAAAAAACTGTTGAAAATTTTTTCACGAACTGTGTAAAATATGCTTTTTCCAAATAAATTAAAACCGCGGATAATTTAATTAATTTATTATTTATACCTTTTTGTAATTGAAATTCTTGTAGAACGAGGAAATAAAGCCAATAAATTTCTCACTAAACACAATATGGTACACAGTCTCGAATCAACGAATTTTTTAAAGTAAAGATTAAATATTATAAGATAGTAGCTTGATCTATTTACGTTAACTAAATTGAGCATGGACTCAAAGCTAAAATCACGAAAAATTGAAACTAGGAACCGTTAGTTTTCCTACAACGCCATTTACATTACTCAGTACCCCGTGCTGTTCCTTGTAATGAATAGCACTGGATAAAACCAATATTTCACTGCACTCTATAATATTTAGATGAGTTATACCTCGTTAAGAGACAAAATAATAACACAATTTCTGTATAAACTATTGCTTCCAGAAAAAGCCAATAACAAGCGGTATTTTTGATATACTACTATGGAGAAAAAGTAATGAGACTGTATTTTTAAAAATACGCGCGCAATGAGTATCAATGTGTACATTTATTTGATAGATTGGTATGACGGTTTTGAACAGCTAATAAAAATCTTATGATATTTGCTTGGTTAGTATAAAAATTTCAGCGTCTTTTGTAGTTGTGAAAAATTTGATGCGGCTATTTTTTAATATGGCTAAATCTATTGAACAAACAATCAACATTAAATTTTGTGTAAAAAACGAAAATGCTTGTACGGACACATTAAAAATGTTAGAAAAATATTACAGTGATCAGTGTTTATCAAGACCACAAGTTTTTAAGTGGTACAAATCATTGGGTGAGGGTTGTGAAAAAGTCAAAGACAAACCTCGTTCAGGAAGGCCACCAACCTCAACTACTGATAAAAACATCAACAAAATCAAGGAGCTTGTACTTTTCAATCGTCGATTAACTCAAAGAGTCGTTTACGTGTGTCCATTCGCAAAAAACGATTCTTTGATCATTCGATTTTCAATGTATACCTAGTAATTGTCACAATAAGGCAAGATAATTCTAACAGAACTAACAGAATTGCAGCCTTGGCAACAGATGCCAAATAAACTACATTCACGTACTTAAAAGTCAAGAAATATATATTTTAGTTCTGCCTTAGTATTTAAGTACTTCAGTTCAATTATTTCGTTCAACTAAAACTGTGTATACTGGTACTTATCTGGAGTGGAATAATGTATTTCGATTGAGACTAAATCGTAGCGAAAATACATTGCCGTTCCTAGGACTTTTCGATACGATTTGGTTCAGATCATGTTACATGATTCCACTCCTAACGGAGGTTCTCGAATGGAATAAGGACACAATTTTTGGGTAATACTTTGTTGTACAAAATTGTTATCGAATTTTATTGTTTTGAGTTTATTGTCTTCCACTTATATCGGCATTGAAAGGGGTGGCAGACATTTTCTAAATGCTATTCTTTGATGTCGATTGTCCTAAGGTTATTCGGTTATCTTATGGTGTAGTTTAGGTTCACCTTTAAGGCATGCTATGTAATCTTAAGTTATATAAAAATTATGAAATACTATTGTATCTCCTTCACCAAATATAGTGTAAGGGAATTTCTGACTAAATATAAAATATAGAATAAACAAAAACAATATTTATTAATTTCTATATGAGTTTCAGTCGATTTATCATTTATATTTTAATATCTTACACCATTATTTGCACTTACTTGACTATAAACCTGTCGTTGACCCGTTCATAACAAACATTTTATTCCATATAGGTAAAACGAGAAGTACTCATAACTCTAACAGACTATATAGTATATGGTATTACGAATATGCCATAGGAATATTGGAACATGTATCTCTATATATTTATTATTTGTCTATCTATACGGAATGGACTCATCTAAATTAAAACTCATATATTCTATAAATGACTGAAATTGTTGGTCAAACTCTATAAATTATGGCAAATTACAAATTGCAGTCACAACGGAAGGATTTGAGCTTGAATTTAATTAAATCGAGTTGGTAATTATTATGCTCATAATATGCAATGCAGTAATCCAACTGTTGTTGAATTGATAGTACATTGTTGAAGGGGTTTATTTAATGAAATTAGAGAAAATAGGAAAATATCAAACAAAAATCTAATAACAGACTTAGGGAAATAAAATATGGAACAGAAGTGTTTTCATTTAAAAATTTAACTGAATATTTTTGGTAAAAGCAAAGTGTTATTATAAAATAACAGTTTTTAACATTTCGAGCCTATTTTTAGTTATATTCAGAATAATATAAGAAAAATCAGAGTGCATATCTAGAATATTTCTATAAACTAGTCCTTAGAAAAACCCGAAATATTTTCTAGAAACGTTATTCTAACTAAAATTCCAATTTCCCAGACTACAAACGCACGTTCAATATGTAAATGTTATACGAAAACTTTTAATGAGACTTTAACTTTTTAAGTTATATGACAAAGTTTCTGAAATTTATTGAAATATTTTCTTAAGAATCCTTCAAGAATATAGTTTTGTTGCTTATAAGAGTGCTTTTTTTTACTTCTGCTATTTTATTTGTATTAATTATTATATTTTCACGAAATAATTAAATTCTATAATTGAAATTTCAAAATGAAACAATTATTGGATACATTTTGTGATTTATATTTAAATATACTAACTATTACAATTGTACGGCCGAGCTACGCTTATTTCTTACTTCAGGTCTATATTTAAAAACCGATATGTCTTGATAAAAAGTGGTCTATTGCTGAAGTTTCCAAAGGAACAGTTGGGTAGAGTAAAACATACCATACAAATTGCTACAATTGATTGCCGTACACATTCGTAGCAATCGTCTAGTTACCCGGTAGGACTCATAATTGATGGATCTTATCTTAACCCGAAAATTACCGTTTTTATGTCGAATTTATTTCTTATAATACTCTGCTAACAAAATGGACAAAATTAAACTATGTTAGACTAGTGCACTTTTAAACCCCGAACAAGAAAATGAGAAATCACTTGTTTTAAAGCGAGTTGAGTTAAAACTTTTTATTAAAAAAATCGTCACCAAAGGGTTACTTATATTACGCTGACTTCAAGTTAATTGATATAATTTCTAGCCAAATAAAATGAATTATTCTCATGACTAATAATAACCCTGAAAGTAACCCTCATGGAAAAAGACTCCTTCTATGTTTTCCCGATTAATGAAAAGTTGTGTCAAGGGATATGTTGCATGTCAATTTCCACAAAGACAAAAACTTCATTTAATTTGAAAGACAATCAATTTTATTTCGTAATTTTGTATTCCTGTTATCGTATCCGACAAACGTTAGTTATTTCAAAATGTGAACGACTAAATTATAATAAATTGTGTTAATATGAATATTCTCAGAAAAAGAATACATCATTTATTATCCATTTCTGGGTTTTACATTATAGATCCTTTTGGACGAAACTGGCAAAAGAAAAAACTTGCACAATTGGATTGAGGGATTTCAGATGGATATGAAGAAAAAGTTTCTGTGAATTGTTATTCATTTGTAGTAACAAACAGATATACTTCATCTCTTGGCCTTATACAATTTGTTAAACATCAAATAAGTTTTTACCACCAATAGTGAAGGTATATACACCATTTTCATCATACTACTTTGATATGTTTATATGTATTAGTAAAAAGTCCATGCAATCCCCTTTTGTATTTATGTATATTATATATATATATAAAAATAACACATAACATCTATACTTTTGCTTCTGTTTAATAAAGTCAAGTTAGTCCGTTTATCTTAAACCTGAAGCACTAAAAATGTCACAATCCCATTAATTCAACATGGAGTTAATTAAAAAATGTGCTCCCGCAATGTGTTCAATGTCTCCGTTTATTTATTATTACACTGACTATACTACTGGCCTTGGGTCTTATCACTCTTTCCATAAGAGATTTTTAACATTCAAAAACCCGACAGAGTACATGTATATGCGTATATATAGTATTTAGTATTACAGACATTTAAGTCACCTCTTTGGTCCTTCGGCAAGAAAACAGATAAAAAAGGCAAACATAAGAATACAATAAAAAAATCTAGGTTTTCTTGTCGTTTTTTTTTTGTGTTGTGTTGTGATATCCAACATTTGAAGTCTTATCCAAAATGCCACTATATACTAGTATGTTCGAGCAGGGATCAGTTTGTTTGGGTCTTTGATAATGGGTGGGTATAGGCGGAATCAAGCTTAAAAATGGTTAAACAAAGTTGAGAAGCGATAAATTAATTAGAGACAGAGCAGAGTATCAACAACCCTATTGTGTACTCTATGATTCCTCACCATAAGGATAACAACGGCTTCATGTTACCCTCGTAAGAAGAAGATAAGAAATAAATGATCCAGGACTCTATTTTTCCCCTTTTTTAACGTTTTATTTATTTATTTATTCAGAAGGAATTTTCTTCCCAGTTTTTTTTTTTGATTTGTTTACGTTAAAAATAAAATAGGGGATGTGAAATATTCTTTATATACATATATATATATGCATATAATATCAAAGAATGAAAAAGGATACACCATCCATTCGTAAGATACGTACTTTTCAAAAACTTACTCTATTATACACTTTGAAGATTTATTTCATTTTGGAAACTTTTGCCAAGAAATTACTGAAAATGTAATTGGAAACCATCGAAATGGCACCAGTTTTTGAACTTCACAACTCCACAAAGTACGAGACACCATCATTTTCATTATAAATATTGCAAAAACAGCACATTTTGAATGTTTTTTTATTTTTATTTTTACTTCTTTTCATATATGTGGTAAGTAGAAAAACTGGATTAGGAACTCTTCCTTGAAAACTTCAACTCAGACTTCTTTTCATAAATTTCTACAATTTTCTTATGTAGTATTTTTTTTTCTTCTTCCATATGCTTTCAAGTTCAGAGTTGAAATTTGTTTCCGCTACTTGGTTATTTTATTTACTCGTGACATGTTGTACACAGCCAAATAGAAATCTTTTTTCCTTCTTTTTTTGGTAACTTAGTAACATAAAGTCCTCTTCTTTTATACTTTTTGGTAAGTCCTAAGTAAAAGTTAGTACGTCGTTTTCATCTGGTTACTTTCTCAATTAGATCACAAACGATTTGTATTTCAAACTATGTTGGATTTGAAGAAAAAAAATGTTTTTCTAGATTTTCCTTCTTTTTTTTTTAGAAAAGAAGAAACTTTTTTAGTTGATTAAAAGTTGGTTAACTTTCTTGATTCGTTAGAAATGAGATAAGTTAAAATTTCTAACAATGAAAATGTTTGTTCAAATTTTTCTTTTGGAATTTTTTGTTATGAGAAAGAGTGTGTTTAGGTGAGACTGGGTGAATTTCGTGATAGTATTTTTGTACAATTTCTAAGAAGAAAATTGTGTAGAAAATAAAAATAGATTTACAAATATTAGTAACCCAAAAATGTTTTACAATAAAAGCTATTCCGAACTTCTTTGCATTACACAAAATCTCTATTATTACCCACCAAATATACTTATCCTAACTTCCAATTAAAAAAAAAAAAACTAGTTCAATTTTAAGTAGTTCACCATTACTTGTATTTTACAGAATATTGGATGGACCAAAAAGTCATTGCATTTTTCTGTTTAAATGAAAAGTGATTTTTTTTCATCAGGAACTATATTAAACTAAATGTTGGTCATTTTATTCGAAGACCATTTTAGTTTTCCTGGCAAGTTCATTATCTCGTCACTATAGAACTACTATAGTCCATTTGCCGTCGGTATTCTCGACTGTAAAACAATAAGGGGTTAAAAAGTGCAATTGAGTAATTTAATTTAAATGAAAACTCAAACAATAAATTTCTGGTCGAAAAAGCGACACTGATTCATTTTCATAAACTTCTTTTAAACCCAAATTTACATCATTAAAGGAGTACAATGGAAGAAATTATACTGGATCATACTCGCCAAACTCTCCAAAATTTTGACGAGTGATCAAACTTATGAATGGTCTAGAGTCTAGAGTTATCCTAATGAAATACAACATATTTGCGATTAACCAATTCTCGGCTTCTGCTTGATGGTTTTTAACACTCAATTTCAATATTTTAATATTTTAAGCAATCTCTGTAATGTAGCTAAACACCGAATAATTCTATTAACGCCTTAATTTTGTTGTCATAAATGAGGCATTGAATTTTTACCTCATCGAATGGTATCTTTGCCTATTACTTTCTTAAGATAATCAACAATATCAAACATTTTCAGTGAAATTCTATAGTCAAAGTTTTAAACCATTTGAAAGCCATTAGATATTAGACACGTTGAATAAACAAACTGCAAATTGAAGAGGTACAAAGGGACTAATAAAAGATCCATCCCTAAACTATTTTTGGCAGCGATTCTTAGTAATTTTATATAAAGATTTTTTGAATAAATTCATCTAAATTAATTTATGGATTCTCTTTCATTCGTAAAAGATATGTTAAGTTATTACCATTATAAAATTTGTCATTGACAATTATTGCACAAAAAAGACCCAACACCCAAGAACGTTTGTTAAACAAAAACTAAATTTTTCTTTTTTGGAAATACAAGAAAAACTTCATTGAAATGAATAAAAACCAAAGACTTGTTGTTTTTTTTCTATAAATCCTCGAAGACAATTGTATTTCGCAAATGTAATGTCTTCATAGATAAAACGAATGACAATTCTGGAAAGGATAAGACAATTTCTTTCATTTCATTACACGTTCTGAAGACAACTCTATATATTTACTAGAACTAGTAATATAAAATAATTTCTCTATGTGTGGTGTAATTTTTTGGAAATTCACATTTTCTTCTATAGCCTTGTATAATATACTAACTAAAACTATTAAACTAACTGTACACCCATTCGGGTTGGTTGGGATTTTTATATGCATTCATCTATTAGCAAGTCATATAAGGATCTAGAATTGTTGAACTCCTTCTTTTTATTTCACAATTCCAACCCAACAAATGAAACTTCCGACAATGTTATCGCTCTTTCAATTTGATTCAGCTCTAATTAATTACGTAGTAGAGCTAATTGCTTGAGACTTAGACTTCGGGAAAAAAAGTCATTTCAGTCTGTCTTACTGTCTCTGCATATATATAAAGCCTGTGTAAGATTTTTCACTGTTCCCACAATTTTATTTTCCCTTAATAAAAATTTCTATTATTTTTTTTCTTCTTATTATTTTTAATACGATAGTATTTTTATCTTTTTGTATATAATGAAAGTTTTTCGCTTATCTTCTAAAGAAAATTGTGGTCGATTTACTAATTTTCGCGTAGACAAATTTTTCTTTTTTTTTGTTGGTCGGGCTTTCTTTTTTTGTAGCCTTTCTAAGTTATTTATCTTTCGTTATAACAATAAAAGAAAAAAAGAAAAACGTGCTAATTGTCTTTTTCATTGTTAAGAAAACATTTTTAGATAATATATCTAAAATAAATGCCACTAAAATAAATTTGCATTAATTGACTTTTTTTCTTTTTTTTTTTGGTTCTATCAAGATGTATTTGAAAATTTCAAGATAGAAATCCTTGCTTTATATTTTCTTTTTTCCAGAACGATTTGTATATAGCTAATTAGTCCCCTTTAAATAGAAAATTTGAAAATATTTTTCTTTTGAAAGTTTGAATATTTTCCGAACCAACAACAAAAAAGCGAACTTTAATAAATCACAAAACTTTAATAAATCAGTTTAAAAAGGTATATAATATTTTCGGTTTTAGCTTTCTTTTTGATACATTATTTGTTACAAATCACTGAGAATCAAGATTGAAGTTAATTACATTGATTCCATGTAACTTGTCAAATTAAATTCGCCTTGAGGGTGATTTCATTTGTCTTTTATATATATAAATACATATATATACATCTAATATCACCAAACAAGAATAGAGTAAAACCATTTTCACTGTCATCCCCACTAGCACTATTACAACCAATATAGAGAGTGTAAAATAGATTTTATAGATACTGTTGAAGTCTTAAAAAGGATATTTATTGCTATTGTCGCGTACTTTAAAGTGTATAGTGTTTAAGGTTGTAACAAATGAAAATCTATATAGAAGAAAGAAAGAACTTTCTAACTTTTCATTATCTTTAACAAATTTTCACAAAGAAGCAAGAAGAAAAAAAAAGTTAAAGACAAGACAAAGTCAATTCTACTTTATATTTTCTGAAATGGGGAAATTCAATAAAAATTTATAAAGACATGACTGTGAATGATATTTTCCGCGAAAAGAAAAGTTTCGTTTTTTTTGTCTTGTGGAATATTTAAAATTCGATAGTTTTGTAAAAAGAACTTTTTTTCTTTTAAATTTGATTTCGAATACTTTTTTTAAAGGCTAATATAAATCAAATTAAATTTAAATGAAATCAGTGACATGTACCCAATTATGATCGATATCTACGAAAATGGAAGAAAAAATATCATTTGGTTGAGATCTTGTACGTATATCGAAACCGGCATTAAATCGAATTACATCGAACTTCTTTTGCTAAATTTCATTCAAATTGCTTCACAAATGATATCATGTGTTGTGAGTAAACCAAAAAAGAGATTTTTGGGCCGAAAAATGATCGTACAATAAATTTCTTACCTAGAATTGAAAATTTGCTAATTTCACTCATAATTATGAATAATCTTCTCCCATATTTATAAAAATTGAGTTATTTCCAATAGAATCCTATCATGTCTGTTTTAAAATTCACTCAGTTAACTGTATAGGCTACATTTATTATCCCCTACATACGGCTGACAAATATAAAGGACTGGAAACTACTATAATTGATAACATTTATCGAGGGTGTTACAAATATGCAAGTCTATGAATGGCAACTTCAAAAGTAATCAAAATATCCAGTAAAAGTGCTTCTGTTTCAATGGAACACTTTAAAATATTGAAAATACTGATAAGATCACGTAATTTTGCTTTTAAATATAAAAATTTTAATTGTTTATATTGCAAATGCATTTTAACTTAATAAAAAAAAATGTTCTTTTTTAATAGGTTCCTACATGAAAAAATGAAACGTCCAAAATGTACTTCAATTCCGTTTTTAGTCCAAATTTTATACAGTACTCACTTCAAATATTATGAACCATAAAAAAAAAACATCTTTAAATACCAATTTAAGTCCATTTAAATTTCATCTGTTCTCTCATTTAAAACTTCTAATAATATTAAAAATAAATATTGTAATGTAAAAGATCGCAAAATAATGATACAGAAATAAACCAAAATACACTCCAAACACATTACACTGGAAGATTTTCTTTATTTCATATTTTACAAATCATACAACTCCTAACTCCTGATTCGTATTTAGGCCTTTTTTTTATATAAATCCGAAATTTTTACATATAGTTACATTTAAATCGTATCTAAATCTGTGCATTTGCAGACAATACACACAGGAAATTTATGAAGTTTTTAGCTAGTTGTGACAACTGACTTTTAGTTGTGACAATTGAATTCTAGTTGCAAAAACTGAAAATTTGACAACTAAACTTCAGTTGTCTAAGCTCGCTTAAAACTTCATAATTTTTCTGTTTTCAATTAGAACAGACAAACAGTTATCCAAATTGTTTTTAAAACATTGTCTTTTTTACTGACACAAAACTTTACTCTTATATTATGGTAAAAGAAAAACGAGAAAAAACCCTACCCCAAACCTCCATATTACCAAATAAGTAAAAAGTTCATTGAAGCGAAAGCTGCGAAAATACTAAAATCGACCAAAAAACGTTTATTTATAGGGTCGTCAAAAAACGCAGATACACCGTGGATAAATAGTCCTATTCTATAGCGCAAGTAAAAGCTTATACGAAAAATTAGGTATAGTATAGTTAAGGTAGTAGTATTGGACTGAAAATGTCTATAAAATTTATCGACAGGATAAAAATTTACGACCCTGCTTGTTAAATGAGCCAAAAGTAATTCGCATATAGACTTGAGAATATTTTGAGCCTATGGAAGGCATAAAGTCACTTGAAAAATGAAAATTTCTTTTGGTTTTTATTTTAGATACTATCAGAAAATTCCCGAAAATATGAAGAAAATAATGGCTTCAAATCAAAGTCATACTTCAAGCAGATTGTGCAGACTTTTTTTTTCATTTTCTAAATTATCCTTATCAAATTATAACCACAAAATCGAGAATTATTGATATTTTAGTTTTAAAATTATTCGAATGGAATATATTTTATAAATTATGAAATTTTAAATTATTAGTATAAAGTTTTTAGAACGTAGAAATTTTTATTTTCAATTTTATGTCTTAGATTTGTTTCTATATTTATCCGACGTTTTTATGAAGAGAATGTAAACCATTATCGCTATTCAAGCATTGTACTATATAGAGAGGTCTTCTAATGACATTTTCATTAGTTACTTAGGCTTAAAAGAATCGCATTTCATTACTGTTAATAATGAAACCTTCAAAAAAAAAATTATAGATTAGTATTATTGGAACATATTTTTCATCTGAAAAAATAAGAAAGAAAAATTATCCTTGGATATATCAGAAACTAATAACCGCCCATTAGATACATATTAAATGGAAAAAGATTGTTAGATTATATATTTTTTAACTTCTAGATATTGGAATGAACTTCTTCTAATCAAAAACAAAACAAAAATTGGAAAAACAAAACCCATATAACAAGAAAATATGAAATCAATCATAGTAGATGAGCGTAGACAACTTTACGAAAGATATTAAACAAATCCTTGAGAAGATACACTTTTCTTTAGTTCACATTTTACTTTTGGGTATGTCAAAACTTTTTTTATAACTATTACGAATATTTCTCCTGTTCCTTAAATCTATCTAAAAGTATAGGGTGACCTAACAGTGACTAAATTAAATTCAATCAATTGGATCATTATCTCAATACTTCTGTCAAGGCAAATAGATACAATTTAAAGCTCACATATTCAATAGAAATTTTTTGTTGGGCTGAATGTAAATATTACTGAATGTTGGTCGAACACATAAAAATAGGACAAAAAATAGTCACAATATTTTAGATTAGACTTCAAAAAGGCTGCAGACAAACTTCAACTGAGCTGCATGCGGCCGTGTCCGTGTTAGGACACTTCTGATTTAAAGAAAGTCAAAGTATAATTTAAGGTTTGTTCGATTTTTAATAAAAAAAATGAAATTTGGGCAACGTGATTTTATACGCAGCAAAATCTTGAAACTTTCAGCTAGTTATGACAACTGAAACTTGATTATCAAAACTGAGTTTTCAATTCTCACAACAAAAAATTCAGAACTGGCTAAAAGCTTTATGATTTTTCTGCGTGTAATAATCTAAATGGATTCATCGAAATACCCATTCAAATAGTCAAATTTGAATTCAGCACTTAATAGCAAGGACAGTGCACAGTACTAGATCCTATTGAACCTATTGCTTAACTTGCTATTGACTTTAATAAATCCAAACCCATCCTGTATATATATTTTATACATTCCAATATGAATTTCAGATTAAAGAGAATTCTTTCTTTTGATGGGTAACATACGGTGTGATTTCATACTGTGTTATCATTAGTGTTCTTCATAGAATTACGACATGGTACCAAACAAAAACCATCTAAGTTATATAGCCATATAATTTTGTATGTTTGTTAAAATCACAAAACTCTAAAAGAAAGTAAAATAATGAAATTACTTTCTGTGTGATTTCTTGTTTAAGAAAATATATAAGTATAAAGTGATGATAACATATCGACTGGAGTAATATAAGAAAAAAAAAAAAGAGCCATTAGTAGCAGGTGCTTTATTCTTATATAGCAATCATCAAGAAAGCCGGAGTTAACCAAAACAGTGGGTTTAACATTTGTCTGATTTTTCCTTTTTGCATTTAATATCTTGTTAACTTTTTTGAAGAAATACACAAGTCATACATCAGAAATTTTCTTCTATGTTGGGATTTTTAAATTTAGATTAATACTATTTGTTCTACAAACTGTTAAAGTATATATGTATATACATTATTCTCAGAACTATGTTTACCAACTATGTTTTACAACAAATTAACTATTATATTATTTCATAAAAAAAACATTGGATATTATATTCGATTTCCTTTATATATTATCAGGAAATGAAATTTCAGCGAAATACTTTTCCATATTTATACCAAAACCAATATAATAGAAATTAATGGTTATGAGGATTTGGTGAACCAAATTGTTCAAAATATCTTACTTTATTAACTTTTTTCTAAAAATTGATTTCACCCCAAATATTCTCTCACATACAACTTACAGAAATTGTTTTTCCATGAATTCACAAATAAGAATTATAAGATCTAACTTCTAACATGCTAACTGTTGACTTTCTGTGAATAAGACTAATGTTATTGGTCCTAATCCTAGTGGAAAAGTTCTAGATTACTTACGAAAAGTATAATAATAACAGGAAAATTAGGTTATTCACTAAGTTCTAGGAGAAATTGATTATCTAATTTGTTCGAATATTTCGAAATTTAAAATTATTTATTTTTAAACAAATTCAAAAAGATTTCATATTTTGGTTTATATAAATTTAACATTTTAGTTCATCAAATTAATACTATTGCACTATATTTATAGCAAGGATTCCACGACTTTTCATGATAAAAGAGGAGTCAGGAACTTTCCTGTAAAAACACAAAACACCAAATACGTTATATTATTCGATAAATTAAAATAAAACAATACTGGCCTTCAGTGGTTTTGTAAAAAGTGTCGCCCGCTCTCTCTAAGAGTGTTTTGTTATTAAAAATTCAAACACTCAATAAATCATTTAAGATTTAACATTCTTAGGGTTAAATTACTTGAGATAAATGATCTTTTTGCTTCACAATCCCAAGTGTTTCATGATACCATGCAGCTCACTGAGCCGACTGAGACTAATTCAGAAACTCCTATTCCTGCTGACTGTCCAATTCCTAGGCGTAACCCAGTGAGTTCTACTAAAACCAAAATTGCTTCATAGTATGGTATTAGTTGCAAAAATAATACAATTCCGGGCAATAATATTATTAACAATCATAATAATAATAATAATGATAATAATAACAATAAGAAGATGAATAAGAAGAACGAACAGCATATCATTGATAGTATCTCCGACAGTCGGTCCGTCCTTCCTAGACCAGGCAATTCTTTGGTGGCTGAAATACACACTACTGCAGTTCTAAAAACTGTACCGGCCCCTAAAAAACTTTTTCTCTCGCGTCTAGATCCTTTGACAACCGCAAATGAAATTCTTCTTTACTTAAAATCTAAGAATATTGAAACTGCTGTCATTAAATCTGAGAAAATCAGTAAGGTGTCCAGCCATGTTTCATCTTTCAAAATTACTGTGCCCCCATACATGTTCTCGACCCTAATTTCCCATTAACTTTGGCCACAAGCGGCCTTTGTCAAGGAATTCCGGCGTATGAAAGGGGCGGGCGTGTTTAGAATTGTTTCAAAAAACGATCAGATCTGTCTCTCTACTACCAGAATGTAAGGGGACTTAGAACTGAAACGCGTGAGCTATTGCTCACTACCATTTCTTCGGAATACGATGTCATAATTCTCACCGAAACATGGCTCAATTGCAGTTTCCACAATAATGAGCTGTTCTCCTCTAGCTATGAGGTTTTTCGAAAGGATCGTTTTACAACAGATTTGAAGACGCTTGGAGGAGGTGTTCTAATAGCCGTCCGTACTAAATTTGAAAGTTCTTTGATTAATTTTCCAAATTGCGAAGATCTGGAGTTAATCGGCGTTAAAATAAAATTACCACAAAAAAGCATTTATGTCGTGAATTGCTATATTCCACTCAATAGTACTGAGGTGAATTACCAATTGCCAGCTATCGCGATTACATTGATTTCCGATATCATTGAACCTACAGGTGATATCATACTCCTTGGTGATTTTAATCTTCCGGGTGTGCATTGGTCTTGCCCGAGCGATGCGCCTCTACATACAGTGACTAGCATTACAAATTTGGGAGTGATTTGTGAGAGTGAACTTAACTTCAAGCTACATATTAATTCACCTGTTCATAGAGCTAACTCTACATTAGGCTTTGTTAAAAGATGGTCTAGGGAGTTCTCGGACTTTCATATAATTAAAGCACTCTTCATTACCTTGGTTAGACCTATTTTGGAATATGCCAGTCAAATATGGTCTCCCTACCATAAAAGTCTAACTACCCCCTTACTGTGATAGGTTAGAACTGATTGACCTACAATCGTTAGAAAAGCGTCGTCAGGTGGCTGATATTGTTTTTGTCCATCAAATTTTCAATGGTGCTATTAATGTTCCTTTACTATTAGAAAAGATGCCGCTAAATATTAATGTACGTTCCTTAAGATCAGTTGACTTATTTAAAGTTATGCATCACAGAATGGATTACGGGAAAAAGACCCAATTTCTCGAATGCTACGTGCAGTTAATATTGCATAAATGCTTTTATTTTCGAATTCTGCTTTAGTGAAATGAATTTAAAGAAACTCTTATATAATTCTGACGCTTGAAGTAAGCAGTTTAAAAAAAAATTAAAAAAAAAAAATTTCTTGCCATTATTACAATGCCGTGACCAGGATTCGAACCTGGGTTACTACGGCCACAACGTAGGGTCCTAACCACTAGACGATCACGGCTATTGGAAAGCTTAAATATAAAATTTATAATTTAAATCAGAAATATTGTTAAAACTGGAGCAATTTTAATGGTCAAATGAACATGAGAATAACAAAAGTGAAAGTAATAAAAACTACTTTCATGATAAATTTTTTTTTTACATTCCAAAATAAGCTTAGGTTCAGATAGGTGTTTTCGTTGTGTAGTGGTTATCACATCCGCCTAACACGCGGAAGGTCCCCGGTTCGATCCCGGGCGAAAACAAATTTGTACTAAATTTTTTTAATTTTCATAAATAAAATCTAACCACATTTTGTTTTTTTTTTTGCCTTTTTACAGGTTCTTAAACATATTTAAGATTTGACATTTCGAGAAATTCCAAGAATAAGTTTCTTCGCATTCATACAAAGTATATTTACATGCATTCTCGAAGTTGAGCTCAAGAAGTATATAAGGTGGAAACACCGATAGAACAGTACATAGTTCAAATTCAGAATTTGATCAGTGATGGTCAAAGAAATTTTAGAAAGCTATTACAACAGTGATTTGATAAATATGTGAATTAATTAGTAATTGTTGGAAATAGTGATTGTATATTATAAATAATCTGTGATAAATTAATTTCGTAATAATCAATTATTGATAGACGAATTTTTTTAAGACTAATTGTTAATGCAGAAATAATTGTAAATAAAGTTTATACACCGAATTCAAATAAATAAAAAGTGTTATCATTTTATAACATCGAACCAGAGGCGTAGCACGTAACACTATTTATTTTTTAATGACATATCTTGTTTTTGTATAATAATCATTAAAATTGTGACTAGAGAATAAATGGGAATCCTAAGTGATTGACATAATCTAATACTATCTAATCCATTTGGACATTTTTACAAGCAGCAGCTTGCAAAAAAAACACACAACTTTGGGCGGTTTCGGAAAAGATTTGGCTCGTGAACCGTTTAAGCTAAGACATTTTTACTACCGCGCACGTCAAACAGGTATCTAAGAAAATTGTAAATAAATCTTTAAACGCATTTATCTAACAACTACTTTCGTTTTTTAAGTTATCTTTAAGCTAACGAAAGACCATATTATTGTAGCTCAAATGGGAAAAGAGCTATCGTGTTGCTTTTTTTTGCACTCACGCAGAACTTTGAAATAGCTGTCGAGTTCTTAGCACCTATTATAGTATCTACTATAGTTTATTATAGTGTTTTTGTTGGATGTGAAGAGGAACCTAAATATATTGGAAATAGGTAACAATGCTGTGGTGAATTATGTTTCCGAAAAGTGCTTTTAAGATCAAAAGCACCTTAACTGATAATGAGCTTTTCAACTTAAGGTGCCTTGGTTGGTTCTGGTCTACACTTTGAATTGATCTAATTAATTATATGAAAGGTTATTGGACTTGAACCACAATTGTGAAATATGGATTTTTAATATATTGCAATTTTAATTAATAAGCATAAAATCTGTATTTCGCAATTAAAAATATTTAACGGAAATTAACGGCACGTTTCAAGAACATAATTCTTGATTTAAGTTAGTTGATGATCAGCCACCAAGAGGTGAAGTCGGTTAGTTAAACAAGTTAAAATATCATAAGTAAAGTGTAAATTGTAAAGTGAATAAATAACATAAGTTAAACTCAAAACTAGTGTTTTAAATATTCCTACTACTACACCACACGACAACAATGCATATCTTTCCTACATCTTTCTTCAAAATAATTTAAAATGAATTCAAAGTGAATATGAACAATAAAGGGTGATTTTTAAGGCGTTTGGTTTTTAATTAAAAAAAAAAAAAAACAGAAAAATATAAAAAGTATATGAAATTTAAATTTAAATTGATAAATCAATTCTTGCCATTTACTTTTTAAAGATTATTTCATGTAAATGTTGACCGCGACTACGTTTTAAGTGGTCCATTTGAGCAGTCCATTTTTGAAGCACTTTTTCGAGCATTTCGGCTGGTATTTCGCTAATAACATGAGTAATGTTGGTTTACAATTCCTTGATTGTACCCGCCTTATCCACGTAGACTTTGGACTATACACAGCCCCAAAGGAAAAAGTCTAGAGGTGTAATATCACACGATCTAGGCGGCCAATTTATCGGTCCTTAGCGCTGTTAACTGATCACCGAATTGTTCTCGTAATAAAGCCATGGTTTCACGGGCTGTGTCAAGTAGCGCCGTATTGTTGGTACCAAATATCTTGGAGATCACGAGCTTCAATTTGACGTAGCAAATAGTCCATTATCATGGCACGATAACGGGTGCCATTGACGGCCATTCTGATTTTTGAACAAATATGGACTGATGATTGCACCAGCCCATAAACCACATGAAACCGTGCATTTCTCTGGATGTAACGGTATCTCTCGATACTCTTCGGCTTGTTCATCAGCTCGAATACGGCATTTTTGCCTCATCTCATCGCTAAACATTAAGCTCAAAACTCTACAATTTGGAGACAATATGCGAGTGTAAGTCTTTCCATGATGAAATGGTAATGCTATCTGAGCATGTTTGACTTTAACACATGTCACGAATCACGGCCGAAATGTCAATAAGACAACTCTGAAAAACCAAATGCCTAAAAAATCACCCGTTATAACGAATTGAGAGGAACGTGATTCGAACGTTTCCCTAATTGTAGTAGCTGGAACTTAATATAAGACAATGAAAAATAATATTGTACATACTGTCTCAATGGCTCCTAATTTTAATCTACCAAAAAAGAAAAAAATTAAAAAGGACTTTTTCCTATAATCAATAACTTTATTTATTTTTGAAAATTTTTATAGTAAAACTTTTCAAATGAATTTTCAATAAAAATGAAATGAAATTATTATTATTAGAATTAGTATTATAGTCATGTTAACAAAAGTTTTGATAAGTTTTAAGATTTCCTTTCAAAAAAAAAGAAAAAAACTAAATCAAAATATAAAACATATTTCTTTTAATTTCTTTTTCGGAAAAGGAAAATTTTATTTTAAAAACTTCAAAAAAAAAAGTTCCCAATTCTTATTCTTCATTTTCCTCAAGCAAAAAAAAAACTTTCTATTAAGTTTCCTTTTACACACTCCTAAAACTTTTTATTCGTATTTCAATTTTATCCAAAAAATATATAAATATATAAAATCTATTTCACTCGTTCCGAAACTATTACTCAAATTTATATAACGAGAATTCGAATCAGAATTTTCGTTAAGTACTCATAAAAATTTTCTTTTTTTTTTCTCTCAATTGAATTGAATTCGGATAAAAGAAAATTGTTTATCATATGATTGAGAAAGTTTTTCTTTTAAAATTTTTACTAAGAATAAGAAATAACAAAAACTGTTTTTGAATCTTCAATTGAAATATATTTTTTGGCTAACATACTTAGAGTACAGGATAAAACAAAATTCACTTTCAAGTGTGTTAAGGATTATATAAAGAAATTGTATAATACTAATTCTTTCGTTAGAACCTTAGAGACCCGTCGTTTTGTAGGTCAATACAATTTTGTATAGTTCATATTAAATGCTTATCTAAAGTCTAATTTTCAGTCGAACTTTTTAGGACGTTACTTAGATAGAAGAGAGTTTTGAGAAGTCTTCTTAGGCATGCAATTTTCATTTCTGTCAGAAGTGTGAACAATGAAAGTTTTTCAAAAATTGAAAAGCCAAACTAATTAAAATTGTTAAAATTATTAAAATTAAAATATTTAGTTCGGCAATTATACCAGAAATTCCAATGAAACTTTAATGAAAATTCTACGAAAATTGCCTGCAATTTAAGTCTGATTTTTTAACATTATGCATTATACATAGTTACATGTATAATACACCTATACCTTGCTATAAGGTCGCTTTTTATACGGCATTTCGCTATAATGAGCTTATTAATTAATGTTTTGTTATACGGCCTAAAAACATGCTGTACATACTGTTGGCGACCTCCTGTTTAGTTTCAGCTTCTCCCTTTAGGCCACAAAAAATTATTAATTCGTTATACGGCTTTCCGCTTTACGGCCAACTTCTCCAGAACGTATCTAGGCCGTAAAGCGAGGTATGGCTGAATTTTATAATGAGTTGTCACTTTCTAAACAAAGCTGTTTAATTTCCAAAAAGACAAATCCGATTCTTAAAACGTCTAATCATAGCTTTCCCTTTTCTACTGTTCATTAGAGCGTTCTAAGTTGCTAGAAGACAAAGCTACATCTTTACAGAATCGATTGAAAATATAGCACAAGTCATTTAACTTAGATGAATTTTAGACCGGTGAAGCCAGGTAAACTTCTTCCAACTTTGAATTTCATTTCATCAATTTACATTTTTAGTTTTAGTACTGAAATCCATTAATGTTGATGCGTTTTCTCAATGATAATGTAGTTCAGTTAGTTTCCTAATTGAAATATTAATACATATCCATATCTTGCCCACCCTGTAGAATAAATAGGATGTACAAATCATAAATCTATGGTCATAAAATTGATATATTTTGATTATTGACTACCGAAAATGTTGTTTATCAAACTATTTGAAGAAGAAGTAGAAAAAAAAATATTTTGAAAAGCAAAATGAAAATAGATATTAATAAAAATATATTTCCATTGATATGTGGAACTTGTTTTCAAATCGAAGGAAATATGTTTTATGAAAACTTGATCGTAAATCTTGTTTTCCAATCAACGAGATGAGTTTTTATTTATATCAATCTAAATGATCCATATTAATATGTTGATTTGAATTTTGTTTAAGCACTTTGATATTAAAAAGGAGGATGAAGATGTCTCAATTGATTTGAAGATAAAAGATTCTATAGTGTAGCACCATTATAAGTAGTTACTGATTTCATAATAAATTGTGAAATTATTATGAAATATTATATTACGAAATACTACATGGTGTCCACGAAGCAATTTTTAAGTGCTAAATATGAATTTAGATATTTGAACAACAAAACCCTCGTAGTTGTATAATTTTAGTAAATATTCTTACTTTATCTCAGGCATTTTAAAAATTGTACGAATTGTACAATTAAACTTTGGACCGAAACTGGAGATTTCATATCACTTGTTTTCATACAAAAGTATGCAGGAGAAATGGTCACTATTTTACATTCTCGCTCGCTTACTCAAAATGATGGTAGCCCAAGTTTTCCAAGTTTCGGAAATATCGACTCGCCGCTCAACCAATACGATATAATAATTTAACTTGGTTTCCCCTCAATTGGCAATTAAAATTTGCGTTGTTTTTATTTTCCATATAAATAAACCCAAGTTTCATATTCCCCTCTGTCGGCTCACGTGAGACAGAAAATTAATATCTCTAGTGAATATAACTCTATGGTTGAATCATATCAACTTCATAATTCTATGTATTAATAAATACTTTTTTAAAATTTGTTTGTTGAATTATCCCATCAACTTGAAAGAAAATGATCAAATGCTTAATAAAGAGAGCAATAATATGAAATGTTCAAACATTGCTTCATTTCCTTCATGGCTTCTTCAAAAAACAAAATTTACTGAAAATGAATTCAATTTTACTTAAAGATGGCTAAAAGTATTAAAAGAATGCATTGTCATCGTGTTCTAAGCTATTGAGCTAAAAGTTTCAAATGTCTAGCTAGTCGGGAAGTTAGTTAAAAATCGATTGTAACATTTGTACTGGACAAACAAACAAACAAGCAGAAAGCGAGTTAATAAAAACGTGGTAATATAATAAATGGGATTTAATTAAAATCACATCATAACGAAGAAAAGTTCTGAAATTAAGTGAACGGAAATATATGTATAGCCTACTATTGTTGAGAAAATGTGCTCTAAAATTTAACTCTCTTTGCCCGTCGACATATACTTGTGAATGTTTGTTTTCCAATATGAATTACTTAAAATCAAAGTACCGATCAAGCCTCCCTGATACTCATTTAGATCAATGCCTGCGAACTCGGAATTCAACTTACATATGTGGCACATAACAACGAGCTGGACTCAGATTTACAATGTCAAAAATCGCATTAATTATCGATTTTATCGATTTGAATTTAGTATATTGGTATTAAATAAATTTATTTGCTAATATTATCCTACTTTATTTTAATCAAATTTCAGGAAAATATATTATTTTATTTAAACAAATATTTTATTATGACTAATATTGTTTCTTTTTTCTTCCATTTTTTAAAAATTAATTTACAAATGAATTTTGATGTTGTTTACAATAATTTTTTTTTGGTCGTTTCCAGCACATGTAATGAGTGGAAAACGATAAATTTATAAAATATCCTAAAACAGTACATGAATATCCGGAATCACCTAAAGCGTTTATCTTCGACCCAAATCAAAAATAAAAAGAAAAATTTTTCTTTTTTTCTACAATATTTATTTTATTTCCTATTGATTTCTGATCTGAGGACGATTTACTGATTTAATAATAAAAAAAAAAAAGAAAGAAAAAAGAAATGTATAAAATGTTATGCCCGAATATAACAGAAAAGAGGCCAAAAATTCTGTTTACTTTCATTTTTAGTAGAAATTTTTTTTTAGTCCTGTGAATTTTCCCAAACAAACAAAAAACAACAGAAACCATTTTTAGAGGATGTTTACGGAAGCTTTTCATTAAGTACATAAATTATTTGCTTTCATTTTATTTGTTAGTGCTTTTCTTTTTCCTATTTCCTAAAAAATTTTAATACATTTAACTTTCTTGTTTGTGGGCTCTAGGAACTTTAATTCGAGAAGGTTTTAGATTTCCAAAAAACCAAAAAAAAAAAAATATTGTTTTCTTATGAAACTTTCATATTATTAAAAACATTAATTCTAAAATTAGAAATTCTTCTTGGAATATCAAATGTAAATAAAATAGATATGAATATGATGGAATGGTTTTCCAAAGAACTATTTTTAAGTTGTTATATATATATGTATGTGAAAAGTTACACCGTCCACACAAAAACCTATATTTCCTTTTTAGAACGGAATTTCCATTTGGTTTATAGAACAAATATTTGACATACTCCGGGAACCAAAAGACTATATGGGATCCTCCACAAACAAATTTCCATTTCAGTTTTATGCTTCTATTTCTGTTTCTGTCTTTTTATCGTTTTAACTGTATCCGGGTTGAAAATTTTGACATTTCATATTATTTCAATGGTATATAAAAAACTATAAACCATGAGTAAATGGTTTGCGGTGTAAATTTCTGCACTTCACTATAATTTACAAAAGGATAGAAGAATTTTCCAAAATTTCACAACAATGAAAAATATTTTGCATAACTGGACCAAATCGGTAACATACATACATATGTATATGTAACTCTGGCATTCTATAATCATATTCCATTTGATTACTATTTTTGCGATTAATATTTGCCACACTGTAAATGGAATTTGTTCAGCTGCTGGGATAAAGATTCCATATATACTATATCCAAAAATATATGATAGGCTGCGGAAACAGAGAAATATTTATAGTTCATGTAGTCTCGGGATATTACAAATTTCAAGGACGGATGGTCTCTTTAAAATTATTGAAAGTTACAAGTAAAATGAAATTAGATATGACCGGCTGGGGAATGCATAATATACTATAGAGTATGTGTCCTGTTTCATAAAAGGATGAACTATATGTTTCATTCCTTTAGGTACTACAATACTATGTAAATGTACGCATAAATATGGTATGCTTTACTACAATAGTATATCTATACTTTGTCGAGAAGAGTTATGCTATTAATTTTGCTTTATGGTAAAATAGTTTGTAATATGTTTTGGGCAACTATGCAATAATGAACTAAATTAGAAATACAAGACACAAATTATACGAAAAACAAATTTATTGTATCATTAAATGTCTACAAAAGAAAAATTAAAATTTATGAAATTGATTTTTATAAAATCAGGTATTTTAATTGTGTGAAGCCGTCTTAGTGAAGCCAGCCTTTAAACACCGTCTATGGACTGTTGTCAATTTTAGCTAAGTTTTAATAATATATAAATTAAATGAGTTTCGGTTGATTGTGGCTTAATGTTGCCTTAACATGTTCGCGGACGGACTAAATACACATATGAGCACCCTCCGTAAATGCAATTTTAATGTTTGATAGATGAAATCGGACAAGAGGTTTTTGATACATCTTACTAGTAAACATTAAAAATATAAAAAAAAAGAATAACTGCATTAGCAGTGCTGTCTTATACTCACTCTTTTGACCATTGAGAAAGTCAGTTACTGCAAAAGCAGTGGTGTACATTATTTAGCTGCCAGGCAGTATAAATTAGGTAGTTTTGGATCTAGAAGAAATATCGGATTGTTTCCCACCATATATTTCTAAATTAAAAATAAACCTATTTCGATCGCATCGTTCGAAAAACTTTATACAATATTTACATTTCTTATTTTTTATATATTGCCTGAAATGTAAACTTCCACGAAACAGCAGAAGGGATTCATTCATCCAGCGAGAGGCCTATATTCGGACTGTACGCACGTTGGCTGCTCCTTTTAAACTCTTCCACAAATGAAGAAACTTCAGCAAGATTTTTATCATCAATATTAGGATTTCCATTCAAATTGCACAATATTTGTTGAAATCTACGACCAGACATAGTATGATTAAAAATTGGATGCCAATATTAAGAATAGAAAAGATAGTAGACGGATTCTTGTATGCACAGTGAAAGTAGATTAGATAAAACATTTTATATATAAATTTCTTACTGTACTCATTATGGGTCAAGTTGGTCAGTGGTGACCCATCAGAACATACTGCATATACTGCATATGCAGTAGCCGTCCGCGAACATGTTTAAACTAAAATAATTTGCTTGTTCACATATAGTCCATATCTAACCTAATATTATAAAGAGGAAAGATTGGTATTTTTGTATGTATGTTTGTAACGAATAAACTCAAAAACTACTGGACCGATTTCAAAAATTCTTTCACCATTAGAATGCTACATTATCCCTGAGTAACATAGGCAGTAATTGCAATGTCGTTTTCATGTTAAACCTTTTCGTTAATAATCACAAGAAATGTATTGCGCTGAGCCTAAACTGTTGTATAGTGAAGGACACTTTATGAGTTATATTAGTTCCTATTATACATGCTGTGCCTTCTTAATACCCATTTTAGTTCCAAAGATATAAAGCATTTTCCGTTTTGAATCAGATGACCGTTACAAAAAATATATATATAGTTTAAAGGGACTATAAGTTACCTTATTACGTATATTTCTAAAGTCTATTAAGAAATTTTGCACCAGAGCCTACAGGGATTACAGATTACAGATTACATGCTAGGGTATTCATGTATCGCGGCCTTAAGGTCTATTGCACCCCCTTTTCTTCGGTACAGTAGTTTGGTTAGACTCCCATTCTAAAGCACATTCTCCAGACCTATTTCTCTTAGAAGGGGCCATGTTCAAAACATATTTTGACTTATTAGTTTGCAAAATTTGTCACATATGATAGAATCAAAAATATTATATAATCAAATATTTTGAGTCAATTTAAAATCGTAAAAAGTGCGTTAATATATTTATTCTTTGATTGTTAAGCGTAAGTAAAATGTCTGTAAGGTTTCCATAAGAATATATAACCTCAAAAAAATCGTACCCGCTTTTTTTCTTGAGAGAGATTATCACGTGAAATTTTTCATTCGTATTCAAATAGAATACTAAAATAAAAAGAATTTTCACACAACATAAATATCATGAAAAATTTCCATCGAATTTTCCAACCAAAATGTTGAAAATTATGAGTTTATAATAAATATAGAAAAAAAACAACGAAATTTTGTAATTTAATATTATTTTTTTTTTGGTGGAAAAGGAAAATAAATTAATTATCTAAAAATAAAAATAAAGACGAAATTATATTTATTTTAATTTATCGTCGAATCCAACGCTAATTGGTTGAAATTAATGTGGATTATTACCTTAAAGTGATTAAACCCCTGAATTTTTGGTAAATTATATAATTCCAAGTATTTTATCAATTGCCTGGCATTATTCAATTAATTAAATGAATCCGTATAAAAACTTGAATACGATTTTGTTAGAACCTTTGTTAGAACGCAAATATTTAATTATTATATTATTAAAACTTTTTTAATAGAAAAATTTCTACATATTCATAAAACTTTATTTGAAGTTATTTTAGATTCCATAAAAATGAATGCTTTTGATTGATTAGGGATATTAAGTCTATAGCGTTACACTTAAACATAGATTAACGCGGTTTACCATATTTCTCTGACATTTAACAAGTATACAAATAGGATTAGTGCGAAAGAACTGATCTGGTAAATTCATGACAGCCAACCCGTATCTAATCTACTGGATAACACAAATCAAAGACAAAAAAAACATTTAGTAAAAATCAACATTAATTGGCTAACATGGAGAATGATATAGGTGGATAGATGAATAATTATTAATAAGGCATCTCTGTAGCCTTGTAGGCTTTCAGCACAGAGTGAAATGGGAATATATGGACTAATATATTTAAAACAAAAACTAATTTTATTATAAAATCTGGTAAAAAACCTGGATAATAAATGATTTGAATAATTTTTTTGTTTTGACGTGTCTGGTCGGCGTACGCCTAGGGTATTTTTATAAAGCTAACAAAGCATGTATACCTGAAAAAGTTTTACGATGTTATTTTGAACATATCGCTTATAAACAATATACAATATAATAATTGAAAATAGAGAATACTAAATAATATATGAGCTGTTTTTTTGAAAGTGGTATAGGTCCATTTTTTCGATTTCGAGCTATAAGCAACTTTGCAAAATGCTTCCCATACAAATTGTACTAGACAACTAAAATATATATCGTTTTTTCGGCCTTTATGAAGAAAACTTATTATTAAATTATTTGCAAAGATAGTACTATATCTATATATGACTGTAACGTACTTAACTCAATTTTTTCAAAAATGGACTTATACCACTTTCAAAAAAAACAGCTCATATATTAATTCCAAGCTACGTCTACCATCCCATCTGGTCCACGGTTAGAGAAAGAGATGATTTAGTATGGCAATCATCAATATTACAATTTTCTAATGCTAGCTTCAAGCCGGTTTCCAGTTAGTATTTACTCAAGTACAAGAAACCGGGAGAATGTTCCTTCTTCAGCGTGCAAGTGGAAAGCACCTGATAGGGGCTACACTTTATGTACATATAAGTACTTGAATATTAAGTATTCAAGTACTTACACCTTACACGTTCCTGAAGGTTGCTACTATTTTATTTTACTTAGTTTTCTTTAAGTTTTCTAAAAGTCTGATCAAAATTCATTTATAAAATCGAACTTTATATTTAAATAAATTAATGTATTTTACTTTTACATTCCATTCCATCTGTATTAAATCCCATAATATCCACAAAATTTAAAAGAAAAAATGCCCATTAAATAAAATGGAATTAAAACAGCAAAGAAAATATGTCCTTGCCCTTCATTTTAAAATTTTGTATCAAGAATTGTCCAATTGTTAAAAATTATTACGAAGACCATCGCATTTATTCAACTATTAAAGCCGAAAAAAAGGACTCATGAATACCAAAGAAATAAGTGTCACGTATAAAAATAAAATAAAATACTTGAGAAAAAAAGGCATGAAGAATATAAACTTGAAATGAAGTATATTTAAAAACGGCATAAACATAGAAAACATCAGAAAACTGTCGTCCTTTTTACAGCAATCATTTCTCACTAAGCAAATTCAAACTATAAACAGAATCCATTCATCAGCAAAATACTGCAACAACCGTGATCATCTCTGAAGGTGTCCTTCAATGGCAACGATGGGTATTATTAATGACGCAAAGGATGGGTAACCACTTTACTTCCTTCATTTTACAGTCAGTTGAAACAACACAACAATGTAATAATAATAATAACAAATATAGGAAAATACTTTTTCTTTCTTGTTTAGTCACTGAATGCACAGACACAAAATAAATAAATAAAAACTGAGATAGTATTGCACGAAATCGAGGTATACAGGACCAATTGTACCCATTCAAATGTTTTTCTAGCTATTTACAAATTCTATTTGCATTGCGATTTATTCACAAAAAAAGAGGAAAAGATAAAACTGAAATATATTTCGTTCTCCTGGTTTTTCTTGTTGTCGATGAATTTTTTGTGAAAATTCGGGAATAAAATGAAGTCTAGTCAAATTTGTTAAAAAAACAACAACCAGCCAAAAAAAAAAGAAGAAAAACAAACGCTCGTTTCTGTAAAGACTATTTGTTTAGCACCACCATCATTCGTTTTCAATTGCAATTCAAATCTTTCCACACGTCTCATTGGAAATTTAAATTAAACTCGACGTTTTGTTTTCCAAGGATATACCTCCAAACCCAGTTTTCTTTTCTTTTCTTTTTTTTTTCTATCGACTACAAGATTTTCTATTCTCATTTCATGTTTTTTTTTCTCAATTTCATTGATATTTAAAGAAGGTAACAGAAAATTTTTGTTTTCCCTTCAATTTCCTTAACATTTTCCTCAAACAAAATGTGTAGATATAAATAGAGATAAACAGAAAGACAAGAAAGAAAAAAACATTTAAAATCAATATTAATGTATTTTCGCCTTAATTAAAACGTGTTTAAAATTGTTGAGTGATTTTCGAACGTGTCCGTTTTCGTCCTTTTCCCTTAACAACCATCGAAACAATATCAAATTCATGGAGTCACCATTTAATTTGAACAAGGTTGACGCCGAATAATTAACAATACTTTAAAATTGAAAATCGAATCGTCGTTATACCTAATTTAGGATAAAATGTAAACGACAAAAAGAAAAATAATAAAAAGAACTAATTTTCTACAACAAAAAATATAAAACAGGAAAATCGACGAATAGATTTCCTTTTTTTAATTAAAAGTTCTTTCATTTCTAGGGGTTTTTTTTGTTTAGAAAATCGATCTTACTATTAATTGAAATTATTTAAAAATTTAAATTTAATAATTATTTAATTTAATTTAATAAAAAAAATTATAATATATCCCAAAAATAGCAATTCAGGTTCCAGAAACGTGGCGCCTATGATTTAAATTATCTTACAGTGTTTGTCACAAGTGGTGAGGACGTATCAACTACAGCTACGTTTTACCACAGAGGAAAGAAACAGGTATTTGTTTATGTATAAATTACCATTGCAACGCTGCAAAGCGTGTCTCCTCGTTAGTAGTATCAAAAAGCATACAATAAAGAGAGTTTCCAACTTAGATTCTGATTTGGTCACGTCAGCACACGCAATCTCATTAATAGTATTTGCTAAAATGACTCTTTGTGTTATAAAAATCAATGTACAAATACTATTAAAAAGAAACCGCAGCGCTGCAATCCTACGAAATCTTTATTCACAAAAAGTTAAATGCAGTTTTAACTAGCTAAGTGTGGAATGATTTTTGGGTAGCCTCTACGTTAGAACTACTACACTTCTAACTAGACGCAAACTTCACTGAATCGTAATCTTTACTTAGCTACTACCTGCGTGTCTGAAATGTCAAAATAATTGGATATGTTCGCACTTCACACAAATTCGATTGTTTTTTAACTTAAAAATTTATATGATTTTGTGTTAATTTTTTCAGAGATTGCTAGTAAGACGTCCATCACTTTGCAAAATTAGTGTGAAATACTATCGAGTAGCGTTTTGTTCCAGCAGAAACGTAAATATTATTTAACCCTTAACGGTACAATGCCGCCATATAGCGGCATGGTACTTTTGCTTACTGGGTCTAATGCCGCATATATAGCGGCATTATTTTTTATTTTTCCTGCCATATACGTGGCATTAGACCCCCGTAAGTAAAAGTGCCATGACGCTTATATGACGGCATTAGTCCGTTTAGGGTTAATACATTTTCACTAAAATATAAATATTTGCTTTTCTATACTTGATTTATAAATGTTTAGTACACAGTTTCTCTTCGTATGAAAAATAGCTTTGACCTGGTGGGAAGTAAACTTGAAATACTTCCGGACCGTTAAGGGTTAATATATGACTACAAAGATCCACCATTTTGAAGTAATATTATAATAGTATCATAATCGTTATTGGAACGTAACAAATTACTATTAAATGGTAGCAACTTTCAATTAGTTATATGACAACCTATAACTTATCTGGAACAATCAAGAATCACTTCAAAGTGATAGAATTTAATAGTCATAAAATAAGTAATAATAACGGTGGCACCTTGAGAAGTAAGAATTTTTCACGACAAAGTTATAATTTCAGTTCGAATTACGACGTATTTACCTTTTATCAAAATCGCAAATTGGTTTTTAGAATACTTAATGAATTCACACAAAAAACCGAAGTCAAGAATTATTTTTGATTAAAGTTAATTAGAATATTTGTAATTGAAATTTAATTGAATGAATTTAGTTTTAGAATGAATTCCTTCTCCTTAATCAGTTTATATAAGATAAACAAAAAAGAAAAAAAGAATATAACGAAATCCATTTATTATTACTGAAGCAACAAGGTTATTGTTGGAAAAAGCTTTCCTATAGTATTCGATGTCACATTTTTATGTCCATTTTCTTTTTGTGTTGAGGAAAAAACTTCAGATGGTTTTTCTTCTCGGAATTGTAGTAGGTACTTTTCTTTCTTGCAATTCATTAATATTAATGTTTTGGATTACTTTTATGTGCGGATACTGGTTTAGAAGAAGAAATCGTTTGTTAAAGTATGCAAAGAAACGGAAAAAAGGATAACTTCTAAGCAAACAGGACAAAAACAATAAAATAAAGGGACAAAAAAAGAAATGACATTAAACAAAACGCACAAAACGCAAAACTAATAAAAACGGACTTTATAGCTTTGGTAATGTGTCGTAAACAGAAGTTTCGTTGTTGGCTATTGTTGATATGAGACTTTTTTAACGGTGGTTGGAAAATTGTATGATATAAAAGAAAAAACGCGATTTTCTTATCTTTTAGAGAAAAATACAAGGTCTATCGAGCATTCTTAGACTAACGATATATAGTATACTAATAAAAAAAATTCATAAAAAAGACCATGAATGTTCTATCAAAGACATTTTAAAATTAGGTATAGAATATGAAACGTGATACAAAGCTCTGTTCTTAATATATCCTAGCTTATGCATTTAAAGGATTTAATCGAAAATAAAATTGTATGAAATAACTGCGAATGAGTGAAAATAGAATTCGATCATGTGCTAACTTAAGTATACAGTACTTTGGGCTTTTAAAATAAATATTCTTCATCGACGTTTAGTCCTAGTTTTCGGATAGCTGAGATGTAGGTATATTACTCAACCAATACCTTCCAGATTTCAAACCAAAATCTAGTAGCACAACACTTAATGATATCAGAAGAATAAAGAAAAAAACCCGTTTCAATGAAGGACTAATCAGTCCCTTTTATTGCAATTAGTCATTTTAATATACAAATATTAACACTTTTGAATTTAAGACGTCTTTACTATTAGTCTAATGGATCTAGAATGAACTGGTAATGGGTTTTTGATATCTCATTAGGCCAAAATTTAGACTGTCGTGATGCCTTTATTGGTACTCTTCATAGGTACCCTTTTACTAATTTCATTAAACTTACCTAAACACCCGGTGCGTTCTTACAAAAATGATAAGAAATTGTTCTTAACTCTTAAATTTCTTCTACATATTATACTAAATATAATTCAACGTCCTGTCAACTATAACTTTATTTCATATGTTTCTATGTTATAGATTTAACCGACCGCGATGAAAATAGAATAAAACTTAATATGTGAGTGGGCCTTTCTTTTTTTGGTATATTGTTTTTTATACGGGTTATAATATTCTTGGAAGTTGTTAAACAAAATAGCAGTAAAAGAAAAATACCAGGTTTAATTTCAGTTAATCCCTAAAACAAATCCCCTAGAAAAAAAAGGAAATTATGTCCTTTTTAACATTACATATTCGTGTATATAACTGGGATACAATAAAAACAAACGTCAAAATAAGGACAATCCTAAAATAGTATAAAAATTAAAATATATGTCTTTTCTTGGCATTATCTAAACGATGTAATCTTATGGGCTATCAAAAACATATATTTACAAATTGTTTTTACACGATCATACAAAAATATGATAATAATAATATTCATATTATATGTAGTTAAAATTTTATATCGTATTAAAACGTTGGGCCCAGGTAAACTGATTATTTCAAATTGCGATGAAATTTTTTTTAAGTAATTTAAATCGCGTATTTAGCCTTTTTATGTTATCATACATAATAATTATGGCCAATGAAAACTGTTACATAAGCTTTTATCATACAAAAACATATATCTAAATTATATTTAAAGTATGGGATATGGATATGGATATGGATTGGTTTGGAGCATGTTTGAATTAATACCAATTTCTATAAATAAAATTTCGATGTAGTAGCATATGTAGTATAAGAAATAAGTTCCAATTGATCATAAAGAATTAACACTAATTACAATTATCGTAAGAAATCCTTAGCAACCTAATAATTAAAGCCTGAAATCTTCTATTCTATCTTGATCTAAAAATAGTTATAAGATTTTACCATAAAATCATATAATATCACAAAATACGATAGTTTTCCATTAAACCTAGTAAATAATTACCATTTGGAAAGCAATCAAAATAACTCTCTTAACTTGATTTCAAGTAGTTTTACTTCATAAATACAAATTACTTTTACTTATAAAATATCCTCTCAAATGGCAAAAATACGAATTTATATACCAAAAGCTCGAATTCCATTTAACTGCGGTGATAGTAGAAAGTAAAAACTGGCAATGATAGATAATTAAGTTTTGGTTTTGGTGGAAATTTTACTGAAGAAAATTAAACCCAAATAAACTATATAAAATGGAATCAACACGGTTAAAATTAAAAGGGAAATTGGAGTTGAAAATCGAAATTAGCATGTTAATAATCTCAGTAATTTGTCTCCAAAAAGATATAATGAAGAAGAAAACCCGTAATAGCTATTAAAAAATCAAGAAAATAGAATAACAAATATGTTATTTTCATGGATTTCCATTTCAAAATATCATGGTGGATACTTTTGGGATATACCATTTGATGATGGGGTAGCCGTAGTACAAAATTCATAATAACTTATTTGGTTTTAACCCCTCTAGCTAAATATTATTCTAAATTTTTAGCGGAATAAGTACGATGGGTAATAAGCAAATGGTAAAAAGTGAAGAATTTATATTTTGAGATGAAATCATTTGTCTACATTTGCAATTATTTGCTCCGTCGAATCACATCTGAACAAAAGAGGAAAAGTATACATATATATATATATACTTGGCTTTTCTAAATGATATTTTCTTTCCATTTACATGGTTTTTCGTTTCTTATTTTGTTTTTTGTTGTTTTTTTTTGGTTATGTTGTGTCTAAGTTACACCATCCTGATAATAATAATCCAACCAAATTGATCCACCCATTTTTTAGTATGCTTATTTTGTTTTACGAAACACCATGGCTATACCCAAAACCAAACGCAAAATTTTAAAACAGGAAAAAGAAAAGAAAATTTCTTCCAAGTTGAAAATTTTCCGCCTTAAGCAGAGTAATTTAAAAGAAGGAAAATTACTAAAGGAGAAAATACTTATTCTTCCTTCTTATAATGGAAATTTTTTTTAGAACGATTGAAATAATGATTTTCAGTGGTGCGAAATGAAAATATGATGTAACGTATTCTGGGAATTTCCAAATGGCATATGCGTGTAATTATGAAGTGTTTCACTTGAGTTTATGACCATGCATAATAAAATATTCATCTTCAATAGAACAATTATAAAAGAATGTATTTATTTATTTTATTTTAAAGGGTTAAATCCGAGAATGAGTTTTCTTTTCGAAATTTAAAAGTCATAAGAATATTGTTCGCATCTTTAAATCATACCTAATTAAAAGCAAGGATAAAATAACATATTACGTATTATGGATCTGGAAGAAATGCTTAGTCTTCCAAATGTGTCAACTATTTATGATCCAAACCATAAGAGAAGCACACCAAATACTATATAGTATCGATAGTGAAAATGGGTCAAAAAGATGAAAAAACCGTCCAACTTTCTTATTGTAATTGAAACAATTTGAAATTTTTCCCAACTTAATAAATCTGATGAAGATTTTCGGGGAGTATATTGAACAGAAAATAACTACTGGAAAACCCATACAGTGTGTTTGTTATAATATAATGAAGATATTGGCGAGAAGCAACATTTTTAAATTTATTTTCACAGCACCGATACTAAGAAGTGGTATACGAAAATAAGAGCTTAACTTAGAAAAGGATTTTAATTTTGTTTTTCTGTCAAAAAAAAACTTTAATTATGGATGTGGTTGAGAGTACCTAATCGCAAAACTTTGTTCAATACACTGCAACTCAATTAGGGGTTGGGAATGTAATCCTCCGTAACCATAAGCAATTTTGCTCAGAATACTATAAACCAAGGAATGACCACTTTTATGATATTAGCCAATAAACCAGTTGCGGGGCTAGACCTTGATTTGATTTGGGCGAGATAAATTTTGCGAGGTCCTCTGGTGGCGCAAGAGGATGAATTTTATATAGAGAAAGAAACTGAAATTTCCTGCTTTTAGTCTTACTGAACTCCTTAATAACTGTATCGTAATCCAGCTTTAGATACTGTATCTGTTTCAATAGATACAACTACCAAAGCTGACCCATTGTACTACTTATATAATTTTTTATTAATTTTAATTTTAATTTAATATATTTTCTGTTATGTATTGGAGCAGCCGCTTCACATCTTTAACGAAGTCGGGTAAATTTGGGATCATTGTTTGTAATTCTTTATATAACTGACGGTTCTAATTACACATTTTTCATGAGTTAAAGAAAGCTAAGATGCCTAAACCTTCGGGGCGGCACCTCGGACCGCGAGGCCGTATCCGCCTTACACCGATTCTGCAATAAACCCAATATATTTGTCTACCAAAACACTACTTGTTCAGTCACAATCACCGCCACAATCCATAGTAAAAATGTAATGGTGGACAATAATTTTTAATTCATTGCTCGATTTTCAACATGGAACCTTCCACTTAACCAGTCAATTAAATGTCTCTAGCTTAATCAGAATTTCATACAACGACCATCGGAGTACATTTTTCTACGAAATAAAGGGTCTAATATTCTCAATTAAAATTAATTACACCTTTTATTCAAATTCCTAATGAAATTCAAGTCTACTTTTTATTTATTTACAGAAAAAAGGACAAATTGGTTTATTGTTTTGGAATTGTAAGTAAAATCGCACTTAATTTTATCCTAAAATAATCCAAATAAAAAAAGCAGAAATTTCCCAATCCTATTTGAAATTGTTCTCTATAAATTTAATCGAATTAAAATTCTGTTTTATATTCAAATTTTTTCCTTCTTTTCCACATTTTTTTTTATATTTTTTGCTTTTTTAAATCCTTTAATAATTCAAATATTGTTATTACATGAATAAGCTTATTATAATCCGGACATTTTATTATTGTCGAAATATGAGCTTGTAAATCCTAATATCTTTGAATTTAATATATTTATCCCTTTGAATAATCAGACATAAAATTCATCTCGTCAATCCCTTTGAGACTATTCCCTATTTTTTGTCTTCGTCTTATTCTTTTTTACAAGTTGAAAGGCAAACCCTCTTATTTTTAACGGAATCTCATTACTTTATGCTATTTGTCATTATCTCAACATTAACCCTTATACAAGATTTGTTATGAAGGATTCGTTAGTTTTCTTCACATTGACTAAAACTGATCTATCGATCATAAAAGAAAATCCCCCAAAAATATTTGAACAAATCTTTTAACACTCCAAAAATTATAACATATACGAAGACTTTGTACACCAGAAACAATAAGATTTGTTCCTTTGCAATTTTATCCTATTCTTGAGAACAAACAAAAAAAAGAATACAAGCATCCTTATTCCGATATTACAAGTGGAAAATATATTTAATCTTAGATTTTCGAATGGGTTATATTTTCCTATTTTCCTATTTTATATTCAATAGAAAATCTATATATATATATATTTTTTTTTTGTTTGTTTCATATTAGAAATTTATCGCTTTGTGTACGAAGGAATTTCTTGTTAATTCGAAATAGAAAATCAATTCATTGAATTTTTTTTTGGTCCTTTATAGACTTTATATCTATAGAAAATTCGAATTTTCTAGGAAATATAAGGTGTAACAAAATTCATTAAAAATTGTTGAATTTCAACTGAAACTAATTTGGAACATATAGTAACTGAAAATCGGCCTATAGCCGATGTTTATAGGAAAAAATAAATAGAAAGAAAAACTGTCAAAACCAACATTATTTCAGGGTTTTTTCTTCATAACTCTGTTTTCTGTTTTCAAAATTTCCTCTAATTTATCGGTAACGCAGGCGATGATAGCATAAGTCTAATCTGCAAATTTTATTCAAATCAGTGTATTAGTTTTTAAAGTATATCAAAAAAATTTCATGAACAAACTTATTTTCTCCTAGGATTATTTATTTCTCCACTATCCTCGGACCGATTTAAATTTAACATGATATAACTAATATAATTAATTTAAACAAAATTGATTCACAAATTTTCCAATTAAATCGGAAAAAGCATAAACAAAAAAACGACAAAACTTTCTGATCACCCTGGTTTTTGCTTAATAACTTCGCTGCTCCTGGGTCGATTTTACTGAAATACAATACCAAATCTAATTAAGCAACAACCATGACATTCTAAATTTCATCAAAATCGGCTAACGCGTTTTTGAGTTATCTTGTATACAGACGGACGGATATGCATAAATCGATATAACTTTTGATCCTCTAAAAAACCTTTCTACGACGATTATTTCGATGTATTACAAATGGAGTGACAAAACTAATATACCCTCATAAATAAAATAAATACGAACAACCTGAAATCATATTGAATTTTCTAACCTAAACGGCTAGGAGTCAAAAATCATCCAATTTATAGATATTAAGTTGAGGAAGTAATTTTAAAAATTGTTTGTGTTCAAGTTAAACTGCAAACTCTTTAAATAATGTGCCTAATTTATAAACTTCCAAACTATAGGAGTTTGCTTCTTTGTTTTTCGTCTTTTTATATTTAAGAGTTTAAATAGGCTTCGTTGCAATAAAAGTAGATTTTTACCACAAATATGTTTTAACCTTTATTGTACAATATTATTTATTAAAATCATAAGCATTCCAGGCTTGAATTAATTTTAAAGAAACTACACTTATTAATTAAATATCAGGATTGCTGAGAATAAGACCGATAAGATTAAGTTGCGTGCAGTCATATAAATACATCATATTACACAGGATACTAATTAGGGTTGTAAATACAACATTCAGATGATAAAGATCCAAATTTTCTAGTGTTGGAATGCTATGCACCCTACCTTTTCTTTTGAATTTATACTTTAGTCCCGTCCTGTATATAAAAATATTATACGGGAAAGTCACATCTTTTATAATAAAAGGAAAATTTTTATATATAAATGATCACATTGAGTTTTGCTGTTCCTTTTATTTTCTGATTTAATGCCTTATTTTTACAATTATTCTCCCTTTTATTGATATAGACGCGTATGTAGAGGACGACATTCAATATATACATACATATACATATATTGTATTATATCGGGTTTTTCAATAAGTATTTTTTTTTTTTTAATTTTAAATTGAACACGCATTTTGGGTGAAACTTCTGAATTTCTTTATTGAAATATCATTTTTTGGGAATATTTGCTTAATACAAGCAACAGTCATTGTATAGTAAGCCTTTCAAATGTCTTGGCATTTGGGTAACCGATTCGTAATCAGTTTTATGATGACTAATTTTGAATATTTCACGGACCTCAAGGACCGTTTATTAATGTTAAGATGCATTTTTTCCAGCATAAGAGGGAGGTCAATAGCACCATTCAGGGTCTGACAAAAACCAAATCCGCTATTAGGCACCGCCTTTCCAAGGGCTATAAACGTATCAAATTTAATCTATCAAAATATGGTGGCCGTAGAAGGGAGTCACGGATGGTTACGTAATGAAAATCGTGCGAACCTATGTTAAACAGACTCCAATCTGTTAATTTGGGGTTGTATAGACTCTAGAATTTATGAAATGTCCACCACGACTACATTTGTAGACATCGGTTCTACTGAAAAAAAAAAAGTTCAATCATATTTTTGCATAACTGTGCTTCTATCTCACGAATTACGATCCATGATGCCGCCAGCCCATAAACCACACCAAACAGTGACACGAGATGAGTATACAGATTACTTTTGTATTTTCAGAAGCCGAGTTTTCTAATTGATATAGCTATTCAAATGAAAATGATCTTCTTTAGAAAAGCTGATTTTTTTTTACGAAATACGGTTTTCACAAATCGGGCCCATTTTCATAAAGGATTTTAAATAATTATATGCGATTTTCTAGTGAAATTGAATTCATTATAATAAAATGTAGACTTTCTGCTGCAATTATGCCAAAAAACTGAATGACAGAACAGTCATCATAACCAAATATAACCCTATTGATTAAAAAAGAGTTCTTATTGAGAAACCCTATATATTTTTATATTATATTGGAATATTGAATCTGTCCATCACGTGTCAAATTTATGCAATTATATTTTCGATAGAATGAATTTTTTAATTTGATTCAGAATTTGGAATTTTATATATGATCAAAAGTTTTACAATATTACAATTTATTTGATAAATTTTTTTCGGTATTCAATTCGGGTACAATAATTTCATCTACGAGTTTCTACAGAACTAATAATAAAAAAAATGCTTTTTAATTTAATAAATTTTTGGTGTGAACTTTTACAAGTAATTGTAATTAGTAACGAAATTAATAGGATTCGGTTTTTTTTTTCGCTCCAAAAAATAATATTGTTTGCTGAAAAATAATGAATAACAATAATTCAGGGAAAACGGCTCCCATATCTCCACATTTCTGGTTTTGACGCAATGCAGTTGAAGATAATTTTAAAAAAAATAATGATTTTGTCGATGGATCAAAACGAATGATGGATTTTAGACTATAAATATTCACAATCCGCAACAACACTAAATAGGGTTGAACAAACTTCATTCATATATAAAAAGGAATCAACAAAAATGGAAATATTTACAACCCACAAATTTACATATATTACATGGCATATAAGGATGTATACTGGTATATACTAAAATAGCATATGAAACGCCGGATTTCAAAGGTCCTACATACATATATTGAAAAAAATTCGGGATACCATAATTAAGAGTTACATACATCAAAATAAATTCCAAAAAAAATATATTGTATAACCAATTCGACAACAGAAAACCATCTACAATTTATTAGTTGCTAATTAACCAAATTCACAATTCCATTATATTATTTTATATTCACGTAACCTTTTTGAATAGTGTAATAACCGCCAAACCTTATCAACCTTTTAATTGGTTTTTTTTTTCAACTAATGTGAACATTAACCATTTTGTTGTAGAAGCATTTAATTACATTTTACAATTTTTAATTAAATATAATTGCGAAAAAGCTTATCGAAGTGTACACATATTATATTTTGCGGTGAACGTAAAAATTTACAATTTGATGAGCTTCAATTTAATTGTTCAAATCAAAAGAACCGAATGAAATAGATATATTTAATTAAGTTATGAATATTATTTGACTAGTGGACAAAGGTATATTCAAAGTGCTTACCACACCAATCCCCAAAATACTACGTAAATAAAATTCGAAAAGCGCTTCATACATCCAACTATAAACAGTTTTACCTACTAACTTCTAAGATAGCATTACAAGGTAGACTCTTTTACAGAGAGAAATTAAATTGTAGAATTGGATAACTTACCACATCCATTGATCCAATCGGCTGAGATAGTGCTCACATTAATCAATTTTCCATCAGCTTTTGAACAACTGATAGAAAACGGACCAATGTGAATGTAAAAACTGATGATTTGTCAGTCAAAATCAATAATTATTCAAAAGTTTCGTGAACAATCAGCTTTTTATCAAACACGACTGACAGTCATGACTGGTCAATATGAAACCCCATTCCATATGAGTTGTTCAAAAGCCAAGTCGATTTCGAAAGATTTTCTGGTAACCCTGATTTTTGCTTTATAATTTCGCTGATTCTCAGTCGATTTTGCTGAAATGCAATACGAAATTAAGGAATAACCAACTCATATGTAAATGTCATCAAAATCGGATAACGAGTTTTTTGAATTATCTTGTACACGGACGGATTGACGGACGATATAACTTTTAAACCCTTCTACGATGATTATATATATGCCTTACAAATGTAGTGACAAAACTAATATACCCTAGGGTAAAATAGTGCCTACCTTAGAGCATAAAAATGAAAATACTTCAAGTACAACCAGCTGCAAAAGTCAACGCATGCCACTGATGGAAACTCTAAGAATATTCACATGGATTTACAAAACGGCTTTGTTCTAGAAGAATTAACAATTGTTAATGAAAATGTCCTTCAATAAAGGAAACCTTCTTTTCTTTTTAACAAATATAATATTATATAATAACTGATACTTCCTAAAAACAATAATATGTAGTATCAAAATGGACTCTATATAGTCTGGAAAAACAAAACTGCCAATAGTACGTAGAAACATAAAAGTTGAATTGAATAAAGGTGCGAATGACAGTTAATAACGAATTATTATGAAGCAGTAAAACACTGTGATCCATCGATTTTCATTCAAAGTCCTTTTTATCCGTTCTGGGATATATGTAATCTATTTTCTATTTTTTCTTTTATTATTCGGAAATCTTTTCGACGTAAAAAAAAGGCAATAATAGAAAAGTATATTACTGTATATGAAAACTTGGTATCAGAGGATCTATAAATTTGAGGTTGAGATTTTTGGGCGGAATGTGTATTAAGGACTGATGAGGCTTAACCAAAGAAAATCAAAATCCTGTTTAATTTATCAATGGCAGACCCTTTTTTTTTTTTGTTTGACATTACAAAAAAGGACGGTATGGGACGATCATTTAGTTGCTAGTTAACACGCCTAATGCGATAAGGGTGTGTCGGATTTATTTTTGTGTGTTTCGAATTGTTCTCAGTACAGCACTAACCCTTATTAAAGTGAAGTATATAGCTGTGATTTTATTGTTATATTAGAATATGTGAATATGTGTGGTTAAATTTCACATGTTAGTACAACTTAGTTTTTATAGTTACGAATAAAATGGATATGGATTTTCTTTTGAAAAAGATTTGACCAAAGAATGTGCAAATGACAGGACACAACAAGAACAGGAATTTTTATGAATGAAAGAAATTCTAGATATTTAATGATAGTTTAGTTTTTGGGGTAAATATTAGAGAACAATACGGATAAGTTATAATCAAAAGAAAATAAAAAGGATACTATATTATTGTATTTAGATTTACACACATTCAAATTTTCGTTCGGTAATTTCACATTCTCAAAATTGAAAACAGAAATTATTTTCCATTTAAAAAAAATCAATCAAAGCTTGGGAAATATTTATATAAGTATAAAACCCAATTTAGGGGTACAAAAAATTTCACGGCTCAAAAATTCATAGGTTTCAAAACAATTTATTTTTTTGCCGACCTGGACCTTTTTTTTCAACATTGCTTAATGCAAGCAACAGTCATTGTATAGGAGGCCTTTCAAATGTCTTTTACTCAAGCAAAAATCAAACTCCATGGCGTTTATCATTCGCCGACCTCAACATTCGGGAAGCCGGTTCGTTTCTACCGTATCCAGTATTATTATGACTAATTTTTAATATTTCCACGGACTGTAAAGACCTTGTATTAATGTTAAGATGCATTTTCTCCAACAAAAAGGGGAAGTAAATAGAACCATTCAGGGTTTGACTCACAAAAACCACATCTGCTACTACGCGCCGCCGTTCCAACGAGTGTAAACCTATCAAATTTAATCTATCAAGGAAGGTTACGTAATGCGAATCGTACAAGCCTTTGTTAAACAGACTCCAATCTGTTAACTTGGGTATTTTGGTAGGGACACCATACCTGACTGGCATATTCAACTATAGGTCTAACCAGGGTAATAAAAAGGGCTTTAGTGATAAAGGGGTCCAAAAATTTCTTGCACCTTCGAATTAATGATGTTTTTTTTCACTATTTAAATGAAATAAAAAAAAATGTTTATCCTGCTGAATTGATTAATTCAAAATTAGGCGCTAATCCAGTAAGTCACTCAAATTGTTAAAAGTCTTTGAATTCATTTCTCAGCAAAGATTTTATCCAATTGAGAGGAGGGCAATTCCTTAAAGTTGAAAATGTCTAAAAATGGCTCCATGCCTCAAAACCGGCACGAAGTCTGCAAGTTAGCTGATAAATTACTGGTAAATAACGGTGTGAACTTCAAAGATTAGAATTTTTGTATGTCATTTTTAAATATACTTGAATTTCATTAAAAAAAAAAGCCTAGAATTTTTTAGTTCTAGAATCCACAAATATTCTATTCTATTTCTATTTACTATGAAAAATAACAAAATCACTAAAACTTTTCTTTCATAGATTAGCATTCTTACTCGAAAAATTAAAAGGATAATAAAATGATCGTTCTTCACTAACATAGCCAACTAACTGACCATCTTTATAATGTCGTTATAGAACAATAGAATTTCCTAGATGAAGAAATGGAATCCTTACTAAATAATCTCATCTCTCACTTAGTGGCGATTCTTTTCTTGGTAATTCAATTTTCTTACAGGACAGAGACGTGGTTAGCTATTATACTATATTGTATAAACAATTTGCTTCTTGTTCTAATAGAAATTCCAATAATTTTCAATATTATACTTATTCCAAAGACTACAATTAGAAATGAAAATAAATGAAAATTAACACTAGATATAATCAAAAGTAATTGTGAATATTAAAAATTTAATTTAGCATAAAAATATAATATCGAAACTTTAATAGAAATGGAATTTCTTTAAGAAAAAACATTTAAAATCGAGAATAAAAGCTGAACATTTTTCCTTTACAATGTTTTTGTATTAAAAAGAAAATTCTTTTCTTAATGTTATCAAAACAATTATAATGTCGTTTTTTTTTCTGTCTTCTTCAAGAAAATTGTTATCTACTATAATATAGTAAACATTTTCTGAACTTATAGTAAAATATTTTTGGTCGTAGCTTTTCTTTTTTTTTTTGTTGTACATTAACATAGTAATAGTTGTTGTTAAACAAGGAAAATTCAAACTTCTCATATACATATTATACTACAATATATATACCAAGTGCTCATTTTAGATACCTGTAATGTTCTTACATATTTTTGAACTTGTACAATATTATCAGCATTATTATTATCAACGTTACCAAGTTACCTCTGTGTTTACTATCATGACTAAATTCTTGTAAGATACCTATTACAAATTTAACAGTCTGCTAAAGACTAACAATATCAAAATGCAAAACTTAATATAATTATGTGTTGAGCCTGAAATTTAATATGAAATGAAATTAAATACCAAACAGAAAGTTACAATATGAAGTCTAGGCAGACAAAGTCTTTCGAATTTCAATATTATATGTTAACATAGTAGCCGTATTCTGTCTACGATGTAAATCGTGGTGTACTGTGGTATCTGTTGTATGATACGGTTTTCTTTTGTCTAGAAAAATACAGAATCATACAATTATGCAACGATATATCAGGTTTTACAACGGTAAGAGAATTCCCATATTGTATAGAATTGCAATATATAAATATATATATTTTAAACATGGGAACATTAAGCATTATTCTATTATGACAAGAGATTGTACAAATGTTTAAAATTGTATAGCCACCCTTAACAACTAATATTCATGATTTTATTCTGATGATTATCCACTAACATAAAGTATATAAATCCAACGGATGATATATACGAATGTATTCATAATATTCATATTCTCACTTAGTAACATCATATTAATGTTTTCGTTACTATCATTATTAGTACCACTGACTGATATACATAAAGAGTATACCAAATGGTGTACATTATAACAAACCAAACCATGAAAGTTCGACTACAAATGAAAGGACAATAAATGAGATGAACCTTTTAAGTATTAGCTTATCATCCCTTTTTTTTTAGAAAGGATATATAATAAAATTCACATCTCTAACCAGAAAATCATATTAAAAACTATACATATTAAATATAATCCCTGCAAAATATATTACTACCAAGTCATTAGAAAATTTATTTACTTTATATTCATATTCCTTGCCGTATAATTCTAAATTTAGTCTATATTGCGTCTATCACAAAATCTCTTAGAAATTTAAAACTACTATGTAATATTATTTGACCTACTACCAATACCGTGGAAGCCTAAATTGAGCTTATAGTTCGTAGATAATCTAGTTGATTGGTTTGAAAGGAAATGTTTTCAAGTGCTACCAACTTTCACCGCATGTGACATAGAACAAACAGTTTGAATGTTACTCTTAATGATTTCGATTTTACAGTATATTCGGTGATACCATGAACCTGAAAAGTTCTAATAGCCTGCGTAATTAACGACAACATTTGGAATGCAAAACCTCCTAAATACTATTGTAGTAGTTTATAAGAGATTTTTCTATGAGAAACAGTTCGTTCGATTACAATGTGACTTGAAATGGTGTATCAAATTAAGCCATATAAGTACCTAGAAACCTTCCATCATATTTTTTATAAATATTAGAATATGCCCTAATAAAGAAAAACTAATTAATAAAAAAATGTTACCTAATATTTCGTCTAGGGACTGTATGTATCTAGTTTGATTCATATATTATCTAGAATTACATCAAAAATTGAGAATGTATGAAATTTTCTTTGATGTTGACGATAAATTGGGGTTCTTCTCTCTGAAGAATTAAGATGCAAATTAAGTTTGTCATCCAATTTGAAAGGATAAGCCAGATATGTTCCAAGGCGATCCAATTTGTAATGTTGAAGTAATGTTAAAAGATAAAATGAATGACAGTTTGGCCGTTGTGGGGTATTAATTGGATTGACTACTAATGTACCGAAAATTTATCCTTAACCTTGCCCTCGTCCCATCCTGAGTGTTTTCTATATTTAAAGGTTCTCTACATCTCATTACATTTTAACTCCTTTTTGGAAATTTTCATCTTTATACTCGTTTTCGTATGAAATTAAATTGCTCCTAAATTGTATTTTCATATACGTTTCATAGCATAATGAAGTTGGGGTTTAATGGATTCCTTTTTTTTCTTCTTTTTGTTACTCTTTTGGTTAAAACAGTGATAAGTGGTACTTAGGATGAATGAAAAAAAAAAGTATGTCAAAGGATCGAAAAGTAATAATTACATGCAATCAATTTTAATTGTGCACTCGAAAAGTGTTAGTGGAAATTTTCATGGTTCTGGAAAATTGAAAATTTACATGGCATTTATGTAAATGAACATTTAAAATGAATTTAATAAAGAAAAGGCAATTAAAATGATTTTTCACAGTAATTTGTTTGTTAAAATATATTTCTTAATTGACTTTTTCATCCATAAATTTAATTTGCACCTAAACTTATGGTAACTGAAAATCGGCCTATGCCTTATGGCTACGGTGACCATCCGTCCTGTATTTTAACAAGCTGTCCCCTGAAATTTTTTTTTGCAAATACATGACAGTACTATGTCCCTTATTTCCTAATTTGGGATATAAATGTCCCCTTTTTTGCATAAACAATTCACGAATATGAATTAAAATTATTTCCAAGAGTAAACAATTTGTACTCATTGGAATATGGTACAGCAGATTTACACAGGGTCTACACTGGCCAATATTTCTGGTATACCAGCTGGTATACCAGAAATATTGGCCAGTGTAGACCCTGTGTTAGCCAAATCATCGATTAAAGTTTTAATGAAATTTATTAGAGGTGAGATATTCAATGATAGAGAAAAGGATCCAGATTTTGGATGTTGAGGATCTTATTGGAGAAACTTCAGATGTTATTTCAAAAGAGACTCTTGAAAAAAATTGAATAATTAGTAAAATGATAGCGTTTTGTAGAGACAGCACAATTTGTAATTTTGGTGGTGTGGCCAGAAAAGGTCAGAATAATATCCTTCACAAAATGCAAAACTTCATTGGTCAAAAACTAATAGGTGTAAATTGCGATGCACATATTTTGAACAACTGTATACAAACTGCAGCAAAATTGTCAAAATTTATTTTTTTATGACTTGTATTATCCTTTCCTAAAAATGGTCACACGGTACCTATGGCAGAAATGGGCCAGAAAACAAAATTAATAATATTTCAAAATTTTTTCTACATGACTTTGTTTCTTCTTCTTTGCTCTAATTCGCGGGTAGCCTGGGCTCTAGTATGTTAAAACAATTCTGCAAATTTTATTCGAATCGGTATATTAGTTTTTAAACTTCAATCGGAGAGAATACGCATTGGGGTCTCTTCATCTGCCTCTCAAAATCTGCAGGTGTTATCTCGCTCAAGTCCTATCTTTTTAGGATGTGCTTTGAGTCTGCAGTGTCCTGTTAATATTCCTGTCAATATTCTACTTGTTTGTGCTTATAAAGGCTTTGAATGTCTTGGGGTTGTATTAGTCCTGATTTTATTTCCCAGTGTTTGGTTTTTTTGCTGCCTCTTCTCTCGTTAAAATTTCTCAGATTATATGTTATATGTTGTACATCAATCATCAATGATTCTATATAGACCTTTTGACCCATCTGTAGCCCTTCTCTTCTCTTCTGGTAGTACCTACCATGGGGAATAAATATTGTTTACAAATTAACATCAAAGAGAGCTAATACTTTTGACATCAGTACTGACATCTGTTATGTATTTTTAAATTATTAAATTAATTTTTCATATACAAAAATCTAAATTATATCATCGAAATTTTTTCATCTCTAATTTTTCTTTAACTGTCATTAACAATCATTTCAATTTTAGTCTTGAATAAAAATAATGATAAGATCATCAATAACTCCCCAAAAATTTACATTAAATATTAGTTGCCAGTCCCTGAAGACCTCATTTCTCCAACATGTAGATGTCTATATCAAAAACAAAATCATTTATATTATTCATTCCACTAATAATTTGTCTAAAGCAGCCAGACCAGATCACAGCCTAAACTGTATTGAATCGAAAGCTATATATAAGGTGGTTAAGTATTATATGAGAGATCAAATCATCATGAAAAATAATATAAAATAAAATGTAACTTTGGATAAGAATATATTTTCTATAAATAATAAAATATAGAAAAATATATTTATCCATGTAGAATAAAGATACAAAATTGGCAGAAAAGTTCATCTCGAACGACATTAGTTAGCCTAATCTTGGCACTTTGTCGGAATTTCATTTTGGGTGTTTGTTTTTTTTTTTCGTCTGTTTGGAAAATGATTTATTAGTTAAAAGCGAAAACGGGCCTTTTGCCGTATTCCCACGATGATGAGAAAATATCATCAATCAACCATCTTCTAAACAGATTCTATCTTTAGTTTGTCCTTTTATATTTGTATACAATGAAATGGATACAAGTGTATAAAGTCTAATTTTATTTCATTTTCTCGAATTCAAGCTAATATATTTATTCATTTTCATTTATTGAAAAATATTAGAAAATTTTGAAAACTTTTCATTATTAAATATTTTTTTGTTGAATTTGATATTGTTTAGATTAGTTATCACTATCGAAATGGATTGTCCTTACTACGTGTATGTTAAATGCGAAGTCCTTCAATTTAACTTACATGAATATTAAAATATTTGGAACTGTTCCCATTGAAGTTTGGTTCAGCATGGGTCCGGAAAAGTACACAAAAATAGTAATTAGAGTAAATAATCAAAAGTTGTAACGATTTTTGTTTATTCTGTCCGTCTGGGTGCACGATAACTCGAGAAAACGTTATCTATCATTGGTACCTGTTCTCGAACTCAATCGAGTTTACTGGTAAATGAAAATATGTAAAATCGATTCGAGTTTTACAAAATCCGTATTCTTGTCATCAGTATGCAAGTGAATACGTGTCCTTACAATTTGGATACTATTCAACTGGCTTTAACCAGAGGAAAGTGAATTCTTGGCTAAGGAAATATGTTTTTTATAACATTTTATATTTTTTAATGAATTTTTTACTTTTCCAGAGTGTTTACGATCACATTGCATTTTCGATTCAATTTGATCTTCATCGTAATACACGATTCTTTGATTATTGTAATTTAGCTAAAACGGCTGAGGGACGAAAAAGTTGTAAAAGAAAAATCAGGGTGATCTGATTTGACTAAAATTTGTAGAATCAATTTGTGGTATTAGGAAACAAAGTTATGAACAAACAACTTTAAAATATTATTAGTTTTAGTTGTTTGTTCTCAGAAGTTAATTCATTAGAATGTAGCTTTGTTAGCTAATAATTCCACTTTAATTTTTACAACGTTTTTATTAACCTGCTTTCTTGTTTGTTTGTTTGTCCAATACAAATCTTGCAATCGATTTTTAACTAGCTTCCCGACTAAGTAGACATTTGAAACATTTAGAATAGCTCAGAACACGATGACAATGCATTCTTTTAATACGTTTAGCCATCTTTAAGCAAAATTGAATTCATTTTCAGTAAACTTTGTGTTGTATGGAAAGTTAGTTAGGAAAAAAAGTATATACTTTTTATTACTTTAAAAACGTGGTATATAAAAAGTTTTTTTCATCTCGTAATTATTAAAATCAAAATGCTTAATTTAGCATCATCATCAGTTTGGACTCATACATTTGCATGAATTTATATAAAATATGTTTTCATAGACTCAAAACAAAAGAAACATAACAAACATATCAAAAATGTATGAAGACTATCGATTATATTGGTAAAAAAAAAAACCAACTGAATGTCCTGTGATATGAGTATTGTTCTTGTCCATTCCAATATCATTTTGATTTTGAACATTTAATGTTCCGGTCCCGATCATATTGTTATATTTATGATAAAAACTAAAAGATTTATGTTTGTCCTTGCATTTCCTCATATTCACCTCATTCATCATCTATCTTTCATTAAACAAACAACATATCTGGTCAAAAGAAAAAAAGAAAATATGGAAAATGGAAAATACATTGTATATCATGTATCATATATACCTTAATATTTGGACAATCGATTTGTTTATTGAACGCATTTCATGTATGACAGCTTTTTGATAACATATACACTCCGGAACTACAAAAGAAGGATATTTTCTACTGAATATGATGGTTTTTAACAGGATGTATTTGTGTCTATAGAATCCACATATAATTCGAGTACAAAACGGTACCAGCCTGAATTCATGCTCATTTGCCCATATTTTATTAATAAATGGGGTCAACATAAAGTCGGTATGTTTACGAACGTGCTTGGTTTTAAAATGATTGGATATTATATTTGGGTGTTCATTTTAACTGTCTATATAATGATTTTTTCGGGTCCCCCTGATATCCTCAAATTCATACCATATAAAACGATTATCATCATATTTAGGTATATAAGGCATTATTATAATAATAATACAAGGAATGAGAAGAATATAAAAGTAGAAATTGATATTTTTCAGCAAACATTATGTCAATTTTGTGGAAATTTTGTCATTTTATCATGCAGTAAAATTGTAGAGAGTGGACTACTTATGTTTGAATTGCATATGTCTAGTATATGTTTTGTTAGACAATTTTACATTGTTTTGATAGAATACATATATCTACATAATATTTGCCAAAAAAAAACAAAACAATACATATATTTCGTTACTAATAAATGATGAAAATGGTACAGACTAATTAGTTGAATTACTAAAACTTGTTGTTTGCACTAAGAATATTTTACATTTGAAAAGTATCTACTAAATATCAACCTTTATAGTTAATAATTTTGATAGGGGTTGTTTTGTTTATATTGTTTACTTTTCTTATTAACCCAATATCGAAAATATTCTCTCTTGTTGATTCTATAACATTGTTAATAATAATTGTATATTGAGCTAAAGTTTGTTTTCCTATTAGTTTTATAAGTAAAGATTAAATGTAATGTAAATAATGAACCTAAACGAACACGTTAATTAACTTAACATACAGTATATAATCAATTTCCATATCGAATAAAGATTATTATTGATGTTATGATTTAAAAATAATCAATATTGTAAATAAAGGATTTAATAAAAACATGCAAAAATATATTAAGTTATTATAAAAATAAACTGAAGAAGAAATTCTTCCTTGGGAAATTGTATTTTAGAAAATATATATGTATACTCTAAGAAACTTAAAACTATTATACATATATCTAAAAGAAAAAAGTGCAAACTAAGAATTTTAGTCTATAACTAAGCATATGGATACTTTTACTAAACTCGATGTAGTTATACTGCATATACATGTTACTTCCATTACTTTCCTCTAAAGGCATCTACATATACCAATTTCACCTCTATAATATTATATTCCATATCAACATATTATGATTTTTCTCTTTTGATAAAACTTCTGATTTTAAATGTTATTAAATTAAGCACACATATTTTCTTTGAGGACATAACTATCTGGCCTAACTAATCGTGTTAGTCCTTTATGAAAAACTGCCATGATAACTATCAGGATGGTGTAAGATCCTCTTAAGAAATTTCATCTGCATAGCTCTGTGTATCATCTATTTGGTTACATATATTATTTAAAACATTGCAGTATATTTACAAACTGTCTGTATACTCTTAAATAATTGGATATAAACGCAACTCTATAGTGCCTTGGTTCAATGTGATGCAAAATAGTTTACAGTCTTAGTTTCATCATCTTATCGTTACAAACTTCCAACTTTACATGGACATTAAGTTCTCCTTTTCCGCTGCTTTTTGAAGAGAATATTTCTACTAACGACATGAAAATGAAATAACGTAAATTTTCTTTAAAAAAGGGTGTTAGTGGATAAAAATATAAATTGCATAAAATAGCAAACACATAATGATACAAAGGGAAGGAATAAAATTTTCAGAAAATTGAAAAGGAAAATACTTAAAAATTTAAATACACAGGGTGTTCTAAAACTGAGAGACATATAATTGGATTAAGCCACTTTTAAGCTGAGATTTATAGAACAATTCTTCTCTTTTTACAATATGTATATGAGTAATATATGAATTCAGGAGTGGGATATTGTGTTCCGATTGATAGTAAATCGGAACGGAAAAATATTTCTATGGTTTTGGTATACGGTTTGATCCAAATCGAGTTCCACGATTCTATTCCACCTGATGATAATAAAATACATGATTGTACCGAAAACAAGTATAAATCGAATTTATTCTCTTTAATCTAAAACCAAATACTTGTTGTCTTCTGCTTTATGGTTGTCGACGAACTCACCACTGGGCCTCATGTAGAACTGTACTTGGTCTTGAACCTGGAACACACTTGCTGGTAGTTTGTCACACCCACATTACAGCGACTCTGTACTCTTCGACGATTACCGATCGACTAGTGCGCTAGAGCAAAGAATATATCAACCAATCAGTTTTGGCGTTACTAGAAACTGTGTCCTACTTCGATTGTGAGCTGCCTTAAAGCAGAAGCGTCTACATTTACTGCAGTCAGGGCTTTCGACTGTTTTGAATATATTTCACCGTTAATAATTTGTATACTTTTCAGTCACTTCCAGAGCTATGGAATCATTTAGGGTTTTTCTTGGTACACCATGTATGTATGTAAAGAAAAAAAGTTAACGACAAAATAAACATAATAATTTTCATTTATTTTTTCATATTTTATTATATATACAGTGTGTGTGAAGAAATTTTCAAAATGCCTTTTGTGCTTGTCTGCACACCATAAATTATTTATGCACAAACATGTAATATCTACAGTACACAGCATACCAAAAAGAAAAACGAAGGAACCAAACATATCTATGTATAATATTCGCGGGAAATGTTTATATAATATTCAAAGCAACATTCTCGAAAGCACCTAATAAATGTATGTTTTAACCCTTTTAAGTTCACATATCATCATCATCATCATCATCACCATCGCATTTCTTTGAATTTTGTATAAACATCAATCAAATTGTATGACATGAATGTTAAACGTTCAAGATGAGCTTGCGTCTTTTTCATTTCGTCTCTTTGAAATATTTGTAATATTTTAACTAAAAAAAAAAAAAATAAGGATATGCCTTTCTAACCTTCATCCATTCGAATGGATTTTCCACATATGAGAGCTAGAAAGGATGAAAATATGAAGTAGACGAATCTAATCAAAAAACGCAGGTATATAGTATAGTATACCCTCTTGTTTTTCTTAGACATGAACATTTCGTATATACGTTTTTTTTTATGTAGTGTCAATCCCTTTCTAAGACAACTCCATATAATTTTGAAGATAAAGTAAATATTCTTGTATATCCATTTCAAAGAGAAAGCTCTATTTATAAATTATGTTCGTCGAAAATAATATTTATCTCGTCTCGACCTGTTGTCACATTAATATTTAAAATATTTATCTTTTTAACCAAATTATCCAAAATCTCTTCAATTGGATGTTCGCTATATAGAGAGATCATTTCGGATGTGACAGATTTTTTCTTCTCTGTTCAACTGGAAATATGAATTTTTCATTAAAAACTTTGAAAAAATATATTCATTAAAATGTTAATATTTAGGATTGGTTAAAAGGTTTATTCATTTTAAGATAAATTTTTAAGGAATTCATGTTGTAAATGTTTCAGTGTCTTCCTACTTCCCTAGAAATAATAATGAAATTCGGAACAGTTTACAATTCTGGACAGACGACTCAAATCCTGGTGGTTCCATGACGTCTGGTTACTATACCATATATCTTTGACTGAATTACATAAAAGATGTCAAAAACGAATTTGTATATATAAAGTTGTACCAAAAGTTTCGATCTCTTTAAGTATCAGTCATGAGACTTATAGATTTGCTTTATCGTAAAATTTTGTTCAGTAACGAGGCTCATTTTTGGAGTGAGACCAATCCAGAAGAGATTATAGAAACCCCATTACATCCAGAAAATTTCTGGTGGCATCATTTGCCTTTATATTCTTTAAAATAAGGCAGAAGTTCGCCGTATGGTCAATGCAGATCGAATATTTGTTCGAAAATATAGATAACATTGATCCTGGCGAGATGTGATTTTAACATGATAGCGGAACGTGTCATACAGTCATAGAAACCATCAATTTATTGAAATCACGATTTGATGATAATGTGATTTCAAGAAATGAGTTTGTAAATTGGCCTCCAAGGCCAAGATCTGACATATCTCGGATATTTCTTATGGGGTTACGTGAAGCCACTGGTTTATGCTGATAAACTAGCAAAACTTGACCACTTCATGACATACGACCGACATTGCTTGAAAAAGTGACCCAAAATTGGACTAACAGAAGAACAGCCGCAGTAGCCATATGCCCGAAGTCATCTTTAAATTTTATTGTCAGGAGTTAGTCGTTCGTATAAAGAAAACGATTTTTGTTATTTTTTTAAATTTAAATTCCTATTGGGCTCAAGAAAACAAACTTTACTTTAAAAGTTTAGTTTTATAACAAAACTTATATGATAAACTCCATTTTCAAATACATATTTTTTTTTATCATCTTCAAAAGGAAACTAAAAGCTCGAATATGAGTTCTCAATATTCCACATATTATATATATAGGACCTACTAAGCCCATCGTCTACAATATTTTAAAATTGAGCAACTAAATGCAAAATGATAAGAAACAAAAAAAGAAAGGAAGAAAATTATATCTTTTATCTTCGGGCAAACAATTTCCATTTTCATATTGCTTTGTATTTTATTCTAAAGAAAAATAAAATTATGCCCATTTTCAATTCTTTTAGCTTCTAACAAATATATTAATGGAAAAGAAAAATTGGAATAAAAATTCATTCTAAACAAAAAAAAAGAAAATTCAGTATTTTCAGGCATTCGAGCTCATTGTTATTATTGAAAATTTTCGTCTGAAACCTTAGGCAAAATTAGTTGGTTTCATTTTTTCTCTTTTTTTTTGCTTTATTATTAAATAAATTGAATACTTCTATAGAATTTCATATTTTATTTTCAATTTGAAATACTATTTAAATTTAATAATACAAAAGGATCAGCATTTAAGACGGTTTTGCACAGGACTTTTTTTCTATATTACCTTGATTTAAATCATTTTAATTTTAAGCGAATTGTTTTTCATTTTGCGACACAATTTAAAGCCTAATCGAGTTTTTTCACCTAACTTTTTCAAATAACAACCATTTCCAATACTTAATTTAGTGATGAAAATTGATGTGGTAGAGTTTTAAGGCCAATCTCCACACAGCCAACTTCCTGTTCTGACGGGAAAAATCAGAAAACTAGAAAGAAATAGACTTTTGCAATTTTCGCTAGGATTGATAGAATAAAAACATCAGAGTCTGCCCAGACAATTTAGAAAAATTGGTAGTGTGCGACGGCATCGTGTGTGATTATTATGACAGGATGCACCCTGCTGATGAAGTGCCATATAATTCAGATAAACATGTTCATCTGTTCTCGAAAATCAGTTGGGGAAATAAGAAATGCAGAAGCCGACAAAATTTGTAGGATGATTGTTTTCTCCCTTTCTGTTTAACAAATTTTTGTATACTGCTATCCCATACTTGTGCATCAGAAGTAAGAAGTCGGCTGTGTCGAGATTGGCCTTTAGTAGCTATTTCAAATCAATAGTTGCATTCGGCATTCTGCAACGCTGAAAGTTTTTAACACTACTTAGAGTTAGCAAAGAATCTGGATACAATCGTGGGTGTAGCACTAAGTTTAAGTGCTTAATGAAATATTCCAGCATAAAATTTTTCTGTATACAAAGAAAGTATAAAACTGCAACAATTTAAACAGATTTTTATTCTCACGACTTACGTTGACACTGTAATTTCCATTGAGATTTTATAAATACTACAAATACTTCGGATTCTGCAGGTATCCTAACAAAGGACGTATTTCTATTGCATGAATACTAAAATTTTATAAAATTCATTTAATCTCTGAATGTTACCCTTCCTTTTTAAGTCTGGTGCACTTTTCCGGAATCCGGTGGGGCAAGTTGAAGTGGGTCCGGGCTTGTAAACCAAGATCCTGCGATTTTCTATAATAAATCGTATATAATTTACAATATTAAATTCAATTAAATAAATGAAAGAAATATATACTAAAGCCATTGATTAAAAACTTGCTATTCCCTATTCCCTAGTCTGATTATATTGTTGAAGTTATTTTCATTGTTTTTAATATAATCCTTTTTTTCAATCAACTAAAGATTTTATTTTCATAAATTTCATTTTAATTATATAACAAAAGCATAAAAAGTATTTGAAAAAAAGGAAACAGATTCGTATATAAAAATTCTAGCTGTCTATTTGGATTATTATTTTATTTCATGTCAGTTAAGAGAAATTCAACTAAATTGCAATTGACTATACCGAAAAAAATAAACCCAAAAATAAGCCCAAAAATAAAACCCTTCATACTTAATGAAAAAAAAAAAAGAAGAACACATATAAAAATGCGAGCAGTTAAAACCTTCCTAATTGGAAGATATGGCTAATTGAGACACCATTCGACCAACTCGTTTGTACAGAATAAATTCCTCTAATATGAAGCCAGTGTATACAGTAAATTGTTTCTACATGGTTCAACATTCTTCTAATTGGCTACCATTCTAATCGGATTATGGATTTGAATTATAGGGAATAAAAAAATGAGTTCGTCCTTTTTTTTTTTGGTTCGACATTTGGAATATTTTTTCTATAGTTTTTAGGAAGAACAAAAATATGTTTCTCTATATCTGATATTTTTAATACCTGGATGGGCTAAAAATAATCGTTTATGGGAAACAAAAGTTGATTAAATAATATATTGTTTATTTTGGACAATGACCATATGCAATTTTCCAGGCAGAGCCATTATTTAGATACTTGTGAAGTATTAACTATCAGGTATAAAATTGATGTCATCAAATGCTGTGGAAAAAAGGATAGAGGACCACTTTATGTATCTTAGCGAAGAAGATAGCCATGAGTTTTCACCTTGCTATTAAGAATATTACAGAAACAACGTGAATTTGAAGACGGATTAGTCCCGGGATCAGTTAAATAAGAATTATACAGATCCGCGGAACGTGTTTTAAATTTATTAAATAGAACAGTATAATTTAAAATTAGATACTTTGTCAGGATTTATTCCTTGTATCCCGTCACCGAGACAAGTCATTTTCGCAGGCAAAAGAAACCTATGAAAATGACTTTGATCTCAAATTTACACTATTAAAGAAGTTCTGCAGATACTGGGACGTTTCTGGCAGTAGTAGTGATATGTGAATAAGTAGCGGATACTGAAAATGTTACTTGGGAACCGTGCATACGAGTATAACTTAGGTTTGAGTGTTCATTTTAAAAATGTATGAAATGCATATAGCCCAGTCAATGGGTACTTTTACCTTGCAAAAGGTATAGGAAACTTTATATTTGGTACGATTGTTCAACTAGGTAAGTGATTTAAAATTCCAAGTTTCGACCTTGGGGGGTGCCGCTCAAATAATTTTTCACAAAGAAATAAAAAAAAACCAAATTTTTTCATAATAGAATTTGAAACTGAATCTTGATTATTTGCGTTCGTACATGCACCAAAAATAGAAAATGTTTTGATTTGAAATACTTTCGAAAACTCGCCCTAAATTGAGCTCTGAAAATTTATTAAATTTTATTAAATCCTTAACAATAAATAAATGTCCATAGATCTATTTCCCTCCTGAAAGCGATGCTGCACGATATCATTCTTTACGGATCTATCATCAAGTTCAATTATCGTACAACAAATATAAGAATGCGGCTGATTGGGGATGACAAGTAGTAAATTTGGCCTTACTCCAATACTTATGATGAACGATCCTGCACCCGAAGTTCTATTAAAAGGTATTTTATGTAAGTGTAAAAAAGGATGTTGGACATGTTGTTGTAGAAAGGCAGGCTTAAAATGTTCAATTATATATGCCACTTGCACAAGAATTTAGTGTACTAATATTCCGGAAATAATACCCGATTGCGGGGGGTGAACCACCTGAAATCAATCAATTTTTGACTTTACAAATGCCAGATGATTATCGTTATGATCCTGAAGAGCAAGAGGAAAATTCTAATGGAGAGTCCACAATCTCTGACGAACAATATTCTTCAACATTAGCTGTTCCAGAACTTCAATGAATACAAGAAGCTTGCAGCAGTTAAATCAGTAATTATCTTCAACAAGATGATGAATGCTTCATGGATTATTCGATTATGATACACATACGATGGGGATTTTAGGGATAAATTGAAAATCATCAACATTTTTCCAAAATTACTAAGTTTTGATATAAATATCAACGTAAAACCAATTTCCAAGTGCGTATTCTTTTCACGTTAGTGATAATTTTCAGAATATATTTGACACATGAAAATAAAATGTTAATACTGATAATGTGAGTGAGTCCTTAAAAAATTAAAATTCATCAAATCTAAATAAATTGCAATCCTAGAACGCAATCCTTCAATATATACTGGAAAATTTTAAACAATTTATTTTAAAGTAAATAACCCTTTTTTCCGCATCAGTAAAATGTGTTCATCTAGTTTCAAACAGATAATAGACATTTTAGGACACAATTTAAACAAAATGTGAAAAGTTGTTATGAAAACATACTACAAAAAGAAAAACCATTTTCACGAAAAAAAACCTCATTGAATTTAGTCATGTCAACCACTTGTTCACACTGTGTTGATTTAAAACTTCACGAAATGTCGTATATTCTAAAAAGGACAAAGGACCAAAGAAAGAAATGAATGGATATATGGTATAGTTCTACGACTGCAAGTAGAGACTCAACCGCAGAACCATTTCCAAAGTTAGTATAATCACCAGCCAAGTAAATTCATAGAAGAAGAAAAAAAAAAACACAAACTCAGAATATACTTTATCTCGTTACATTTCATGTGAAACCAGCTCGTTTGCGTTGTAATGTATTTTTCTTTTTTTTCTTTTTTTTACTTACAACCAAAGAACGAAGATATGATCTCGTTTGGTATTCTTTTTTTGTTCTTACTATTATTATTCATGATACTTTTCAACTGCACAGAAGTTAACCCATTATGAACTTAACCAACCCCGTCCAGGACAATATAACAAGAAAATGTCTTTATGACTTAACATCAAAGGAAAAATACTGCACAACGATTCAGAAAATTGCAGGATCTTAAAATATAAAAAAAAAATGAGAAGAGTTTCGGTCGGTCTCCTTTGAATAAGAGTGTAATTTTCTTAATTCTTGAAAATGTTTAAACTTTATAAAATAAGTTTATTCTTAAGTCCATGAGAATGTATTTTATGTCATAAAGTTTATTAGTTTTACATACAAGAGAGAATGAAAAAGTTTTCTTTCCATAAACTTATGGAAGTTATTTTTTTTTTGTTCAAAAGTATTACCAATCAATTTTTAATGAAGTTACATCAATGATCAGGGACAACTTATTCGGACGATGCAAATGACAAATCAATATAGTGGAAAATCTTATTGGACATCATTTCAAAAAGTATATAATATCGAACAATGTCATTTGATATCGATTGATATCGTATTCTTTGTATTTACATTTTACAAGGAATTGCAAGTCAAGTCAGTTGAATTTTCTAGAAAATATATGAGATAAATAAATTTCTTCGTAATTCTTATTTAAATTTATAAGTAAAGACTTTAAATTTGTCTGAAGTTATTTTTCTAGCAAATTTTTAAAGAGATTCGTACCAAACGGTTTTTTTTAACGAAAATATGCTTGCTATTAATTGTGGAATCAACTCTGGGGGCCAATTGTCAGGCCACAAACAGGAGTGGTATTGTTTAATTCGATGGAAAATAAATCATATCGAAAAAGCATGACAATTCCTATACTTTTTCGATACGATTTGGATTAAATCGACTTACACGATGCCACTCCAGGTTTCCGAGTAATGGTAAAATAGTTTAATGTTTTGGAAACGTGGCTTTAATTTGGCACAAACTTGTTTAAGCGTGTATATTTATCTATATAATACAAGAGCTATTTAAAAAAGTTCGACATAAAATTATGTTACCTTCAAATTAAAAGGATGGAAAGAGCTGGAATGGAAAAGTGTACATCTCTTTATAGGCTTATTCTAAGCCCAGTCATAGCATGACATCATTGTCATAACTTTTCTAAAATACTTATAGTTACACAGTGCGAGCTGGCGTGCGAGTTGACGAAGACAGTAGATGCAGGACAGAACTTGACCAGTGATGATCAGAGAGATTTCGGAAAACGATTACAACAGTGAAATATTAAGTGATTTAATAAATTAGTAAAGTAATAAGTACTATAATTAAAAGTATTTTTCGATTGTAAATAAATTGTTCATAAATTAATCTTGTATAAATTAATAGTAATTGATAAATAAATATTTTAAAGACTAATTGTAGACGCAGAAAGAATTTTTAAAAAAAGTTTATACGCTAAATTCACATAAATAAAAAGTGTTATCATTCAATAGCATCGAACCAGAGGGGTAGCACGCAACAATATGTATATATATTATGTATAAGGAAATCTGATGGTTTTCGATTAAAAAGAATTGATTTTCTTGTTTTTTTAAATATTATTATTTCTTATCAAAAGAAATATATACGTTTTACCGGTGTTTTAGAGTCAAAAGAAAAACCGATTGAAAAGAGGTGACGCCAAATCATGCTGAAAATATAAAAAGAAAAGTATATTTTCACATTCACAGAAATAATTTGTACGTGACTTTTCTTTAAAAAAAAGAGAAAAAATATGAAGGAAAATTTAAGGATAACCCATATTTTCTTGAACAAGGGTATGAAATTTGGTTTTTTTGTTTTATCAAAAAGAAAATTTAATTTGTGCAAATTATTCGAAAATAAATGTTTCCGGGTAAAAAAAAAAATGTTTTCATTTCGAAATTGTTCTACTCTATTATTTTCAGTTAAACGCTGTATCACCCTTTTTAACCCGACTTTTACAGAAATTTATTTCTCCATTTTTTTTTTGGTTCAAATTGAACTGATAATATATTTATACAGCATGGGTGTGAAGTGGGTAACTAGTCTTATGTCGTTCACATACGTCACGGAAGTTAATAAGGTGACAAGCGATTGTTGCTTTCATATGATATAAATTTGTCACTACAACAGCTTTTCAGCTGTCACTTTCAAATAATATTCAGATGATATCCGCTAAGTGATAACACAGGCTACAATGTGAAATTATTTTTGGTGACATCTACATTCTGCAAAGTATTAATAGTATGTATTTGTTAAAGAAATAAAAAAGAATTGTAAGTACATATGTGTATTTAAATATCACACAGAGTCGAGTACTAATAACAGAGACCAAAAATGATGCCATAACGAAATACAATTTGAGAACTTTATTTACTTTCTCTGTGATAAAAATCCTTACAGAATTCCATAATAGAATTTTACTTGTCCATAGTTCATGAGTACGTTTACCGATTTGATAGAAATTTGGTAAATACATTTGTTATAAGGAGGAAGCGATTCTTCGGTTATTGGTAATGAATCAGATTACTGTGTCAAGTGATGTAAGATGAAATCTAACGAAATATAAATATATATATAATACCTCAGCAAATATTAAATTTATTTTGATGAAATTTTGCCCATTGATTCGATTCAAATTGAAATAATTTTCATTCAGGAGGGATTAGAATATTACATTAGTAAATAGAAAAGAACATTACATGGAGTTGTTGAAATTCAACTCAGTTAAAAAAAGGTCCTAGCCTCTGAATAAGCAAATATGAATATTAATCTTCAAACTTAAAATTAAAATATTAATCAAAAGGAAGAATTATTAGAACCGCGAGTTTTCTGCAAGTAAGAAAATACCTGACTTCAAGACCAGTTTTAACTTTAGATGAATATACTAGACAACGGTTTACAAGTAAGTTCGCAACGCAACGCGAAGTTGTGAGTTGTGTAGAACTACGTTCTGCACACTTTATATGTGTACCACAGTTCTACATGCAACACTAATAATATTGTTATTTTCTCATTGAACTAACTAGCCCTGGCCTCCTGACAAACGATCAGATACGATCGTTTTCTCCGATCACTCAATTACTCCTATTCTCCACTATCACCAGAGCTAGCTGCCCCTCTTCTTTTAGAGGAAGAACATACTTGCGATCCTGGCTATATGTATGAAATGGGTCGAACAGGATCTTCTCGTTCTATAGTTGTTACTTTTGGCCCGTTTATCATATTTTCTCATATTTTTAATTCAATAAAAAAGATACAAAAATCCGAAAACTCCTAAGACATCAATTTCCAAGTAGAAAAATATATAGCAAATTCTTTCAAATAAGTATGAACCTTGAAATACTATCCATATGAGCAGAAAAAGGGGAAATTATTAAAATCAACTTTAAGGAATGAAGAAAAAAGAATCCTGGCCCCATGGGATCTTAGGCATCTGCCATTTATACAGTCGGTATTTTGTATGAATGAAATTGACATATGAGAAAAGTTTTCATTTCAAATTTTATAGGTATTATGTACATATGTAATTTTCATATATATTTTTTTTATGTTTTACAAGAAAATTGGTTCTGGGAACCAACAAAGTAGCATCTCAAAAGATGAATTAAACCAAAATATGTTTCAGTTTTTTTTTTCCTTTCTTCATGTTGAATATTATTTTTATCCTGTTTTTTTTTTTTTGTATTTATTTTTTCCTTCTTCTTGAAAAAAGAGGGTTTAACTTTTCGCTAAGGAATTGTAATTGGATTATTTGCTACCTTTCTGTGCTCTCCGTGAACTTTGTGCAGAGTTGAAATTCTTACTCGCAGCGTGTGTACTTTTATCCTTTTTATTTTTTTTCTGCTAAGAAACAAATTCCTTTTTTTCTTCTTCTTTTTCCATCCAATTTTTTGTGTAAATAATGTTTAATGTTTAGGAAAAATATTTTCAAATTCCCTTGAATCTTTCACAGTTCATTATTTTTCAAAGATTTTTTTAAATCCTAAATTAAAGTCATATCTTTTTAGTCGCTTTTTTCTGTTTCTTAAATAAGAATTACAAAATCATAAATAATATATTATTTTTAAATTGGAAACAATATACAGGGTGACTAAGAATTCACATCCCATATTTATAATGCAACTTTTAACACAAAGCGACACAATAAACAGAGGTGTCAACGTGCACTAATTTTTGGTTACATCTCCAGCATGTCTGTCACATAAAAAAAAGAGACTTCAGATATGTATATGCTTAAACCAAGCATCACATACCATATTATCATTCATAAGGCAAGGATTAAACGAAGCATGGAATGTAGTATAAAGTGATATTATCATCATTAGTGTTGGGAAGAAGAGAAAGGGAAGGTATGCAAGGAAAGTTAGTAAAAAATACCCCCAGCCCTTAATCAACACAAATAAATATAAAGAAAATTGACCACTGCATTGGTGGTCACATAAAAGTTAGTTCAAAAAGAAAGCTAATAATTATATACTTGTAAGAGTCTTTTCAGTTTGTACTTGCTCAGGAAAACGTTAAAAACTTGTACATTTAAATTTACTCCGCGTAACATTCTGGAAATTGGTTCATTCCTCCCGTAGTCAGTTCGGATCTTAGGGAAGAATTAAGGTGCATTTTGTCTAAAATAGAGGAAGCATCGATAGCACCATTAAAAATTTGATGAGCAAAGACCACATCAGCCACTTCACGCCTCTTTTCTTAGGAATGTAAGCCTAATAATTTTAGCCTGTTATTATAAGAAGGCAACAAAAAAGGATCATCCCAAGGGAAGGTTACGCGACGCGAAACATAAAAATATACGTTGAACGGATTCCAGCTTGTTGATATGAAGTTTATGGTGCGGTGATCACACCTGACTGGCATTTTCCAATACATGTCTGACAAAAGCCACATAAAGGGTCAGAAAACTCTATAATAATAAATATGGTAATATTACTCATAAAAAAAAGACACTGTGTGATATAAAAATACATGCCTTACAGTCTTTCGTAGAAATACTATTAATGATGAAAATGTGAAATGTGAAATGTGACCTAAACAGAATGTAAGTTAAGAATTCTGATTATTGTATATTTTGGTGATTTTAATTGCTGGAATTGAACACAAATTCAGACGCAAACTTTGGGTATTTATTATGGGTGTACTTGTCACCGAGTTGGTAAGTTCAATAAACATATTTTGAATAACTAGCTAATATCACAGAGAAAAGAAAAAAAGAAATCTTTATCTATAAATGTTTGCCACCATTATAGCGCTGCAAAGAAATCTATTTCGTGATTAGTGTTTGTAAAAAAAGACTGTAAATACATGTATCACACAGAGTCTTTCTTACAGACGCTGAAAACGAAATAAATTGTTTACAGCCAAAAAAATCTGTGCCATATGAGAATACAAGTTGGATGCATTTTGCTATAATATCAATAGATCACTCGCTGATCATCTAAGACAGGAATCAAAGGAATTAAAAAGCTGTAACTTTTATAAACTAAAGAATATAAAGACAGACAAATTTATGAAAAGAAATATAATAATATTCCACATTTAACACCATGTGGAAACGAAAATACAAATTGTATTGGCACAGGGCTTCTTTGAATATTAAAACAATCTTATTAGAATTTCTAAATTTGAAAAAGCATTATGAGCTTTCGCTTTAGTTCCAACTTCTATTAGATAGTTTGTTTTCCAATTGGCATGATCACTAATGATAATGCAGCGTCCCATAGAAATGGGTTTGTGACTTTGCTTACAAATTGATATTTTTATTTGTGGCGCTGTGATCAGTTGATTACGGAAACGAATAAAATAAATTCAAATTTTTAAAATTTCTTATAATTTAATTTTACTTAAATTTGTTCAAATTGAATTAAATGAAAAAAAAAGTAGGAAAAACTGATCATGTCGATCGACTGGTATGTGTTATGTTCTTAGCTAGAAACATATTCTCGCAGTACCGGCAAAGATCGCTCTGAGTCAAGCCTAACCTACTATATAACCGTGCTTCCTTAACAAAAGAATTACCTCAAAGGGATCCCAATTAGTATGTACGTAATTTTTTCGTATCCTAATCAATAATAAGATGAGATTTTTTTGATTTAGATTTTAACAAAGGTTTTTTAATACTCCATGTCGTTCGATCTTGCACCAGTGTGTGCTTACTTCCTTGAACATTTTATCCGTAATTCGTGCTTTATACTCGAAAAGGGAAGGATTATATGTCAGCTAAAATGCTATTTGAGTTGGACCCTCTTTTCTTGGCTAGACCGACACGTTTGCAATAAATTCTTGCGAGTCTAGAATAATCTCACATTGTTTTGAAAGCATAGTGATAGTGTGTTTAACACTCGCCATAATCTTTGACAATTTTCCAATTCACAATTCACCTCTGCCACGCTGTCTGCGTAGATAGGAATATACCTAGTTGATATCCTCTCCAAATTAAGTATTTCTGTATCCTTTTGGGATTGGCCAGCTTCCTGCCTGAAAAACAACATTGCAGTTTTTTTGAAAATCTAATTGACACCACTATGTGCCGTTCTGCATAGACTATGAATTGTTAGAAATGTTGTTAATACTACAAATATACCTGAGTGTCTTGTTAATCAAGCAGAGAAATTCTTGTTTTGGAAGATATTTAATTTTTTTATTTTGTGATAGAAGAATCTTTTAAGGTGATAAAATACTATTTATTTTGTGATATTCATAATATATAATAATAATAAAATCAGCATAAAACATATTACAACAACAAAATTTACTCAATAGAATAAAAAAAATGCATTAAAATTAATTTAATACTACTAGTTATGTTTTTTTGTTCTTTTTGCCTGCACTGAAACGGCACAGACCCACTCAAAAGTGAACATAACCGAATTATTTTATAAAAATTGAAACTAATATGTTTTTCTAGAAAAAAAAAGAAATAATAAAAATATTATTTCTTTACTTAACTAATACACTTCTAATTCAGAAGAATAAAAATTTCTTTAAAAATTAAAGTTGCTTGCAATTAAAATCTATCATTTATAGTATAAAAAAAAAACGAAGTAAAATCTCATTAAGTAAAAGAAAATGGTATATTATTATTTTCTATGTGTTTTGTTTTAATTTTTCTCAATCTTTTTTAATTGTGCTATCATTATTATCAGCATCTGGAAATCCAAGAAAATAATCAGCAATACGTCCAGCTTCTCGAAGACCACTAAGGAATGCACCATGAACAGTAGCCGGATAGTTACGAATCGTATGTTCGCCTGGAAATTAAAAAGAAAAATAGTTGTGTATTTTATTTTCTTGTGAAATATTAATTTTCATAAATTTAATTTTAGCTAATATATAATTTTTGTTTGTTGAAGTTCTTTACCGTATTTTGACGGAAAAGTTCATTTTATATATGTGTATACTATTTTTCCAGATGCATTTTATAATTAGTATAATGCTCTCTATACCTAGAATGCAATTTATGGATAGAGTGAGTATGTGAAGGGTGTTCCAAAATTCACGCAAGAAAGAAATGACTTGTGCAGTAATTGAATTGTTTATCGGGCCGAATGGCATTGTCGTCCACATCCATATCTTGCAATTTAGGCACAAAAAACTGGATTATCATGTCGCGATAGCGAGCCCATTTACTGTTATTTCCTGACCAGTCGCATTTTCGAAGAAGAATGGTCCGATGATGTTTCTAGCCCAAAATCCTCACCAAACAGTGACACGTTCTGGATGCATTTGTTTCTCAACAATCACACGTGGATTTTCTGAACGCGACAATTTTTTCGATTAACCAAGCCATCAAGATGAAAATGAGCCTCATCGCTGAAGATAATTTTGTTCGAAAAATCAGCATCCACTTGCCGAAAAATGAAAACGAGCCATTTTTAATAATCCCTGAATTGTCAGCTGTCACATTGTCTTTATTTTTCGTTGGCAACACTTTACTGGATAAATTCAAATATTGCCTGAATTTTGGGACACGCTTTACATTCTATTCAATGATCAATTGTATGGACCGAAATTCAATCCGTTGTTGATGATGACAAAATAAAGGCATTGAATAAATCCAATCGTGTTCAACGACACAATCGCAACATGTCAAAATCGAAAGTTGAAAGTCATCAAACTCTCAAATAAAAGAGTCTAGAATTGGTGAAAGGCAAGAGTATCGTTTTTCATCATGATAATACTAGACCACATTCGCTGGTCACTTGTCAAACATTGAGTTAAGGTGGCAGAAAACTTTTTCAGCATCCAACGTCTAATCCTAACCTTACACAATCAAACTACCGTATGTTTCGGTCTCTGCAGAACTTCTTTAGCGGTGTAAATTTAAGTTCAAAAGAAAAGCCTATGATAATTATATGTCTCATTTTTTCGTTCAAAAATGATAAAAGTGTCGGAAAAAATGGCAAAATAATCATCAACCAAAATAGACAATATATTGTTTTATAAAGTTTCTGTTTCTTATGGAAAATTCTCCTTTGATTTACAAATTGTAACAGCTTGTGGCTCATCCATTATTTTACTATACTATTATTTCTGTTTCAAACTTTTTTGTATGCACTTATATCTCGATAAGTCTAAACATTCTATACAGAATATAAAGAAAGTAGATTAATATGAAAATCTAGATAATAAACTATGAATAAAACTACTTGTATGCAATATTATTATTATCCTGTAAAGTTTATTTATCATAGCTCATAGAGATGAGAATCAACAGATTAAAAACTTGGCGGACAGGTTATAATTTATCATCAAGCAAAATGGGGAAACAATTATTCATATGCGACTCTTACGGCAAAAGGTTAATTAGTTAATTCTTTCGGTTATATTACATAAATACATAAACTCTAACATAAAGTAGTTTTGTTAACATGAAAGATGGAACATTGAAAAATGAATTATTAATATAGTATTCATCGCGTAAAGTAAATTGAAGGTGCGGATACGTCGAACAGATTCCATAAAAGTATTGTACTGAAATTAAAACAAAAAATATAAGTTCTACGACGAATACCGGAATTTCCCAATACTTGAAATCAGATTTAATTTTCAAGCTTCATACCATATTGTACAAATGGCGGTCGATATTATTTCTTAGATATAAAACCAAAACTTTCTATCGTTTCTAACTAACACAATACAATTTCCAGTTTTTGATTCTAAAACCATTTAAAGCTACTTATTTGTACACAAACGAACTACTTACTAATGAACCCTTTCGAGTGATCACTGATTGGGGATATTACATCTCAACCAATTCTCATGAAATTTTGTACAATAATGTGATTTACCGCACAACTCCATTGGACTTATTTCAAGATTCATTTTCAGTCTAACTGAAAAAAAAATCCAATTCTTACAGTATCCACAAAATTGTTTTTCAGCCCGACTCTAAATAAGTCTTGATGAAATAAGTCATTTGGAGACGTGTGGATAGAATCGAAAACATCTGTAATCGAACGAATTAAAAAATTATGTCCAAATTTAAGTGCAAATTTTGAATTTCATTTTGGTTTCAGGCTAGCACAAATAATTTGCATTTGTATTGTTTAAATAATATAATAGGCAAATAAATTCAGTTTTACAAAGTGTTCAGTACTCCCATTGGCCTATTGCTCGCTACTGACAGGTTTGGTGTTTGGCTGTTCAGATTTCTATTTTTTTTTCTCCTATTTTTATCGCATTTATGTACTTATTCTTTCTTTGAAATTTAAACATCGAAAGAAGAATACGATTTTGCTCAGATTTCAATCAAATTATACCTAAATTAGAAAGTCTCAAAATTTGATAAACATTATCACATCCTACAATAATTAATAAAAGTCTAAAATTGAATTTTGCAAGCCGATACGATGATTTTCACTAGCGATTGTTGTTAACTAATTTTCCGAACAAAATATCTACTTTTCACAGAGTGGTCTAATGTCAGACAATTTCCGCAGATCTAATAATATTTGCACAAGAAAAAATCAACCGTTTTCATTCACGGAATTTGGTTGATTTTTTCTAATTTTAATTAGTTAATATGATGCCAGGTGATCAACTTTATTAGCACTTATACTCTTCCTATATAAACCAACACTTTGAATATAACTAGAGCATTATTTAAAAGTAACAGCTCAATAGCTGTCACACTAAAATTTATCACTCTCAAGTAACCCATCGTCTTACTTGACGGAAGAAAGCAATATTTGGATTTCGATTCTCGGCTAATTTGTTTTTAACTAAAATTTGAAAATAAAGCCAATGATAGGCCTTATCAATCGACTAAAGATACTTAAAAGAATTAGATGTCTTATTCAATGCACTTTAAGTGTTCCTATAAGGATACTTCTTGTATGCAAGACTAAAAATTAACTTACATTGTATATCTTTTTATTTACTTAATTAATGTTATTACACTTTTTTTTCTTCTTGGAATACATCTCATGTGAGTAGTTGTGCTAAAGGTGTGGTATTTTTTTAATAATAATTTCCAAATTCTATAATTTCAATCATATTGAATTTATTCATATTTATTTGAATTAATTTAATTAAATTGTTAAAGGTTATAATCAATAACGTTTCTTTTAATTTTCGTCTTATTATTTTTCATTCTCGAAATTAATACGAATTAATTTTTATAGAAGAGACATTCCCAATTATATTTCTATTTGAAGAAAAAATAAAAACTTAAATTACCGGGCAATTTTATTTTTTTGAATGTAACGGATTCGATTTCTTATATGGGATGGGCTTTATTTGAGACTTTTACAATTCTTGAGGCGAACAAAATTATTTTTTTTTATTATAATAAATTTATTAAAAATTAATTAACTCATTTTTGTTGAGAGTTCATTTCTTCTATATCATTTATTTCATTCTTAGAAAATAACAGTTTCCATTTTAAATACTATTAAATTAGTTTTAGTCTTGTTAATTTATGTTTTTAAGATTTGTTTTTAATTAAGCCCAACCTAAAAAAAAAAAAAACTAAAAATTTAATATACATAATTTAAATTTTTTTGATTACCGGAAATAAGTAGTTGGTTAATTGCTTTTAATTAAATAACTAACGTTGTATTTAAGTGGGAGAAAAAAAGACTTATAAACTCAAAAATGCATTTTTTTCCTTATAAAAATCTTTTATGAGTTCAAATCTACAAATCAAAACTTAAAACTCATAGCATTGACTCTTAATAGAGACACAAAAAACGAACTCTCTCGTTCAAGTTATTAATGCTGGAATCCGTTGGATCCAACAAAATTTACCAAAAAAAATATATATACCAATTCTTTATCAGGATCACTTGTTTATATGAGAATATAGTATGATCCTCTACCTTAAAAGCCCCAAATACTATCTTATAAATTTCCAGGGATTCAGTACATATTTAATATGTCAAAAAGAATTTCGATGCGTTATGTAATTTTCTGCAAGCATCGTGAAACCGTGGCAAATATAATGACGTCTTTTGCACTCAATTTGTCACTAACTAATTGGTTAAATTAATCTTGAAACGGAATCGACTCAACTCGAAAAAATATTCAGATTCAAATTTTTCAAGAAATATTTTGACATTTTTACTAATTAGTACTAAAAACGTACGAACGGGAAGGCCTTTTTCCTTATCTCTCGAATCTTAATCAAAAGTAACCAAATATTCTAAGGCGCTATTTCACAATGAAAGCTTAAGTCCAGTTTGAAGTTTAAGTTGAGTTTAAGTTTTAAATACAAATTTCAAAGGTTTAAGCTAAACTTAATTGAAACTTGAAGTTTTTATGTTAACAAATTAAGTTTTTCTTAACACAATTTGACAACCAAAATATTGTGAAATGTTTAAATAATTCTAAAAGCTAAGACATTAATTATTTTTTTTGTGAACATTTTCGATTTCGCTAATTTTGATCTCAAACGATGTATTTCGTCAACCAGATCACAGGACTCTCATTTGCAACGCTCTAGTACCCGAAATATGAACACAGTTCCTAGTTTACGAGTAATATTCACAATGTCAGACGTTTACTCAAAGAGAATTCTGCGCAGCGGATTTAGTTTCTTTTATCAGTTTTCGGCTGGTAACCGCACGACTCCATTGGACTTATTTCAAGACATATTTTCACTCCGACTGAAAATATGTCCAATTTTTAGAGTCTCCATTAGACTTTTTTTCAGTCCGACTGAAATTATGTCTTGAAATAAGTCCAATGGAGTCGTGTGGTTAGTAAAAGACAAAAAATTTCGAGAAATGCCAAAAATAATTAAGAAAGAATTTTAATGGAGAATAAAAAAAAAATGTATTATACTAAAGACACATTAGCAAAAATAATGTATATTATCTCACGATTCTTGATTAAAATTCGAAAATCTCTCGAATTTTAATCGAAAATCGTAAGATAATGTACATTATTTCTGCTGATGTGTCTTTAATATTGCGTTTTTTTTTACAAAACATAATTAAATATTAACTCATTTCATCAAATGGCGTATAGTATGATATTAAGAATATTCTGTATCAACAAATGTAAAGTAAATCCTGAGAATAGTTTAGATTTAATTATGAAAGAATAATGAAGAATTCCCAAACACACTCAAACACACACAGATGTTATTCTATAAATAATTAATTACATTTCTAGAAATGAAATAGATAAGAAATTTAATTAAACACCAGAAAAAAAACCTTACCCATAGAATAAATTAATTAATTAAGTGAACTGATTAAGCGTATGATATTAATTCTTCTGTCCAAATGCTGTTCAATTTAAAACTAATCTATTTTCGTTTTGTTTTAGTTTATGTAAAAAAAAATGTTTAATTAATTATGTTATTAATAATTTACATCGCGCGCGAAAAGTAGAAAATATAAATTATATGAAATTTAATATCGAAAAAAAATTTCAAACAAATCCAAGAAAAAATGTTCATAAAAATGATTACAATTTCATTTTTTGACATATTTTTGAATATGAAAAATTTCTTATATCAAATTTCGTAGAAAAATTAAAATAAAATCATTTAAAAACTTTCACTAAATTCAAAAATCTAAAAATCATGTGCAACTTAAAAACAATATTTTCAAAATAAATAAAATAAATAATAATAATAAAAACTAAAAGTAATTAATTAAAAGAATGGAATTTTGATTTGTTTCTATATAAGTTTCCTTTCTCAATACACAATGTATGGGAAAGTTTACTATACATGAAAAAACAGCCGAATGGAATTGGAATGCCATCTAACCTTTCTTGTTTTTGTATCGGTGCCGATCTTGTTCCAAGGTTTCATTTAAGTTCGATGGATTTAATATCTTTGGTAACTGTCATTATCCACGATTCTTTATCTCCTTTATTGATTCTATAATCATGAAGCTTGTTTTGCATATTCATTCTGTGTATATGACCTAAGTCCATTTAAATCCGATATCTATGAACATTAGTCTACCAATGATTATTTGATCTCTACACTATCTGTCAGCAAATTCATCATTCATTTTCTATTTATAGTAATTAGTTTTAGTATTTAGAGAAAATCGATTCAGAAGAAATCATGGTCAAGTTAAGAATTGGAACTAGGAAAACTTCTTTTCATCATTATTTCTTTGTTTCATTTCTTGTTACTAACTATATCATTGTCCGTCCTCAATTTCTAAAACAATATACAGGTTGGCGTAAAATGAACGTTGTGGTATTCTTTAAAAGATACATTGAGTTCCTTGCAGTATGCGCTGTGGCTCCATCTTGTTGTAACCAAAGAATTGGATGGTTTTCCAGGATTGGTCTTAAACAATTTTTCAACATCGTCCGATATTGAGCGCTATTGATGGAAACTGCAACACTGTCTTCATTTTTGAAAAAATATGAGGCAATGATCCTCCCAGACGTTACACCGCACCAAACAGTACACTTAAGGTGCATAATTGTCGTTGATGAACTGCTCTTGAATTGTCCGTAGCCCATATCGTGAAATCTGCTGGCTTACGAAGCTATTTTTAATTGAAAATGTATGAAACCTAGTTCTAAGAATTATTTATGTATTGATTGCTCAAAGCAAAAACTATTTGATTCGTATATTTAACAACAACCTAGACTGAGAGGAAATTCTACAGTAGATGATAACACTATACACTGTTCTGTTCCGGAACAAAAGCGAACGGGAAAAAACAAGAACAAGAAAAGAATCAAGTGTTGGTAGTATACGTTTGCTATGACAGTTCAAACGCTATCGTTGTATGATTCCGCTTTTTTATAGCAAAATACTGCAATATACAAAGATACAACGCTACACAACTTTTTACAATTTTAGTGGAATAGACATACTAACTGAAAATTAGGTGAACGAGTTGTTGTTGAATTCAATGAATAAATTTTGTTCTGTTCCGGAACGCATGAACAAATTACAATATGGAATCGTTTTATAACAGTTAAAAGAAACAGTCATACAAAAATCTGTCGACTCAGACCTAATTTTCAGTAGACTCTTTTTAAGAAGCAACTTTTAAGATTTATCTTTATAGACAGGAAATTGTCAGTTCTTAAAAATTTCAGGTATGAGAAATGTAAATAATAAGAATGTTTTTTAAAAGTTTGCCAAAATATATTTAAAAGTTCGTAAAGTTATTAAAATTACAATTTTTGAGATCTTTGCTTCGTAAAATTTATATGAAAAGAACAAATTTTTGGTGTGAAACATTTAAGAATAGGTGCGGATGTAATGTTTTTTCCATATATTTTCTGACTTTTCAGTAAGAGGAATAGGACACCCATCCTGCTCGATAACGCTTAGCCTCGTAGCGATCATAATGGGGGCTTAAGCTTCCTGGTGTTGTACTCAAGTACCCCTACTCTACCTAACCTAACCAAACCTTCTGAATTTTCAACATTTCACTCTCCAAAGACAACTGCTCAATTTTTTAAAAGGACACACTCTGAATCTATTCAACTTCGAAACGGTTCAAAATCGTGTATTTTCTATTTTCAAGCAATAAAGGTATAGAGAAAGGCTTATTGTGACCACATTTTCCGGTCATATATATGCTATTTATTTCAACTAAGGCTGAGACAATTCACAATTAAAAACCGTAATAAGATTGATGTTTGAATCTAGTCAAGATCAATTTCTCTTTTTGATGTGTGATTTATCGAAAATGATGTTTTGTTTTTCATTATTAACAAATACCTTTGATTTTTTTTCTTAGTTTCTTATATTTATAGGTAGATACCAGTTGAAGGGTACATCATCATGTTCACATCATCAGATTTTTGGTTATTATTAGAAGAAACCGTAATCATTAAATGGCAGCGAACTCTCATCAACAAAAATATGAAAATCAATTAAAGACTGAGTATTTTTTTTTAGTGAATCAGCGTTATATGTTGAGTATTTTCCTTTAAACATTTTTTTTTTGCTATGAATTGTATATGATTAACAAGCTAACTAACTAATTTTAAAACATATAATACGGGTTTGACCCGCGACCTTCTTTTTGTCTAGATTTCTATTGTATCTGAGGTGGGCATGTTATGATATGATTTCAAACATAATTTTAACTCTTTGAAATCTTTTCATTATTAATTATCGTTCAAAAATGTATGAAATTGAAAGAAAATAAACACAAAAAATTGTTCTTCAAACTTTTTAAAATGATTGTTTTATGTATTTCGGTGTGGAACGGTTTTCTTTTTCTTTTTAATTTAGAAAAGAAATTAGTTAACTAAATAATAATGTAGGAAAAGAATGGTTTTAATGATGTGCCAACAAAAGAAAATGGGTTTAGAAGAAAAAATTTCATTTGCATATTTCAAAAACATTTAAAATTTAGAAATGTTATTATTTTCTAAGATATACTTATTTAGAATTGATTTTCAAAAGGTTAAAGTTTTGATACATTATATTATAGAACATAAAATACATACTTCCGTTGTACTACTGCATCTAAAAACAAGGTACAAGGTTTTAGTTCTGTGCATTAAGAATAAAGATTGGTACATTTTTAAATGGAGCCTTCATTCTGATATATCAAAGCGAACTATAGAAAAATATTAATCTAACACAGACTTTCTTGAGATATTCCAATAAATCCGGGAACATTCTCAGAATCGTAATATTCTTGGAATAAAAATTGACATACAACTGATTTGGTTTAACAATTGAGAAGTTTAAGAAAAATAGTTGTAATGCTTTGAGAATATTTAGAGAAAAGGCAAATGAATAGAACTAGCAAGAACAGCGTAGAATGGTCTAGTTGGTTAAGACCTCGATCTCGCCTCTAGAGACTGATGAGACACAGGTTCTCAAATCCAAGTCTCGGTTCTTCACAACTTTTACTTTTCTCTTTGGCTTAGAACTTCAGATGTGGGGTTCAGCTCAGACTTCTCCTAATTTGTGATTATTTGCAATACTGTCATTTTGGGTACGGTTAACCAATTTGTGTATTAGAATTTGGATATATTTGGGTGGTTTAATCGTTGTGTATTTGCAATATTTGTGACTGGATGTTAACAGTGGCCTAATTTGTATGTCTGAGGTCAGCCAGAGGTAGCTGAATTGTTGTTAGAATTTCCGAAACTGTAGGAATAAAAATTGAAATACAACTGATTTGATTTGAGAGGTTTAAGAAAAACAGTTGTAATACTTTTAGAATATTTAGAGAAAAGGCAAATGAACAGAACTAGTAAGAACAGTGAAGAATGGTCTAGTTGGTTAAGACTTTGAACTCGCCTCTAGAGACTGATGAGACACAGGTTCTCAAATCCCAAGTCTCGGTTCTTCACAATTTTTACTTTTCTTTGCATTACAGTATATCGAAATTAAGTGATGAAAACCATCATCACACCATTAAACAAACCAGAAGAGTTCTAAATGGGTGAATTAAAAAATTTCGGCCTTTTATTATAATAACAAATTTTTGTTGGTCCATCAAAATATTGGCTCGGAGCTTTTGATACATTCATCGTAAAGTCGTCTTATCTTATACCATCAGATTACTTTTTGTTTCAGTATGTACAGAACTTTTTTAATCGTGCAAATTTGAAGTCAAAATAGGCATGTGAAAATGAGTTGTTTAATTGTTTCGTCCAGAAAACTCAGAATTTCTATAATGACGGTATAGTAACCATACCACGAAAATAGCAAAAGATCGTTCATCAAAATGGACAATATAGTGGTTAATAAAATTTTAGTTTCCCCATAAAAATTTCCTTTTCATTTATCCAGAAAAAAACACAACTACTTTTTGACCTATCCAATATTTCTGTATGTTAATATAATACTCCAACATATTTATGTACAAATTTCTTGATATAACTCGAAATTATGTTACTATTATATTGACCTTGTTAGCTTGGCAACTTTTAGCAAAATTTTAGAAAAATAACTGATTGATTAAAACCAATTCGTATTATGATAAATGTAAAAATACTACTCTATACTATTCTTAAAAATTAAAAAGCTTATTGAAAACAAAACAAATTTATCTTACCAGCAAAAAATAATCTTGGCATTTCTTTGCTATCTTCATCAGTTGTTGTGGTACCATTCGGATTTGGTGGTATTACTGGTGCTGCTAACAAATCATAATCGCTGCCAGATGATCCAACCGATACAAAACTATATGAACCTCTTGCCCATGGATCTGCACGCCATCTAGAAAATAGGAAAATATTATATAAGTTTTGAAAAAGAAAGGAATAACAATAATAAATTTCACAAAAAATTTATCTGAAAACATATATAAACATTGAACATTAGTAGATCATTAGAGGCACTGTTGAAAAAAGTTATAAGAACTATAAGTTTATAATGGAAAATGAGGTTCCAATGGTTATGAATGTGTTCATAGAATTTATATGAAAGACAAACAAATATACTGTATATAATATTAAAATATAAGAAATATCTGTTTTTCTCTTACCTCGTTACAACAGTTTCCTTCGGTTGTGGTACTGAAGCATTGCCAAAAATTCCTTTTAAAACAGCTATACAACGTCCAACAATAACATCATCAGATACATTTTCCATAATAGCTGCTGATTGGCCAGCTACTAGAGCCAAAAGTACTGGTGATTGTGAAATACTCCAAAATAAAAAGAGTTCACCTATATAAAAAAAAAAAGCATCAGATATAAGGAAACTTTTTTAAAGATACTATAATAAATAATAATCGTTCGGGAAAAATAAAAATAAAAATAGAAAAGTAGGAAAACAAAATTTTCTGATAATATATTTTTGACCCAAAATGTACAATTTTTCTCTTCATTAAAGGACGATAACCTAAAATAGTCTCGAAAACATTTTTTTCCCGATTGACTGAAATGGATGGAAAACATTGGGTAAACGATTCTACCCTTCTCGAGAAAATGGATATTTATACTACTCTTAAAATATTTATTTATAATTTTTATCAGAGTTTTTATCAAAAGTTATTTCGGGTGCTACTGTTCCCTGGTGTTGGCATTATGCTGGCTGGGGCTTATTAACAACAAAATTAATTTCGAAATTTTATAACTGATAAAAAATGAGAACTAAACTTTTTTTTTCCGTAGATTTTCTTTTACCGAAAGAACGACGTCGATGACGACATTGAGTTCATATCTAAATTAGTACGGCGAAATTGATTTTCAATTTCATACTATTAAGAAAAAAAAGAAATGGAAAAAATTTCCAAGAATTTATTATCGCTTGATAGTAGTCACGGTAGATGATAATATTTGACTCCCATGAAATTGTACCCAGTTGTGTGACACATATAAGAATAGCGAAAAATAAAATTATATAAAAATGATACCAAAAAGTAACAAAGTTGAAGTACCAATAACAGTCACAGAACAGCTATCATATTCAATAGTAGTCCACCAGTCTAGTAAAGATACTATGATGAAAATGCAGAACTATTTGTTTACAGTGTGTTTCAGAAAAAAGTTTTTGCAAATTATAAGACAACCTAAGAAAATGGAAATTTTCTTGCTATACTATTAAAACATCTTGGAAGATTTTTTAAACAATCGAAAATATACGGCAAAAATTAACACTATTAACATTAAATATGTTTAAATAATAATAACTTTTCAATATACAAAAACGGTGTATCTTTGTAAGCCGATTTTTTAATCGTGTACGATTGTTGCTGTTCGTCTTTATTTTTCTGGAGTAAATATAAGGGCGGCCCAGTCAATTCACTAATTTCTGTCTTAACATATCGAATTATATTGTAATAATTGTCTTGTTTGAAGCTGTACTCTTATTAGTATATCTTCAACGTTTTCTTTTAAATTCAATTTAATAGAATCGTCGCATTTTAATACTACTTCTAATTGGCATTCAGCAATAAATTTAGACAAAGTTAAACTATTAGTGTCCGGTTTGAATGAAACACTTAATTTTCAAGGTATATGGTAAAAACACACGACTAATAGTGCATCTAGCGGTTCTCAGCAGTCAATTTATTTGTTCGCAGGACTATGAACTTATTTGTACTTTTCCACAAATTTTTCCCAAATAATTTAATAAATTAATAAACTAAATTTTTATTTACATGCAAATCTTTCCTTTTATTTTGCCAAAAATATGGAAACAGTGATATAATGCTAAAATTTCTTCAAGAAAATTTTTTTCTTCAGTTGCTATCATCGTTATAGAAGAAGTTTCCTTTGCAAACATTTTAAAAAGCACTAAATATGTACCGAAATTGGACAATTGGCCTACACCTTTTACAATTAGTTGTCCCATTCTTGAAATTGCATATAAGGTTAAAAATGTGACATTTTCATCTTTTGGTTCGTTATTATTTAGGTAGTTAATGATTTTCAAATATACAAGAAATGGTCCTCGAAGTTAATGTTTTAAGGTCACTAAGGGTAAGTTCGCGCTGGCATAACTTCAAAGTCATTAAAATTGACGTCTTTTTTTAACCGTGTAGATCCGCTTATACAGTTGGCCTATTACGAATTCAACTATCAAACGGTAGATTATTGTATATTGTACAATTTCGAAATCGGTCTAATGTGTGGACCGTTTTACTATAAACACGTACTTAGATGCAGCATTTCAAAAAATTCTAACTTCTCAGTGTGATTGCAACTTTTAACATTCTTCTGAGATATATTGTATATCAACCATTTTATTTCTAACATTACAGATATTTTCGTAATTCTGTTCCAAATTATATTAAACCAATATTGGATATCGAATGTTACTGTTATTACACAAACCAAGTCATATTTCCAATGTTTTAGCTGCGGTTCTATTCTAAAGAGACACATCTTCAACCATAATCATAATAACTTCGAGAAGTTCAATTCAATTCAGGATGCTTAAAAAAAAAAACGAAAAAATTAAGTCTCATAAAAATGGGATCAGAAATTACTATAACAGAATAAAAAGCACGGAAATCTTTCAAGTTTCCTCTTCGAATAAATATCTTTTTATGAAATGAAGAAAAATTTAAATATTATCTATATCGAAATTCTTCACGTTCACAAATATTTTACTATTATAAATTCGGCGGTGAAAAGTTGTTGACAATATTTTAGTTGGTCATCGCGTCGCAAGTGTGTTATCTTTAAATATTATACGGATGACACCCGTTCTAATAAAAAACCATTCAATATTATGGAAGATAAATTTCCCAAAGAAATATATATCTTGGTCAAAAAGAACGAGAAAAAGGTGATATTTAATGTATTACTAATTTGCATTTTTACCTATGATTATTATCAGTAAAGTATTTAAGTCGGAATTACGGATGCTTTATATGGAATGTGATAATGAAATTATGATGGTATGCCCATCAATGTAATATATGACGGGTTTTTAAATTAAAAGAAGCTAAAACTAATATCATAAATAAGAATTCCTAAAATCAATAAGAATTTTGAGATTTAATTTATCGAAAATAAATTAAGAAATTTAAAAAATTTGACTGATCTTATCAGACGTTTCGCGTCATTTGTTCAAGTTTGCCGGTTTTGTGTCAATATTTATCAGATTTGACTATATTAGAGAATATTTTAGAGTTCAATAAACCACACCTTTTGGTAATATATTTAACGATTTAAAACTGATTAAATTGACGAAAGCTTGGGTCTTATTGGATTACAAAAAATTTGTCCAGGAAACGTAAATAGGAAATAATAAAGGATGAATAAATCGGATTGGCCAAAAAGTATTTGCGTTCCTGTTTCTGTGTAAATGAAAAACGAATTTTATTGGTCTAATTTTGGTCTACGATCTCTTGTCATCATCCAGAGAGGGCTATTATCCCTAATAACTGACAGAAGTCATTTTGTTTACAAGTTTTTACTTAAATTTACACCATAAAAGGAGTTCCACATAAACCGAACCATATAAATAGTCTGATTGGACAAGGTTTCTTAATATTGACGAAAGATCGAACTAATCAGGTCTAGCGTAATCATGACGAAAGGCAAGATTTTTGCGATTCCCCAATGGTTTCCAACGGTCAATTATGGATATGTTAAGATCCTAAACAATCTCTTCCATTATTAAACGCTGATTGAGTTCAATCAATGTCTTTATTTTGCCGTCATCAACAATCTAGGGTTTCTGTGCTAAATTCCAATCGACTCGGACTCGTCGAGTATTTGGGGAGTTACTTGGATTCGGGACTCGACCTAATATTCTACGAGTCCGAGTCTGAGATTTATAGCAAACTTAAACAAGAATTTTTGCTTTTCAGAAACGAACAAGTAATCTTGATGACTTGTCAAACGCACTTTCCTCCACAAAACCAACTTTAACTTCTAATGAAAGAATATTTTCGATAAGTGGCAGCTTCTCTACTGCAATCGGATTGAGAGTTGCTGACAAGTCTCTTAATTCATTAGAATTTCTCAAATACTTTTACCTTAAGACAAAAAAAGCAATAAAATTGAATCAAATAAATGTTCAAATAATTATATCTAGTTTCAAAGTTAATTTTTGAAAATAAATAAATTGATTAATAGATAAATTTGAATACCTTTTCTTTTTAATTTCCCGGCACGATCACAAATTTCAGCCGAAACTCTTGTAATGTAATAAATAATTCTAATTTTAATAAATTTTAGTAATTTTTTTTTACAAAAACTTCAGCTATGAGAATCGTTATTGAACTCCAAAATATTAAACGTTTTTGCTTATTGAGTACAGTATAGATTTAGATCTGGACTCGACTCAGATTCGACGAGTTTTCAAAATTTGGGACTCGTACTCGCCGAGTTCTAAAAACCCGAGTTTCCAGAAACCCTGCAACAATCCAAAGACTATCTGGCCTATTTCCATCGAAGAAAAATGAAGTAAAAGGAAATTAAACAGTATAACTTTCTTGTATTGTGAGCATTTTTCAAGCGCTTGAAGATAGGCAATTTATAATTTCTTGATGAAAATTAATTAATTTCTAAAAGCTTTAATGTTTGAAGCTCAGGTCTCAATCCTACCCAATATATTTTTATCTAATATTTTTCATCATTACTGACATGCTTTTATCTAGAATTAGATAATAATGTTAATAGCATGGCACAAGCAATTATTCTTTAAGTGAAATGAACCAAAATTTGAAACTACATATATTTATATGAACCTAAATACACCTGACACTGACAAAACAAAATTACAAAAGTTACTGTTTCGAAACTTACTAAACCAGTTTTGGGAATTAAATGGATTTATCGTTTTTAATCTTTGACCAGTGGTTGGACGAATATATTTTACATTTTAAATCTTTTGACAATTATTGTAATTTAGTTGAAATTTGATATTCATTTGATTTTATATTTTCTTTTTTTAACTAATATGTCTTTTTTTGGTAATTTATGCTCTATCAAGTAATATGATCAAATAAAGTAATCTCCGTTTTTAAGATTAACCATAAATCACAAACCAGAATTAATGTGAATAAAATCAAGAACATAAAACGGAATAAATTCATTACATTTTCGAAAAAAAAAAAACGAAAAATGTATTAAAAGGCTTTATTTATTATAACTAATACAGTACTTTCTTTTGGTATGTTTAAATTTATATTCATGATTCGGATCGAAATTTATTTTGTGGAGTATAATATATGTATAATCCTGTAAAGTGGAATTAACACCAAAATAACTTGTTCTACGCAACATAATTATTTGCAATAAATTTTTGTAAGTATGTATATATAAAATGTTGCTCATGTGTAATTCAATCGAATATCCTATTTCAACAAGTAGGTGAATAAATTCAATGTAAGACCATTTAACGCCAAAGAACTGTCTAATGCAGATCAACATCAGACAAAATATTGTGTAGTTATGGCCTAGTTTTGATAACTGACTACTGAACTTTAGTTGTCATAACTGAATTTTCTGTTGCCACAACTAAAATTCAACAATTGTCACAATTAGGCAATAACTTCACAATTTTTCTGTATGTTGCAAAGTGATTTTGTGCACAATAATGGCTACGTTTACACCGAGACTTAAAAAGAGACCTAAGTGCCTAGGTCGACCTAAATATGACGGTGTAAACATGTACAAAGTAACTTAGGTTAGGCCACCTTAATTGCAGATCTACCTTATATTTAAATCGACCTAAGTACTTTTTGACAACTGATTAGATGGCCGAGTTCCATAAATGCTCACATATAGCATTGCTTTGGACTTAGGTCGACTAGAACTAGTACGGTGTAAACACGTTTGACCAAACGTAACTTTTAGTTAGGTGACCTAAAAATTTGTCGGTGTAAATGTAGCCAATAACAGATTAAAAACTTCCAATATTGGAAGTGGATTACAACAGTAGTAGAATAAAATTAATGAAACAGAACGATTAAAATTGGTCAGCCCTGTCTGTCCTAATCGAATATTTAATTCAATTAAATCAGATGTACTATTCCGCCAGTCATTTCTTTCCGAAAACATATTAATACATGACATTGTAGTAGCAGTAACGTTACTATAACCAATATTTGAAAAAATAGGTTATTACACCTTAATCTTAGGAAAATTCATTCATTCTCGTTAAATAACTATTTTAAAAATTACAAAATATGACATGCCTAAAGGTATTATAAATATTTTACTATCCGAATACCGTCCATGTCCTGATGTGATTTGTATATGAACTATCCATGTTTTGCCATTTTTTAACCAGTTTCTCCATACTTTTTTCCACGGAAAAACTTAACCTGATATAAAATATTTCACGAAACATTAGGTACAACTTTAATTCAGTTATAATGAATCCAATATTAACTTCTTTCCATAACAGCGTATAGACTGAAATGTACTCGCGGCTTTTATTGTCAGCAAAAAAAAAAACCAAGAATTATTAAATTATTAAAATAATTAGTAAAACGATATAAAATGAAGAAAATTAACAACTACTCAGAAAAATTCAATTGATGGCAAAATAAATGTCTTTGTTTGATTTAAGTTAATTGGACACGCTATGACTTAAGAAAGTTAACAGCCCAGGCGCAATATAACTTCGCGGCACACGTAATACATTGTCAGATTAAATATTCTTTATTAGTTTTCATAATCTTATTTGCTTTATTTTAACGTTCTTTTCTGTACCAGATTTTCTTTTTTCAGGTCCAAAACACAAAAATTTTGTCGTCTACTTAAAACTTGTTGGCTGATGTTGGTTTAAGTAACATGGTCCGCTCATACTTGTCATAAAGTTGCCGGATTGATTTCAACACCTCGTCATTATTTTTGTAGGCTCATAAATTGGATAAAATTATTCGCCGGATATTTTTTTGATTCCATAACGAAATTCTTATTAATTTTTTTTTTACGCCTTTAGCAAAAGATTTTTTTCTGGCAAATTTTTTAATCAATTTCCATTAAGACATTTTAATGGATTGTTTGTCACTGCTTATAAAATATATGAAAAATAAACGTTTGAGTTACGTTTAAGTGGGATTAGAGTTCTTCATCTTTTCTTACATAAATGACTTTTTATCCTTGTTTATTTTTGACTTAACAAAAAAATAATAATATTTATTTGAGCGCTTCAGGTTATAATATTGTATTTTGATGAATAAATTAATAGATTATAATAATGCGAAACGCTTTTGATTTGCGAACCAACTTTAAGAGAATTGATTAATAATTATTTATAAACTTTGCAGTTCTATGCAGTTAGAGCGCAATAGTTGTGACAGATAAAATGAGTTAAACGAATTAGATGGGTATATTTCAAACCAATTTAAAGCGAATTTCTTCGACACATTAGATTCCTGTAAGCTAGTTATGTAAACGTTAAATCAGAAATTGTTTCATACTTTTGTGCGTTACGTAGTGTTTTGTATTTAAATAAAGTCAAATGGATTGGTAGGTTTAAGTTACTTTAAATAGATAAACTATGTAATGGAATTAGATATATTAAAACTTAAACTTAACCCATTCGCTGCCAAGGACGGTAATACTCGTCTTTGGCCGGGTGTTATGCGTTGCCAAGACGAGTATACTCGTCCTACTTTCAATATGTTATAACATACAGGTTTTTGAATAAGCAAATTTTTTGTGTCTTGTTTTACTGCATTTTTATTTTTTCATCCACCTGCGCGATTTCCGATTTTTTTTCCTTCTTAAGTGTACGTAAATACGAAAAAGGATGTCGAGTCCTGTTGCCTTCCCATTGCCAACGGCGACTATACTCGTCTTTGGTTTGATGCATGCAAATGATTATGTATGATAATATATATGCTTTTACCAAGTAATAACAGAACTTTGATAAGCGATACCACTCAAAATATAAATGGCAATGGGAATGGCTTCATATAATATAGGCTTGGCAGCGAATGGGTTAAACTATTTAAATGAGTTTAGGTTGACGTACTTAAACCAGTTAAAAAAGTCTAGTCTGTCGCAACTTTAAGTGTCTAATTCAAGAAATTACGATTTTTTAATTGAAATTATTTTCAAATCCTCGACGGCAGTTATTTCGAATATTGTCTGCAGCTTAAATTTGATTCCAAATCCTTTGCGTTCTTTTTTTTAGGTATTTGTATTCAAAATTTGGCTTAAACGTGTTCATATTTTGAAAATTTAAGATCGCTTTTTTGAATAACCGCTTTTTTTTTAATTCGCACATCATACATAGTATATTTAATCTAGGAATGAAGTACATCAGTCTATCTATCATTCATATCTCTGTGCTATAGATGCTAGTCTAAATTAGGTCATTCAATATGGTTAATAACCTCTCTATAAAGGAAGGAATTATTAATTTATGTGGAAAATTTTAATTGATATCCTATGATTCATATAAAATGCTTTGTTCTCAAAAGATTTTCTTTTGAAATTTTCTTTTCAATTTTTGAACAGGTTAAAAATAGGATTTAAGGAAATTATAGATTTCTTTAGAATACGTACGTTTTTAGTATACATATTTATCAACTTGTATCTTTCCTAAGAACTATTATAATTCAAAAAAACCTAGAATAAATTGATTGAAACCATATTTTAAGTATTCCTTTGAATACATCAAATCCGTACATCTTTTGATAGAAAATCTTTATTAAACTTTGTTTTTTTTTTCTGAATTAAAAATTCTATGAAAAATTTATGATTTGTTTTAATTATCTAATTTAAAATCATAAGAATTTATAAGATCAAAACAGTTTACCAAAAATTAGCATTATTATGATAAAAATGTTATAAAACCAAAGAAAATTAAATAGATTGATGAATTTACCTGAAATGAAAAGAACTTCAAATGGATTCCATGTCATTTGTACGTTTTTTTTTATTTCTATCTATCTAAATGTTTAATTTATTATCACCCAAAGGCAATATCAATTTGAAACTAAAAGAGAAATATTCACACATGATATTAGAACGAAAAAAAAAGAAAAGAAACCATATTCTTTGATGGCAATCCAATTCATTTTGGGTTTAATTATCCAAAAAAAAAAGAAGAGATACTATATAAGAAAAAAAGTATAGTAGAACATCTTATCCTAATTAGTTTCACGTAACTAAATCAGTCAAAGCTTCTTTTTTGTCTGGCTTTTTCAATTGGGTTTGTATAGGCTTTGGGAGAATACATTGCCTTCATTTTTTTGATGTTTTCTGGAAAAAATATTCATCTTCAGGTTTTTTTTTGGTTGTTTTTTGTTGCGGGATTTTCATAAATGAAAGCAACCACACGATGAGTGGGAGTAAGTGTCTTACAATTTTTTTTTTGCTGATGGTGTTATCTTTTTATCATTCCGATGAAATTAAATAATTTATCTTTGACTCATTAAAGAAAAACGAAAAATTGTAAATTATGAAGCAGGAAAACAATTTTTTAAAGTCAACTTTTTCAATTATTAATCACTTCCGATAAATAAATAAATTGAAGTAATTTCCTAATGTAATGATGAGTAAATTAACAGTTTGGATGAAATGCAATAAAACTTAATAATGGATGTAATTGACTTTTCTGATAAGAAAACCATTTATAACAATTTAATGAGCCATGATTGAAATTTATATCGAATATATTTATTCGTCTAATAAAAAAAAAAAAAAACTGTTATGGGGAAAGTAAACTAATACTTTCACCGATTATTTCAAATTAAAAATAAAAATTAATTTTAATTATTGAAAATATTTAAAAGAACCAAAAATATAGAGGCAATAGTAATCAGTAATGTTGTAAGTTTCCAATTACTTATGTAAATAAGAATGTTAAGCTTTGACTTCTTTGCTTTGTCGGATGATTGAAATCTGAAAATGGACCTGAAATGGACGAGATTGGGACATTGATAATTCAGTGACTATTGTCATTTAAATGAAAATTCAAAGAAAGTCATCAGAACCAGATTTATAACGAACTATAAGTTTATTATTGTCTTTCAAAAATTTGGTTATTAAACTAAAAAAGTAGAATTGTATAAAAATTAGGTTCTAACAACCAATAATTAGGACCTTTTCAGTAATTAATAATTTGCGCAATATGCATATAGCATGTGTCCAACGAAAAAGTCTGCAGCATCGTCGTCTGTTCTAAATTGGAATTGGAAATTGGAGTATAAAATTTTCAGATACGACTTATCCCAGCTAGCATTTTTGGTCCCTGGCAAGTTTCTGCCACTAGGGGCGATATGTGAATAGGTAGCTGGCGTGTAGCGGTTATTAAAAATGTTACTAGGGATATATAGGAAGAAGAAGACACAAATTTTGCGTCATTTTATTTGGTTTTCTAAATACTCTTGTTGATAAATTTATCAGATTTAAAATGGATTTATATGAGAAAGAATTCTTGAGGTAAAGCTAAAATTTGACATAAATTGCATGAATCTGATCAAAAATGAGGAATGAATATATTGTAGTTTTTTATGATCTGCGGTCGAACTGTTGCATAATGGTGGCATATGGAAAGTCGTCAAAACTTCAATTTCGTCATTACTTAAAGGCCCCTACATTTAAGTCAACTAAATTTGAATCCAATTTCTGATGTGAAAATACGACTATCAATGTATTGGATGAGCTAAAAGGTCGTTGTGTGTTTTTTCCTGAGTCTCCATGGGAATCATTTTCTTCAACTATTCAATATTATCAATTTTGGTCTATGACCTTATTCTACTTTTCTTGCAGTTGTCCCATCACAACATCTGGATTTTCGAGACGAAAAACCGAGACAAATCAATTTCATATAGATTTCATTTCGAAGTCAAATTTTTCAACCAATATTTTCTTCTTTTATAGTTATACAAAAACTTCGAAAATTCTTCAGAAATCTACGATGTACTATTAAATTTTCAATGTGTGAAAAATGGTTTGAAAGATTTCAACATCTTCTACAAAATTGCATTCCATTTTCTTATCTTTATAAAATATAATTAATTTTCTTTAGATTGGACAAGATTTTACAGATGATACAAAAGATGTACATTGTCCATCGGTTGTGCAATATTTTCGGATAGACAAATTGTGTAATATTGAATTTATTTTATAAATGGCAAGCATTTTAAATTTAATTTAATCAATATTTTAATTGAAACTATTAATATTGAAATAATATCGAAAATTAGGCACATTAGTTTCTACAATATATTATTATTGAAAATTGTTACACAGCTTTAAAGGCACCCGATACGAATTCATATTAAAACAACAAATCGTCGTATATAATATTTTTAAACTCATAAATATTCGTCACATATGAATATGAATACACGAGAAATGAATATAATTATAAACATTGAAATACGACAATAAATTCAATTGAAAAATTTATGATTACCACAAAAATATAATCATGTACGTTCATAAATAATATTTCTCCATTTTGATAGATTTCATATTATTATGGATTTACTTGTGATACTCATTTACATTTAATTGAAATTTGTGGCGGCATAAATTTCAGCTACATATGTTTCGAAGTGTTTTACATACATTACAAATATCGAAATTAATATACAAATTATTAACAGTAATTATGATTATTATTATTTGATGTATTTGAATAGGAAGGCATAGATCTTGTTATGTTGACAGAAATATTTGGAATTCAGATCAAATCGAATGAATTTATATTCAAATTTGAAATGATCGATATTCGATGTTAGAAATTTAAATAATGAAGTAAAATTTAGAACTGATTAAATAGTAATGGGTTTTTTTCTCGTTAATCCCCCTGCAAGTTTGCATACTTTGATTACGAACCATGCAACATTTACAAGGAAATATTTAATTATTGTACAGAAGAAAATTGCTTTGTAGGATCAATTCTTGGAAGTCATGATTCGAGGGACTAGTATCTTATCATTAGGGTACCGATATACTCAATATACAGTACTACAAAGCTTTAATCGGGGTCAGCGTCAGAATCTGCTTCATAACATGTAAAAGCAACAACAACATAACCCAAATATTTATCGGGTTTAGGGCCTGAGACGCCAATAGATTTTAGTTATCTAAAATAGTAAAAGATGGCGCAGCCATCGTTTTTCATATAATGTGGATATTACAATATAATCAATTTCATAAATCTTTTTATACACAGTATAGTAGAAAAAGGCGAAATACTGTAATGCCAAATACTAAAATAATATCCCAGTGAACGTTCGTATCCGAAAAGGCGTTTGCCAGCGAATTATTGCAGGGAATTATTACATATTATCAAAGCGTTACTGATTTTTAAACTTTGGAAAAAACAGCTATGTAAATAATTTTGTGTTAAAATTTTTTCTTTATAAATTATCATAAAAAAGTCGAAATACATTGCCAATACTGGGGTGAAGCCTTTATAATTTATATAATTAAAATGCCTTCAGACTATCTGCCCTGCTGTATGTCTTCACCGAAATTTTGTCAAAAATCAGGACTTTAGAAACGTTTCTAAATATTTCTAATATGGCAAAAAACTCCCAAACTTTGTCATATGTATTCCCTATAAGTTCGCACTATCGAGAAAATTCTTGGAAAGTCATATGATAAATATTATTCGTTCTGACCAACAAATGATTTGATTTCAACAATATTCAAAATGTGATTATTCCTAATGACATCAAAACTTTATAATCATTTACTTATCCAACTTAAAATATGTATAGTTATTAGATTCGTAACAATATATAGCTTTAAGGCAGAGATTTTGATGAATACAATTCTCTTCAATAAGCACAAAAGATATTCTTATAAATTTTAGTCGAAAGGTTGAATCAACTAAAATTTTTCCCAGGAAAATTAAGGTCCAAAAATAAGTAAAATCAAAACATGAATATAAACGTAATAAAATTCTATATAAGAATTGAGATTTTTAAGTAAAGAAAACTTTTTTCTAATAAAAATATAAAACTTTTTGACTTTTCTATCGACATATTCAAATTAGTTAACAAGTTGATCTTGATGACATTACAGCACGTAGGGTGATAATGACACTCTCCAACAAAAACGTCTACAAAAACAGAATATTTAAAATATTTACTAAAGATAATATAATATTTAAAATTCTCGTAAGTATATGCAAAAACCACAAAAAAAAACAACGGAATAACAGTTTAAAACACCATGAAGCTTGTTTTCCACCTTAACACTCACTCCACATGAACTAAATAAATCAGTAAGCTCAGCAGGTATCACATATTCTAATGTGAATAAGAAAACGTTCAACCAGAACAGTAAAATACTATATAAAAAACTTTAAAAAAACAGAAAAGAAAAAAAAATTCTAACAAACATTTGATTAATTGAATCATTGAATAAAATAATAAATATTAAATATTAAGAAAAAAACAAAACATAAAACGAAAAATTTCACGGAATCTTCAATTCTTGATCATCCAAAGAAGTTTCTTTAACAGTTAAAATATCTCATCATAATCTTTAGAAAAGTCCGTTCTTCAAAAATTTAACGCCAATTCCAATTTTGATTAAAAATATTATGGAAAAATCTATAAAAAAAAATCACAAAGACGACTATAACTGAATTATAACAACATAAAAACATAATTTATAATGAAAATATTGTCTCTTTAAAAATGATCGCGAACACGATCACTTTTTTTCATGCTTGTTGAAAATTAATGAAGCATTTCAAAAATCAAATGTTCTTTAAGGAATTAAGAAGATTCGAAATTGTTGTATCTTCGAAAACATAATATTAATAATATTATTGATCATTTGTGCGTTTGAAGTGATCTTCGTGTAGGAAGATTTTGACAGATTTGACAAATTATCGATGGAGTTTTTTTTATTAAATTGTAATTTTTTTAGTTAGATCGTTTTATTTCTTTCTTGTTTATAATTTTAAATCGAATCAAATTTGTCCATTTATTTGTTTATATCTTTTTAATTTCATTTTAACCTTACTATAGACTATAGACAAGTGTTTTAAGCATAACAAATGTTCTGACATATATTATAAACTCCTATTAGTTGTTTCGTTCGAATTAAAAAAAAAAAATCTGTTACGGCAACCTTACAACAGTCTTTAAATTTCATTATTCTAATAAATTATAAAGTTGCACATCTTCAAAACGCACACGCTACACTAACGCCCTGTGACCAGATTTGATAGAGATACAAATAATTCTTATACACAAAGTACGGGAGCTTTTAGTTCGTTTTAAAAATTCATATTAAATAAACTGGACATAAGTTTTCAATATATCCCAATGTTGATCAAGCGTATATCGACTCAATTCGATCACTGAGAATATAATACTGAATTTCTGTCACTTGACAGATGAAATTAGAGCTATGAGCGGCGAAATAACCGCTAGTTTCAAAGACGAACCAAAAAGTGTCGAAAGGATCAAAAATTGCCGCACATTCTGGATTGAAAAGTCGATACATTTTTCCATGGAAAAAAAGAGAACTTAATAGTTTATAATTAAAAGTGTTTACCATTTTAGTACAAAATTCTTGGTATCAGCATTTCATTTGAACATGCCCGTGTGATTCGAATGTTATAGAGGATGTTTCAAAGTTTTCGTGCCTACAAAAAGTGAGTGCACATGTGTACAAGAAGCTTTTCAAAAATTTCCAATTTTGAATTATAGACGCCAAGATCCATATTTCCGTGATAAAACGGATGTCACATATATTTGACTAAACTGGAAGAAATTAAAACCAACTCTTAAGCATTACATTTGTATACTTCCAAAACAATGAAGATATTCCTTTTACGAAGTGTATCATTTTATTTGATGGACATCAGAATTTTTAGATAGAAAAATACCGAACCACATGGAATATAACGATATGCACACCAAAGAAATATTCCTAATATGTTTTGCGATTGGTATTCAACGACAATTACTAAAAAAGCTAGCCTGGAGTAAAATTCTTATGTATACGTGGCCCAATACAGAATTCGTTATTTAAATAACGACTTTCTTGTACGAGGAGGGAACTATTTTATATGTTGTGGAACGGCTGGGAGTAATAATAATTAAAACGATGTTAACTGATCCATAGTATATATTTAACTCATTCGTTTAGTTTAAAAATTAAAGTTGCCTAAGCGATACTTTGGCAAAATTGAGCATACTACTATATAACATAACTCTTGTTGGATAGTGCTCTGTTGTAAGGGTGAAAAACAACTAAGAGTTACAGTCCCAACAGATGGAAAATAAGTTGTTTTCTTATCCTTGTACTATAGAATTGTATAAAAGAAAACTACAGTACACTCAATTAGATGCATTTGAGAAGGTATTTACGATTGGCAACGAATATCAGAGATTTATTCTATTCAAAATGACCAATTTTCATAATTTTTTTTATACGAATATAAAGGTAGATAGTCTATAATCTAATCTCTATAATCATAAAGGCAAATTAAAATTTCTCGAATGACAATCAAACTATTTTAATCTGATTAATTCATACCAAGTAAACTTACATAGTTACTAATATTTTATATCCCATCGACTTAAAAATATACACCATAAAAAAAGTAATCATAGAAAAGTCTCCTACTAGAAGAAAAATGTATAAAATTCATACTAACGCTAGTATTAGGATTATGTAGAACATTAAAATCATATTTTCATACAATAATAGTATAAAGGCAGAGAAAACCTACTTTTCAAATAGGATACCACTTGAGAAGACAATATAGTCCATGATTACTATAAATCACAGTATTAAATTATGTACGTTATCATGACACTAATATCCTGTTTGAATTTGAGTATCACATTAACCAAAGTGTTAGTATATATTTCATAGGTTTTATTTTTTTCCTTTCTTAGAGTTGCGCACTTAACAGCTGTAACCCTATGCCAAACTCATAAACTAGTTTGATCTATGAACAATTTCTAAAGATGTTACATAAAGTACTTTCGAGTACTACTACTGTTTCTTTCATGAATTCTTAATATATTGTGACAAGATTTTCATAATTTTTTAACAACATAAGGGAAGAAAAAAAAGAATCCCATTTTTAAGTAGGACGTCGTAATTTGTCCTGAAATTAGATCCAACAGCATAACTTTACATTTCTCTAATATGTTGCTTCAAAGAAATTGTTTTGACATAATATTAAGAACTAATTGAAAAAAAAGGACCATAAAAAATAGTGTAACATATTCGAATTCTAGAAATCAAAAAAATTTCAAACGGAAACATAAATGTTTACAATTTTAGATAATTGATATTCAAAAGAAAATTATCCAACGGATATGTTCGATTTGAATGAGCAAAAAATAAAAGGCGTCAAAAGTAACAAAACACACGTGTTATCTCCTGAGACTACTTAAGTGGATGTTTTTTTTTTCTTCTGATTTTTCTTATTAAACGAATTCAACCAAATCTCCGCAACTAATAGTTGTAACAAAATCAGGATCATCACAAGCGCATCATAAATTTTACGAAGAAAAACAAGAAATTTTGGAGGAAAAAAACTCTTTGATGATTTCGAAAGTAAGATGGGGCCCCCGATTCGTCGATACCAAAAGGGGACAATTTAAAATATAATGAAAAACAAAACTGAAAACCATTAAAAATCTTCTCGACAATAAAATTAATTAATTTTAATAATTAGTACAAGTTTTATATATTTTTAATTTTTGATTTTAAATTTAAAAAATCAAGATGTGAACAAAAAAAAGAAAAATGAATATTAAATTTAAATAAATATATTTTGCATATAAAGTTCAATAAAATATTGCCAATTTGCAATCAATTGGATCATTGTCGGAGTATCATCTTCGAAGTTCGTTAAATATGAATCAGGAAATTTTAAACATTGGCGTCTGGCATTGACTGCCCTGAAACTCGAAGGGGATTTAGTGTCTTTAAAGTATTTTTTGGATAGAAAAATTAAAAATCTTGATGAAATTTCAATTGGGAAAATCTATTCGGGGTATGGAAGAAATGGTTACTGACCATTTTTTTTCAAGTTGTGTACTTAATCCCTTTTCTTAAATAGTAATGGTGGTTAGCAGCCACCAAAAAACTTGGTCTCAATCACCCAGGAGACTAAATGATTCACGACAGAAGAATATTAATGAGTGACTGTATAAATCAAATACTTATACAATATATGTGATTATGAAAGTGAATTAAGTCATTTTGGTTTTTCTTTTGAGTTACAAGCAGCTTTGCAAAATGGTTCCAATATAAATAGCACTAAAATATATGGTAATTTTTTCTGACTACGAAGCAGTACCTAGTAGAAGGAGCAAACATCTGGGGCATACCATCTCCCAATCTCTTGATCCACTTCCGAGGAGGAAAAATCTAGGGGCATAGTATTCCTCCCCAAATGAGATACAATCTCTGGATCCATTCCGAATACTAATATTCCTAAGAGAAATAGGCCTAGAGAAGGTGCTCTAGAATGGGAATTAAGAGAAACTATACTGTATTGATGAAAAGAGGATTTCAAAAGGTCTCAGGTACATGAACACCCTATAACTTAATCTTAATTCTAGGACCTAAGTTCACCAAATTATTGATACGCTACTGAATGCAAAATACATAAAAGTACGATAAATTTTGTAAAGATTTTTTTTTTCTCCTTAAGAATAGGATAAATAGCAGCCCATCTTATAAAATACATGTAATATTATTTTTTTTGAAAAATATAATAAAATACCTTTGAGAGTACCCACAAAACAAAGAACTGCGGACATATTTTCTGATTTTCGTTGCATTTCTCTTGCAAAAATCCAATTTACATTGAAATACTTCTGGAATTTTATGAAGTTAATAAAATGACAGAGCTCCAAAATGAATTGAGCAATAAAATATATTGCCTTTCGTGTAGAACCATTTGTTTAGTTTTATTGGGAACATTATTTGATTTTTATTTGCGCGAATATACCGTCTTCTCGTCTGGACATTTATTTCACGTTAAATCCCGTATTATTATAATCGATATATTTTAACAATCGTTTTCAACAGATTTTTATCATTTTCGATTTGGCTTTTTCTTCACTTTGATTAGGAACTGTTTTCGGTAAGAACCGTGAAAAATAGCAACTATTCAAGTATATATTAAATGGTTTTGTCGTGACCAAAAGAACTTAGATTTCTTTTGTAACTCAGAAATTGAACAGATGGTAATCAACGAGTTTAAAAAATCAAATCATTAAATTGGAAAAGAGGAAAATCTTTTGAATAATAAATCATTTTAATATTTTCAATTATTATTTAGAAACTATTATCATAATATTAGCTGATCAAATATATTGGCTGCTTGAATTTCGAATTTTACAATAACAGAGCTAATTCCGTCGACAATTAGAACTGTCCAAGTAAGTAAATCTGATACAGGTTCTCCAAATGAATAGGAAATTCTACTAAAAATTATTCAATTATTTCGAAAAACCCATTTTCCATCAAACAAACTCGGAATTATTGTACCTGTTCCTGGAACAAATGTATCTGTTACTTGTTTGTTTACATTGAAAGAAAATTCTTGATGATCCTATCTTTGCTTTTATAGAACTAAATTTGTCAGGTACTCTTTCTATAATCAATTTTGTGGCTCCAGGGGTACTGGGACTTAATTCTAGTAGCGATCAAAAGTTCATCTCTAAGCTTTCTTTAAGTCCACGGAATATGTGTGATTCTGGGCTTTCCAATACTCAAATTTACACCATTAAAGAAGTTCTGCAAAAATCGAAACAAATGGTAATCTGATGACATAAAATCAGAACTATATACGGTGGATGATGCATCAAAAGTTCTTTGAGAAACTGTCTCCATTTGTGATGAGTGACTAAACTTTTATGTGATCTTCTAGGGTTATCATGATTATACACAAAACTTTTGCGATTCACCAATCTTGAAAACTTTTGTTTGATGATTTTTAACGCTCGATTTCGATATGTTAGGATTCCGATTGGACTTGATTAATGGCTTTATTTTGTAGCTCAATGACTTTTTGCTCCGCAAACAAATATATAAATTCCGAATTAATATTATAATTTTTTTCTTTGTAAAAAGGATAACAAGAGTAAGACAAATCTTTTCTAATTAAAAACTTATAAATTAATTAACGCGGAACAAGTTAAACAATTATTAAAATAAAAGAAAACATTTCTTATTCTATTATCATCAAAACAAGATCATTTTAACTCGAATATCTTAATTACAATATTTATAGTTTTTAAAATAATTAATTATTTTCTATAAAAAGAATTTTGTGTTTCGGTTCTTTGAGCTTGAAAAGCATCTGCTTTTAAATGTTAGAAAATTTTGAAAATATGCTACACGTCTGAATTTAGATTGGATTCGAAATTATTCGAATTATTTATTTAAGAATTTCTTTTTTTTTTCAAATTTATTTTTAATAATAAAATATTTTAGTTTTCTTTGAGTTTTAAATTAAATATTATTTGAAATTTGAAAATCGGAATTTTTCTTAGAATCAAAATACAAAAACAAGTTTGATTCCGAAGTCACTTTGAAAGAAATTGTGAAGAAAAAAAAACTTTTCTTATGAATTAATTTTCCATTAAAATGTGTTGAGCATGATTTCGCTTTTAAAAGCTTACAAAAATAAAAAAAAAATCCAAATTGAAAAGAATTTTAATGATATTTTTTCCCTTAAATTTGGGAACTTTTTCTTGTATTTTGATTCCTTGTTTTTTTGGTTGGGATTTTTGGTTTTTTTAAAAACAAGCAGAACAAAAACATAAAATTAAACAAATTAAAATCGTATATCAATTTTAATTGATTTTAAAAAATATAACAAATTTTGTTATAGTTTTATTTTTACTTTCCTCATACGTATAAGGACAGAGTAGTGTCACTTTATGTTATAATATTTTAGTATAGGCACAATAATAGAAAGGATAAAGGATAAGGCACTCCAACAAGATTGTCAAACTTCAAGTCCAAAAATTTAAACATTATAAACATTTTCCAATCAGTTTCTGAGATGATCCAACTTTTAAAGCAATCTAACAAGTTTGTCAACGTTTTTCGACCGTTCATGTCTAGCTTAAAGTAGGTAAAGTTCGCTATTGGTTGGTACAACATTATTATAAGGAAAAAGTACACGAAATATTTCTTTATATAAGACATGGATGCACTTACATCGGCTTTCAATGTGAAATTAGTAACATCAATTCTGATCTGAACAATTTCCTAATACATTCGTAATTCTGATTTGTTACTTTGAAAATACTAAGCCACAGAACTGCTACAAATAAACACACATATCTTTCCGAAAATCAATTTTCCTATGTAATTTATCGACAATTCCCAGTTAACAATATTGTTTTCTTATAATAAGGCCGACTGGTAATTGAGTTCAACTACAAGCCATTCCTAACAGTTGACTAAATTTAGTCTATCCAAAATTAGATAAAATTCGAATAATTTAAAAAATTTTGATTCTTCCATTCGGCTGATAAAAACCTAAGTTACAGTTGGTGTTCCTGACTAATTACTGTATGAAATTTTAATATGTCTTAAATAAAGTCTTTAGGAAACTGAAAAAATATAGAAATTGCTAAAGAATGGATTAGAATTTAAAACTTCTAACCAAACTCATGCTGTATTTTATTGGGAATTCTATCGGCGCTTATCATACATTTTATAGGTTCTTATTTAGCATCGTATAATATCGGGCGCTAAATTAGCGCTCGATAGAAAATATGTACTAAGCGACATCTGCCAGATGATAGATGGCGCAAATCAAAACTTTGATTTCTTTTGTTGTTTTGTTCCGTCAAATAATATCAGTAGTACCAACATCAGAAATTAAATGTTATAAGAACATTGATTAAGAAAATCTTTCTTTTGAGAAAATAAATTTTCGCTCGATAGAATTCTCAATAAAATACAGCAACAGTCTCTTCATCAACTTTATGTCTTATATTTGTATAAACAAGTACTTATAATTTATGTTGAATGTCTGAAACACCTACAAGGTTTGTTTAGTTTAGTCGAAACATTGTTTCTGTTTGCATACGTTTTTATCTACGGACATAGAGAAAGTTATATCATTGATATTCAGTTGTAATATATTAAGGAGAATAGCTCTTTAAGATAAAAAAGGTGTTCATTGTCAAAATAAAAGCATAACAGAAATTATAATCATTATATTTTAAATATACATATTCTGTAATTTTAGACCGCAACATGTTTATTGTTAAAAGTATTTCAATAAAATTTCAACAAAATGTTATTGCATTCTTGTTTATATTTTATTTGATTTGTTAAAAAAAAAGTTCGCCACATTAACTATTATGATTATGAGATCGGCATCATGATCATCATCATCATCAGCATCCTCCACAATCTTATCATTTGATCATTTATTGTGATGACCTACCATCAACAATTTCAGTTTTGTAAATTAAATACATGAATATCCATTTTACGTAGAAGATCTTGGATGTTAATATAAAACGATCAAAATTTAATGTCTCATAAATAAAGACCACGACACGACCAATATGTTTGGAGTTTCGATCAAAGTGCCAATTGAAGTTAAAAAGAAAAAAAATATGCAACAAAAAAGAAAAAATTCAAATTGTACAATAAAATATAAGCAACATTACTTATACTTATATTTAGAAAAAAAAAATACACTGCCAATGCATACACTGGACGAATGATCTGTTCCATATAAATTATTCTACATTAACTTCCTGAGATATCCTATTGTGTGTCCTTTCTTATCTGATCCCTAATTTCAACCCAAGAATGAAAGAATATATAGATTATGATTTCCGATATTTCAAATTGGTTTTTTCTGCTCACCTACGTCACGCGAGACATGAAATACAATGTTTTTATGAAAAAATCACGACTATTTATTTGAAAGGAAATCTCAGGTGATGAAAATAAAAATTCAAAATGACCGACATGCGCGGTCTATATATCCTTTCATTCATGTTTTGAACTTATAGCAGTCCCCCCATTGTAAAGTTAAATTAAATTAGAAAAAAGGATTAAGAATTGCATTGAACAAAGATTTCCCATTATCCTTTTTCGATAAATAAACCCAGGCAAATAATTTCTGTTGATTTGAACATTTTTCAATTGGCATTATGGTCTTTTTGGTTCCTATTACAGTGCCGCTTTCTCGATCCTCACTGAATTAAACTTGCTAAATTTCATTTTAACCGTTTAAGATCTTCCCTAGATAAAAATAAGTGTCAGATTTTACAAATCACCCGGCCAAAAACAGTAGGATATATTTCTCATAACAATGGACCAGTTCTCTAAATTTCAATTGAATCGAATAATTTTTTTAAAAATGATCCTATTAACAAAATTTTAGCACGAATAGCCAGACAACTAGACAGACAGATGAACAGACATTTTCTAAAATATGTTTCTTGAACTCAAAGGATCTCAAAACGTGAAGATCAATAAAATTTGTAGATAGAAATTTTTTACCATCACAAAGCTTTATTTCCATATTCTATGGGAAGAAAGGAATAAATGGCTCCGAAAATGAAACAAAATTGATCATTTCAGGTGAGGAAAGGTGAAATCCCTAAAATAAAATATAATAATAATAAAAAAAAAAAAGAAAATCAAGAAATACAAAAATGGAAATGAATAAAAGTAAATCGAAATTGGTTAACAAGACAAATTCGGACAAAAAAAAAAATTAAGCAAAAGATCATTTCTGCGATCTTCTTGCAATCATCAGAAAATGAATGAAGATCGGTGCAATAAATTCATTCGTTCAATTCGTTTCTCAAATTCGCACGTTTCAAAAGATATATAAGACAGAGGGCAAATTCAATCTACATTATATATGTGCACATATGGCAGGGACAAGATATAGTAGGGATGTTCCAACAAATATCCATATATCCATATATATATAAATACAATAAAGAGGCTGTGCGAGGATACTTATATAATATGTATATGATCAAGCGGCTTAGCTTCTTAATCTCGTACCTCTTCTTTAAATCATGGGCATTTTCTCGTTTTTATTTCTATTTACCTTATTTTTGTCTTGTGTAAAGCGATCGTCAATTTTCATACAATATGTAGTTATTTGACATGACATATAATTTATGTTTCATGAGTTAAAAAGGCGCAGAAGATATAACTACGTTAAATGGATACATGAATTGTGGAGAGATCATCCATTCTACCCTTCGATCGTCTATATTTTATCGTTATCGAAAATAATATTCAGAATATGGTTGGAAAATGATGTTTCGATTTATGTATAGTAAATTTTATATATTATATGTGGGGGCCCCCCATTTCACTATACATTGGGAAGACCGAAAAAATATCGAGAAAAAAAACAGAAAAGAAATATGGGTTTCTTGTTTATCTTGTTATGTTCTAAGATATACATGTAAAAATTTATAGTTATAAAAAGATTGTGACCTTGTGTGTAATCCATCTTGTATTATTTAAATTCAATAACTTCAGGTTATTGGTAATATATCGATGTATATATATATATTGTTATATGAAGAACGGAAGATAGCACCAGACAATTTCATACGGGGTGGTTTATGATGTATATATACTATATAAGATGATATGTTAAGAGATCTCTTTTCTTCTCCTCGTTATCTTATTCAAGTGATAAATGTCCTTCCGTATGACACTCATTCGTCCATATTATTGTTATATCTTCTCATATCTTTTATTTGTAGGCTTCCTTTTTTCTGGTTTATTTATTTATTTATTTTATTTTTTTTAAAAAGGGCGTTGAAATGAAGTATAATACTTTTGTTGGACCTTTGGCAAAAAAAAACGAAAATGGTAAACACTATAATCTTTTGATCCAAAGACCCATTCTATGTTTTCATACATATATATTAAAGGTATTAAATTTTTGTTTTTTTTTTTTTATTTATGGTTTTTCCTCAAGATTTTCTGAAATTATTCTTCTTTCAAGAAGATGAGATTTTGCTACTTGTTAACAAGAATTTTTTCTTTTCCAATCAATTTATGAACTTTTGTATTATTAATAAGAAAAAAAAAGAAAATAAATATATTTTAATGTAAAACACTGGATAAGATCGTCGAGGAATAAATCCGTATGAAAGTGACAGTATCATAAAATATTTATAACATAAAATGTCTGAAATTATTAAAAAAGAAACAAAAAACAGGACAGATTTCTCACTAAAAAGGCATTAAAAATTATTTATAATAAATTAATAAAATTTTGATTGGATTTGTTTTTGTAATATTTTGATTTTATAAATAAATTAATAAATTTTGAGAACCGACATTTTGAAATATTAATAAAAATTTATTACAATATAATACTTTGTATTATTTGAGTTAAATAACCGGAGAGATGGAGACGTGTTAAAATTTCTTAACACAAGACAGATGAATGTGTTTCCTTTTTGAATGAGATCGCAAATATATAATAATTTCAACAAAGATTTTTCCAAGAATTATTCAACTCAACATCGCGAATTTCTATGCAATAAAATTTGTAACAAACAATGTTTTATGCAAACAAGTCCCGCAAATAAGATTTATGTTAATAATTTGCATTCTTTATTTATTACCAAATAATTGAAACATTTTTTTTGTTTTGTTTTTGTTTTTAAAATAGATACTAAAAATTTAATACTTTTGAAAATAATTGGATTTTAAAATATAGCCGTTTTGTGATCATTTCATTGCTGGAAAAAAAGAAGACATTATTGCATGGAACTGTATGGAATACTAAATAACAAAGTACTTAAGTATTTAGTGGCTGAAACTAGGAACACTTATATTTGATCGTTCATTGTTCAAAAGGTAAAGGATAAAATTCTCATAGAAGCAAACACATGCTGGTGCAATCTAAGAGGGCACGATGTGTCAAAAAGCTTGTGGCGGAAGTTGAATCAGAAGAAGTCGATTTTCATAATAGACTCGAACAGGAACCATCTACGCACAATCATTGGGATATTAACGGAACATTGTCTGTTAAGAAAGCACGCTAAAAGACTGTGCAAATAGATCTCTGTCGGTACTGTGGAGATATAGGAGTGGCTGAAGACATCAAACACATTCTATGTGAATGCTCAGATCTTTCTCGAGCTCGTAATTACTTTTTGGGCAGCCATTTCTCCGAAACTCTAGGAATACTTCAAGCGACTGGCATGGGTAGTCTAATGAGATTTTGTAGGAAAATCAATTAATGATTTTTTATGATTGAGATGGTATAAGTCATACTATCTGTAATACATGTGAACCGGCATTACTTGTATTTCAAAGATCATATGACAAACTTCAAAATGTACTCTATGAAATTTAGTTAAAGTGTAAAGAACATTGTTTTTTATTTGATTGAAAATGGAAGGCTACGTGCTAAATAACCACCATTTGAGGGAAACTTTACACTTTTCTGTTTTAACCCAAAGCAAAAAGTTGCGGAAAATTATTAAATTAAAAAAAAAATTATTAAAAAATAATTTAAACAGTTTAGAGAAAATATTTTTGATGTTAAAGCTGCACTACGCAAAGGTGGACAGAAAAAGTGTTAAGATAAAGAATTAGAAGTATTACTTGATTAAGATTCATGCCAAACTTAAGGAGAATTGGTAGCAAAGACTGGAAAAGTCAAAAATATATGTGGGGTACGAACTCAGGATTTTCGATTACCAAACATCATGATTTTCAACTAAAATTTTATTTAATCAATTAATTAGTTGAATTTTTGAATGTTTTTCAACTAAATTGGGTTTAGTTAAAAATGTCACTGTTCTTTTGCCTAAGTATAATAGAATTTATAAGTATAGAAGCCGATTTCTTTTGATCCCAAATATCTTTCCAATCAATAGTCCTAACATTAAGAGTTAATATGCGAGTCAAAAAATGTTGCCTTAAGCCCGATTTACATCACCGAAGCATGCAAAATTTACTAATGATGTGAAGGAGATAGTTTAATTTAAATTTATGCGACAAAACTAATACACGGTATATCTCACACATATTCACATGCACTCACAATATATCTCGGGCAAAATTTTGCCCTCAATGTTTACCGTACTTTTCATACTAATTGATTTTTGCATACGCGATCGCTTATCTCACTCTCATCGCTAGTTTATTTTGCATGCCTTGGTGATGTAAATTGGGCATAACACTAAAGACACATTAGCAGCAATAATGTACATTATCTCACAATGCAAGATATTATCGAATTTTAATCAAGAATCGTGAGATAATGTACATTATTTGCTGCTAAATGTGTCTTTTTAAGTATCATGCCGATAGATGGATAGAATCTTGTTGTTTTGATTAAACAAAAATATACTATTTTGAGAAATATTATGACAAAACTGTCATGTGCTTAAAACACTTTCAATAAAACCAATTAAAACTTGATACATTCAATTTAAATTGCATTCATTCAATATTAATCGATATAAAATATATACAATTTTTTTTAAAATCATAAAATACTTGAAAAACAGGATGTAATCCATTTTGGATATAATAATTTCATTTACGTATAAAAAGATTAACTAAAACCTTTAATAATATTTTATAAATTAAAAGGTAATCATATAATATTGTACAGGGTGGCAGAAAATGAACGTTGTGGTTGGAATTACTTTTTTTTTAAGCAAGCCTGGAGAATTTGAAATGGAACTATACACAATCGAACAACGAACCAAAAGCATTGAACTTTATTTCCCGCAAAAAGCACAAGAAAATCCTGATTTCATTCACAATTTGATAATGATCGACGAAGCCCATTTCCAATTAAATGGCTTCGTAAACAAGCAGAACTGCAAGATATGGGATACGGAGAATCCAAGAGTAGTTCATCAACGACAATTACATCCACTTAAGTGTACTGTTTAGTACGGTGTATCGTCTGGGAGGATCATTGGCATATATTTCTTCGAAAATGAAGACCCTGTTGCAGTTTTCAAGGGACTCAATGGCTCCTTTAAGGAATACCATAACCTTCATTTTGGCCCACCTTGTACAATAATTGTAAATTATTATGCGATGGTTTTTCAAGATGTAATATAAAAAAATAACGAATATATTGAATTTTTGAACATGCTAAATTTTATTTTGATATTAAAATATCTAAATAAATAATTTATGATAATATTAACAGAGAGGCAATTTCACACGCAATCATCCTCGGATACATTCTAAAATAGTTTATCCTTAAAGCAATTAATATGGTGTCTTTTTTTCCAATAAATACCCTCCATATAGAAGTAGTTCTTATAAGAGAATAGATAACTTAAACACACCTGCTTCGTATATATATTGACAAGATAGCCTATTCACTCATTTATCCACATCTTTCTTGTAGACTTCTTCCATGTTCGGATAACATGTTTGCAACAGAAATGATGCATTTTATCCTTTGAAAACATATCTTGAAAATGATGAAGTCTCTTGAGATTCTTTTAATAGAATACAAGCAGCCAACATATTACCAAAGTATAAACGGTACAGATTCACAGCATCTCATCTTCATTTCTGTGTTGTTGGCATGCTTTTTTTTCTTCTTATTCATTCATTTCATCATATTAAATAAAACTATATAGTATATTATGAGCGCGTGTACAACCCACAAAAGTAATTCAAGTTTACCATATAATAATGAGAAATTGCGGCATCTTTTGAACAGTATAAACCTTTTTTCTTAACATTCAAGAAAAGAAGAGGAGAACATTTAGTTCAAGATTATAATTCTTTGGCACACACAAAACCAACAACAAGAAAAAAATAAGATATCACATATGAAAATTTATAACGCTTCTGCATTGGCGCAATACTATATTCAAATTGGCTTATATACTTAAGTAAAAAGTTAAAGTAAAAGACGAGATGTTAAGTTTTCTTTTTTATCATAAGTGTGCGTAATGAAAATTCAAAATTGATACTGAAACCACCGTTTCTCATAAATAGCATCGTCGTTGTTGTTGCTTTTTTTTTATCTGGTCTCAAGTCTCAGACGCGAACAAGACCCCTACAGCTTAAAATGCAAACAAGACCTTTTCGATATATCCGTAAAGAACTCTCTTCTATATAGAAGAACATGTTTCCAACGTAATATTAAATTGTTTATAACAAGTCTTGTTATCAGACATTTTTTTGCAAAACTTAATAAAAAAAAAAATATCGATTTTAAATCGATTGTACTTACCGCGACTAGCTGTTGTACTACCAACATGACCAAATAGATTTGAATTTGGATCCCAGAATATTCGATCGAAGCATAAAACGACCTTGTTAAGATTACCAAAACCAAGACGTTGTATGGCCGCTTCTTTCCATTCCGGTAAAGGTGGATCAAATTTTACGGTGTTCACTTGATTTGTTGGTATCGTTGATGTGGCTACTTTTAGAACACCCAATGTTAATGTGCATAGGACGAGATCAGCTATGAAAAAACGAAAACAAAAAAGAGAAAACGCTGTTATCAAATTCAAGTCAAAATGATAATATTAAACTAAGATAATAATAAATTGTTTCACTAAGAGCATTTGCTTTTTGTTGCTATAAACATTTATGAAATGTATTTAAGTAGGCCCCACGTACATTTTATATGCATTTTAAGTGAATTGCAAATCCACACAAAAGTGTTGCATTTGATTATGCAATTCATTTTCTTCTTATTTGTTTCTGTTACTTTGTATAAAACTTTATGGTTTTATTGTATTATATAAATATAGGGTGAAACGAAAGTAATAACATTATTAAATTTTGAGCAACAGCACAGTGCTGTACTAAAAAACATACCCAACTACCAGTTTCTCATAATTTTTAGCATTGAAAGTAATATTGCAGTAACTATTAAGGTGATGTGGTCTAGCAATTGTTTAGCAAGAATCCTATTAAGCATCTTAACATTACACACGTTTTTGTGGTTACTCTAACGACTGCGTTGAACACATATAATTAAAATTAAAAAGTTTTTTTTTTTTTTTTTTAAAACACCTTTATTGGTATGATCCCTACAATCTTCATCTATACTAATTTATTAGTATGGTTGACAATAGTACTTATGAGGTAAGCTTAAACTTGTATGCGTTTGCTGCACCAGTTTCCAGTTTCCTATAGGTATACGAGTTTTTACTATATTGTTAGTTCGTGTGGTTTTAATCGTTTGAGTCGCCTTGTGTCATTGGCGATATTCAACAATTGTATGACCTCAACGTTGGTGTGGGCAAGAAGTCTCTTCTCATGTTTAATGACATATTCGCGGATAACTTCCTCTATCCATTTTATTTCTAAATCATTGTGTATTTATTTCTTTATTAGTCACATAGCGGTAAGCGTTGATGATCATTCGAAGAAGTTTATTTTGGCTGTGTTGTATTACGTCTCGATTAGTTTTATGAGTACACCCCCAGAGCTGCACACCATACATCCATATCGGTTTGAGAATAGACTGGTAGACTAGTTTTTTGCAATACAGGTTCATCTTGGAGTGATGTCCAATTGGCCAGTACATTTGACGTGATTTTAATCGAATTTGTTCATTGTCGCATGTGATGTTTCCAGTTTAAAAATTTAAAAGTTACATAACTTTAAACAACGAAAATTAAGCACAAATTATTATTAAAAACTATGGTTTCTGCTGCATACTTTTTATAAATCTCAAGAATTATATAAGGCAACGCATACGTAATCTGTGCCCTACAGCAGGAAAACATTTCTAAAGGGATCACGAATAGTATTGAGTAATAATAATAAAAGGTATGAGTGATTTTATTGTTATCTATTTTTCAGTTTTAGATATGTTAAGCTCAATGACGGAGTTTATCTATTAGCCGAGAAAAAGGACCAAAATATGTTCTGGATGCTGTCAAATTGCCGAAGACCGAAATTTTGTTTTTCGGGTGTTTTAAAATGGCCAATTGGCGCAATTTTCTCCGCCGACATAACATTACTAATAAGAGGTTTTCTGTTTCACTTTACTTTGCAGATTTGCAAATTTCGAATACAAAAATTAAGACAATTCTGACCTACTCTGTATATAATAATTTGATTCGTGTGGCTACAAAATTGGAAACGTTTTTGTCGGTTCGATTTTCTCTCTTATCGGTTCGATGAATCTGTACTAGGTCTGTAGAAAAAAGTACATCATTGTGAGCACTGTTGTGTTCCATAAATAATGGAGCTGCATTTTTTCGCATTGAACACGTTCATTGTGTGTATGGGGAGATCTTTGTAGTACTTCTTCTTCTAAAGCACAGAGTTAAAAATTCATCTTTTTTTTATGATAATGCGATGCGTGTGCTTATAATAATTTTTTGACGTTCACAGTATGTACACGAATCTTAACCATTCTTAAATGGTCACATTTCTTCTTCATTATTATATATATTTAGTTTTTTTTTTTTAATTCATATAATTTTTCTTCAATTAGTATTTTAAAAACAACGAGCTATTTGTACAGTTATAGTACAGCGATTTTGTGCGCGGCTTTTAATAAAAAGTTCTACGCCATATATATTCAATATATGAAAGATACACGCATAATAAAAACCTGATGAAATAAGAAAGTAAATAAGTACAACAGGTTCTAAGGAAACTTGGTGTATATTGGATTATGTTTCATCATCCAAAAAAAACTAACAAGAAGAAAACTTCAGTCCGGTCCCAAATGCATGCATGTAAAGAGATGGACGGAATAACAGAAAACAGGAAAAATATGGACATCAGAGGGACTTTTGGGTAAGTTGTGTCAGTTCGGGTAATGAATGGATATATATTGCGGCAAAATCACAACAAGAGAAAAACAATATTCGCATGATATCGTCTCATATAACCTGTCGGCAAAAATATTTATCTGGCCGTTTATTGATTATCGTATAATTAATTAAGGGATAACATGGATGGTCAGCATAATCAATTTTGTAATAATTTTATAACGTTATTAATTATAAGTGAGATATTTGTTAACATCATGGGGTGCATATATTATGAATGCAATTTACATACAAAAAAAGGAAAATATATTTATGCAATTTTATCATTCATGTTATCTTTGGTAAACCTATTTTATAATTATTATTTATTTTGAAAATGTATGATTTCATGTTTTTAGGACTTGTGCGAAGAGTAACTAAACTGACTAAGAAATTTTATTTACAACAAGAAATTACATTTTTGAAGAGCACATATTTCTGACTTTAGTCACACTATGAAAACTTTACTTATTGAATGAGTTATAAAGTCGATGCATTTTTCTTCCGGTATAAATGCGAATTTTTAATGAAAAACAAAAAACTTTTTGAAGTCGTGAAAATCTAAACGGACACTAATAAGACTACGAATTTGAATAGGATGGTTGTCTTCCTTTGTAATCTCTCCTATAATCAGGATAATCTCTATCATGACCATATTCTCTCTTTTGATCGATGATCTTTTGTCATATTCATGTCCGGGCCATTATGCCGTTATTATAAAACTTTTGAGTTTTCTGGAGGAAAAACGAAGACCAGTTATTTCCAAAGATTTTTTTAAAGATTAAATTTACATTATTAAATGAATTCTGTAGATACAAATGGAAGTTTGATAATGCTCGTTAAGGACTATAAACCAGATTTTTGATGAGTGACCAAATTTGTAAGTGATCTAGGAATATCATGATCAAAAATCGCAATTTTGGGATTCACCAATTCTAGACGTTTCTCTTTGTGGTTTGATTGTTTTCAACGTTCGATTTCGTTAAACATCGATTAGATTTGACCAATGCCCTTGTTTATAAATACATACATATATATGTATATCTCGGGTATTTTGCATCCTATAGATACCACTCATACCTCATTCGGCAATCAATTTAATAACGAATTAAATGCCTTCGACGTTTTCAAAAATATTCTTTTTTAGAACAGGAAATACAAAAATCCTCTAGTATGAAAGTATACGTTCATATAACTCAGGTATTCTGGGTCCTACAGATATGATCCATAGCTCATTTGACGGTGAATTTAATAATTAATTAAATAAAGAATGCTCTGAAAGAAATGCAATATTTGAATTTTTTGGAATTGTCTTTTTGACCATAGTAGGCGTTTGAAACTTGACAAACTATCAATAATAATGTCATTCCTTTGTGCAGAGTTCCATTACTATTAATAGCAACAATGGTAGATGACACATGTCAAGATTTTAGTACTGTCAACTTAATGAAACGAAAATAGTGCGAAATTAAAATCCAGCGCTATAATAAAGACACTCTATATAATATCTAGAAGCCCTTTTTCTTTAGTTCAACATTTTCAAAAAAAGAACGTTTTGCTATGAGATGGATCCAAAATTCCTTTTCAACCAATGGTCCTAATTAATGTAGCTTTGCTAGTCAAGTTTTGTTTTCTCTTTAGTTTTTTCCATTGACATACAATACATCATAATATAATAAAGATAAGTTTCAAAATCTCAATTTCGAAAAATCAGTTTAGTGTCACGATACGCAAACATCCTAAATCTTCTTTAAAGGTTCATGTCTGCGGTTTTGTATCCTTAAATTGATGGTTTAAGTATTAGCATGAACAGATTTGAATAGAATCCTGAGACAATTATGGACAATTATGGGTACATTAAATTGTGTTTTTATTTCTTTTAAATATTAGAATAAAATTTAACAAAAGGTTCATATATTAGTGCAATGTTTTTCTTCTTCTTTGTATTTTCATTGTAACGTGGTTTTTCATTCTTCGGCATTTTCTTTTTTTTGTTCAAATAATTTTATAGTAAAATATTTTCCAAGTAGGAAAATTTTCTTTTTTGTTTTTTTCTTAGCTTTTGTTAGATAAAAACCTTTTACGGTATATATATATAAACGTATTTTATACGACATCTATAGGATGTTCATTACTACCGTTTGTTACTGTATAACCATTCTTTCAAACTCGGATTTCTGTTCTCTGATGCCTTCCAGGCATAAAACAATATTCATATGTATATAGAAAATAAAGCAATATATATATGCATTTTTTTCCTATTCAAAAGCTTAAATCAAGCATTCATATATACATATATACATAAGTACATAAAATTCTATTGTAAACAGCAATGATGTTCAGTAATGAGATAGGTGTAACACGTTCCACCTAACCATATCCACACCGGTAATTGTATTTTGAGGTAGGCCGAAGAAGTCATATACCGACTAGATGTATGTTTGTTGTTGTTTTTATTTGTAACTGAACAAAATGTAGGTAAAAACAACGTTTATACTTTTTTTTTATGCGGATTAAAGTATTTGCACTAAAAGTAAAAATAATTGTCTTTTGTTATGGTATGATGATGATGATGATCTGACCACTATATAACCCAAGGTAATGTATTTTTATTCGAAAAAACAAAAACCCTTAATTTTTATACCCTATGGTAGTATACCAGAGGGATATATTAGTTTTATCATTGCATTTTTGTTGTGAAGACAAAAACTAAATAATCGAAGAACTCGATTTCAAACCTCTAAAAAAAAGTTATTTCGATTTTTTCATGATAGCACGTTGTTTGATTTCATTTCACTGAATTTAGAATTGTATTTGACGAAATTAAATAATGAAGGAACGAAGCTTTGCTGTTTTTTTTGTATGTTTCTGATTTAATTAATTGAAATATTTACAAAGTAATCTAAAGGAAATTACAATTCAATTCAACAGTTTCGTTAACTTAGGATTCAAACACAAAATAACATTAAATAATAACTTTTCGATAACAGAAGGAGTATATATAATAAAAAAGAAAACATTCTACATTTTTTCAAGAAATATCCAAAAAATATGCAATTAGAAAATACAATATTTTAGGATTCCGAATTTCTGTGGTTAAAGAGTTCTGCTTTCCTGTAAAATAAGAAAAAAACGCTACAAATTCAAATCTCTATTTTTACCCATGTTTCTAATCCATTTGTTATCTGATATATTTTTTTTTAGAAAACAACAAGTCTTAAATAAATTAAGATTAAGAAAATGTGAAATTTATTATGTGCTGTATTTTTTCACAGGATTTTTAAAATGGTTCTTACAAATGTTTGCTTAGAAAGTCTATTCCATTGGATTTCCTAGACAAACATATCCAAGAAAGAATATCAAAAATCTTGCTTGTGAAATGGAAATGTAAAATGTCAGTTGTAGGTTGGCTGGATAAATACAGGATATTAAATAGGGTGCATGAGCGTGTGACGGACGAGACTAACTGCGACGCAAGAAAATTCAATTAAATTTTAATTAGAACAGTTTGGTTCGAATTTACGAATTTCAGTAATCTTCAGCTGATCAACATTTGCCAAATTAATAACTTTTGCACTGTGTACCCTGCCGAGATTACAAAAACAATAAGAAAATTTAAAAAACAATGTTCGATTGCCGCAAATGAAATACCGTCGCAGGCGCATGTGGCGACGAACAGGCTTATTCCTTGATACCATGGACAACAGTCCTATGTCAAGGTAGAGCTTCCCACCTATGACATTTGGTCTGATGACTACATGCCACTACCATTGAACATGAATTGTCTACCATACCACAATATTAAAGCGTTCAACCTCATACAAAACCGATTGTATCTGGTCAAATGATTTAAAGGAATCCATCCTTAGAATCGTAACGATGGATACAGTAAACTTGAAAAGTCTGCTTCGCCATATAATAATTTTGTCGGTTATTTTTTGTTTAAGTTTAAAAATTTAAGAATAAAATCGGAACAATTTTTTCCATAGAGTATAAAAACAAATCTGCTATATGCCGATTTTATCTTTCTATATGTTTTCTATTCATTTCATTTTAGTTAAGATGCGTTATTCATGTATGGTTTTTGAGGTGCTGTTATCAAAAAAGGTTTATAGATGCTTTAATAGGAATAAAAGGAAACTACATTAAACATTGTTTATGTATCACTGCTGTTGCTGTACGTTACATATTCTTTGTAGAGCGATTCTTTAATATGATGTAATAAAAATTGCATTTAGAAATAATTTTATATAAAGTATTAAATTAATACACAAAAATTCTGATTAACTTAGATCGGCTAGTATAGAAGTTTACGATGCCGAGATAAAGAAATAAAATAAAATAAATTAAGAAATTAATTCCGAGGTGATGTTATAATTGTAAAGGAATTTAATTATATATTTGGTGGTATATGAAGCTAAGAAACTAATTATTTCGAGAAGGTGTAAAACAGGTAAATTTTCAAAATAAATGATTACAGAAGTTTATTAGCTTATATTCACAAATAAATTTAAGATTATAACACTGAAAATCCAATTATAATTGGAATTGTTATATTATTAATTTATTCCTGACTATCTTCCTTTGGAAAAATTGGAATTTTATAAGCACTGAATTTTGAATGGATTTAATTATGATACAGTATTGTACCTCTTCATTTATGCGAATTCATACTTAACTTTACACATCTTGTATTCAAGAGTTCAGAGTACATCTTCTCGAAATTAGTTCAGTTTACTAGTATTTGAGTCGATTCGTATTCTTCGTAATCGTGTTGGTTTAATATATCATTTTCTTGCATTAAAAGTTTCGTATACGAAAGAGGTAAGTATAAAAGTATGAAAATCGACTATGGTTACATTATATTCGCATTCCCTTATAAAAAAAAAAGCACACGTAGGGTACTCATGTCAAAGCTTAAGCAAAATATTAATAAAGGGAAGATGTGATCTTTACTCAGGCATAACTATGGCTTAAGAATATCATATACCGTATATACATATGTCATCGAATACTAGTTTAATACCAATTCAAGTACGTAGCATATAGTTTTAAAATTCGAAAATGTCTGTGGTTTACGTTATTTTACTTAATTTTTTCAGTCACTTTCTTTATTGATTGGCATGGTTTTTTAAAGTAGCGGAAAATAGGGAATCGAATTTTGTAGCTAAGCTGAGCTATTGATACATTTTTACACTTTGTTTTGAAAGTATTATTTGGAAGAAATGGAAACAGTGATTAAAAAACTCAAAATCTTATCGGTGGATGAAACTTGAAATCTACGTTTAATGTGTGCCTGTGCTTTTTTATAACATGGTACAAGCTATACTTTAGTATCGAAACAAAGAGAAGAATATCCTATTTGTGCCTCTAGGGTTAGTATTGTAAAATATGGTGGACCGTTGCATCGTTGTATAATTCGGTAGCTTTCTATACAACAAAAAATACGCTTAACATGTACAAGGAAATTCACATTTACCACATATATTTTTTCTATTTTTTTTGATACCATAGACACAAAATGAACCGATCAGTTTCCAACATTTAACTCAGAACTTTTCGTTTTTTTATAGTTCCTTAAAAGACACATATACTATATAAGTATGAGTAACTTATTTTAGCGAAAATATTTTTAAAAAAACTATCCCACCCAAAGTTATCATTTATTTAATTAATAAAAACATTATAATTTTTTAGAATTATGTCTTCGTTTGCATAAATTTGGAAAAAAATATATTAATTATTATCGAAGTCGAAATTATATAGAAAAAAAATTTACTAAAGTTGAAGTTATCGAAATAAATCAGATACTAAATTGATTCAGTTTTGTTAATATGAACATTAAAATTCCGACAGTCTTTTTTAATTAAAAATTTTGGATAAAAATACAATTCACAAAAGGCACTTAATCATTTTCTCGAAGAAAAAAAACAACAAAACCAAAAAATAAAAGCCATTTTAATATCCAAAGTTAATTTGCATCCGACTTCCTACTAATCCCAAAATTATTGCCTATTTTTGAAAATAAATTCATAATTTTTGTTTTGTTGTTTTTTTAGAAAAAACAAAAACGAAACATTTTCTTAAAGTTTATTCAGGGTCAATTTGAAGCATGCATAAAGAAAGCTTTCTTAAGTAAAAACTTTAATTAAGAACGAAGAATAAAACAAAAACCTAAACCAAAAAAATCTTTGATACAAATGATCAGCAAGGTGGTGATATGATCGACGTGCGAACCAATTTTCATGGATGTTGCCTGCTGATTTTGCTCAACATGCTTTTTTGAATTTCATTTAACCACCCGCTAGTTAAAATACGATATATTTTTGGTAATTTTTTGGTGGTTTTTGTTTCTGTTTTCATTCGTTTTGTATTTTTACAAAATTTTGTAATATTTTCTAATGAATGAAGATCAACGAATGGAAATATGGACTTATATTAAAGATCATTTCGTTTTTTTGTTTCTTCATCCAAAAAATTAAAAAAAATACTAGTTCTTAAGAGTTCTAATGATTTCATATTTTCAAGTTTTATTTTCTAATGAAATGTTAAGTGCTTCTCTTTTGTCGATTAAAGAAACAAAACGTGTGGAATTTCATATAAAATATTTGTTAAAAAGTTCAATTTAAATTTTGGTGTTTTTGATGAAGTAAAAGAAGAAGAAGAAGAAGAAGAAATAATTACACCAAATTTTCATAAATTTTGAATCATCACCGTTTAAAAAAGATGTGAAACAAATTTGAAATTATTTTTTCGAGGAAATCGACTTGTTCTTTTTCTTAAATACTTTTAAATTGAAATACTTAATTAGAATAATTAATGTACAGTCAACGCCCTCAAAAAGAATTTAGCATATTTTGAAAATTTCTACACACAGAAAAATCACAAAGCTTTTGGCTGGTTGTGATAACTGAATTTTAGTTTGTCAGGACTGAAATCTCAGTTGTTGTAACTACGCAACTGAAATTTAGTTGTGACAACAAAAAAGTCAGTTCTCACAACAAAAAATTCAGTTGTCAGAACTAGTCAAAAGTTATGTGATTTTTCATAAAACGAAGTAACTTTAATCAGTTATGTTCACCCACTTTAACTAATGACCATTTTCCCTCTTACAAATAGGATCATAGCTGTTATCGCCAAAAAACTGAACTAAGTGCAATTTGACATCATGATCATTATTGAAATTTTTAGTATTCAAGAAGTTTTGCAAGGATCGAAATAAATGGTAATCCGATGGTACAAGGTCAGAACTATATTGATAACATTAAATTGATAACGAAACATTGTTTTGATGAATTTCAGCTTTGGATGTTCTTTTGAGCTGATTTATCTTGTTTGCTCCACGATATTCTTAGATTGACATTGTTGTAAAAACCCCATTTTTTTCGTCAGTTATCAATCGTTTGAAAATGAATTATTTCGTTGGCTTTCATAAGGAAATCACAAGTAAATTTCTTTGATCTGATGAAGAACCCATAAATCATTTGTTTTAAACGCATTTCAATGCATGTTTGTGATACATTGAGCTTCTCTGCATTCTCACGTATTGTACTATGATGATCCGAATCGATAATTGGTTTGATTGTTTGTCATCAACTTCAACTAGACGACCAGAACGTTGTTCATCTTTGAGTGAAAAATCACCAGAACGAAATTGGGCAAACGAATTTCGATACAACCGCTCTATTAACTATCATACAACAATATGGGTTTGACATTTCGAATACGTAAAAATATCTAAAAATTCAACTAGAGCCAGAGAGAAAAAGGTAAACTGCGTATCATTTTAATCTCCGAATTTTTTTGAAACCTAACAAAAAAATGGAAAAATAGTTACTTTGAATAAAAACCGATTTTGATAAAAACAATTACTAAAGAATTCATCAATTAAAATAGTTCTTCTCAATTATTTCTAATATTTCGAAATTTTTTAGATATTCTTATCGTATTTAATTAGGTAAAAACAAAAAATAATTTAATGAGATTAAATTCTTTTCGTTTCATCAGTGGAATTTTCGAAAGGTTCTTCCTACTTTCTTTTTATCTAAAAAAAATTCCATTGAAATTCCATTAAAACAAAATTGTAACTTTTATCAAAATAGTGAAAACTCACGCGTTTCATTATCTAATTTCATTTTAGTTTTATTTCATTATTTTTTAGCACTTACAAATAACAAAAAAGAAATGACCCTTAGAAATCTCCCGTTGTGGAAGTCATAAAATGTCACATAACTTAATTAATTACAACATAACACCCGCATTTTATGAGGGTCAAAAAATCCCCTCCAAAGCAAGAAGGAATTTCCACAAAAATGGGAATAGAATATCATCTTTATATCCCAATAATTGTCAAAAATAGGCACTTATATTTAAACCGCATGCGTAATCTACTTTAATATTATAGTTTTTACCTTTATAAGTTACAGATGAGTTGTTTGTCTTTAAATTTTCTGTCGTTATCTCGACCCCACCTGAGAAGTACTTAATAGTTTTAACAGCTGTGTTGACGCGGATATCGAGACCCTCAGTTAAAGCGATCGGTACACATGAATATCCGTTTCGGACTGTAAGCATAAAAAAAAATAGAAATAAAAATAATTACAATTAGAATAAAATTAAATATATAAAAAAAAAAACGTTAATTTGTAATTAGAAGTTAAATTATGCGAAAATATTTTTTTACAAGGAAATTAAAATTCTTTTCCTATCTAATTTTCACAGATAAAAACGTCTGTTTTTCTGTCTTATACGGAAAATTTGGTATATTTTGTTGGCGGTTTTTTTTCATACCTATTTATATTAGACTAAAAACAAAGTTAGTATCTTTTTTTTTCTTCTACACAAAACAAGACTGTTCTATCTAATCATACGAAATTCGATTTAAATCAGTCATTGGAACAGAAAAAGAACATAACCTAAGGATTTCTTCTACTAAACACATTAATTTATTTACGAGATATTATATTATTTCTTTTTTTTTTGTCTTTATTTCGCCGCTCATGTTTTGAAACCACGGTTTTTAGTCAGTCATTAACACAACAATTGAAGTAAAAAAGTAAATTAAATTTAGATTGTACAAAAAAAAACAAAACAACTATAAATCAGATACGATTCTGGGAGGAATGAGTAGAGAGAACATAGTTAGTATATAGTTAAATATAAATACTATATCGTTGGCTATTCATTCGGTGAATAAATAAGAAGAAACATTAAAAACCCATGTTTTCGGTCTGATTTTAATATGATCTTTCACATAATTTGTATCAAGATGACAAGTGAAGAGTTGCATAAGATCCATACACAATATTATCTATGTGTGGTGAAAAAGTATAGGACGTTAGTATTACTATCTCTATACGTACATACATCTCCTATCAACTATCGGCTTGAAGTAAAATATAAGCAGCCACGAACAACACTTAACTAAACAAGCTTTGGTTCTTTTCAACTATCTAATAATATTTCCAAATTTAATTAAATCCAAGTTTGATAAAAAATGTACAAAATTTTCTTTAAGTAATAGGGTTTCTGTACTTGATTCGACTCGACTCGGACTCTTCGAGTATTTGGGTAGTTACTCGTATTCGGGTCTCGACTCTAATACTGGACGAGTCCGAGTCTTAAATTTATAGCAAACTGAAAGAAGAATTTTTGCTTTTAAGAAACACTGGAAAACGAACAAGTAATCTTGATGACCTTCCTTCATAAAACTATTAAACGTTTTCGCTTATTGATTTGAGTTTAGATTTAGATCCGGACTCGACTCGGACTTGACGAGTTTTCAAAATTTGGGACTCGTACTCGCCGAGTGCTAAAAACTCCGAATTTCCAGAAACCCTAATTCCTTACGATTGTAATTTGTGGTGCATGATTGTATGATTCGTTTCTTTTTATATATAGAAACATGCATTACAACAGGAAGGTAATACCTATATTATTCAATGCTTACAATGCATTGAATAGTGATGTCAATTTTGTACAGTCGAATTGTGCCCTAGTGGAATTGTGCGAGTGGAATTGTCCGAGTGGAATCGGCCGGTTACAGGCTGGATGGGATAAAAAATTGGGCAGTCAAGTATTGTATACTCGATTCCATTGTGTGGTATGCTTGTAAGACAACTAGGAGCAATTGGTTGTTCCGAAAGTAGTTATGTTTATAGTTTCATATAAGAATTCTACAGAGAGAATATGGACAAAAATGAATTTGGTAAGAAAACTAGAAAACATGTCATGTACCATGACGGGAGTTCCGACGGTGTTTGTTGCATCAGAATTATAACTAAGAACGGAATTGAACTGCTATTGAAACTAGAAATTAATTTCGTGTTCAAATTTTTATATACGTTTTTATAATTATATGATTTCTTAAAATTATTATTTATTAATAATTTCTTCAATAAATTTAAATTTTATGATTTAGTTTTCAATACCAAAATTGTTACTATTTTCTACAATTGATAGAAATTCTGACGTTTTTTAAGACAAATTTTTGGTAAAAGTTCTTAAGAAAAACCAGAAAAATATGTCAAACTAAAACAAAATCCAATAAAAAACTTGTCACATTGAATATTTTCCAATGTTCTTGTATAATGTTTTTTATCTTTCGAGTTGGTTGATTATTAGATTTTGTTGAAAATATGCTAACATGGTATTTTTTTTCCATCTTCTTTCCATTCTAATTTAATTTCATATTATAGACTTTGATTTGGATAATAAAATCGACATATAAACAGAAGAAAGCCAATCACAAATAAAAAAAGAAACTTTTTTTGCTTTTTTCTTGTAGTTTGGGGACACCCAACTAGTTAACATAAACCAAAATTCGATTAAAGGTGATAAAAATCGTCACAGAAATAAATTTTCTCTTCCCAATAACTATTCACACATAGGACAAATTATCTATATTCATGATATAAATCTGATATAATAAAATAAGAAGAAAACAAGTAAAAATAACCGAAGGCGTGGAACAACGTCGTTTTCTTTTCAGAAAAGTCATTATTGGTATGTATAGGATCCCACATTGGGAATATATAACATCATTTTTGTACGGAAAAACATGCATTTTATAAGAAGAACACTTTTTTTTCTTGGTTTTTTTTTTGGAGAAACATAAAAATTGTAAAGGAATAATAATGAAGAAAATAAATAAATAAAAATATAATCAATTTTTTTCTTCTTTTTTGAATTTCGAAAGGAAAAGAAAAGAGCAGCTTCAGAAACTGTGCTATGGTATTTTTGGGAAGACACACTTTTCTAAACCAAACAACCTTTTTTGTCTTGTTTCATTTTACAATCATTGAGAGTTTTGATTCTTGTCTTGTCCAGACTTTTGTCATTTCTCAACTGTCCAGATTGAAAATGTGTATCTTATATTGGCTGGAATTTTTTTTTTGAATACTTGACCACTATGATTTTTCTTTTCATATTGTAGAACCTTCTTGTATTGTGTCGATATAATTTTTCTTGTTTTTGGTTTTTTTATTGGGAAGACTGTATACCAATCGAACAAATCAATTGAATATAAAATTAAATGATTAAAATTAGAGACCATAAAAATTAGTAATATTTTATAGAAAATAACGACTCTTTTAAAATCACTCACTTGCATGAATGTAATAAATATAATACTGATTTTTAATACTCCTATCCCACGATTTACACTGAAAATAGGCTCCTCGGAAAAGCGGGTAGATTGGAAACGTGTAATTCAAATTGACAATAAAACATTAAAAAAAAAATAAGAAAAAGTGTATAAGACAACAATGTTAAACCGAAAGTGTGCAATTAGAATGCCAATTAAATCGAGGATTAAGTACATATTTCTCTCCATAGGTATACTTTTTAGCAATAATTCCCATACTACGTCTTTCATAAATATGAACTTCCGCTTTAAACAGGCTAAAAAAAAGTCTGTACTGAGCATATGGGTATAGCAGCCATATCCCCAGTGGATCGATGCCAACAGTAGGACGATCTTGAACGGATGAAGACTTATATTGCGTTGTGTTCAACACAATATGATTTTGTTTCATTGAAATATAAAAATGGTACAGATCCATACATGTTCTCAACTTTCAACTCATGAAGTCAATATCTGCTGAGATTAATAAATATCTGTAAAGAATCACAACAATGACTATTTGTTGTTCTTGGTGGTGATTTTCTTTGTCAATTTAATATTAAGAAAATCATGATATATCCTTTATTAAAAAATGTAAAATATTCTAGATAGTGTTAAACATTGTAGACAATGAAAAAAATTTATGAGAAACAGCCGAGATCAGAAATTGAATCTGAATTTCCTTAGTTTTCATTTGTATCAAGCGAGAACATAAATATTCTTATAGAATTGGTGCTAAGGGAAGAATGAAACAAAAAACAAACCAGATTTTTTATTAATTCTTCCAATTTAAACAAAAAGCAGAAGGTCTCCAATCTTTTTATGCGTTAGTATACTAAATTTATATCAAAAACTCCAACTATTTAAATGTTAGTGAGTGGATGATAAAGCCCAGGAACCATTTATGGATACCACATGTAATTTCTTTATTTTTAAATTTCAGTGAACATCTGATTTGCGAGGATAAAATTGATATTTATCTTTATTACACTAACATAAAGTAATCTAAAAGAAAAAGAAGATAGATAGCTAAAGAGAAAGAGGTTAGAATGTGCACATATTTTTATTGAGAAAAAACAAACATTCATTGTAAATAAAAATCAGGGCGGCAACAAAATGTCATCTAATTCTAAAAATAAACGCAATGTCATTTGTCAGTTTCCGCGCCGTTTCTTAGAAAGTCATTCTACTGTATACTTATACCATAGATTATTATACAGCAGCGTGATGTTCATTATAGTTGTTGTAGGTGAACTTACAGAAGAATTAATGAAAAGAGGTTTAATGTGAAAAAAAGAGAAGAATCCATATTGTGTCCGGATATCACTGTACAAAAAGAATCAGTTGAATGCACAGTCGTTGGAAATCTGTATTATTAGTCTATGCTTATACTGTGCTAATAGTATATAAATTTAATTTTATTCAAGATAATGTGTTGGTAAACGATCTTCTTCGATATAACAAAGATTTTGTTATGTCAACGTACAGAAAACATGGTATCTAAAAGTCGATAAAAGTAAAAAAAAAAAAGTATGGATAATAAAAGAACAAGAACATTTCTTTATATCTGGTTAATTTACGCGGTTTTATAAGATTTTATATAATTTGGAAAGAATAAATGTTTTCCTTTTTTTTTAAGGGGATTTTTATTGATACACATATATGACTAGAACATGTATCAAATATTTTAACATATCTTATATACCTGAAGTTTATCCATCAAAATGTTGCTAACAGAAATATTTGGAAATAAAAATTGGGAAACAAATGTTTTTCTTCTTTTTTTTAATATCAAATTAAGTACAGTAATAAATCAATATATTTTCGAAATTTCCCAAAATATTATTTCCTTGTTCTGTTGGCGAAGACAGTTTTTTTTGGTTTTTATAATAGTTGTTACAAAATCATATAAAAATATTTAATATTTTATATTTTGGGATCACATTTTCTTTTTGGGTGTAATTGGTCGAAACCGATATAATTAAAATTAAATATTTAAAATATTCATTCATGGACATTAATTTGAGGAAATTCTGATTTAATAATATTATTTATATTTTCGAAATCAATTTAAATTTAATTCAATCAACTCCTAAAGAAAAAACGGTGTTTTATGTCTTTTTGTTGTTGTTGTAGCTCGTTTTCGGGAACATTAATTTCAAATTTACCGTGAAAAATTCATTAAGTTCCAATAAAAAGTTTACGAAGACGACCAAAAAAATGCCATATTTATGGAATAGTTTTCGTATTTAATACTCCCTCTGCGCCGAAATGAGTATTCGATTTGTGAATTTATGAAAAATTAAGAGAAGTCTGCCATGATTACTAAAGTATATGTTAGATTCGACACTAAAAGTCTGTTGCTCTGGTGTAGAGCAAATTTTTACATTGAAAACAAAAACAACAAAAGACCAAATCCTACACTACTTTCAGAGCAGGTGTAAACTATTGCACCCGAATTAGTTCAGTTTTCTCCAATAAAAAGTGTATTAGCTAAAGGTTTCTCATTTCATTACAATATGGTTGCTAAGCAGCGCTACAAACATTTGAATTAAAACTTTCTCCTATTCCTGCTCGTTATTTGCCACTTACCCTACTCCAGGGTAGGGTATGGCAAATAAAACAGACCTTATAAGTGAGATTAACAATTTATAAACAGTTTCAATTTTGTCATCCTAACATTAAAAACTGTAGTTTATTGACGAAAAATTCCAAATACCGATTCCTCCCAAATAGAGACAATGAAAGCAATGTTTTAGTTACAGATGCTTGGAAGAAATCTAATTTGACTCCAAACATTCACCCAACTCTCTACTATTCATTGTTAGAACCCAACAGCAACGGCAAATTATGATATATGGCTCAATCAAAGTATCCGAGAAAACTTTTAGCAGGATATGGTACCGAGGAAAGTAATCATTAAACGGTGGATCAGTAATAGCTGATATTTCCTTTAGCAAGATGACAGCGTTGGCAAAAAATGCTCGATATAGAAGAAATAAAAGCAATTCCAGTTAATAATCGGTGTATTATTCGATCTCTTGCACATCATATCGGCATTAGTAAAACTACAGTTCACAATCGATTAAAATCCGGGCAAATAAGACGTCATTCCAATACTGTAGAACTATATTTAACGAATGCCAATAAAACTGCACAATTTATATGAGATAAATAATGTTTAAGAAAATGCGAACACTTATTAATGGACAAGAAAAAATCCGAAATTGGACATTTACTTTGGGACAGAGGGAGTATTATTTTAATAGAAAAGTTGCCGTTTAAATGGTTGACTATAAAATTTTGTGTAATATCCAATAATTATTTATTGTGGTCGAAAAAAGAAAAACGCTTTAAGTGAGAATTTCTTAAAGAAAAATACCGTATTTTTTTAATAATCTTATAATTTGGACTTTAAGTCAACTGTGGTCAGTTTTATTATCGATTTATTAATTATTATTTCAAAAATAGAATGCTTCATTTACTTTGTGTATTTTTTAAATGAATTAAATTTTTCTTCTTTTGATATTCAAAAGTTGATATAAAAATGTCGTAATTTAACAAATTACTATAAATACAAATGTTACAAAGAAATATTTAAAAGTCTTAATTAAAAGTAATTCGAACAATAGTAAATTCAGATCAAATCCAAAGAATCGTTGACAGTGAAGGGAAAAATCTCATTTTATGAATGATGATTCTTAATAGTGTCCAATTCAATTTGAAAAATGTAAACATTTTAGAAAGGTCTTGATACTGATTGGACCGAACTGCCGAAGGACGAGAATGTTGATGGGACTCGAGCGTAAAACCCTCAGAACCATTGTGGGTATTCTGACAGGTTGCTCCTTAAATAAACACATGTGGAAAATTACGGTGGGCGAGAGTCCGATATGCGGAGCCGTATCAGGTCTTTTCTAGAACGACACTTGCTACACTGGGTGCGTGCACCCACCCTATGGTGGTGACCTTCATTAGAAGGACAAACCGGTTCGGGGAAGAGAACAAGCCTCTCAACTAACTTTTTTAGGAGAAGGCACAATAGGCCTACGTGCTAAGGCCCGCAACTGTGCGGGCCTCTCCAATACAATACAATACAATACAAGGTCTTGAAATAAGTTAGTTCACCAAAAGTAATATTCTTCAACCGCTGGGTTGATTCTATGGAAGCTTTGTAGAAATACCATTCTTAACAGCAGACATCTTAGATCTAATACTATTGTATTAAAAGTAAAAAACTTGTCATTACTAAAATTACGTTCCAGCACCTATAAAATATCAACTTCGAAGACGTTATAAAATTTTAGATAGGAATTTTACCAAACTTGTGAAAAACTTGCATAAAAATGGCTTCTAAAACTATTGATCAGGTTCCAAAATTTTTTTCTTTAGTATGCGATTTACTATCCGAACACGACTCATATCAAAAATCTTTGAAATAAAATCGTTTTACTTACAATATTTCTATGCCTTTTCATCTCAGCGATTTCAATATTATCCCTATGATCGTTTTTACGATAATTATTAATTTATAAATAATTGATATTTAAGTGAACTAACCTATAATGGCAAATTGTTGTTAAACTACATTCTAACATTCCTCCTCCTAACAACTGAAAAAGAATGGAATAATGGAAATAACTATACTCAAAGTTGGAAAACATAATACACCAAAATATATCTCAATAACTAAATAACTTTGCCTATTTACCTACTAATAAGATAACTATTTTCGTTTTGGAATTCTAAAACCGTATAACAAGTTAAACGAATAAAATTATCATAAAAATTCGTATTATTACAATTTAATTTCATATAAAAATTATTTCTAGATAAAATTGGGCCAACTTTAGACCAACTTATAGTGAAATTCATATCACATTGTATTATGGAACATAATAATAATAATAATAAAAATAATGATAAGAAAGCATACCTAAATAATCATAATACTTAATTCATTTCTTTTCTCGTTTAAATATGTATAAAGGGTGTTTCGTGATTGGATTCATTAAATAAATAGTTTATAATAAACGACCTAAACACAATTAGTTGAAAACTCAGAATGTTCCTAACTCAACAAAATAGTTGTCAGGCAATTTGAACTAGGTTATATGGTTTTTAGATCAGTCAAAACAAAAAATGTAACCACTAGACGCCTTTTACTTCCTACTACAATAAAAACAATTCGGAACACGATCTTGCACTAAAGTTTATGTAAGATTTCGTACAAATTTGTGTTTCTTTATCTCACATGTAGAGTGCATTTTGTTTCTAAATTCCTTTTCAGATTAAAACCTTTTACAAATGTAGATACTAGATACACTTGCTTTTGTATATAGATATAGATATTATTAGTTACTAAAAGCAGTTACAGTTGTAGTTCGAATGCCTATCTACGAACAATCATTGGAATATTAACAGGATATTGTCTGTTAAGAAAGCATGCTAAAAGACTGGGATTCGTGCAAACAGACCTCTGTCGGTACTGTCGAGACATAGAAGTGGCTGAAGACATCAAATACATTTTATGTAAATTCTCAGTTTTCTCTCGGGCTCGTAACAACTTTTTGGGTAACCATTTCTTCGGGAATTTAGGGATGCTTCAAGCGACTAACATGAGCAGTCTAATGAAATTTTGTAGGAAAATCAAATGTTTTGAAGAGGAATAGGTTCCCAATATGGTACTCTACCTACCTACCTATAGTTCAAATAATTTTATGGTTGATAAGCATTTAAATAAAAAACTTAGTCAATATATTTGCTAAATGTTCTACTCCGGCAGAAAATATGACAAATAACACAAGTCTCAAACACAAAGACAAATTGTGAAGTAATTATTATATCGATAACTGAATTTTTGTTATGATAGTTGTAAGAACTGAAAATTCAGTTGTCGCAATTAAAATTTAGTTGCCTCAACTAAACTTCATATAAATGAGATAAACATGTTCATCTGTTTTTGACGGGAATCATCGGCAGATCGAAAATCAGTTGGGGAAATGAGAAATGCAGAAGCCGACAAAATTTGTAGGATGATTGTTTTCTCCCTTTCTACTTAACCAATTTTTGTATAATGTTATCCCATACTTGCATTCAAAATTTTTCTATATCTACCCAAAATTTTCAATTCAAAATCTTGATGGATCTTATGTGATGGTGATAAATAACATTCTGCAACACCTTATATCGAAATGAAAATGATTTTTAATATTAAATAATAAGAATTTTTTCTAATCGAGCATATCGAATTAGCCGACAAATTGTGCAATTTTCCGCTAAATTATAATCCACTTCACTTTAGTAAAAAGAAAAATACTATACTTATTACCAGAAGACTATATCATCACTACTTATGGAAAAGAATTCAGATTATTATATATATTTGGTCGATATGAAAAGAAAAGAAAAGAAAAGAAAAAAAACTGATTCGAAGAAATTTCTCTTGAAACTTTCATAGACGAAAACTTTCAAAGACACGTTCCATTAATTCATTGATTATTATGGAAGAAATTTCTATAATCTTTTTACTCAATTAATAACATAACATAACATAAAAAAAAAAGTAGAAAACTCGAACCCAAAATTCGTTTTAATGAATTGTAATTATAATTTCATAATAAATAAACTCAGACCCAAAGAAAATCCATGAAACTGTGTGCAAATAAAAACAATAATAAATGAAAGAAATTTAATATCAATATTTTCGATTTTAATTAATCCAACTGAATTTAATCCAAATTAAATAAATAAAATCGAAAATAATGATTGAGTTTATTTGCATTGGTAATTTTTTTGTAGTCATTAATTTGTGGTCGTTGTTCTCTTCGACCGGAAATTAAAAACTATTTTATTTATAAATATTGATTTTGGTGTTCTATTATTATTGTTTAGTTAATATTTCATAATTATAACAAAACTTATAAATAGAATTTATTTATAGAAGATTGAACATTAAATAAAATGTTTTGATTTAATTAAAACTTTTCCAAGAGACTGTAAAAGGTGTCCCAAAATACACGCAAGAAATAATTTTGATAGAAAACACAGGTTTATAATGAAAAATTGTAAATTTTGTATTGATTCCTAAAGTATACAGCATAGGGTTATGTATGGGATAGCATATCGGGTAAATGGCTCCACGGCTTTGCTGCCACATACGCACTCTTTCATTGAAATTTTCACTGACCTTTTTGAATAAATGTGGCTGAATTTCATTGATACAGAGCTCAATTTCCTCAATTTCGTGGGCCTGTTGGTATAAACCTTACACTTCAAAAAACACCAAGGAAAATAGTCAAACGCGCAAAATACAAATCTTGCGTGAATTTTGGGACTCCCTTTATATTAGTGCGTTCAATAAATCTTGAAACACAGTCGTGATGTGGCTAATTGAGAATTTTTCAAATAAAGAATTTTATGTTGTGATTTTTTTTTGCTAAAAACTCAACACATACTATTTAAAAAACACCATATTCACCGGATAAAGCAACATGTATTATTTTTGTCTTTAGTATGATATAACTATCATCGCATGAACACTAGTTTCAGTCCATAGAAACGATTAAAGACAATTCCTTCATGAAGCTAGAGATCATGACACAAATCTACCTCCAGTACAGCTTTCTGGAAAGTGAATTTATACAAAATACTAGTTGCCACATTGCTTTCTCCTTATATTTTTGCATCTCCAACGACAACCCTAGCAAGTGAAGACAGGTCCTGCCTTTTATATTGGTTTATCCCTAATATACATTTTTTTTTATTATTTCATTACTTAATTCAAGCATCCACCAGAATAGTATAAACTCTCCTTTAAACTAACTTTGATGATATTAAAATCAAACAGTTCAGCGTTCACTTCCTTAAGAATTCGGGAAATCAGATCGTTTTTACCATGGCCCCTTCTGTGGTATGATATTTTAAATATTTCCACAGACCTCTAAGAGCCTCGATTACTGGTTAGAGGTATCTTTTCTAAAAAGCAAAGAGCGTCAATATACCATTAAATAATTGGTGAATAAAACCAACATTAACCATCCTACGCCATTTTGCCAAAGAAGTAATATCAATCAACCGTAATCTATCTTGGTAAGAAGGTAACAAGAAGGGGTCATTTCAAGTTTCATGAAAATTCATCTACTATTGAAACAGAAATAGAAAAAGTCCTTAATCCGATCAATAGTGGACAAGTTTAGGATTTTTAAAGGATGCTGAGACTCTATTTTTGGCTGTCGGATATTACGGAATGAATATTTCGCCGATAGCTGGCCATTATTGTTTTGTTTAAGGAAAATTATACTATACAGAAATACAACACCATTGAAGTCGACCTTTTTCTGATGTAATTACACATTTGGAACAACTACTACGAAGGATGGCCAAAATGATAATAATTCACATTCTAAGAAAGGTTTATACAAATTGATATCCAAAGCTCCATTTATTACAATTTCTGACAGATAATGTAAATCATCTTACCACAGATTTTAGCAGATTTTAGCGGTTTGTCTGTTATGAAATTAATATTTTTGAGTTATGGAAATTATCCTAATTTATACTTTCTCCATATGCTGGTAGCAGAACAAAACAATTTAATATATTTGTATAGACACGGTCATCGTATATGAAATCGTATTGGATTCTATTTTGAATTGGTAAAATTTGTCCATATCATGTTTTCTTTAATTGACTTCAAATCAAATAAAAGAAAAGATTTAAGCCGATTTTTAAGATGATATTTTTTATTATCATGATAAAATTAATCGATAATAAAAATAATATTTATTTCATTGAATCGAATTGAAAAATTAATGGAAAATATTTTATATATTCTTAATTAAGTTGAATTTAATGTTTTGAATAATTAATTCAAAAATTATGTTAAAATATATAATAATAAAAAAATGTTTTTATTTAGTGACAAAATAGTCATTAGAATATTCAATAAAAGAGTATTTTTTTTTATTCGGATTTTATGACAAAACACATATCCACAAACACACATCCACAAAAAACTATGGAATTCTGAAGTGACCACAATATACCTGTGTCCTCATATGTAAATATAATATAATGCGAATTCCATATTCCTTTGATGTATTATTGGAAATAGGTGTTTGGACATAAAGAACTACTTCAAAATCTAATAAATAAATTCAGTACCTTGTATAACTAACCTTTGTGCAGAAGAAAATTATCGTGGATAGAAAAAAGTACATACAGTAGACCTCATAACACACTTTTTCAGAGGAAAATCAATATTTGAAACTATTGCATTATATACTTAAATTAATTTTCTGATCTTAGAGATGGCTTTAGTCATAATATTTCCAGAAAATGTCGAATTTTGTGTCAAAAAAACAGCATTACCAGGAACCAAATCAATCCAAAGAAAAGTGCAGCTGAAAGTTATCGCCTGTTTGTGGAAATTCATAGCGAACATATTCTATCTGAAACCATTTTTAGAGGACTGGTTTTTTAAACGATTTAATGATAATGACTTTAATCTTGAAGACAAACAACGGCCTGGCAGCGGTGGTTAGGTGAGATATACTATAAGCTAGTGAAACATTTGACACTGATCGTTACCTGACAACAATTAATCAATTTAAAGAAGGTATTGGAATTCAAGTATCCAATAGTTAAAGTCCAAGAACAGGTGACTTTGCTGATTGACAAATTTTGTAATTTCTCACAAATTTATTTTATCTTATTTTTAATTACAAACATAGAAGAAATATTAACCATTTATTTAATTTTCATGAGGAAGATTTCAATCTGCGTGTACTTGCTGCAAAACATATCCTACCAGAGTAGGATGCATAAAATCCGTTAATAAATAGCAAACAAATACCCATTTTTACCTAACCACCAAACTATTGGCAGAAGCCACATTTATGAAAAATTATTCGAGACCTTAATTTCGATTGGGCACCAGGGTTATCCAAGATATTACTTAAACGACTGGGATGATCACAAATACGAAATATTTTTACGAAATTTTTTTTATTTTGTTATTGATTTTATTCTTTCCAAAAAGGGATTTTCAACATATTCTTCTCTGATTTACGTGCAAAGTGCCACCTTTGCACATAAATCAGAGCAATAGACTCTATTATACTATTTTGTTGACGATTAGTTTTGCTTATTTTAAATTACTAATAAATTTAATATCGTTTTTTTTTTTTGTTATTTTGGGGACAATATTCATATTAGGAATTTTATTTTTATTAACAAATAAATTTCAAAACCAATAAAAACTATAAAACATTTTCGAATTTTTTAAACATTTTGCATATTAAATGTTGAATATTTATGAAATACATATTTGAATTCATTTAATTTAAAACCGTATAAAAAAATTAGACTTTTGTTAGATTTTTAATTTGCATAATTAAATGATACTAAATAAAATCAAAACTAACAATATTTTCTATAAATATTGTCCAATCAGTTATGCCTGGATTACACGAAATTTTGGAAATCATTGATTGGCTCATTAGAAAAATAGGTTTATTGAAATTCTAAGACTAGGTACAGTTTTATCCTTTGACGTAGCATGTTAATACCTTAAAACTACATTTATCGCTAATTTCAGTTTTCTTTTTTCTCAAGATATATTCGATTTTTCATTATTTACACAATATTTGAAGATAGTTTTCATTAGACATGGTTGATTAATTGGTTTCCCAGGTAAGTGATTAATTGATTAATTGGTGGTTTCAAACTAATTAATTGGTTTCTATTATACCAGCTAAATGTCAAAATTTTTGGTGTTAAAAAAAAAACAATTTAAAAAGAGAAGTACATTTTTATCTGAAATAAAAAAGAAAGCGTTATAAAAACAATATATATGTATATATTAATATATCACATTTAATTTAAAAGTTATTTAAAATTTATTCATTCTGTATTATAGGAATACTCTCTCTCCAAATTTATTTTGTTTTGTTTCTCTTAAATGAAACAATTAATCAGTTTTCGGTTGAAAATTCAAAATATGGAAGAAATTTTTATGACCCAATTAATCAATTAATCAAACCATGTAATTTTCATTATTGATAGATTAGGCTGAGAGATAGAAGGAGAAAAATAAATTATTTTAATGACTAACCAATTGGCTAACTTCTGCATATTTTTGTAACAAGTACCATCCTCTTTTTTCTTTATTTAATAAAATGCATAAGATCATAGATACACAATTTTGTAAGAAACTGGTGTGTTGAGATTTTACGAAACTTGACCAAGGAGGAGTAAATTCAATTTAAAAAGGATATAAGGAACTATATATCTGGCAAAAATGATTGATAAATAAATCAAGGAACAGTCAGTAGTGTCGAAGAGAGTCAACAATTCAAAAATTTTGCAATAATAAATTCCTATATTCATAAAAGAGGTGGTTTTTGGTAAAATTAGAGCTCATATAAAAATGACTTAAAACTTTATTAATCTTGTACTTTTGCTCATCAACACTATTCGAAAATACTGATAGTCATCTCGTGTAGACCAATCATTAAATTTTAAAAGAAATAATTGTTCAAAAACAAAAGAAAACTAAAATATTTAATAAATTTTCTTGCTATCAAATCAAAATTAATAGTTTTTGATTAATAAAAAGACATTAATTAAAATATAGCTTTCTTTATTATGAAAATTAGCTGGAAACAAGAAAATTTTGTCAAAAAATAAAAAATATATGTTTCCATCGATGAAATTGAGTGAATAACAAAACAACTTAATTATTGGGAAAACAGTAAATCATTATAGGTAACATCTTTTTAGTTTTATGAAATCAAAATTATATTCATTTAAGCTAAGGAGAATGTCTCCAAAAAGTCTGTCCACATATGTTATTATATGTATGTTGGAATATTGAAACATGTTCAATAAACACACCCAGAAAAAAAAATAAAAACAAGAAAGAAAAATATAATACTAAAATTTACAATATGAAAATCTTGAAAAATACTTTATTATGAGAACTTTAACCCGACGTCCAAATTACCTTTTTTAGATAGTCATATATACTATGCAGTTTACTATACGTATCCGTCTTTAAATATATATTTTTTCTTTTTTAGAATAAATTAAATCGTTAGTAAAGAATCGGATTTTATATGAGTGTAAATGAAATTTTTTAAAAATAAATTAAAAATAAAAAAGAAAAAAAAAAGAAGTAATTTATATTATATACAAATTAAAAAAATAGTAGTTTCTCACAGTGATCATAAATTTTCAACGAAAATAAAACTGACACTTTTTTGATCATAAATAACATAAGTAAAATATCTAAAAGAAAAAATTGTACTAAAGGTGTTTTTGTAATAATGTATGTATATAGTTTTAACACTTTATTTTGCCCAACGTATGGGCAGAATAATGTATGATCAATTATATTACGTTAGCATAATAGTTAGTACACAGGGTGATTTTTTCGAAATAGAACTGTTTTACCCTTCAAAATATAACATATTGGCATTGTAACAAATAGTAAAAGTCGAAGCATATCTGTTTCTATTAAGCTTCGTATCTACTGAAGTATGAGTAATGATCGAGTACCCAAAGCTATCGAAACAATCAGAATAAGTACAAAAATAGCACGTGAATGACTCTTAAAACTCTAATTTTTTTCTAGTATTTGTGCATTGCCATATAAATTTCAACACATGCTTCTTTACTTACATCATATTTCTCTTTCATCCATATGTGCAATATGTAGCTGTCAGTAGTGGATAGAAAAATGTTTGAAAAATTACAGTCAAAATCTGAAAAACATCATTACGATATAGATAGGAAGTTGGGGTACTTCCTTATTTAATCTTTGGTATCTACCAAATGCGGAAAATGTTTTTGCTCGCGAGGGTAAAAGAGAAATAAATGTTAGTATGTTAGTATGTTAGTATTCCTCGCTTTTATACTCTCTATTTCCACGGAAACTATCTGGAGGAATGTATGAATGGCCTTTAGAAATAGAAAAATGAATTCCTTTTCATTTTATACTCTATAAACCTTTTTTTGATAACCAGTAGAAACAAAGTTCCATTCCAACTAATCTTGATGGTTGGACGGTAATTGCATACTGAAATCAATAGTTTAAAAAAAGACGTCACTTTTAATGACTTTTAAGTTATGATAGCGCAAACTTATCCTTAGTGACCTTTATACATTAACTTCAAGGATCATTTCTTGAGTATTCAATCTAAACTACAAATCATTAACTATCCAAATAATAACATAGCAAAAGCTGAAAACGTTCCATTTTTAATGAGTAGTTCCAAAGTAGAAGAACCCAAAAATTTCAAATTTTTTGAATAAGAGCCCAAAGTTATCGATAATTTCTGAAATCCTAATTTCCAAAATTGTTCAATTCTTTAAGTTAATACACCATATTGAAAAAGAAAAACAGATGTATTAGGTTGGAATCAAATCATTAATACACTTTCCAGGCACCGTTCAAAATGAGTAAGCATCTCGCATCTATGATATTAGTTTTTCAGGATTGAAAAGGATATAAACTATGAACATAATTTTATGGAACACATAACTTGTTTTATCGAAATAAAAATGTAAAAGTTTTTAAAAATTTTTGTATGTCAGAAATATTTTTATATCTATTACTATCGAAAATGGACTAGGAAGAGCTATACAATTTTGATTGTGAGAAAGGACAAATAATGAATCAAAGAGTACGATTCTAGGACGATTCCACTCAGACAATTCCACTCGAACAAGTCAACTCCATCTTTATGTTATTATTTTTATATGGTATATAAAAGAAATTAAATTGTTCCCTAGTCGAATTGTTCCGAGTAGAATTATTCCGAGTGGAATTGGGCCTGATTAGGATTGTCCGAGTGGATTCGGCCGGTCAGCAAGAGTACGCATTGAGCAATTCTGTTATTTTTTCTGTATTAAAAGCCTTGTAGTAAGTCGCGAGACATAGTTCTTTAAAAAAAAAAGAAGTGTTAAAGAACAAATGGTTTTAAAAAGATAATTTTGCTTCAAATACTCCATATTTGAAATGCTTACCGGGGCGCTGATAACATATATGCATAAACATTTAAATTGGAAACATGGAAAAGCTTAATCTTTCTTTCATTCATTGATAACATATACTACGTATAGACGACGAGTTTTATCAAATATCACCCTGTAGATTATCATCTATTGATATCATTCAAAACTAAGAAAAAGAATACCCAAACACCTTGGTATGTCAATAAATTCTTTTTCCTTTCAATTCATTTCATTGTTTCTAAAAGTTCCATTTACGATGAATTCATGACCTTCGATTTTAATTCATTCCTTAAGTGCTAACATATAAAAATGTATCTGAAATAGTCATGAATGCAATTCACGTAATAATCAATACCGCAATTGACATTGACAACACGAATGAATCATGGAGTTTCGTTATTATATGCTAAAAAAGGAACACATTGAAAATTCCATTTTACTTAGCGTCGTCTTAGAAAACCAATTACTTATCATATATACGGGGAAAGAGACCTAAAGCTGCGAGTGACATGTAATTTGAGATCTTAGGAAAATGTTAAAGTATTATATTTTCATTTAAATGCTGTTGTTTAGTGATTTTCTGCATGATCGTTATTCAACTTCTGTTGTTGTTTTTTTTTTTGTCTTTCTTAAAGAAAATCCAGTGATCTCAATTTATATTAATGTAAATGAAATTGATATTATAATTTGTAGTTTTTGTATATAAATTGAATCAGAAATTATTGTTCAACGATTTAAAATGATCATTAATGGAAAAATATTGAATGGATTGCTAAATAGGTGTATACTAGGATTTTAAATGAAAGTACATTTTAAAAGTGTCAACTGTTAAATGATTGTCAATATGATTGAAGTCGACACTTAACATAAAAATGATAATTCTTTTCACTATTTCATTTTGATACTTGAATTATAGAAATGTATTAAATTTCTTAACGTATTTTACAATTCGTATTTAAATATTAAAACGAAGATCAGTTATTGATGTCATTAATAGTTAATATATTAGAGAATGCTAAACCGTTCCAGATTATGGTATTACGAGTATTATAAAGGGTTTTTCAAATGGGACACTACAAATGTTTTCCAATAGGGACGATGAACCACGCAATACTTTTTTTTTGTTTTTTTGACATTTATGTTCGTGAATAGTTTCCATTTCATCATGGGGTAGTACACATTTGAACAACGTTTATAAATTATTTAAATTTATTACCGTAATTCTGAGTCGGTCACCGCAACTTTAAGAGCATTACGACAACCCACATATTCTTCAAGAGACACCATTGCATCCGCAAAAAATAACTGTGTGGTGTGAATTTCATGCTGGACGTGTCATTGGGTCATACTTTTTCGTTGATGCTGAAAAGCGCCACGTTACAGTTAATGGAAATCGCTATCGAACCATGCTAACTGATTACTTTTGGAATGAATTGCGTGATGTGGACTTGGACAATATGTGGTTTCAACAGGACGGTGCCACTTTCCACACAACGAACGTTACAATCGATTTATTCAATAATAAGTTTGGTGAGCGTGAGAAATGGACCCGTCAATTGGCCGCCTCGTTCATACGATTAGGCCTCTCGACTATCTTCTTTGGGGTCACGTGAAGTCATTGGTCTCATACCAATAAGCCGGGAAAAGTTAGAAGAGCTCAGAGCAAATATTGAACGCGAAATTGCTGCAATATCAGCCGATTTATTCGAAAAAGTGGTCGAAAATTGGGAAGTTTTTCACATTGGGAAATACAAACAGGACTTAGACAGGCCAAAGATCTTCTCGTGGATTACAACTCACAGAGATTCAAAGCCTTTATTAGCACTAATAAGAAAAATATAAAAGTACTGACAGGAATACTAACGGGACACTGCAGACTAAAAAGCTCACCATAAAAAACTAGACCTGTAGATTCTGCGAAGGGGACGAAGAGTCCTCATCAATGTATATTCTCTCCGACTGTGAAGCACTAGGAGGAGGAAACATCTGGGAGCATACCGCTTCTTCCCGATTGAGATATAGTACAATCTCTTAACCTTAGTATACGGAGTACTAAGCCTATTCCTAAGAGAAATAGGTCTGGGGAAGATATGTCGAAAAATAGATTTTGAGAAAACTGTATTTAAAATTTTCAAACGAGTAAGTTTTTAATTTAGGTTTTCCATTTAGATAAAAACTATTTTGTCTGGTAAATATAATAAATGAGTTTCTTCTGGCAGTGCGCTAAAAAAAATGGCAAAATTTGAAACACTTAAAATGATAAAATAACATATTGGTTAATCTAATTTTAAACTTAGTTTACCAAATACTATCAGACATTTAGAAGAAAACTACGTACTTAATTCTAAATCACAAAATTTCAAGATCAATCCGTATTAAACTGGGCCATCGATATGTTCAGCCGAAGAGTTAATACCTTAAACAAGCTCAATTTTTATAAGTTCATATATTCGAGACAATGTATATCAAATGAACATATTTCTAGTAAAACTAATGTTTAAGAAATTCCACAGAAATACAATATGAAAAACTTCCCTGTTCTATTAATTTTATATTAAAGAAAATTTTAACTTTATAAATGCGTGTGTATGACATGTGACAGCGACAAGTTCCAAAAAAAAAATTGAAAATTACTTGTTTAACGTTCTGTTAGTTAGTTAAAGTTCCGAAGTAACCAAATACTCTAAAAAAAATAGTAATAAAAATAATTATGTTTTAGCATAAATGTTATGATTTTATGATCTCATGCGGATAAATTGAAATTCTTTGGTGATTTTCTAAACATGACATGACTTTAAAGTCAGCCATTATAAAAATAGGATCTCTAGTTGCACGCTATCAATTTATATTGTTTAATGAGGGAATCTACGGCGGGGAAAAAAAAGTTGCTATAAACATAAAAAACAAATATATATGTAATTTTCTTTTCACGAAAGGAAATCCAAAATGCGATCACTTTTCAACATAACACAAAAGAATTCCAATTAAAGTCAGTAGCGGTTAGTTTGATTAGATATAGTTATACCGTCATCATTTTATAATTGGATCCAATTAAACACTGGTAATCATTTTAAAAAAAAGGTATAATAACGTGGACATAATTTCGCATGTTTTTGTGGAAATTTTTAAAACAATGTACATCAACAATATTGGATAATTATTAAAGACTTCAATAACCACATTTTTATATACGAAATTATAAAATATTTGAATTGAAAATTAAATTTTGAAAACATGTTTTTGAAGTACTATAGTCTGTAAAATCCTGCAAAGGTTGATAGAAAACTGTATGTACCATAAACATATGCTACAATATGTTACTTCGTCTATGCTACTACATATATCGGCAACTTATTAGTCAAATTGGATGTTAACTAGACATCCAATAATCAAAACTAATATGGGTAGTATATTATATGTAATATAGGGTAAATGAACCATGTTTGGCTTTCTTAGGAACAATTTGCGATTTATTATCACCACTAGAATTGTTACTGTTCTATGTAGAATCAAAAAAGCATGCAATAAAAAGAGTTTTCCACTTCGATTCTGACTTGAGCACGTCTGCGCATGCCATTTCATTAACAGTATTTGTTAAACAGACTCTGTGTAATGCATGCATTAGCAATCTTTTTTCCAAATACTATTAAAAAGGAAGCGTGCTTTGCAGGGTTGCAATAGTCCCAAAAATGTATACAAAAATAATTCTCTTTCTTCCTCTTTTCTCTGTGGTAGAATTAAAAAGTTGTATTTATACTTTTTGATTTAATATTAAACTACGTAATTGGTTTTAACATTATAGAAGAGCTATATACCGGATCCGGGAATTCATGTGATTTAACTCTCTCCGAATTTCGATGTTTGACTTTCCAATCAAATGAAACGCAACAATTGAATTTCGTTTAAGGTCCATTGTATTGTACAAAAAATAAAAACGCGTCTTTTCACCAATGAATAATTTTTACTACTGACAGACAATGTATGTCAAGCAACCAACATTCACGTCAAATTTTAATATTGTAAGATATGCGGTTTACATTTGATAGCGATTTGAATTAGACGGATACTTCAATTGCCGGACCTGGTAGAAACCACGATAGTTAAGATATTATATGGAGGTTTTATGTGATGTTCGGAAATAAATTATATTTAAAATAATCTCGTCGAAATTTTATTTAATTAATTTTCTATCAAACAGAGTAAGAAAGATTTCTGAAATGTGTGCTTAACACCTATCCAAATTTCTATAAAAATGCAAGCCTCCACTTACGCGTAAGTTGGGTTTCAAAAAAACAATTACAAACTCGACTATCATGTTTACGTATATTCCAATTTGGGATAGAAAAATAAGCTTTTATCTAAAGGAGACACTCGGGCCGAGTAATAAATAAACTTAAACGACGGATAATTGCTGTTTTACCCTACATATTTATAGTTACTAAATTTCAACAATATAATACTTATTGCTTACATACAAGGTGGAGTCCAAAGTAATCAGGACTTTAAAAAAAAAAACAGAACAAATGGTTTTTTCGGCAAAATCAATTGATTTTATTCATAATAGTCTCCTTCTGCTTCAATACAGCTTTTTGCACGGTCCAAAAGCATGTCGAACGAGTGTTTTAGCTCGTTGGCCTGTATGGCCGCCAGTATGCCGGTGCAAGCCTTTTGAATGGCCTCTACGTCTGCATAACGCTTTCCTTTCATCGGCAAATGCATTTTTCCGAAAAGGTAGAAGTCGCACGGTGCCATATCCGGTGAATACGGGGAGTGGTTGATGGATTTTTGGTGAGATAATCGGTCACAAGCGTCGATCGATGAGACGGCGCATTATCGTGCAACAAACGCCAACTTCCATCTTCGCGATATTCGGGCCGAACACGTCGAATACGGCGCACCAAACGCTTCAAAACTCCTAGGTAGAATACCGCATTAACGTTTTGACCGGGTGGAACAAATTCTTTGTGGACAATACCCTTGGAATCATAAAAACAAATCAGCATTGTCTTCACTTTTGACTTCTCCAGGCGCGATTTTTTGGGTTTTGGCTCGTCCGGCGCCTTCCATTCAGCACTCTGGCGTTTCATTTCGGGATCATATTGAAAACACCACGTTTCGTCACCAGTCACAATGTTATAAAGGAAGTTTTTGTCCTTTTTGACCTCTTTAATGATGTCCTTCGAATGTTGAATTCTGAGCAATTTTTGGTCGTCGAAGCTCATTTTCGCACCGATGACACAAACATACTGCACTTTAAACGCAATAACTTCACTTTCAATAGATGAAATGTCATGAAATTCTCACAGGAAGTCGATAAAGGATAGCAGATTCTAACGCACCAGTCGACATGTAGATGGCGCTACTAGGGGCGCTAGATTCAAAAAGTCCTGATTACTTTGGACACCACCTTGTATATGAATGAACCTTGCCGAAAGTGATTTCAAATTAAGCTATGAGCTACTTTTCATTTCATAATTAATGTTTAAAACATTTTGTTAACAATGATTTCAAATTGGTTTTTAACTTTTCGGCACCTCATCTCCGTATTGCCTCGGGGGGCTTGTATGGCCTTCCAAAATAATTCGGTATCCGCATTCTAATTACAATCAAATTAAATATATCTACATACAAGCATTGAATTATTAAATACCAAATATTTCATTAATGAAATTCAATTAAAATTTCAACAATTATTTAAAAATAGACTTTTTAGTAACTTAAATGAATTGAATCGAACATTTTGGAATAGCACCATTTTGAAGGTTTTGTGTTACTATATGTATCCTGAAATGTCAGCAATAATTCTGTTCATATATGAACAGCAGTATTATATTTAGTTTCAGGTACTCCTTGTTAAATACCAGAGGTTAGGACCGTATCACATTATCGTTAGGCTGTGATGTAGTACCCTGTAAAATGTGTCAAATGTGATAAATTTATATATATTTGAATGGAAATGAACCGGAACATCAGGAACAGCACTTCAAAACTTATACCTGGAATGTATTTAACTATCAACGTGAATCCATAATTTGAGGATTCTATGTTTAAGATCTTAAATTGGTAAATTCTGATACGCTCCATATTGCCGCTCACTTCCTAAACTTTGATGTGCTGTACTAAAGTGGAAATAAGTGAAAGAATCTATGAAAAACTGATGATTCCTTTTATTTTGAGTAGTCATAAAAATAAGTTCTAAAAAGTTATTCGATAGATAATCCACTTTACATTATCTACTTTCACTGAAAAAAGAAAAATTTAGAGGAGAACTTCGAAGTAGGCTTCGAAGAAATTATAAAATTTTGAAACAAAATTTGACATGTTATTTTACAAAATACTTATTCGTTAAATTAATTTTGTTTTGGAATATTTATTTATTATTTTATTTAATAAAATGGCAGAAAATTTACGTGCTCAATATTCGTTTACCTCATTCACTGGTCAGGAACCACCGACAAAAACTACAGAGACCTTGGATAATGAATTTCGTTATTATAGCAAACTTATTGAAGAGTTGATTGGAACTTTAACAAGAAAAGAAGATCAAGATCTGATAAGTATTTGGATGAGAAAGCTTACAAGTGAAGGATACAATATTGTTCATTTACGTGATAAACGAAATCGATACATGCTAATGATATGTATGTCGCTTACAATGGGTTCAATTAGAGGACCGTTTACATTAGAACCACCGTCTGGAATTCTTTCGGATCCAACAAGATTAGAAAAACCTTTATTTACTCAATATAATTGGGAATTGGATAAAATGTGGGAAGATGAAGTGCAAGCGATTAAAGAAATCGAAAATATGAATGAAGTATCCAAAGTAAAAATATCACTATGTCCAATCCATAATAAAGCGTGTCCACCAAATCAATATGCAGACAAAACTATTGGAATTTGTTTAGACAAACAATTCAAATACTTTTTATACCTGGCAAAACCATATGCTGCATTACTACTTTGTTCGTCGGATCGATTGCGTGCTTCAAAATGGATTCAAACTCTTTGCAGAATTGAGAAAACATATTGTGCTGTTTCGAAAGGAATACGCAATGACTATATGATGGTCTTACTGGGATATTTATTAAATCAACAAATGATTGGACCATTTCAACAATATCCTGTCGACAAATTATTACCTTTAATTGAATATACAAAATTGACTACTGAAAAACCAATTACCGATCCAACACATCCTAGAACTGCTGAATTCTTTCGAAGTGTACCGCATCCGGAAGAGGGTGCTTTCGCAATGATTGCGTTAACAGGAGATTTATATGAACCGAAATATTAATAAAAATAAAATAATTTAAATTAAATTTTTCAAAAATTATTGTGTTTATAAATTATAAAGATTGAAAAAATTAAATCTTAAAATAAGTTGCTATTTACTGAGACTTTGTATTATTCATTTATATAATAGTCTAATAATAAAGATTTCTAAAGACTGTGCATTCAACTGATTATTTTTGTACAGTGATATCCCGACACAATATAAATTCTTCTTTTTCTTTCACATTAAACCTTTTTTTATCCATTCTTCTTTAAGTTCACCTACAACAGCAATACTGGACATCGCGCTGCTCATTTGGCTTGGACATCTGGGTATACTAATTTATGTTTTTACTTTTACACTTTGGGGTCTAATCAAAATAGTTACTAATGAAACTAATAAAGTATTATGCTTGGATCTTGAACACACAATTGTTACCATGGCTGTGGAATCAGAGACGAAATCGAAAAAAAGATGCCGGCTCCAATTCAATGTTAATAAATTTTTGTAAAGATTCGAGCCTTTAGGGAGCTTTGCGTTTTTGTTTTATACGCGCTCACGAAAAGTTTTTTTATTAGCACATTTATCTTTAACAGTTCCTTACTTTAGTTACCTTTACTGTTATCATAACTTTAATTTTATATACTGAAGATAATACGAAAATATGGCGAATTTATTTTTCTCCAAATTTATGATATATTTACATATATTCACAATTTCAGTTCAGAATTTTGTTCGTGTAAATAAATTTCAGTTGATATGAGCTTCGGCTTTCTCATTTTTTTAGTGACCAAGCTAACTGGTAACCGTCTTTCACTATAACACACCATCTTTTTGATATGTAAAATCTTATAGGGATTTTCTCCTTTAGTCAACATAGTTTGGCCTTTCTTCAGTTGCTAAAAGGAGAATCGTGAATTATCTCATAGTTCGTGGTATCAAAAAAAGAAAAGAGGATATGAAGTTTGGAACTTAGACGCCGACTCTACAGCGGAAATATTCTAGATGACAATTTTGTTAAGAAATATAACAATTAGTAATTATCGTAAGTATTTTGAACAGACTCTTAATTTGTCTCCAAATATCCGAGACAGAATATTGTGGTTTCACTTAAAATATGTACGAAACTAAATTAAGTAATAAAAATAAATGATGATAATTAAAACAATAAACTTATAGGCCAAAAAAAACGAAAGATATCCCAAATAATAATTTCAATATTAAATTACATATAAAATTTCCATAAAAATACAATATTTTTTGCAACGAAATAATCAGCCTGCAATTTTATTCTTGAATAAATTTTCATATCAATAATCCCTGAAAATAACGAAAAAAAGTCCATGATAATAATAATAATAATTATTATTATTATTTTTATGAGTACTTAACAGGTTGTTTTTCTTATTTCATCTTTTTTTATTCCATCAAAATCATCCCAGAGGAAGATGTACTAACGATCGGTTATTGTTAATTTAATATCATGATACGCTGAAGGTTATTTATTTCTGAAGCTATAATTTTCATTTGCCAAAGAGAAATTTAACTACATTTAATGATCGCGAATGATGTGTTCTGAAGTTGAAGAATTCGCATGAATATCGCGAGTCTGAGAAGGATATTATCATATATCCATAATTTGAAATGCAGAAAAATTTTACAATCAGAAAAAATAAATTTATGCCAAAAGGCAAAATTAGTAAAAGAACAGAGAGAAAAAAAGCATAAATGATGTATGCCGAAATTATCTTAGCGTAAAACAAACAACGTTTTGATATTACAATAATATGGTTCTAAAGAGTAATCATGTTACCGAAAGAAAAATTTCCCTGGCCTTTTTTTTGCATTATTATTACTTACTACTTGAGCTGAAAGAACACTAAGTATAACCCCATTTTAACTATACCATCACTAAAACAAACATATTTAATCATACCAATATAGCCATTGGTTAGTTAAACTAAATTAATACCTTTTTTATACCTTGTTATACTCGGCCTCATTGTATAATAATCTGTATTCTGGAAATTCATTCCGAAATCAAATTTACACATAATATAGTTAAAAAATATAATATATGCAAATCAAAAAGATGAAGAAGGAATTGCGACGGTTAGCAGTACACCAACCAAAACTAACCAATTTAATATTATACTGTCTTTAGACTTTAGTTGGGAGGATTCTCTCCCAACTTTTAAGTTTTTTGATGATATTTTCGTTTGTTTGGGGCCTGTCGACAGTTACAATAACCCAACCCAAAAGAAACAAAAAAAAAAACACAGAATAACCCTTTTCAAGTTTCCAAAAATATAACCAAGAGCACACACAGGGAATTTGTATACCATATTTAAAAATAAAACATATTCTTTTTCATGGCACATAAAAACGAAGGTATATATACCTATTTTAAGGTATACATATCTCAAAATATACCATAAGAATACATGCTGCTTGGAAAGGAACTTTGAAGCTTGTGATACATTTTTAACATTTTAATAAGAAGTCTGACATCCCATCAAGAGTTGCTAACAATTTAATTACATGGTTTCAGGTGAACCACCATAATATATGAAAGAATATAGAAATGAATAGGCGAGCAAAAGAACCAACCGAATGGATGTGGACAGACAGACGGATGGATCATTTCCGTAAAATATAAAATGGTTGTAGATATAAGTACATACATATATATATTTAAAAGTATAATTTTAAAAGAATAAAAAGAAAAAAAAATTAGTATATTTCCACCATAAAAAGGCGTTGTTTAAAAGAAGATATATATTCTGGAAAAAATACATAACATTTATATTATAAAAACACTTTAATATGAATAAGTATGTTTAGTTAACATAGAGCCACGGTCAACTATACATTTTCTTTGGTTCATTTCCCACCTCACCGAGTTTAAATTAACACTTAATACCGCGATGCCAGTGGTTTTTAAGCTAACAATTTAAATTAAGTTAATTAACAAAAAGACAAATCATGTTATAACATTCATAATATGGAAAAATTCTTTATAAATAACAAACAAGATACAAAAGAAAAAGGCAGATCTAACCGAAACCCATATATGTACCTATATAGAATAGCACCTTTTGCAATTATACATACTATCTACATATCCATGTAATACTTTCTCTTCCATATTAATGATTATTGTGAAGCGCGTTTCATTTTATGAGTCTTTTTAAAATTGGTCCGTTGTTGTCATACATTTTATTACGATGGAAAACATTAGGACAAAATAGATTCCATCTCTGATATGTATTGTACAATATATATGGTTAAAGGAGATATCATCCCAAAACTATATATACATATTATGTATTGTATTTATAGAAAAAATTTTTCCATTTTCTGGAAACGGTAAACTTTTATTACTTTCATAGTATGAATTGTACTGTTTCCAACGACATCCGGCGAGTACGTGATTTCATTTCAACGAAAATTCAAACAACCAGTCATAGAAAAGTGTACATCCTATCAAATTATATGAAAGTTATATTTTATAGAAATTTTTGATAGTATTAAACCAGAGAGCATAAATACAAAAACTTCAAAAAGCTTTGCTTAATTGCAATCCAACGTTTCAGAATGGGAGAATGGTCTCCAAAGGGTTGAATATTCTATATAGGATGCTTGCGCAAAATTAAAGGATTGGAACATGTAGCCATGGGAATCGATGTTTTAATAAATTTTTTTTGATACAGTAACTCGACAAAGTATTACTACATTACAAGTTTCATAAGTATTTTAACAATTAGTTAGAGCATTAATGCTTCTAAGTATTTCAATGTTGCATAGGGAATTAAATGCGAAAAGTTAGAAAACTATTGTAGGAGTATTAGTTTAATAATACAAGTAATTGGCATTGACATTTGAAAGATTATATAGAATAATTGTTATATTTCGAATAACAGTTGTATTGTTTGAATAATGTTTAGAAAAGGCAAACTGAACAGATTGATAAAACACAGTGTTGAATAGCCTAGTTGGTTGAGACCTCGTTTCTAGAAATTGATGCCTGGTTCAAATTCAGGTCCCGGTTCTTCATGTATTTATTTTTCTTTGCCTACACTAAATTGCTCAAGGAGTAACGAAGAATGTGATTCAGTTCCTTTCAACTGCAATTTATTTTGTTTTTAGTTAGGACAAGTTGGACTCGCAGCCATTTCAGTGCAAGAGATTAACTAGAGTTTAAAATTATTTCATCGAATTTAATTTCGATTCACCTCATTTCTTGGGCCTAATTTATTTGTGTGTATAAGATTTCATGTATATTTTTTTAATAAAGTTAAGTTTCTAAATACTTTTAAAAGGGACTGTATAAGACACAGTCTATATATATATATATATATATGTCTGAACAGTTTCTTCTTCTTCTGATATAAAAATACACTGACAATCTTTTCACTAGAAGGATGCTTTCTTCGGATAGAACAAAATTGTCAAGAAATTCATTTGTTTTTCAAACATCCTTTTTCAACTAGGTCATGAATTTGTTTATGCAAAACTTTTTAAAAACATTTCCCAAAAGCGGATCGTGATATTCTTATTCGTCCTTCTTTATAACGGCCTTCATTCGGTCCACAATACATGAATTCTCCTTTTTTTTGAAAACTTACTGCTTTTTTGCTCATAAATTTTATTTATTCAAATCAGATAATACATTTGTGACTACAAAATTCTGGCATAGGCCGACAGAAGAATTTACTTTTCGAATTCAGGAGACCCCAAAAGCGTGAAGATCAATCAAAATTTCGGCTTTCGAAATTTTACACCGACACAAAGCTTTATTCCCAATAATGGAAAGAAACAGGCATTTTCAATGTGGATGAAATAAAATTTTCAGGGTATTATCGTCGAAATGCTTGAAATGACATTTTCAGATATTTCCTTTTAATATTATCCCATTTTTCGATAATTCTCCTTAAGGGGTTTTCTTTTCTGCAGGATTCAAAAAAGAATTAAAAATTTTATTGATACACCAAAGTTCAGACTTGGGGAGTTCCTGAAAGATCCATTTGGAAATTATTATAATAACATCTTAAATTTTATAGAATTTTTCATTTATAGAAATTCTGAAAGTATAATTTCTTCTATTAAAATAGTCTTTAAGAACAATATTTGAAAAGCTGTAAGAAGTGAAAAGGGAAAAGGAAATATTGTAGGAAAAACATTTTTATGAGAGAACTTCATTAAGTTTTGATTTTTCCATTTCATGAAACAAGTTGGAAATTCATTTGTGAAAATATGTATATTAAAATGTGGAAAATTTGTCGTTTAATATTTTTAAGAATAAGGTTTCTTTATTTTGTTGTTGTTTTTAATTCATCGCTGGAAGTTGTTAAAGAAAAATTACAATTTTTATGAAAACGTGAAATGAACCGAGAAATTGTTTATCGTTTTAATATAATTTAAAAATTTGAAAATATATTTTAAAATTCATAAAGAAATTTAATAACTTTTTGGTTTTCAACGGACTTGTATCCAATCAAATCAAGATTATATTTTCAACTCGTTTAGGGTATTATTATTTCAATTCGTCAATTTCTAATACATATTAGCGACGACCATTCGATTACAGAAGCGTGTTATTTTTTCTTCTGGATTGCATATCTCGGTTGTTGAAGATTTATAGTACTACAAGCTGTCCAGATGCTTGAAAAAGTAGTAATCGGTTGGCGAAAATTGTGATGAGTAGCTTCCGAGGCTTTACGATCAATCTTGAACTCATATAAGAAAATCGTAAGAATTTGCTTATTACCCATGCTCTTTTTAGCTGTTTGAAACATTTTCATTCTTCAATAAAATTATTGTTATAAGCAGATAGAGCAACAAATGGGCATCAAATCAAAATAATATACTACTATGGACAAAATTTAATGAGACTGATGAATTAAAACCCAAGAAAATATTTTATTCATCCAAATTTATCGCGTCTCCTTCAAAGTAATCCTCTACCACTTGAATACACTTATTTCAACGTTTCTTCCAGTCTTCGAAACATTTATTATACTCAGATTCCGGTATAGCCTTCAAAGCGCCCGGCGAATTCTCTTGGATGACTTCTACTGACTCAAAACGATGCCCTAATTTCAATCGAGGAAATAGAAAAAAATCACACGAAGCCCCATATCTGGCTAATACGGTGCTTGCTTAACGACATTCATTTAATTTTTGATGAAAAACCAATTCAACACGACGTTGTTTTTCAAACAAATTCAATAATTTTGGGACAACACGACAAGACACACGAGACAAGTCCAAATCATCCTTTAAAATTGTTTGTATTAATCCTTTTGATATACCAACAATGTGTACAAGCTGTCTTTGAGTTAATCGACGGTTGAAAAGTACAAACTCCATGATTTTGTTGATGTTTTTATCAGTATTTGAGGTTGGTGGCCTTCCAGAACGAGGTTCGTCTTCGACTTCTTCACGACCCTCACCAAATGCATGATCTTGATAAACACTAATCACTCTAACATTTTTCTAACATTTTTAAGGTGTCCGTACAAGAAATTTCGCTTTTTACACAAACTTTAATGTTAATTCTTTGTTCAATAGATTTAGCCATATTAAAAAATAGCCGCAAAAAATTTTTCACAATTACAAAAGACGCTGAAATTTTGAAACTAAGAAAGTAAATGTCATGAGATTTTTGTTAGCTGTTCACAACTGTCATACCAATCTATCAAATAAATATACATATTAATATTCATTGCGCGCGTATTTTTAAAAATACAGTCTCATTACTTTTTATCCATAGTAGTATAATTTCACAACAATGTAACAAATATTTAATTGAAAATTTATCATTAAAAATTAAACTATTCTATTCATTTCTCTACACCTAACTTTACGTCTTTCAAATAACTCTAAAACTTGTCGATTAAAAATATTAAATAATCAGAAATCCCATTTTTAATTATATAATACCGCATTCCAATATAAAGATATTAAGTTGTTTTACTAATTTGTAATTATTCGAATAAAACTTTCATTAATTTACGCCCTCCGACAGCGAATCAATGACTTGAACAAATCACATCTAAAACATGTAATATTGAATTATTTTCCATTTTTCTTGAAATTTATTTTTAAAAATTTCTACTATTTTAGGTGAAAAAAAAAAATATGTCGAATTAATTCAATACGAAATTACATAATTTTTTTTTTTACAAAAAGTATTAATGAGACTCATTTATACTCATTTAAAATAGGAAGAAATAATATTATTAAAATTTATTAAGTGCTATAGTCTCACTTAACACCGCCAGGGGTCTAATTGCATCTTACAATTTTTATGCATAAATTACAGTCTTTTTATGTGAATCTGGGCGCATGTTAAGTCGATTTTTCTTTTCTTTTTATTTAGCAAATTCAAGAAGAAAAACCGTTTTTATAGCAATATGTCCTATCAGACGGAATTCATAAGAATTTCTCTATCATCTTTGGTTTTTTCCAATATATAAAATTTATCAGCATATTATTGAATAAATAATATTTTACATTTTTTCTATCATTTCCGTTTATGCATTATAATTTAGTAAAGGAATGAGAAAGGTAAGAAATATAACATAATGCAATCAACTTTCCTTGTGCAAAGGTGCCAAGGCCTGAATCGGTGCAGACAAGCTAAAATTCTCACAAATAACCCTAATATGTTGTTGGGACTCAAGTTCAAAGTCTTTACGACCATTCTAGATATCGTGGCAAGACATTACTACATGAACAAACACATGCCGAGACTCCAATATGTAAAGACTGTCTGGAAGAAAATGAGTCAACAAAATATTTTCTGTGGAAATGCCCGACATGCACTCAGAAAGAAGATCAGCCAATCTGGATGCGCCTTGTCATCTGAAAGACAAACCAGCTCGGAAAGAAACGTAGGCTCTTAAATTTACTAAAGAGAAAGTATAATGCAATGCAACCGCCTCTACTACAATACGGTAGTACAACACTATAATATCATTTTCCGTATATAAAATAAATAAATAATGTGTAATAAAGTCCTGGTTCCGGTTGTTGAGGTTAAAACTAAAAAATATTTAAAGTTCGATGTCGATAGCTCTTGCGAACCGAGAGGTCTCTGATTAGACCATTTTAATTCTAACTTCACTAACAACCGATTTCTATCACTAATAATAACGATGAAATCATTACAAAGCTGTTAGCCCTCCTCTAAATGTTACAAATGTTCCATGATTCGCAATCCATGTAAAATTCTAGGTGCAAGTTGTATGCAAAGATATCCTAGTATCTACCATACTAGGGGCTCCATCAAAGAAAATAAAAATATATTATACACTTGTATTATATTGCATTGTTTTGGAGGAGCCTGTATAGTTGCGGGTGTAAGTATGTAGGCATTACTGGCCCATTGTCCCTCCTACTAAAAATTTGGTTAAGAAGCTAGGTCTCTTCCCCAAACCTGTTAGTGCTTCTAATGGAGGTCAGTACCGTAGTTAGGTCGAAGTTAGCTAACACCAGCAAGTCTCATTCTGCAAACTTGGTTTTACCCGAATTGATATTCTTAAACAAGTCATGCTAATATAAAAAATGTAAAAATTCTTTAATAAAATTTAAATCTTATTCCGAGTATAGAGAAAGTAATAATTATAGTTCTATTTAATCAAACACGACCAAATAGAATTATCCAAAGCAGAAAAATGTTATTTCTTTGCGTGCGACGGGCTCTTTTATATTTTATATATCGTCTTTTTTTTGTCGCTAAAATTACAAATTACTTTTAGATTAGAATACAAGACTTGTATCATCCTATTTGTAATTGATGATAATATATTGGAATTGTGATGCCATGATTAGAGTCGCCTTCATATGAGTCTTAGTGAAATTACTCGAAGAATATGTAAGTACGAGAATTAAGTACGAACATTTATTTTCATATTTCACTTTTTCAAATGACAAGTACAAAAAGAGCATGTACGAGTAATTTTATATTTTAATTTTATTAAATTGTCATTCTGGAAATTAATTCATCATTGTCAATGTCTGTCGATAATAATGTCAAAAGTGCATCTCTGACAATTTTGTAAATATTGATCAGTTAAACTTTTGTAGGTGTAATAAATTGTTTTATTTAATGTTAAGCTTTATCAGAGATTAGAAGAAAATCATTAGTTTAGAAAAATAGGTAATATTGAATAAAATTTTTTAAAAATATTGATGAGTAAAATTGTTACCTTTAAGTTGGCTCTTTCACTTATTAATCAATTTACAGATTTTTACTTTAAATTATCGTTGAACTAAAGATTATCTGGTTTAAATACAAAATTGATCGTATATTCGTAGAAATACCAACTACATCTATACTGAAGATAGGCTCATTAGAAAACCATGTAAATCGAAAACGTGCAATTCGAATCGAAAATAAAACAATAAAAAAAAAAATAAGAAGTTTTCTGTGATCGTGTTAAACTGAAATCGTGCAATTCGAATGCAGTACAAATCGAGGGTTAAGTATATTGCTATCTCGAGAATGGAGTTTTGAGTCTAGAATCATTAGACACCTCAAGAAATGCTAATCATAGAATGTTAAAGAAACTATTATGCCTTTATGAAATTAGTTGACCTTAATAATTGATGTACCGACGATGCATTGAGACATTTTTCATTACAAATGATCTAGGACCTCATCGAGTGTTTAAGTGTAAGAAGTAAGAGCTAAAGACAAGATTCCAGCTCATTCAAAGTTTCAACTAGTCTAAGGTCAGACCAATAAGATGATCTTTTTGGAAAAGAAAGTAACTCCGAAAAGAAGACAATATGATTAAGATTATTTAAATTTTCGTTTTACATGAACTTGTTACGAAAATGAGCTAAATGATTTCTGGATTTAAGTTGATCAGAAAAAATTGTCCATTGATTAGTCATGGATAAGTTCTTCTCAAACCTTTATAAAGATAAAATATATATTTACTAATAAACTAATTAAAAATGTATATCACTTCTGTTTTTTTCTTCTTAAGCAATAAAAATTGCCTAATCACTCCCACATGTCATACCAGATCATCGAATATAACATAAGAATATCAGACACAAGTTCACAGATGGATAAAACATAAAAACCATCGAAATTTTGAATTCGAAGAAATGTTTCTAAATCTAGAATCCTTGTTTTCGAGAATTCCACTAAAAAAAGGGTATAACTAAAACGTTATTTTAAATTATGTTATTAATATTATAATTAAAAGAAATTTAATATATATTTTATATGAAATGACTGAGCATTAATATTAGAGAGAACATATGTTTTCAATAACTTTCTAAATAAACCAATTTCAGTTCATGGTTCTGATGGGAACCGTTCATAGAAAAAAGTCTCATAATTTCATATTTTAAAAGTGTGAAATGCATCTAAAAACGTTGTAATTGAAATGTTTGGTAACCCTTTTGAAAAAAAGAAAGCCATTTTTGAAAATTAATTTCATTTCTTTATTTTTTTTTGTCTTTTTGGGTTAAATAATTTCGGGTATTCTCCTGGAAAAAAAGGGTTCACATCATTTTTTTTTTGTCTAATCAAAATATAGCACAAGTCAAAACTAATTGTCGTAACCTTAAAAAAAAAAAACAAATTAAATATAAAAAATAATTTTCACTTGTAGTCGTCCACCAATCGTACAACAACCACCTGCCCTGCCCATATATCATTTTAGGTCTTATTTTCCTTCTTCATGGTTCACCTGATTCACAAAGGTCTAGTTATCATATTTTTGTTCCCTTTTAGAAGACTATACAAAACAACTAACACCGCAATTATAAAGTTGCTAATGAGCCAGTCGAGATGATGTTCTACATTTTGTATATAAACACGACTATAAGAAAAAAAGTTGTATATAAATTTGAAGTAATCAAAACTTGCGCACAGAATAATATCGTCTTTAGATTCTAGTACTACACTTTACTAATTAGCTATCCACCAGGTGAAACAATTAAATGATCCATGTAAATAATAATAATCAGAAAAGTTGAATTATAGAATTAACAACATGAGAACAGGTTGTTCATTCCTCATTTTGGGTTGTGGTTCTTTTCATTATTACTTTTTTGGTTTTATTTCTGTATTAGTTAACAAGCGAAACACGAGTAAAATGTACTCTAATTGAAAATATGTACTTGGTGTGTTGTGGAAAGAAGAAAAAAAAAAGAATTCTACTTAAAACCCCTCCTACAGTCCACAATTCCAGTGCCAAGAAAGAAAAAAAACACATCACATTTAATATTAATTAAGAGTGCAGAGTAACTTAATAAACGCAACTAATTTGAACTAAGATAATATTCTTACTTTCTCTATATTGTGGATTAGAGAAGACCATTTTTCTCCAAAACATAAATTAGCGCCAAAATTAGGTATCTAAATTTAAGAGTTTTTAAATATACTTTATGGTGCGGCAACTTTTAATTCGTTTTAAAAATGCATAGTAAATAAAATGGAAATAAGTTTTCAATATTTCCCATCAAGCGTTTCATTCACCGGGAATATAATACTAAATTTCTGTCACTTGTCAGATGAGATTAGAGCTATGAGCGGCGAAATAATCGCTAATTCAAAAACGAACCAAAAGATGCCGCACCTGATACAGTATCTGAAAATGGTAAACCATGAAAACACATACACCAGTTTTCCATTATAACCATTTGTTACATGAGAAAAGGGCTTGACCGAAAAACTGAGATCGATATACTATACTATTTATTATAGTTATTACACTTGAAATCCTTTGTTTTATGCAAACATTTTTTATAACACTATTTTAAGCCCCTACTGGCAAATTAATACGAAATCTAAACCTATTTGAATCAGCAGTGGAATTCTCATAAAAGGACAAATGATAATTGATTGTGATTTTAATAAATTGTGAGTTAAAAATGCTAAACTTGAGGTGAGAACTATTGGGCTTGTCACTTTCTAATAATGGTTAGTCAATTTTCTAAGTCATAGTCTTATATTAAAGCTGTCACTTTTGAAAATAACCAGCGTCACAGTTACAGAACTGCAGATTTCAATTAAAAATGTGAGTATCAGACGTCCATTTATACCTATATGCATCATCGATCAAACTATGAAGGCCAAAAAGGAAGAAGAAAGGACAAGAAACAACTAAAAGCAGACAAATTTGTATAATTTAGCAGCTTAAATGATGCTAAATTATAGAAATTTGTCTGCTTTTAGTTAAGTCAAAAACAACACAGGGGATTAATTAGCCGATTAGTTGTACAACTGCCTCAAACACTATGTAATTATTTGGCCGATCATCCAATTCGTATGAATGCCTGCACAATCGGCCAATTCGCCCAGTGTGTTGTGCAGCGTTTAACTACTACAGATTTTTAAATCGCTTAGAAAATGAAAAATAAGTCTAATAAAATGACAGTTTTGTCCACCAAAACTATACTAAAACAAATATTTTCTTTTATTAAAAATAAATTTAGTCTGAGGACACTAACAATGCAATTTTATTATGAAAGTATCCAAAACTCTGTTTTTGGCACATATCCCATGTCTAATGGCATAAAAACTCATACACAGTGCTACTAAATTAATGAAGCCAAATTGATACCTGAGGAATTTATGACTAAAGGACTATAAGGACTAAAATTATCTGAAAATATTTTCTCAAACGTAAGTATAAAGAATGTAATGCAATGGTTACATTGATTGTGTGTTATTGGTGTAAATAAGTTTTAGAAGGAATAAAATATTTGGATGTGAAAGAGTTCTAATTGGATTGGTGAGAAATATTTGTGATCACGTCCGACAGGTGAGAATGAACGAAAATTTGAAAACACTTTGAACCTGTCTCAACTAAGTTCCAAATAAATACAATTGAAATTTAAATAAGGTCAAAATTATATGAAAAAATAAAACAGTTTTTTTGTACTAAAAAGCACCATTTTTTTACGCATTTTAGACAACTTGATGAATGAGAAGTCATCTCTGACTAGCCTGGCAAATCATTTCACCTGATTTAAGGTGAATGCAGTGTAAAAAATGAAATTTTCACGGGCCTTTATTAACGTATTAACTATAAAGTATTTAACAAAAAAAAAAAAAAACCGAGTGAAGAGATAATGCTTTTTTAGAATAGTGAAGAGTTTCATCACGAAAATTAATTACAGTTAGATTTATACCATGCTTTTTTCCGCGGTTTTGTTGCTTGGTTTCGTATGGTTTAAACGACGTCCTATTAAATAGCATATGATTAATAACATTTTTCATGTTATATCACAGGTTTGCTTATGTAAAATATTGTGGTTTTTTTTTCATTGGTTTTTTTTAAATGTTGGAATAAGAACAATGTTAATGAAATCTTGGAAGAACTGCAAAAACCCTGTATAGAGTAGCACGAACCTTTTTCTTGCTGTTTTGTATAAGTTTATCTTAATGTTAGGATCGAGCAATTTTATATTTGAGAGAAAGCAGTGGCTTGGTTTTTCTTTTTTTTTTGCCTATGATAGAATATTAAATAGATGCTAAATATATAATTTTTTTTTTTTTTAGACTTTCTACACAGAGATCATATCGATCAAAAATGAATGATAGACAAGAAAAAGTACGGTAAATATGTTTGGTTAATTCAAAGAAACAAAAAAAAAAGAAAAACAATTTTAATTAATAATTTTATAATTACCGATGACATGACCTATTCTTCTCTTATAGGTGAATTACGTTTATTCTGCAAAAATTATTATTTACAGCTGGAGTTCAGTAGTGTATCAGGTATTATTAACTATAAACTAACCAATTTATTAATTTACAATAGAAAGATGAAATTGAGTGCATAACAGTAAGGTGTAGCCTTCATCGAATAATAGAATGTTTTGTAAACTTTTAGTTAGTACTATATAATTTGCAATCGAATTTCATGATACGCTGAATTTCATGGAACGAATTCAATAAATGCCAACATTTTAAACAGTAGCAAGACTTTTGGTATCAAAAAGACGAATTTTTTTCTTTCAAAAATCTTTCATTTAGTTGCATCAATTGATATTAATAAGAAAATTTCATTTTTTTTTTTTGAATTACTAAATATTAATATCAAAGGTTATGGCTTGTGGCTAATTTGGCATCAACAGAACGAACTGATCTACACAATGGGTCTGTTTAAAATACCGACGATAGTTACTAATTAATAAAGTGGTTTGGAGCCTAACTAACTGAGTAGTAAAGTTAATTTTGCAGATTTGATGCCCCCTAAATTCTTTACCTTATACCCTAGACATAATATAAGCTTTAATCCAGTCGATTATTTTTAATCTAGATCATGCGACACATACTGTGTTTCTGGATTAAAATTCAATCTCAATTATTTTTTTGACATTAATCAAAACTTTCTATATATTTTTTTGTGGTTAGAAAATTCTAGAAATAAAAAAAATTATTTATGCAAACATTAAAAATCTTTAAGAAAGTATTTAAAAACATTATATCGTTTTTAAAAAAATCAACTCCTTCAAAATATAAAAAATTTGAAGCTGCCAAATTCAAATCTGTTATTTTGTTCTAGTTTTTCTTTTTACTTAGATGTAAGCGGTATTACCAAATGAAAAGAGCGAAAATTTCTCAATTATTCAATAACTGAAATTAAAATACTCGATTAATTACTCTCAATAATTGAGAAAATCTTATCTATTATCGAATTTTAATCGAGAATCGTGAGACAATCTAGATTATTGCTGCTAATGTGTCTTTAGCATTATGGTGTAAAATAAAAATATGATCAAAATAGCGAAAGAATGCTAATATTTAATTTTTAAAGTTCCAGTGACTGTAATAAAGAAGATATATTGGTAAAAAATATGCCATAAATACACTAAAGTTTTCAAACTTGAAATCGAAACTCGTTAAACTACTTTGGTGAATAGGCTATTCCCGAAAGGCTACCAAAATGTTCTTATTTACATTAAAAATATTCTAATGATGCCCGAATTATCAAGTTAGTAAAATTAATGAGTTAATTTCATTTAAACTTTGTATTTTTCAGTAGAATGGAAAGCCGTAGGTTAGCTTATTTTAGAGGAAGATTTATTCCTATTTTACTCCTATCATTTCCTCGCATAAGCGAGATGACATATATCACGAATTTTATTAAAATTTGACAACGTTCACAGACTTATCAGATCAATAATTTCAATTTTTAATTCATGGAAATGCTTTTTCTGGGGTAGTTAACATGAATTATTAGTATCTATAGTTATGAATATATTTCTGTACAACTTTAGGTTATTTGTAACAAAAAAAGAGCTATAGTTTTGGAGTCACACTAAAGTTCTCCACATAGAGTCTAGCCTTTACTATACTTATAACTACGTCTAGATAGAATAATCCGTAGAGATGTGTTTCAAGATCTTCTAGATTATCTTTGGTTACACTAACCTGTTGAATATTAGAACGATTATAATGAAAATATTTTCACCAAAAAAACGAGCTTTATATCGAAAACAAAAGGCCAATTTTATATAAAAAAAAATAGTAATAAAAAAAATATCCAATAAATAAAAATATTTTCTAGAATAAAATTTATATTTCGAAATAATATTTTGGACACTGAAATAGAAATCATAAAAATCAAAAAATATATAAAATAAGATGAAAATGAGTTTTTTTTACGTTTTCTTTGGAATATTTTCTCTCACATAATATCGACGGGGGTACCACCATCATCATCATAATCATAATAATAATAATAATAATAATAATCATCATCATTCGAAAAGAACACCACCAACATCAGTGGGTCAAAATCAACTTTAATAGCTCCTTAATATTAGCGCGGTACGTTTATAGTTGACACAGCGTGTGGTGAATATATTTTTTCAAGATTTTTACACGAAACGAAATTTGAAACTCTTCAGTTTGGCTTCTGTAAAATGTTGACTTCTTAGTTTTAACATATTCATATATGACGAATAACAGCAGCCATCACAGACATTCATATACTATAGGTCCTCGATTCATCGATGTAAATTTAAGGCAAAAATTGCGGGATATTTTTAAAATTTTCTTTAGTTTTAAACTTTTTCTTTGTCAGAGAAAAGAGGAATCAACTGAATCGAAATATTTTAATAATATCAATATAGAGTAAATGTACCGAATTCCGGCAACTATATCAAAAAAAAGTCCTTCTAATAATCATAATATATCCTTAATATGCTTTAAATTCGTTGCCAATGCCCAATACAATAAAATAAGCGATACAAATTGCTGCAAAAGTTTCCGGAATCGGACACTTCTAGTGTGACGAGTAAGCTGTCAATATTATTTACGTAAAATTTGATATTTTAGATTATGAGGATTTGATAAAACAAAGAAATGTAGATTTAGGTTTTATAGCGTTTCGAAGTTGAAAAGAAGTGAAATGAATATAATTCGAGAACATTTTCGTGCCATGATTTTTAGAGTAACTTAACTTCACAACAATGAATGCGGCGACACGTTTGCAGGTTTTGATAATGAAACACCATCAAAAATAACAATATATCTCAAATTCTGGGAATTCCGAACTAAACGTGGGAGGCACAATGATTATTTTTATGAAGATCGTCCGACAACCGCTTTTGTTTCAGAAAACACTGACTCTGTATGAACAATTAACATATGATATACCCTGAGATAGTCTTTCTTTGGCACCGAGATCAAATAAATCCATACGATACTGCAGGAATATTTGAATTTAAGGAAATTTGTGCTCGTTGGATTTTTATCATACTTTCCCGAATCTTTTGCAGCAACCTATGTAAGAATGTTGACTATTGACAAGAACTTTTTGAATAGATTTGTCGCAGATAGATTTGAGCAGCGTCTTTGATTTGGTACATTTACCCTATTATGAGTTTAATTTATAAATAATTTCATGATATCCGAGAAAAATCATTTCGAATATAAATTGCTTGAAAATTTGTGTTCATTAAAATTTGTGTAAGACATTCTAATGGAAAAGCTTCTTTGCTAAATATTTTGTTATACATTTTCTGAGGTTTTCTTTTCATACAAAATTGGAAGTCATATAGTTTTCAAAAGAAGTAATTATATATTTTTCATACGAGAGAATAACATAAGGTTCCCTTTATTTTTGGGTTTGTTACATGAACTTTATATATCTAAACAACAAATTGCCAGAAAACAACTGCAGTAAAAGTGTTTTAGTTTTATACAATTTAAAATCACGTAAACGAAAACTTTTGTAAAAGTTTTAATTAAAATTTTCAAAAACTATAATATAATTTTTTTTTCGTGTGTGAAAAATAAGTACATTTAATTAAATTCCTATTTTCATAATAATTTAGAATGTTTTTCTTAGTTTTATAGGTTTTTTCGTATACTAAAATGCTTTAGAAAAGTTTCGAAATTTTTGTTAGAATAAAATGTTATTCCATTTGGACATATTACCCAAACCCTTGATATATGAAATTGGATGAATATACATGAAACTTGGGAATTTTAATATGAGGATTTGCCTACGTTAGCAACATGAATATCTGTCAAGAGTAGTACAAAAACATACAGTAACTGAAAATCGGCCTATAGCTGATTTTTTGATGCCCTATGGTAGAAATGGGACAGAAAAACTGTCAAAATTAACATTAATTCAAGGTTTTTTCTTCATAACTTTGTTTCCACTTTTCAAAATTTGCAGATATCCCAGATCCTGATAGCATAAGTCTAATCTGCAAATTCTATTCAAATTTCATTCATTTTTAAAGTACAATACATCAAAAAAACTATATGAAAAGGGGGTTATTTCTCCTATGATTTTTTTTCTCCACTCTCCTTGGACCGATTTGACTGAAATTTAAGATAGTCTATTTGTGTACTTAACTTATATAATTAATTTAAACAAAATTGGTTCACAAATTCTCCAATTAAATCCAAAAAACCATAAACAAAAAAAAAACAAAACTTTCTGAGCACTCTGGTTTTTCCTTTACACTTTTCCCCCTGGACAAATTTTGCTGAAACGCATTATCAAATCAAGTTAAGGAATAACCAACTCACATTGTAAATTTCATCAAAATCGGATAATGCGCTTTTGAGTTATCTTGTATATGGACGGACATGCATTAATCGAAATAATTTTCTTGACACTACCATGCCTTTAAAATCAAAAAATATTACACAAAAGTAGGCAACAATTTAATCAATATCTTTTATTCTAGATTAGATTAAAATTTTTGTTATTTATATCTATATAAATAAAAATTAAATGTTGTTCGTTAGTAAGAGCATCAATTTGCCCGCAAAATTGGAAAATCCGAGAAAATGTGAAAATGCTTTTCTTCAATGGGATTTTTGTATGAGACCATGTGCGTGGATTTGTGCAATTCTTTTTTTGTTTTATTCGTTATGGTCCCGGAAAAGTTAAATACGTTTTCTTGTCATTTTTACTTTGTTTTCACATTTTCAATAGCTTTTTACAAATCTACAAGAAAAAACAAATTTATTGAAATTTGGACAGGACAACATCTGTCGGGTCAGATAGTAAAATAAATAAAAATATCATATATATAGTATAGCTGGCTGCAGGCTTCAGAAGGGCCACAGTATAGCCCTAAAATGGGGCCCGCGGGTTAAACATAGATGATCTACTAAATCATTCTAGCTTAGTTTAATGGGAATCTAGCTAAATTTTGTTTAGAGAGTAAAGATGTAATATTTTATTTGTTGTGGTTTTTTTTAAAGCTCTTAATTTAACTATTTATTCTTCATCCTTTTTTTCAGGTCACCTTTTCTTCTACCATTCAAATTCATACTGAACAATAAATTTAGCAAATTCTAATATAAAATTTTGTTGAAAATTTGTCCCTAAATCGGTTAATTTCTTCGATATAAATCTTCAGCTGTAACTTTACGCCCATTTTTTTACGTTACCGAAACATTCTAAGGGGAAGCACACCTTTTAATAAAAATTAATATAATCATTTATTAATTTGAAGATAATTTAATATGGAAATATTTACTTAAAAAAAAAAAAAAAAATATGGTAAATATCACATAAATCTTTCGGTATGAGTTCATTACCTAAAAATAGAAAATCTAATTTCTTTTTAGTTAACAAACTTAAAATTCACCAAAAAAATAACATGTCTATGTTTAATTCATTTAAATTACAATAAATCTTTTGAGACATTACAAAAATTCTAGAATATAAAAAATTCGTATTTATTTTCGTATTTATAAATGGCTGTCTTCGAGAGGTATTTTTTTCTTTGGAATGACATTAAAACAAGATATTATTTGTTCGCACCTTTCTGTGAATATTTTTATCAAATAAACAAAACCGATAAAAAAGTCCCCGAGTCAACTCTAAGAAATTGCTTCCAATTGAATATTATTGCTTTAAGAAAAGAAGAAAACAACAATCTTTGTAAATATTTAAAGTGATCGTTTTTTTTTTATTATCTTACTAGTATTAAAAATAATTTTTGGAGAAAAATAAAAAAAATTATTATATTATTAGAAATCGAAAAGAAATGCTGCTTTTTTTCTTCTTTTAATGTATTCCAATTTTTGTTGGGTGGAGGTCTTCGACCGTGAAAAAAATGGAGGATGTCTCTTGGTAAATAAAATTAAACAAGAAATTTCCATAAGAAAATAATTTAATAAGAAATATTTATAAACACATATAAACATATATGAAAGCAGAAGAAAAAAAAACATACCAAAAAGTTAGAATAGTTCCCGACGAAATATCTAATAAATTCAACAGAGCCGTAAAACTCGTTCAACAAATTCATTTTGGAAGTTGTTAAAAAAAAGTTTTATATAAAAATCAAACTAAATTAGATTCTATTTTTTTGATTTGAAAAAAAAAGAAAAGAAAAATGGTTTTTAACACATTAGGAATCGAAGAAGAAGAACCTTTTCGAATAGTAAAATACTTTTTATATTCCTTGAATTAGTAAAAAAAAATGCTGTTGTTTTTAAAACAAAATGCATAAAATAAAGAAAAAAATTCTTCAATTTCAAATCGCGTTTATTACTAATCGTTAAGAAGTTGCTAGACTTTTAACGATTTTAAGGGATTATGAACTTAAATTTTTATTATTAAAAAATTAAAAACAATAGCGCCATAATTATGACGACTTTCACTATACCCATTTTATAAACCAAAAAAATTCCAAAGAATATAGATTTTCAAAGTATGTTTGTTCCTCGGCAATTTCAGGCGCCGCAGGATACCAGTTTTAAAATTTTAAAAATTCCTTTAATAAGAACAAAATCTTGCCTAAAACTCAACGTGGAAAAGGAAATGAAAATATCTAGTATTTAGTTTGATTCCAAGAAATGGGAATCTAATATTTTCCTATATTTTGTAGCAAAAAGAAGTGCTAGTACTATAGTTAGCAATTAGTTAGCATTATTATATTACTTGAGAGTCTGATCCATCTGAAAAGTTGGTAAATTTTTAGGGCGCCGTGAAAAAATTTTAAAACACGTTTATAGAAGATTTTTAACCTAATAAACAAACGATTTTATGGAATGAAATTGTAATATAATACAAAATGAATATGTTTGCCTGGAATAATTTTACTTCGCACATTCGTACACACATCGTTTCATTACAGAATTGAAAACACGAATTTAAACCAAATTATTCATATTGCATGGTTGGAGTTACACCTTATTAGACATCCTTAGCAATATTTTGCGCTTAGTAAAATTAAATCTTCCAAGACTAATTTGTAACGATTTTAGATTAATAACATATAGTAACTTGAAATCGGCCTATAGTCGATGGTAGTAATGGAACAGAAAAACTGTCAAAACTAACATTATTCCAACGTTTTTCCTTCATAACTTTCATCTTTTCAAAATTTCTTCTAATCTGCAAATTTTATTCAAATCGGTGTATTAGTTTTTAAAGTACATCCAAAAAACTTTAAAAGAGCGTTTTTTCCTCCTAGAATTATTTCTTTCTCCACTATCCTTGGACTGATTTCACTGAAATTTAGCATGGTATCATCTATTTGTGTAGTTAAGCTATATAATTAATTTAAACAAAATTGGTTCACAAATTTTCTAATTAAATCCTAAAAACCATAAACAAAAAAACAACAAAACTTTCTGATCAGCCTGGTTTTTCCTTTATAACTTCTTGTCTGGTAGTACCTACCATAGGGCATACAAATTAAAAAAATGTTGTCATTCCTCCCAACATAAGATTCAAGTTTTGGCTGAATTTGTGAATACCTACGTTGACATGATTATTTTTAAGTAATTGAGATGAAATTGGAGAATTCTAAGACAATAACTTTAAAGCATTGTTTTGAGAAGGCAGAATTTTAATAGTAACTAGATAAATTGTTTTTCTTTGTGTTTAATTTCAAGGATACACATCTTGGCACTTCTCAGCCTTCTGTAGGACATCATAAGTAAAAATATACAAAAACAAGCATGTTTCATTCATATTCATGTGTTATCAATTACGTGGATTTTCTTCCTTTCTATTTAAAACTGGCGAACGAGTTGCGGGGCTCTACTCTGATGAGACGTTTGCAGCACTCGAAAGTGCGCCTCGTTTTTAATAGCATTTGTAAAGAAGACTGTAAATACAATACAATTTTATATCACACAGAGTCTTTTTAACAAATACCATTAATGAGATGGCGCTTGCAGACGTGAACAAATTGGAAACTCTCATTATTGTATGCTTTTTGGTAATACCAAAGGTTCTAGGAACATTAGTCCAATTTTTAAATATTACTATCAAATAGTAATCAAATGATTTAACAACGAAGATATGTAAATTTGATATCAAAGATTAAAAGTCTCAGATTTTACTAACTCTGACTATACTATAAAAATAATTTTTCTATAAAACAGTATACAGAGAAAGTGGAAAAAGGAAACATTAAGATTAAGGAATCATAAAAATTAGTAATTATAATTAAAAAAGACTATAAACAAAAAAGAATAAAGTATTCTATTCTATTTTTGAAAGGAGTTAAAAGCAGGCCAACAAAAAATAATTCAATGCAGATGAATGGATTATAATTAATAAAAAGATTTTTATTCTTAAACTTCAACTTTCTTTATTTCTTTCACTTAAAAAGTAAAAAAAAAGCAATTGACCACACAAGTTGAAAGTCATCGAAATCATTAGTGGGCTGATCAAATACTATCCAAATTACAAACTTTTTAATAACAATAATAATAAACGAAAAAATTAATAATTATTAAAGTAGGAGAAAAGCACCACCCCACCCCTCCCCCAATTCAGGCATAAAACAATTCTCTATGAAAAATAATAAAGCATATCCAAAGAAAAAGAAAAGAAAACAAGTTACTAAATATTTTATTTATCAATTTCAACTATCGAAATTTTACTGACAGTTACTTTTCATCTTAACCATATGTCAATTATTTATACACCGCCTCCACTATTGTGGATAGGCCCCAACAACAATAACCACAGAAAAACGTTTGAGATCAAAGAAAAAAAAAATTTAGCACGAGTTCAAGAGCTTTAATTTGATTACAATTAATATATTGTAAGTGTAACATAAACTTAAGGTAAAACGCCAAGTACATCGAAAGTAACCAGTTTTCATTTAAGACGAGAAATAAAAGAATGAATCGCACGAACAATAAGCAATTGCTTAAGAAAAGAAAAAAAAAGAAAAGAGCTATTTGTAGTTCAATATGTAATTGCAATTATTTTTGGTTTTCTTTTTTCTTGTGGGCCTCTTAACAATGACCTTGAAATATAGAGTTTCGATACCTAAATTCATGACCTAAATAATTTCCATAGAAAAATCTTCAACATTCCGAATCGAATTTAAATCATACGCGCGATTTAATGAGTAAATCAAAATGTATGCTAAATAAAAATATTCATCGAAAATCGATAGAAATTAATCAAAATTGGCAGCACAGAAAATTGAATAAAAAAAAAACGCTTTAGGAACCTATAACAAAAAAAAGAGACCCCAGAAAGAAAAACATATAGTAACTGAAAATCGGCCTATAGCCAATTTTTTGATGCCCTATGGTAGAAATGGGACACAAAAACTGTCAAAACTAACATTATTTCAAGGTTTTGTCTTCATAACATTATTTCTTCATTTCAAAATTTGCAGGTAATTTACAGGTAACCCAGATCGTGATAGTGTAGCTCTAATCTGCAAATTTTATGGTATTTATTACATGGTATCGTCTATTTGTGTAGTTAACCTATATAATTAATTTAAACAAAATGGATTATTAAATTTTCCAATTAAATTGGAAAAACTATAAACGAAAAAACTACAAAACTTTCAACCTGGTTTTTCCTTCATAACTTTGCTCCCCCCGGATCGATCGATTTTGCTGAAATGCAATACCAAACCCAGTTAAGGAATAAGCAATTCAAATTGTAAATTTCATCAAAATCGGATAATTCGTTTTTGAGTTATCTTGTATACGGACGGACGGATGAACGGACGGACCTGCATAAATCGATATAACTTTTGTTTCCCGACACAATCATACCCTTAAAACCTTTCTTCGACGTTTATTTTCATGTGTTACAAATGGAGTGACAAAACTAATATACCCTCTGGTAGGCACCTACCATAGGGAACAAAAATGCTATAGGAACCCATAAAAACAGAGACCCCAGAAAGAAAAACAAAGTGAGAGTTCAAAACTCACCAAAAACGCTGAATTTTGTATTTTTCTAAGCTTGTTTTTTTTTCTACTTTTTTTTATTGGGGAACCGAAAAAAATCCACACTGACCGATGGTAATTAATTAGTAAGTAAATTTTGTGGTATTTTCTAGTCAAGGTGGCCCAGCATTCGGTTTTTTTTCCCCCAGATTCTTGACACACAATGCAAATGAATTTTTAGTTGAATTTTTCTTTACAAAATATTTACTGAAATTTAACCGCAGGAGATTTTTTGAGAGAAGGAAATTTGTCAGTTCCAAAATTAATCACAGAACCAAAAAAAAACAACTAATGTATAACATATGAATTATGATATTTTGAAATTGAGTACTAATTTTTAGTTTAGTAATTTGTAAAAAAAAAAAAAAAAAACTAATTAATGGTTTTCTAGATTTAAAAGTTTTTCATGTTTTTTGGGTTGAAATTGTCGATTTCGACATTTAAAAACAAAATAATGGTATTGAAATTTTAATTAGTCGTAATGTTGATATATTAATGTACATATTTTATTTGAAATTATATTTCCTGGAAAAAAAAAACTAATTTTTAATTAAAAAAATTTTAATTGAATTTCTAGAAACCATCGGAAGCCAGGCATATTAGAGCTCAATGTCAAAAGCAAAAATTCAATAGAATTTGTATAAAAATCAAAAAGATGAATACAAAGTGCCAGCCTTCTAACTACTGTAGACTTTTTGTTAGAATTAAATATCATTTGGAATGTTAAAAAAGTTAATTGTAAAATTTTAATCTTTGAAGCTGTTGTTTATTCGATGGATAAAAAAGTCTTTGACGTTCTTTATGATAGCAAAATAAAGGTATTGATCCGAATTTAATAGACATTTAACGACACTACTAAGAACTTTAACATATCAAACAGAAGCGACGAGAATTAATGAATCGCAAAAGTGTTATATATGATACCGACAGACCACACATACAAGTTTGTCACAATTTGAGAGAGCTTGGCAGTGGAATTTTTAATCCATCAATAGTATTATCCTAACCTTGCATCATCATACTAACAATAAGGGTATTCATGAATCGTGGGAATTTTACCGATTGCGTAAATGCATATATTTCCGAGGAGTGTTGCATGAACGCACCTTAAAGGGCTAGTGTATAAACTGTGTAAATCTTGTCTCATAAATATAATTTTGTCAATGTAATTGTTAAATTTGATCAGTTTCGACTTATCTCCGACATTTTTAACAAAAAATGAGTAGTATTTCTTTAGTTGTCCTGAAAAATTCTTTTTTCCTCCTACAATAATTGCCAAAGTAACATTTGTGTAAATTTACCAGGTTATTTACGCACCAAAATTGTCGCGGAAAATTCCGTGGTTTGTGTATTGGCGTTTCCACAGCAATTTGGAAAGCTTATTTACGAGGTGAGAAAATTATGCAGTTCACACGATTTACGAGGGATTTACGCGTTTTCATGAATATCCCCCTAATTTGTTTCGATCTCTTTGCAAATCTCCTTTAATGGTGAAAATTTTTGTTCACAAGAAGTCTGTGAATATGATATGCCTTTGTTTTTCGTCCAGAAAACTTAGAAGTTCTAAAGTGCCAAGGAAATAGCTAAAAATTATAGAATAAAATTGGCTGGTTTTTGTTTCCCATGAAATCTTTTATGAATATTTACACAGAGAAAAAAAACGAGATGAATTTTCAGCCTATCAGCTTAAAAATTCATTAACTGCTGTTTTGAAAAATTAGCATCGAAAACACAAGTCAAAATATTGTAATTTTAATGTTCGTACACATGCTAAATTTCCAGATTTTAAATATGTACTGAAAATCAAATAATTACGACTATAAAAGGACCCAAATCATGTGAAACCTGACAGGATCATCGGACTTTACATCCTGAAAGAAATGTGATAAGAATATTTTTTAAAGATGACCTGGTTAAAATTTGATTAGATATTAGGCTAGAGATGTTAAATTCGTAACACAAGTGCTTGTACTCTTTCTTTCCTCGATGTGCCCGCTGGAAGCAAATATGTTTAACACTCACTAACACTTGCTACAGCAAAAATTTCATTCTACAAGAGGGTAAATCTTATTAAGGAGGTCAAGGTCTATTTATGATCTGCAGTACCATAGAATAAAGAAGTAAGTTTATTTCAGAAAGATATAGCAATTTTTTGTATTTTCCTGGTTTTGTGAAGTTACCTGCGTATTTATAATACCTGATTTTTTTCTTTGACTGAAGTTAAAAATATCATTTCCATAGAAATCATGAAGACAAAATGACTTCCACTTTCAGATTAAGAATATAGCTTTATGGGAGTATAACTTTAAAGTTTCCGCAATTGAAATAGACAACCTTCTACTTTGGCATTTTTTCTTCAAAATAATATATGGAATTGTTTTTGTGACTAAAATGATTAATATCTTTTTTAATATTGAAACCATTTTAAAAATAAAATCGAAATTCTAGTCTATAATTTGATAAATTATTCATTGTGAAAAATTGAGACCACATTGGTTGAGAGCAATTTTAAAATCAATTAAATAATAATAAGATAAGTGTCGTTTCAATTCTAAGAAGCCGAAATTGAAACAATACAAGAAAAAAAAAACCTACTCCAAACAACGCAATTATCTTAAAGACCCTGAAATATAACATCCTCAATCAATTAATTATAAAATAAATATTTATAATAGTTCTTTTTTTGCATTTCAGAATAGTAAATTCATAAAACTTTTCCAACGTTCGCGGCTTATTTATTGTTTGTTTATTATAAAAGTAAAGTAAAACAACTTCATAAATTTCATTATTTATTATGGAAATATAGATTTGTGTTTAAGCATGATTAAATAAATGATAGCCCGATAGTAATCAAAAATACACGAGGTCCATAGTATCGTAAAGTCGTTCTTTTATACCAAATTTAGCATAAAATTCTTTTAGAAGGGATCTGTTACCATCAGCGATCGAAGAAGAATGTCATCATCAATAAGAACAGGTGGTTGTTCAAGGCACATATTCTTTAAGTCCTTTTTTCACAACGGAATTTTTCTAACGCAGTTTCAACTTATACAACAAAAACCTTATCTCCTTGGTCAACTCTATTATAAAAGTTTTCTGCAAAAATTACAGATATTTGAAACGTATTGAGATCTGTATGAACTTCAAAGGAATACGATCGCACTTAAACGATCAATTTGCAATTGATAAGAAATCCACCACAACCTAACAATGATTTGTGTGTCCCCATATTAGGAATTATTATAGGTAGACTATTTTATTCTTCTAAGTAGGGCATACAAAATATTCCAAATGTCCCCTTTGACATAGTTCAAACTACGATCTTGGTGAAACCGCATACACGTTAAAATGTAATCTGCTCTTCTTCATCCAGTATCTTTGTTCGAAACACGTATCATCACTTAAGACAGCATTCGTCCTATGATTCAATGTCCATTTTTGGCAAGACTTAACGTAGTATTACGTCACAATCTGTTGTCCTACGTTATTTTGTATCTTATCTTTCTCTCAATCCTTTACGTCAGAGAATATTTCTCATAGTTTCCAGACAATTGCTAGAATTTTGTATGACCAGATGTTGCTGCACCCAGTGTCCATCTGTCAAATATTAATTAATCGTATTATTGTTCGAGGTGACTGGTGAAAGATAATTTTTAAACGTACAAAACCACAAAAGTAGTTTTCCTTTTTTTTGAGTCGGAGTGTATATCCGCGATTTTGAAAATTTACCATGCTGAGCAAACCAACTGATGAACTCATACGCTTTGTGGACTATATAGTTGCATGTAAATCGCGGTATGCGTATTTACATTTTCTAAGTATGACATCGAAATTGAAAATTCTATATTCCAATCATATTTTATCGATAATATTAGCCTTGGAATACCTTAAAATAGGAGAATAGTTGTTTTTGCCCATATAGTTTTGTTGCCATTAAATATATTCATAACACGCATTTAATTGTTATAAAAGTGTTCATTTGGGCTCCAAAACAATATTGACAGAATCACGAAGAACTTGTTCTTTCGGACATTTGTGCCAAAGAATAGGATCATTAATTATTTTCGTGACTTGGTTGGTGCTTTTTATTTGTGCTGTTGTTGTTTGGTTTTGGGTTTTTACTCTCCTCGAGCCTAACCATACGACGTTTTTTTTTTTTTTACGTTACTTGGGGTCTATATTTGGAAGAAATAGCAAAGATCTGATATTTGTATATCGTAAATGTAAGAAAATAACGTGAATTTTTATTGTTATTATTATTTTAAATTCATTCTTTAAAAAAGAAAACGAAAAAAATAAGTAGAAAGGCATCTTTATAAATTCACAAAAATTTATGTTCTTTTCGTTGTCCTGGCCTGGGTCTTTTTTTGTAGTAAAAAAAGAACACAAACGTTCAACATATAAATGAAGAGGAAAGGGTTTTTATGGCGGCTAACATTTAAATTTGAAATTTGCATTGTTTTCTTTCGAAATTCCGCCATAATTCAAACGAAATTTAGTTCGATTTGAAAAAAGTTTTTGGGTAATTTTTTTGCAACAAATTTTAAATTTGAAATTGAATTTTGATTGTAATTTTGAATTTCCCTTTTTTTTTCATTATTTTGACAAATAAATTTGTTTCCTTTTTTTTGGATGTGTGTGGTTCCAGCACAAATGTCGTGTTATCGAAAACCACAAATTTGAACTGGAAATGTCGAATTTTTGCCATTGTTTATGTAAAATATATCGAATTTTACTAAATTTATAATCAAAAATTGAAGTTTCAATTGTATCAGAAGAATTTTGTTTAAGGAAAAAAAAAACGGAAATGTAGAATTTTGTTCAATTATCAGGAAAAGAAGGACTTGTCTTGTACCAGTCTAAAAGATGCTACAATTATTAAATTTTAAAAGTCTTGGACGTAGTTATCTTGTTGGTACAATGTCTTATCGCATTGAATTGTGCATGCAACTGAACATAATTTTTGAATATACCGCAATTAAACCCTTCAGGGGTTTTCTTCTTAGAATGGGTTTTTCTCAGGATGAATACGTTTTCGCAGTCTGTCCCTAGAATTTAAAACATACAATCATATTTGTTGCATTGTACAAATCTACTAATTGGAAGCATTTATTGTATTAAAAAGAAAAACGATCGATTTAATAAAATGTCGATTTAAATAGAAAATCTGGTTGGAAAATAAAATATTAAAATAGATGGCATGCCAAGCCATCTGATAATATAGAAAATTTTCAATAAGATTTAGAAGTTATACAAGTAACTTACTATATAAGAAACATGAAAATTGATTTCAGATTGGCATCCGTAGATCAGTATTCGATTGATATTGATCTCCAGTTTAATACTTTTGATGCGATAATTGACTTCGTAAAAACGGGTTAATTAAAAATTGGCTAAGAATGAATTTCCAAAAAAAAAAAAATACTCGAATTATCTTGATGTACATACCATCAGGTTTATTTTGTAAAAATGAAATTTGAAACGATTGCAATCAGATTAGTAGATATTTGAAGTTTAGCTGCACCTTTTAACTTTGATAAGTATCTTTTTCTTTTTAATGGTATTTTCGATATTCCATTAATGTCTGTCTGCATAGTCAGCATACCAAAGTACCTGCAGTATTAATACTTGTGACACCAACAATTTTTTTCTGTGTGTGCTCTTTGATGCAAAACTTCGCGATGAAATTTTTCGCGAAATATGTATAAAAACAAACGTTCTCATGCTTAATCACCTTAAATTCAAAATCATTGAGCGCGCATTAAAGAAATTTACAAATTCAATCAATAAAATTCGTTAGATATGTTTCGCAACCTTTTAATACGGTTTAAATTACAAGCAAACAAACAAAAAAAAAAGAAGTTAGAATCAAAGTAACTGGAAAACCTTGTTGGTAACATTCCGTCAATTAGTTCCTTATTTTGCTTAATATTTACAATATATATGTATTTTAAGTATCTTGAAAAACTTCTATAGAAAAAATTCGAAAATTTTAAAAAACTCGAACCGACGGCAAAAATAACTTCAACTCTTTTTCGATACGAAAAAATTCAATCGATTGGAATTGATTTTGCAGGTAATTTTCTGTCCAACAACAACAAATAACAAGTATCAGAAAAAAACAAATATGTTTAATCAAAACATATAACATTAAAGAAGAATACTAAACTTATGCGACAGTTATAGAGAATCTTCGCGCCTTTTAAGAAACATAACAAAAATGATACCGAAAAATTTATCTATCGATGTGTGAACGACATCTTGTCAAAAAATTTTTTCTTAAAATCGATGAGTTCAAAAATTTAATCGGAACGTTGTCGTCGCGGAAAGTGTCTTAGCGTTTCCTTAGATTTTTTGTATCACTTCCCTTTTTCTTCGCTGTATGTTATTTTCTATCAATTCTAATAATAAAAAAAAAACATATATAGTAATTGGAAAATCGGCCTATAGCCGACTTTTTGATGCCCCAATGGCAGAAATGGTACACAGCCTAAACTACTATAAAAATATTTCAAAGTTTTTTCTGAATAACTTTATTTCTTCACATTCGTTCCAATTCGCAGATAGGGCCTAGTAGCATTTCTGCAATTCTGCAAATTTTATTCAAATAGGTGTATTAATTGATTGATTGATAATGTTGGGAGTAATGCCTATTGGCACTCTCGGCACTTAGACCACGATTTGGGTCCATTGTGCACACTGAGTCCTTAAATTGGGGGATTGCCTAGCCTCCTGGAGCCTACAATAAAGCTGGATATCTGGTGTACAGCCCATTGATGGCATTTGTATCGATAAACCGGTCGCCGAAAGTTTTGAGTCTGCGGTTTTGAAAAGCTGGACAGTTGCAGAGAAAGTGCTCCGCTGCCTCTTCCTCTACATCGCAGGAATCGCAGGAAGAGTCATCTATCAGAGTCATGGATGCTAAGTGATAATTAAGTCGGCAGTGCCCAGTTAGGACACTTACAACCGGCTGAATTTTTGCTTTACTGAGAGCTAGCAGTTCTTTAGATCTCTTTTTGCTGGGTTGGCAGCCAAGTATTTTCGCCTGTTCACCTTGTGGCTTATTTTCTCCTACGACTATTTCTTTCTTCACTATCCTGCGACCGATTTTAATGAAATTTAACATAGTATTGCACATTTATGTAGGCCAAAAATAAAATTTAAATGAAATTGTTTCACAAATTTTCCCATTAAATCTGAAAAAACATAAAAAAAACGACAAAACTGTGTTGTCACATTGGTTTCTGCTTAATAACTTCGTTACTTCTCGGTCAATTTTACTGAAAGGGAATACCAATTCGATGTAAGGAATAAACAACTCATATTAAGAATTTCAACAAAATCGGATAACGCGTTTTTGAGTATACGGATGGACACGCATAAATAAATATAACTTTTGATTCTCTACACATCTATTGCCTTCAAACCATTCTCCGATGATTATATTTCTATGCTTTACAAAATGTAGTGACAAAATTAATATACCCTTTGGTAGTACCTACCATAGGGCGTAAAAAAATCAATTTTTTTTTCTGTTGTCACCAATATTATATAAAGTAGATAAATATTGAAACCAAACAAACACACCTCGAAAAACCGTCACCAGATTTTTAACTCCTTTAGAATCCAATGGATTATAGTCTTAAATATCTATAAATATATACAATATATCTAGTTCAATATCTATATAGATATATATATATTTCTTTAAGTAGATGTATCTCAAAAAACCTGTCAATAAAGATACGTTCACATCGAAGCGATAGATCAATAACAAGTTCGCGGCTTCGTGAAACATCATCTGGCTATCTGCCTTCTCAAATTAGTTTAAAATCATGAAAAATAAAACGACAGCTCCATGGATCAAAAATTGTGATCTAATAAATTCAATTCTTTTATAGACACGTATATGTGTAGTAGATATATATATATTAGAAACAGAAAACTAGGTATTGGATCTTTCTGAAGAAATAATAATATAAAAAACTTGCACCATATAAATAAAAGACGATGATGGAGGATCAATAAGCGCCAACTCTTGATACAAAATTCTATATAATTTCAGTGTACATGTCTAGATAAAGGTGTGCATTCCTTAAATTTTGTTTTTTTTTCTGTGTGCTTCCAATCATTTCGAATCATGTGAAAAAGGCAGGCAACGCGAAATCCAGCCACAGAAAATGATCTTCTTTGGAAAGAAGATCGTTTTGGAATTGGGATTTAGTTTTTTATTCTAAAAATATTTTATAATACCATTTATTTGATATTATAAAAGCGTAAATAAAATATAAATTCCATGTTTATAAGATTTTTTGTTTTTTTTTTTGGTTTATTTCTTTCAAAGAAGATCATTTAAGTGGATTTTTAGTTTTTCTTAGTTTTTTGTTAAGTTTTCAGTTTTTCACAATTGTTGAATCTTGTTTCCATTGTCTTTGCAAAAATTCGCAAATACGAAATTATATCAAATAAGGAGAGATTGGTTGATTTTCCGATCATATTTTACTAATGCCGATCTTTAAGGTGAACAAAAATGTATTTAATCTAATTACATAATTTATCATTTATTTTTGAAATATTAATTATGTCAAATTTTATATTTATATGTGATTAGAAAAGGTTTTCATACATAAATATTAATTATATACAAATAGTAAATAATTTGAAATTAGCGATCTTTACTACAACAATCTAAAGCTAGTTTGCAGTGTACTCACGTGCTAGCTAATTTATAACGACAGATTTGTATGACATAGTATCAAAGCAAAGGTTCTATAGTAGGTATATGTATACGATTTTTGATCATACTTGATGATCACAAAACTTCAAAGTTAAAATAATTTTAAATAGGCAAATTTACGTAAGCAAATTCTATTGGATAGATCAAAAAGTTAATGACGAAAAAATGAAGTTTTTGATGGAATCCAATTGGCATTTAACGACACTAGAATTTGCTTATCATAACAAATACAAGCGTTGCAAAAAAATTCAACAGAAGCATCCAGAATTGGTGAATCGCTAAAGTGTTAATGCTAGACCACACACATTTTTAATGACCGAACAAAAATTAAGAAACCTTAGCTAAGAAGTTTTGTTACATTCACCTGGCTCCATCAGGCTAACATTTGTTTCGATTTCTGTAGAACTCTTTTAATAGTGTAAATTTAAGTTCAAAAGAAACCTGTGCAACTGTGACTTGTATCTTGGTTTTCCACCCAGAAAACTCGGAAATTATAGAATATTGTTTCAGCCAGGGAAATGGCAAAAAGTTATCGACCAAAATAGATAATATATGTTTTAATAAAAGTTTTATTTTCGACTATTTGGTTTTTCTAATATTTTTGTATTGTATGTTGCTAGGCCGAAAAATAAATATTTATTGCAGCCGGTATGCAATATAATAGGCGTTAAGTAGACCAATATCTATCAAACAAGAGACCATTATGGGATACTAAATTTAAAAACGTAACGAAAATTTATTTGTAATTTTTTTTCTATTTAAACTTTGTATCAGGAAATCTGCAGACTCTGGGTTCTAAAATCTAACATAACTCGCCATGAATCCTGATCCCAAACATATCTCATCCAAGTATATGCTTTATTCTTCCAGTATCATGGTTTCCTAGAACAGCATTTACTGGTTTCCTAATGAAATTTTGTATGTCCACCTTTCTAGCTTATTTTCAGTTATAGTAATATTTAATTATTGGTGATTACCTTCACGTATTCTTATTCAATTCACATTCAGTATTAATTGCATATTTAAATAAAATCCTTTTGAATTATGTAACACTTGCGATGACATGACATTTAAATGGATTTATGTAAAATTTAATTGATCAATTCGGTTGGTGTTATTAAAATGATTTATATAGTTTTTTATATATTCGGCGAATTTACATATAATATATACAAGTTTGGTTAAATTTATGTTTTAATTAAATCTTCCAAATTGAACTCTCAAAGATTTCACTTGCTAAAAAAAAAACAAAATTCTTCCTTTCAATATTCAATAACTCGAAATGATCATAACAAGTATATATAAGTATTAAAAAGCATCACTAACCAGCAAACACAACACCGTTCAAAATGTGAAGATCAATTTTTTCTTGTGATAATATAAAATCCACTATACTAAATAATCCACGGACAAAAAAAAAAGACAAACTAAACCTAAAGATATGAATATATAGTTACCGCCGCATACGCCTATTAATTTACCATGAAGTTGATAATCAAATAACCAATTAAGATAACCATGTGTGAAACTTTATACAAATTTTATGAAAATTTATTCTAATTACATGTGACATTCAGATCACTGGTATATAAGTTCACCTCTTCAACATCTTAAGAAAACAGTTTCGATACATTTGTTGTTCTTTATATTTTATTTTTTTTCTTTCTTTTTATCCATAAAATGCATACATTAAGATGGTCTCTAAACTTTCGACTCTTCTAAGCACACGCACGAAAAAACCAATTTCAAGTTATTCAATTCCAATTTTTTTTTTGTTTGGTTTTGGTTTTAGTTTTTATTATTATTAAGATCAATTTTTGATCGTCTCATTCCTGATCATCGTTGGACGATCTTCATCATCAACAACTTGTCTTGGAATCTCGAAGAATTTTAAATGTAAAGCCGACATTCATATTCAAAATGTATAAAATATGCGCATGTGTTTATTTTATTATTTCAATAAAGAAAAAAATAAAATATTAAAGTATAAATAAGAACCTTAAATAATAATCAGCCAAAAAAACTAGTCTGATAAATGGAGACTGTGTACCAAGAAGAAACTCAATTTTAATCAAGTTATTCAAATTATTATTACTAATTAACAGTCGAATATGAACTATTATTAAAACAATATAATTTCCTTACACCTAATCGTCTGTCGTCATTTTTATGCTCGCCTAAAAATAGGCAATCTATAATTTCTTGATGAAAATTTATATTTTTAAGTCGGCATATATCGGTACTTTTATACTAATCCGAAAAATATCCGTATCTATCTGTCAAGTTCTTTTGCGAACACGTTAAATTTTGAAATTAAATGTATTGCAATAGCAATGGAGGGAATATTAAATTCCATATAATTTGTATAATTTTATATAAGAAACCTTTTAATTATTGTTATCATGTCGTTATCATAAACAACGTGTTATAGAATTATTATTTGTTTTGTTTGGTTAGAGATCGTATTTATTTTGTTTACACAATATAGGACGGGTCTAGAAGCAAGATCACATAAGTCAAAATTCAACAAAAATTGAAATTTTAGAACCTAGTTTAATATAACAAGCTAAAAATGTTGTGCTAAGATTTTTAAGTGACCATTTACAAGTTACTAATATTACTAATATTACAATTTCCAAAAATTCGTCTCAATTTATCCTTTACACAAATCATTTCTTAGCATGAACAACAACCTTTGTTACCAATTGTTATCAAGAAATACACTTAGTATATAGAAAATATAAATATTATATCATGTAGTCATAGACAATTAAAATAAATATTATATCAAGTAACCTCAGAAAGTTGACATTATTGTAAAATCAATTAAAGAAAATATAATACTTTTGGATTCAATAGAAAACATACGTTCTATTTTATTTCATCTAGTAAATTCAGTCAACATCAATACTACAACGAACAACCTTATATATGCTGTTTGGGTTAGCAAACAATTTTTATTCTAGAACTTCACAAAGTTAGAATTGCATCCAATCGTTTCGGTAGATTTAAGCACCCAGGACTGCTGGATGCGCCCAGTATTTCTAAAACGTTTGTTTTTGCAATTAAAATACCGATTTAATCAGCATCTCATAGTAGTATCCATTACTATATTTGGACTTGATCCAGTTTGCTTTTGAAACCTTTAAATTATAATATATGTGGGAATAGTTCTAATGGTTACATTGAAACAATATGCGCATTCAATTTTCGTTGCATGTTGTCTTGTATCGTAGTAAAATTGTACCTTTTGTACCTTCCGCAGTAGACATTTTCTACACTCTAGCAACTTTACTATGATACAATACCATCTTCAACCAACCATGAATACCCATAACATATTGTATTGAATTTTAAAGATCACTTATCTAGTCTCTTTGGTATACGGTCCCCTACTATATAAGACAATGTTGCCGATACAATAATAAAGTTTATATCTTATTTAAACTAGGTAGAAAATAAGATCTGTCTTTTATATGTCAACATAGAGGATTAGTTACCGAATTATTGTTATTATTATTAAATTATTATTATGATAGGATCGAAAATTGAGTAATATACATTCTTCATATTCATTCATAATTCATTTTATATGATTATTATTATAATTCTTTTTTTTCTTGGTGAATATAAATATCAGTTTAGGGTTTTTTTTGTTGGTTCTTTCATTTTCAATAAAAATAATGACAACATTTTGAGTGGATTAAATTTTATTCTAAATGAAAAGTTATGTCTCATAATTAAAATTTCACGTGGCATTAAAATAATTGTATTAAAATTAGTTCTACAAGCATAGTCAAAAATGAAGGCGAATAAAGAGAAGACATCAGAAAATGAATCTTCCTTTGATAATAACAATAATAATAATAATAATAATAATAATATTAATAAATTTATCTTAAACCATATCTTAATTGAATTAAATTTCCTTTAAAGATATTTCAATTATAAGATATCAGGCTATATGCAGGGTGTCCCAAAATTCACGCAAGAACTAATTTTGATAGAAAGGACAGTTTGTTGAAAATTTCCATGACTGTTTTGCATAATTGCATAAATGTGGCTGAATTTCGTTGATACAATGCTCAATTTCCTCCTTCAAGGCGTAAGTGGTCGAGGGCTTGTTGGCATAAATATAAACTTCAGAAAAAATCCCAAAAAAAGTCCAACGAGGTTAAATCGCATGATCTGAGCGGCCAATTTTGATCACGAAAACAATAAATTACACAACCAGGGAATGCAGCAATTGAACCCGGGCTGTATGGCATGTGGCACCATCTCCTCCATATCCATATCACGCAATTTAGGCACAAAAAACTGAATTATTTTGTCGCGATAGCGAGTACCATTAACTATTATTGCCTGACCAGCCGCACTATCGAATAAGAATGATTCGATGATGCCTCCAGCCCAAAATTCGCACCAAACTTCAACACGTTGTGGATGCATTTGTTTCTCAACAATCAATTTTCTGAACCCTAAATGCGACAATTTTGTGGATTAACCAAATCATCAAGTTGAGCCTCATCGCTGAAGAAGATTTTGTTCGAAAAATCAGGATCCACTTCATGTTGTTCCATCATCCATTCAACGAACTTGTTCCTTTATGTTGTGCTACCGCAGCACAAATGGCGTAAAATTCAATTCTTCTGTGAATTTTGGGACACCCTTTAGAAATAAATTAGAATTAAGACTTGATTTTGTGAATAAAGAAAAAAAGGAAATTTGTTGATTTTGAATTTTGATAATTCTTTCCATTGTGTAACTAAATTTAATTTAATTGAAAAATATTTCAATAAATGAAAATTTGTAAGAATTATTTTAATACACTAACAGTCAGACAGGAAAATCAAATCAATAAAATCCTTGCTTTTGATAATTCGTCGATAAATACTAAAAAGCTGAAGAAGAAAACTAATTAGCAGAGATTGAAAAGTTCAGTGAAAATTTTAAAACATTAAGTTCTTAATAAAGACGTTCGTCTTCATATTGTACTAGCTATTAGCTGCCCTTTGAGCTGCTTATAATGTTAATAGACTTTGACACTTGTTATTTGACAGTTCATTTACAGTATATGTTATATTAGTTAACCCTTTCAGATCGTACTCAAAACTACGAGAGAGAATAGGTTAATTAACTGGTATAATTAAAGCCTGATCAAGTGATTAAGCAAGCAAGACCAGGTATAACTGAACATTTTTTTTCATTTCGACAACTTAGCGAACATTTACAAACCTATAAGCGGATTGGATCCAATCCAGATGGTTATGTTTGCGTTCATTGCTAATCCGAGTACTGGTCATCAAGTCTGATAACAAATTAATTCTATATACATTACCGGGCAAACAGAGCGGCAACAGAGCTGAGCAGATTTTATTGCCATTATGGGAAAAGTTCCATAACCATTAGGTCGGAATAGAGTGTATAAAGTGTAAATTCCCTGCTTTGATCATTTTTCATACATTTCCTAGGCAGTAATGAACCTTTCTCTTGTTCTTGTTAAGTCATTCAATACTAGGGTAAACCTTATCGTAACATGAACAAATCTTAATTCGTATTTTTTTATAATCCAAATCTGAGAAAGTTATGAGATTCACGTTAACTAAATAAAAGACTCCCGGAAATTACTCAATATCATATTTCAAAGATTAACAATTTAAGATAACCAAAAATTCCGAAATTGGAATAACATCATTTTATATCTTACTTGAATCTCACGAAAAACAAAAAAAAAATATATATAAAATATTCAATATTTAATAATGTTTAATAAATCTGCAAAATTAGTATAAAATACAAAATGAAAGAACAACAATGAAACGTCTTTAAGTAAATTTTGATGGAATTTTACTTGCTAAAAATTTCATGTTGCAATTAATCTTACAAAGTAAACTTATTCAAAATATTCTCATTTATTACAAAATTAAAATTAAAACATTTTATTTTAAGATTTGGACTCGTGCTTTGAGATGATTGTTTTGAAGTTAAATGAAATATATATTATATATAGGAGATGACGGAGTAGTTCGAATCGGGCTCCCACTCAAATGTTTTCCACCTCAATATTATCGAAAGTAAATTGCTTACTAACTCTATAAATCTGTTTTTCTTAACTATTATTATTAGTCTTACATATTTGCATTTCTTTGGAATGCTGAGTGTTGAATTTTTGTAAATAGAATATGATGCCAATTTTCTTTCCCAACAATAATTCGTTAGATTCCGAAGTTTGACTCTAGTTACTAAAATTATCATTAAAAATCAAGTTTTCTTCAATAAAGCTAGCTAGAAAATTTTGAGTCAAGTTATGCACACAGATTCTGTATTTTATTGACAATTCTATCGGGCGCTAATTTACTTTCTCAAAAGAACGATTTCTCTTATATAAATTCTTAAAAATTTTAATTTCGAATATTCGAACCACTGAAATTATTTGAAGGAATTATTTGGTTGCGTACCCAACTAAAATAGTTTTTTTTTAAGGTTTAAAAAATTAAATATTCTTTTTTTAGACAAATAATGAAATTAAAACAAATAATATTTTATAAGACAGCTATTTAAAGTATTGCTTTAACTAATAAAACAAAAGGGAATAAAAATAATGGAAAAAGAAACTAACGAAAAGCAGGTATGATTAAAGATTCAAACCAATTTTCTGTTATTTTTAAATATTCCAATGAAAAGAAAACCTTTCATTTGCGCCATCTACCATCTGGTCGATAATATCCATCCTGCTATTCATGCTTCCTATCCATCGCTAATTATCCGGCACTAAATATTTGTATGATAGACGCCGATAGCATTCTCAAAAAAAAAAAGCAAATGTAGTCTAGTAAAAATTTGGAAAAGTATTCATAATAGTTTTTAGTTATAGCAACTATATATTGAAGCTATATTTATAACATAAATGTCAGGACTAAAAAACTGTTGAATGAAATTAAAAATCGAATACGGCAATAATCTAGATTTCTACCAGTTTCTACCAGGGATAATTTTGTTAATAGTTTACTTCGATAATTCTACAAAGATAATTGCTATTTAGTTTCCAACGAAGGTTCAACTTGTCACCACATTTTATGAACTAATAATTTCTGTATTGAAAAAAGGGTTTTCTTCCTCCTAAATGCAGCGATTTCTTATTTTTAATGTAAAATAGACCTGATCGCTGAAAATGATTTTGCGTGAAAATTGGGGCCTATTTTCATATACGAGAAAATAGTACCTACTGCCTAATGAATAGATCGTCTATTTAGATGTGGAACTAGAAAATTAGTTCAAAATTTTTGCAACAAACTTGGCTAGTGACACCCTAGTTTCTCAATCAAACAAGGTTTAATAACAATCTGGCCAAATTTTTTGTCTAAAGAGCAGAACCCAGAGTACTGGAAGAATATAAACGAACTAGTCTAACTGGGTAATTTAATTTGGCCCAATAGTTTTGTATAACGATAATCCACCACACAACAACGTTTTGAATATAATACTGTTAATTACCCTAACTTCACCTATATTAAATATTCATGAGAATAAATTCTTCGAATAATATAAAGTAGCCACAGTTTCAGATCGAATCCGATATCCATCATTGGACATTTATTATTATTAAACAAGACGGGCATATTAAAAAATTTTAACGAATCTTCTGTTTCACGGAACAAGCAAAAAGATCAACTTAAACTTGCTTTCAGGCATGTATGTATATACATATATTACTTGTACTTGTAACTTGCATCGCTGGTGGCACATTAAATGTCAGATGACGTTTTTATCAATCATTTTCAATTTTATATCTCACATAAAGATCACACAAATACCCAAAAAAAAAACTCAATATATACAATAATATGAAACCACCGAATTCAATACGAAAATTTTTATAATATCTTTGAGAAGACACACAACAATATCAAAAGTTTTTTAAATCCCAAAAACAAAACGATGAAAAGTTTAAGTTTTTAATGTATGAAAAGGTAATAAGTATAAAATTCCATCTCCTTACCAACCAAAAAAGAAAAAAAATCATTGATCAAGTTTATGAGATATAAAATTTAGTATTTCTTTTTATCTTAAGTTTTTGGTCGGTTTTTGCCGCCTTTAACATCATTTATATATCTTTTTGGCTGAATGACTAAATTGACTTTGACACTCAATAGGTATAAATCAAGTGTGTGTGTCCGAAAATCCACAAATCCCAATGTTCTCTGAAGACCAGCAGCCGAAAAATTAAATAAGTCTTGTGAAAATCACGAAAAATACGAAATATTTTTATAATCGAAATCATCTTCATATTATATTTTTTTTTTCCTTTTTCATAAACCTTTTCGAACCTGTACTGTGATCCTAAAAGATTGTTGTTAAAAATGCTACTGCTTAAGCTAACTACATACATCTATATGTTCGCCTTTTGATCCCTTTTATTTGTAAATCTCCAATCAGTTAAAGAAAATAATCGTATGTGACTTGTAATATGTTTAATTAGGCCCAAAAAGACGAAGAAAAAAAGTAACCCGAAACCGATATATATATATTTTAATATGTATATAATTTTTTCTTAAACGAAATCTGATCAAAGTGATCGCAGAGCGACTTTCATGTATTTATAATTAAAAGAAGATTCAGCGATCAATTAATTTCTTTTTCCAATTTTTTTTTTTTTACTTTCCTTCGATTCACGCATCTCTTTTTAGGAACTCTTTTAGGAACGTTGATCAATATAGAAGAAACCTTTTGATCTTAGCTAGCAAAGATCGTTAAAACGCATTTAAACTATTATTGGAATGGGAAAGGAATTCTTTCGATCACCTATTCGTAATTTTAAATTTGTTAATTACGCTGCGAAATTTATTATACGAGATCGTGCTGAAATAGAACTATTTACTCGTTGATTATGTTCTATTAAGGAAGAATTGATTTACTTGGAAATGCATTTCTCTAGAGTCTTCTAGATAGACATATAAAAGTTTCAAAATATTCACGAATTAAATATTTCAATTGATATCTAGAAAAACATTAATGCTTTTTCGAAAGGCGATCACAAACAGTTATCCATACTATTTAGAGAAAATCTTTCAAATAAGAAGACTGTGAAAAACGCAGATATTGTATTTTTTTGAGAATGCTATCGGCGTCTATCATATAAATAATTAGCGCTGGATAATATCGGGCGCTAATTAGCGATAGATAGTAGGCATGGATAACAGGATGGATAGTACTATCTACCAGATGGTAGATGACACAAATCAAAGGTTTTTTTTCATTGGAATATTTAAAAATAACAGAAAATTGATTTCAATCTTGAATTGTACCTGATTTTGGTCAGTTTTTTTATCTATTCTTTTGCTTAACATTTGAAATTAGAACATATATCATATTCAGATCGACTTGAAATTTGCATGTAATCGATCTGTAGTCGATCTGGGCCGAATTGACAAAAATTTGGAGTATGAACTGAGATGAAATATAAACTAAAAAAAATTTTTTTAGGCAAGCGTATGTCAATTTGAAGCTGATTTGAAGTCGATTTCAAGTCAATCTTTCAATCTGGTAAAGTTAAAAAACCTGGGTTGAGTTCCAAGTCGATCTCAAGACAATTTCAATCATGTAAACGCCAAAATGGAAACTTCCTAGAAAATGTTTATGTCAAAATATTATTGTTTTGTTATGAATTTGTTCATGTTTCCATATGGAAGTTTCTATGCCACAAAAAACGTGAAATATACTTCTTTAATGGAACATATTTTATGAGACTGCCTGTACCTGTTAAGTCCTTTTAAATTTTTATAATATTAAAATTCATTTTATTTATGTTACGATTGGAGGAAAAGGACAAAAATATCTTAAATTTCATATCACGAATTTCAAATATAATATATATATAAGTAAAATCATTATGAATTTCTGTTTTGTTGTTGGGGCTAACGTTTGAATACATCATCAAAAATCATCTAGCGTAGAACGTCAGAGAAAAGTTAAGTATGGATAAATTCTTGAACAAAAGTAATCTCTCTTTCTCTATTTGATTTTCTAGAAAACAGAATTGGATTTGGAGATGTGATTCTTATTTATTTTTCCGATATTTTTAACCTCAAAAAAAAAACAAGAAAAATATAGATGCGATTTTTATGTACATTCAAAGGAACATAATCTGAAATGTATTTTTCATGTATAAGAAATGAAAAAAAAGAAAGAAAAACTGAGTAATATGACTTCATATATAGTAGATTTTCTTTCTATCGGATTCTATTCAAGAGAAATAAGTATATAGAATGGGATTTTTCCATGCTACAAAAGAAAAATGATAAAAAAAATATTGAAAACAACAAAGAAAATCACTACCATGATAAAAGAAATACCTATCAATAAAAAAAAAGAAAGAAAACCAACTCGTATGCATCTTGGTTACATTATTTTTTGGTTATTTTCTTATACAAATTGATCTCTTCTCTCTTCAATAATGTCTTCCTAGAAATCCTTTCTGTTATGATCTTTCTTATATTGTTTCAAATGTCCAAACATTCACCAATATAGCCAGAAAAATTCACCAACTATCATCATCTAAACGTTTCCATCCAATTGTATAGGATATACCAAAATAGGATACATTAGAAGAATTCATACTATTTTGGCTATATAATACACTAAATATATTACATAAATTTCTACCACCCACTTTACCCTTCGGTTTTTTATCTAGTTTATCTTTGTGAACTTTTATTGCAAAAATTTGCATTTGCATTTTCAGCATACTATTTGTACATTTGAACAGGAAAATTACATCTAGCCCATACGTTAGGTATGGGATACCTACGTGTATCTATGTATCTCTACATTAAAAAGTCTACAATGTAAATGGCTGCTCTAATTTATGTTTACAAACGGTGTACTAGAGAGAGGCTTGTTCTGATGGAGATTGAAATTGGTTTAAAATCGAATTTGGATGATGTTTTTTTTTTTGTTAGAACATAGAATAAATAATTATGCATAGTATAAAAAAAACTATATATATAGAAATACATGTTTTAAAACATATTTCTTAAAGATTCTGTGCGGGCGAAATTTAAATTAATGTACGTAGAAAAGTGCGATAATATTTCAATCATAGAATGTGGTCGGGATGAAAAATTTCCGGTGGGTATGATCTTCGGCGGTAAATAAAAGAAATTTTCAAGTAGAAAATTGTATAAATAAGGGGTTAAATAGTTGATTGGTATATTTCATACTTTAAGTTCTTAATTATAAAGCGTTTATTGTATTTAACCTTTTACTTTGTATTTCAGATAGAGTTAGTTCGTGCCACTTTACTCCTTATTTATCCCCTTTATAGAATACCAGACACGATTTGTTAAAGTAAAACAGGAGGCGTCGTTCTATTGAACTTTAGAGCGGAACAACATCTGCTGGAAATGTAAATAAGGAGTGTTTGGAAAAGAACTAATTTCAAAATAGAATTTAAACACGCCTATATTGAATTATTGTCCACTTATAGCAAGGATTAGACAGTTCAATTGACGTATTTCATTCTAGATTATTAACTAGATTGTTTTTGTTTTTATAGGATTAAGCATGCGATTATTCAACAGACACAGATGACAAAAAAGGCCTAAGGGCTGCTCTAAGAAGTTGGAATTATTTGAATTGCTGCAATTTTTTTTAAATAGCAAAACATTATTTAATGTAAACCACATATATAAACATCCTGTTCGAGTTATTTAAAAAAAAAATTATTATGGAAGTTTATGGTAACCTCTTAGCCAAAATGGCATTGATATGATTTGCTAATTCTAAGCGCCTTTAGTCGCTTGGCACAAAAAGTCCTGGATACAGAGATTGCATGTCTATGATTTCATGACTAGTACTTCTTTAATTGATACAATTCAATTAAAATAATTGCATTTCTAAAAAAAGAAGAAAAAATTTAATTCCTCATAAAATAAAACATACACGTAAAAATTTGACGTTACTTCTTTCTTCTCCCAAAGAATGGGTATAAAGATTTGTGATGGTAAAAAATTGGAGCTTTTAGATTTTGATTGATCTTCAGGTTTTGAAGTCCTCTGAATTAAAAAAAAAAACGTTTTTTAGAAAACCTCCTTTGATTATTTGTCCATCAGTATCCATCAAAATTTTGATTACACGATATCTCTCGACCGTATTATTCAATTTTAATGAAATTTGGGGAACTTTTCGGATTTATTAGGAAGAATGGATCCTTATTAATTGTAGTATGATTTATGAAAGCTGACTTTTTAATTTGATTTCAAAGAAATTTAAAAGGATTGAATTTTTAGATAATTTTGCAGAAGCGGATTTTGTGAGGGTTACAAAAAGGACACCATAGAAAAAGATCATACGTGCAATGTGGACCGAAAAATATAAAATTTAGCTGAAATAAAATTTTCTAAACTCATCTTTTAAATTTATTTATTACCAGTGGCCCAGGGTGTAAGCTTGACCGAACGTAAATGGGCCCTAGGTAAATGTAAGACCTGTATAAAATATTAATGTATTTAAGGTACAATTTTCTGTTTGCATCGTAATAAAAGTGCTAAAGTGTGAACAATTTGTATTGTGCAGGCTACAAAAATATACTTTCGCTAAGATACAAGAGCACACGCAACAAAGCGTGAATACACCTGATATTTCAATCCTATATTGTTCAGTTTAAAAGTGTAACGTATGAATATGAAAATCATTTGATATGACATAAAGTTCAATTGAGGAAATTGTGCGTTAACTTTTCGATATGGAAATATACAATTTGACAGCTAGGTAAGGAGGGTCTTTTGGTAACTAATATCTTTAGATCCAGTCCGCCACTGTATTTAACTACAAAATGGTATTGAAATAGGATAATAGAGATATGGACATTAATTTGATCAATATATATGTAAGTTTTTATCCTTTTTCCCAATTTAAATGAGAAGAAAGAATACTTCTAGTATATCCATTGGCAGTGTATCCTTTTATTATTATAGATAAGTACTTACATGGATATTTTTAAAATGAACGATATGCAATATAATAAAACTGGACAAAGAAAAGTACGTCCTTTAAAAAGAAGCACATACCTTAACTAAATAAAAAGAATTTTATATAGTAAGAATAAGGTACTTTTTTAAGATGATGCTTAAAACCAGTAAAAGTTTATCTACATATTAAATACAAGTCAACTTGATCACGTACTTCTTTTTTGATAAAAACAAAACATATAAAATGTTCTTCAAAATCAGAAGAAAAAAAAAGAAACGTATGTGTTTATCCTTTACGCTCATGAAATGTTTGTTTCGTTATTTTTATTTAGTTTTTTATATTTTTATAGAAGAGAATTTAAGTTTGCTTCTTTTAAAGAATAAAAAAACGACTCAGAATATTTTTCCATATTTTTGTTTGCCATTAAAACGAAAATCGTGTAGCTTGCACTAAGTTTCTCAGAAAACTTGAAGAAGAACAACAACAACAGCAAAAAGATGGTATACCAAACCAACAAGAAACCAACAAAAGATGGACAGAAATCCACATTGTTAAAGGTATAAAAATGTGCACTGTGCTTATTTTTGTTTGTGCGCCAGATTCTTGGATCTTTTATATATTTGAAGGAGTGTCACTTTAAAAAAGTAAGACATACCTGGAACAAAATGGAACTAAAAGAAAAAAAAAACAAACGAAATAAAATTGGTTTTGTTTTTTTAAAACAAACCTTAACGTTAAGAATAACAAAAAATTTTAAGCAAAAATCATTATAATTATGCCCTATGGTAAGTACTACCAGAAGGTAGATTAGTTTTGTCACTACATTTATAACGCATCAAGATAATCATCGGAGAAGGGATTCAAGACTACAAGATGTGTAGAGAATCGAATGTTATATCCGTTCGTCTGTCCGATAACTCAAAAAAGCATTATTCGATTTTGATGAAATTTACAATGTAAGTTAGTTACTTCTTAACTTGATATTACATTTCAGTAAAATCGATCAAGGGGGAGCGAAGTTATTAACATATTCGCGGATAGTAAAAAGCTCATCTGATTTGACACCACAGTGCTATGCTATAGCTATCACGTCCGCGAACGTGTTAAGCCTAAATCAGTGTGACCAGAAAGTTTAGTCGTTTTTTTATGGATTTTCAGATTTAATCGGAAAATTTCGGATGAAATTTCGTTTAAATTATTTGCATAGGTTGACTATATAAATAGACGATATTGTATTAAAGTTCAGTAAAATCAGTCCAAGGATAGTGAAGAAATAAATAGCTGCAGGAGAAAATAAGCCTGTTCATAAAGATTTTTTGATATACATATGTACTATAAAAACTAATATACCGATTTGAATAAAATTTGCAGAATAGATTTATGCTATTACGAGCTAGGATTAGAGCAAATTTGAAAAGGAACAAACAAAGTTATAGTAGTTTTGACAGTTTTTCTGTCCCATTTCTACTATAGCACACCAAAAAATCGGCTACAGGCCAATTTTCAGTTACGTTATTTTATTCGTGAGGAATTGAACTTGAAAATGTTTTTTAACCGCGATGAATAATAAATATGGTAAAATTTTGAGACAGAAGTTATTTATTTTGATTATCTTCAAAAGACTACTACTAATTTTTTTTTTTTTTATTTTCCTTAATTTTCCAAGTAATAATAATCAAAAGATAATTTCATTTAGATTTTGAAAGCAAAACCCACAAAAATTAGCATGTTTTAATGCAGAAGCACGAAATCGTAATTGATTTAATATATTCAATTTTCCGAAATAAAAACACAGAAAAAGAAAGAAAAAAACCTCAGACTGTCTCGAAAGACAATTGTCCATTTAATCCAGAATTTTAACACGTAAATGTTTGCCATTTATATTTAAGATGATTGCACACGTTTGTTAAATAAAAACTATTCTAGATAAGTAGTTTTACTATTAAAGTCCATTCAAATTGTAATATTTTTTAAGGAATTCGTCTATTTTTAGTATTAAATATTTAGTAAAATCCTTTTTAACACGTAGAATTCATAAAAGTACATGAATTAATTAAAATTCCAAATGGGATATATGAAATATTTCCGCAAAAATTCATAATTATTTAAAACTTGTAGAGAAAAACACTTCAGGAGATGTTCAGATTCTGGTCAGTACGATTTAAGAGGGTATCATGATGTACTTACTCCTCCATTTTGGTACATTACCTACAATGTAGCTGTTAAAATCAAGTGAATTTTCATGAAGTGAGTTGGACGAGATTCAATTATATAATTGTAGTAACATTGTTAAATCGTGTTTTAAAATATTGTAGCAAACCAACATGGTCTATGAAATGAACCATTCTATGGTTCTATATTAATAAAACACAATTGAAATATGTATCAATTTCAATCCAGGATAATACTACCGTCTCAGCAAAAATTGAGCTTTATTAATCTGGGAATATTGGTGTCGTATGATTGACTGTTCTTGGACAGCCTAGTGTTTTCCTCTTCTAAATTTGACTTTTTTTGTTGGAATATTTATCAATTATTAACGTAGCCAAAGTTAACGTAATCATTTATAGAAAATTAAAAATAAGACAAATATTTGCTTGACCAACAAAACTCCTTTAATTAAAACCGTTGATTGGAAGAGAATTTAAGTTCTAGGTCAGCTATGAGAATTTTTTTTAGTTTTTAGATTGAGTCTTCTTGTACATATTAGTTTTAGGTTTCTGCTCGATTTAAGAACCAAAATGGATCTCATTTCCAGGATTCTTAAAAAAAATGTCCGGGAAATTTTATATAATAAATAATACAGTCCAGTAGAGTGTGTGTAAATCGTTTTAAATAAAAAGAAAATGAACACCAAAGGAAGAGGACCACGGAAAATTAATTAGAATCAAAAGAAAAATGTGCTATAATATTGAAAGTATCGAAGAGAAATGTTTGGTGAACATTATCATATGGGGTATACAGTTTTCAAAGGTATGCTTGCCGAATTTTCAGTTATCAAAACTAGCTAAAAACTTCACAATTTTTCTGCTCACAAAGTTGGGTAATTGGGTAACTTTGTTCGATGTAAATTAGATGTCCAGGTATTCTACAATTGTAGGATGCAAATTTTTTAACTCGTAATACAAACACATTAGGTCTATTTTATTTGCCATACCCTACCCTGGAGCAGGGTAAGTGGCAAATAAAACGAGCAGGAGTAGGAGAGTTTTAATTCAAATGTTGGTAGCGTTGCTTAGCAACCATATTGTAATGAAATGAGAAACGTTTAGCTAATACACTTTTTATGGGAGAAAACTGAACTAATTTCGGGTGTGATAGTTACACTTGGTCTGAAAGTAGTGTAGGATTTGCTATTTTGTTGTTTTTGTTTTCAATGTAAAAAATTGCTCTACCCCAGAACAAGTGGCAAATAAAACAGACCTATTGTGTCCATTAAAATACGTACACTAGTTCTAAGTACTATACAATACAAATACATTTAGGTCCTTAAATTGCTATTTGAAAATAAGTGGCAGTCTTTTTTTTCCAATGCAAAATTTAATAATCATACTAAATAAGTAAATAAGTTCAATAATTTTAAAAAATTTAGTTATAATTTTCTTATTTTGAAGCCTTGAATTCGCCTCAAAGTTTAGTTTGGTTTTATGTCAGTATTTTTTTAAAATTTTCCAGCATAATAAAGTCGAATTTTAGAATTTCTGATTTTAAAGATTCCTTTTGGTGATTTGATATTTAAATATTGTAAATATTAGCATAAAAGGAATTATGTATGTCAAATAACAAACAAACAATAATTCTATCGAAATCAATTAAAACTTAACGGAATTAGAAATCCTAAAATCGATTTCGAAATCATACAACACCGTACAATAACTCATATTGAAAGGAATTCGTCAAAAAAGTTCTTGATTTTCATACAAAAAAAAATTTCTTTAATATGCGAGAGATTCTTATAAGATGAAAAAAAAAAGTTTAACCACGTTTTTGAACTATCAACAATCATGATGATTATACCAAAAATTTATGCATCAAAAATATTATAATATTTAATCATTTTTATTTAACAAAAAAAAATAAGAAAAAAGCACTGATCATCAAAAAATGGTTAACCAAAAAAAAAACTTTTCTCATAATTCACAATCATAGGAATATATCAAAAAATTGTTTAAAATTCATTTTTCTTTTCGAGATCCGAAAAGAAATTCTTAAGAAATTTTCGTGCTATATATAATTTTCCGTTAGTTAATTCACGAAATGATCGCGCATATAAGAAAAAAAAAACCTTGCGATCAGTTCAATTTTTTTCTTCTTCTTCATATCTTCAATTATTTTCGATTTTTTTTCTATACTATATTTGAAGAAGAAGAATTTGAATTGACTTATCTATGAGGTCATCGGGCATCAGACCTAAGGTCTAACATTCATCTCTAACAGATGTAGACTTCTCAAGATGAAGAACAATGAAAAGAAGAAAAATAAAAACTGAATCAGTATAACTAAAGCTAGGCCAATGCCAGATGAATTGCCTAAATTAACGCTCGCGCACACACGATGTTAATGAAATTAAATTGATTTGAAATCAATAGAAGCGGCATTGGCCGCCATCAGAGTAAACAGTTAATCGCTATCATTTTCAAGAAAAAAAAAAGAAATTCTTGGTCGTTTCATTTGAAATTCTTAGTTGTTTTCTTCACATTTTTTTTTCTTACAATTTACATCGCATTCAATTTCAATTCAATTTACAACAATCCCAACTGAGAGAATCGTGGTGTAAGTCAAAGATGGCAACCAACGAAAAAAAACCATGTTTAGATATTCTTTTCTTTTTGTTCTTATATAAAATATATCTCGCACCAAAAATAATGTTAATTTTTTTCCTGTTTCTTTAATTTTTCGGGAAGAAAAAAAAAAAACAGGAAATTGATATAATTGGTCATAATGCAATTACATATGTTAAAAAATAATGTAAAACATGAAAATATTTTATGTAATCATTAGAGTAGAAAATTTTCTGGTTTTTGATAATATATGCGATCGCAATTATATCCCACAGGAATATCCATATCCCGTAACTTGTACCTATAAAATCGACACACGATCGCGAATGCATTATATTTTTATGATATGGAGAACCCCAAATTTCTTCGTTATTTCATATATTATGCAATGTGCGATGATGTGAAAATTGTATATTCCACATCGATCAGTATGTAAACAATATTCCGCGATCGCGGTAAATGGCTGTTGGCATGTGAAACAAATAATGAAAATTAAGGTAGGCTATTATAAATGTTAAGAACGAGAATCCAGAGATTGTGAATGAACAACATAATAACAAGAGAGAATAAACCCATGATGATTGTTAACCATATAGTGTAGATTTGAAATTGATCATTCAAACAACGAAGTGGTGGAGATCTTCAGTTGGCTAACAAACCGAAAGAGTGTTTTTTTTTCCATTTTCTTCTTCAAGAAGAAGAAGCTAGCTGTTTGTAATATATAAGAGGTGAACGATTAAATTACTAATGGCTATTCGCGGGATTTTAAAATAAAATTGAATAAAAAAAAAAAAAACACTATACTCGATGTGGTGATGATCACGGCACCTACTGTGAAACATATCGCAAAGCGCATGTTTTCATAACTTAATAAGCGCATCGTGCGTTCTTTTCATTTTTTTTTTCTTTGACTCATAATAATCATTTTGTTTTGTACATACATCATGATCGTCAAATATGATCGGTAATAATTGTCATCATCATCACCAAAAAGTATGAGGTGAGAAACAATGCACCGAGAAAAAGGAGTGGAGTGAATTTCCTGCTATTTTGAAGTTATAATTTTTAAATATGAACAACTTGAATGCCGTAATAAATTTCTTGGCAGGTGAATTGGGGAAAAAGAAGAAAAAAAAATTTATACTGAGAATTATATGAGGTGGAAATTATTATTATTGTTACTCCGCGATCCGCCGAAAAACCTTGCCCTTGTGATCATTTTAATTGAACTTGAAGGCAGCAGGAAATTTGAATGACATGAATATAAAAAATGTAACATTTTAAGTGATCTTTTCATGTAGACCACATGAATGATCACAAAACACAAAATTTTTTAATGTCTAAATACTTTTATTTTTATTTTATTTTTCCTTAATAAAAATATTAATTTGAAAATCTTTATAGATTATGAAAATAACGATCAATCATTTCATATATGATCTTTTTTTGTATTGTATAAATAATACAATTTGATCATCGAAACAACTCTTTCTTTCGTTTTCTTCTTCTTTTTTTCCATTTAAGTGTTTTTCTTTAAAGATCACTTGAACTAGAGAGAACCAAAACTAACAGAATATGTTACTGATACTACTTACTGCTATTGTTGATGATAATAACGAGCAAAACCTGTCAAAAGTTATGTATATGGTGTATAAAGTGGTTAAACATGAGATCGTACCCATTTTTACTTGAATATATATAAAATTTTAAGATACTTCGAGCTGATCTTATTTTTTGTAGCGATCTTCATCTACATTGACAAATTTGATGCCATTAAAAATATACTATATTCAAAGTTGAAATATTAATATGCGACATTCATTCATCTTTTATGTTTTATATCTTTCGAGGACTTGTTGTACGCGATATGAGAGGATCGTTATACCATAATATAGGATAGCCGCCAGACGATGTATTCAATTTTACGATCATAGAATACTATACGACATACTCGTTTGTATATATTATATTTCATATTCATAAGCGGTTTATTACTATTAGGTATGAAATATCAAAAAGTACTTTTTCTTTAAATAACAAATTGGCAGTAGTTATTTGCTTCTTATATATATATATATATCAATATCTTCAAGTTAATATGACAAGAGCTTCTAGGTTACAAAAGAAAATATAATTTATGAAAATTCCATTATATTGAATTGATTGAAAAATAGTAGAAGAATAAGAATAAGGTGGCCTTCTTTAATATGATTTTTCTTTTATGACACCTCTTTTTTTCTGAATTGTTATTCATTGATTTTGTTAAGTGGTTGGGAGGCGTTTTGGGTCACACCCTGACAATATGTTCATGACATAATTTTTCTACTCTTTCTTCTCATCTTGAAATGTGATACTCGGCACTTGAAAAGGTGTACACTTCAAATTGAATATGTTAGAATTCTTTTTAAAATGCGATTTTTAACTGCTCTTAAAATTAGTTGAAATTTTTATTTTATTTCGAAAATTTTATAGCATATTTTTTATTTCAAAAATTTATCTTTAGATAAAATTCGAGTGGAGTTGAAAAGGTATTAAAAAGATGGTCGAATTTTGATGAATTGAGTTTTGATGAATAGCTTTGATTTTTTTCTTTTTTTGTAGGAGAACAAATACTTCCTTTTATGATTTGAGCTTTTTAATAATTTAATACTTCCGAGAAGGCTACATTAAAAAATTGCAATTAATTTATATTTATTTTCAGGTTTTTTACCAAATCTAGGTTATTCAATTTCATTCTTTTAAGTTTTAAACACAAAAAATGAATGTTTTGGGATACTTTTATTATTCAAGTACAACCAAAAATAGTACAATCTCATTCACCTCAGTGAATAAATTGAAATCTTTTGAAAAACAGCCACAATATCTTCACTTATCTATTTTTTCAACATACCATAAAATAGTTGGGGATCTATCATTTCGAAAAGGACACAATTAAAATATTTCAAGATTTTGATACTAATAAAAGAGTGGAATCGAATCGACGAGCTAAGAGCTACACAAATCCGTTTCTAGTGTATTTTACTACGTACATATTTCCCTTTCTATGCCCTGGGACATAATACGTCACTACTGTCCAGCTCTAGATATTGATAACTACAAAGGATTGATAAGTGACCACAGAACGATCTACATTTGTGTATGGAAAAAATCCCTTGATTCGTATTCAACATATACTTTTCCTGTCACAATTAAACGCACAAATTGTTAGAAAAATGGTTACTCAAGTACAAGAACCATCCCTGATTTTTTAAGTCTTATTATATTGAATTTTAACAACTGCCCTTGGCATATGTATCTTGGTCTGGTCAAACTTTTAAGAATCTAAATTAGTCCTGAGGATAGCGTGTAAATTTTTATTGAAAAAAAAAATGTTATGAAATATTTTGACATAAGTGATAAATGCTAGTCGAATCTTAAATAGCTATAACGAAACTCAATGTCATTGACAACAATTTTATGGTCATCCACATACATATATATATATGGTCTTGGTCTTTCGTTTCGTATACAACAAGAGGGATTATATTTACGTGTTGCTCTGACATTTTGTTCAAATTTTAATCCACAAAAGAACTCTTAAAACAGCATGCAATGTCGCATGTTAGTGATATAAAAGTCACATGTTGATCAAGCGGTGGCACCATGAAAAATTTGCAAATTAAATGAAAAGAAAAGTTTTTTGCAGGCTTGTCACAGTTCACAAAAATTTGAAATATATATTTCGAAATAAAAAAATTAGCAAAATTAAATATTGTAATATAATAGTTAGTTTTTGTCTGCGAAAACAATCTAATTTTTTGTGATCTTATTGATATGTTTACAGACATTCTCGAAAGATCACTTTATTATACTATATTTAATAATTCATATTTCATTTATTTTGAAAAGCGAAAGGAAAAATTGTTAGTTCGAAAATTTATTGTCATAATTTCAAAATTTGTTACCTAAGTGTACAAAAAAGGTATCACAAAAACTTTCTTTTCGTGTTTTTAGGAATAATTACATCATAAAAATCTAGAAATTATGTTTCTTTTCTTGTTAATTAAAATATTTCCTTTAAAAAATGTATATTTTTTAGCAATAACAATATATTTTCAATAAAAATTGGATCCTTCACTTTGTCTTCGGAACCAGCAACGACAACAACAGTTACAACGGAATAACAACTTTTACAACGAATATATTAACAAGTGTACACTTTCACGTAGGTTGATTGATAGGTATTACATTTTTATAGTTCATTTTTACATTATTTTTTTCTGTAAAAACTCATGTCCACCATGTAAAGACAGTGTTGTTGTGTGTCTTTTTATTTGGTTTCTTGGGGAATGATCTTTTCACTGATAGATGATACAGCCAAATTTTTGGAAATTTAAAATACATGTATGTACTAGGTGTTTCACAAACTTTAAAGAAAATACAACTGAAGAAATTGTCTCAAGTGTATACAAAAAGTTAGGCACATTGGTTGAATCTTCTAAGGAAAAATGTTTCTAAGAAGAATTCACCTATCTTAAAGAGTATTTTGCATAAAAAAGAGACAAACGTAAAACATAAAGGGCCCCGTAAACGATCAAATTTGTTTGTCAAACTTCATGTTTTCATCAAACAACAGCGCAAACGATCAAACCGAAGAACAAATTAATTTGTCAAACTTGTCTGTAATTTCGGTTTTCGGTGACATTCGTGTCTTACGACTTGTCATGCACAATGAATAATATAAGCGACGACTGAGATCGTGTTTGACAAACACCGCTGCACACAATCAAATCTGTTTGTCAAACACGCCATCAATCAAAATTTCCATCAAATTTCCATCAGACACAAAAATTGTTTGTCAAACACGTGAAGCAAACCCGCACAAATCGATCAAATTGTTTGGCAAACAAATTAGATCGGTTTCAGGGTGCTGCAATCCAAAGCTGTAGAGAGTCAGAGTAGGATAAAATGCAAAGGTGTCAGCATGTAAGTTCTTTCACAATTCGACCAAATAGCAAATTGTTTCAAAGTATAGTTTGGTTTTGGTATGACTGAAAAAACTTTCGCATTACTATACATCCGAAACCACAAAACACGGAATGTGAAACAACTTACTTGCTGAAATCAGAAAAGTCGCGATTGGAGTTAGAGTCGGAAACGTAGTCGACAGTTTTGACTGCCGCTTCTACAACCCGTCATTGTTAAAATAGGTTTTTATTTAACCTAATAAAGGTGTTCTTAATTTAACCACACTCCAATTTGCAAAGATTTTCCGAAAGAGAAACTTCCTAATATTTTTGTATGACAATTTTTTTCACGAATCATTCAAAGAAAAACGGGTCAGTTTGTTCCTCTATTTTGATCAGGGCTATGAAAATTCTATTGAATAGAGCTTTACTGAACTACAATTAAATTGTATTTGAAATAATGCGACAAATTTTTGTTTACAAAACTACAGCTTGGGAACTATAGCTGTGATGAAAAAAGAAAATTGTTAGTATCACATTTAATACTGTATTTCAATTGAAGCCAGAGTTGTAATTGAAGTCGAAGTTGGACTTTAAAAATATTGAAATACATTTTGATGACACTTCAAAATCCTGGTATAGGCAACGTTTACACTGAGACTTAAAAGGAGACCTAAGTGCTTAGGACGACCTAAATATAACGCTGTAAACACGTCTAAAGTAATTTAGGTTAGGTCACCTAAATTGCAAACCTAGCCTTAAATTTAAATCGACCTGAGAACTTTTTGACAGTTGATTAGATGGCACTGCAGTAATTATTATTGTTAAGGTTAGACTTAGGTCTAGTACGGTGTAAACACATGTGACCAAACATAACTTTTAGTTAGGTAAAAATTTGTCGATGTAAACATAGGCAGTCTTTCGGGAAGCAAATGTTGATATGAATTTAGAGATCAATAAATTTTAAACTAACTGTTATTGAGTACTGTAATGCAGTTAAACTTCATGGTTTTTACGGGTATATTAGATGTCATAGCTAAATTTAAAAGGTGAAACACCCTGTGTAAATAAAAGAAAATGTTGTGCTAATGACTTAAAAAAATTTTTTTTTATCTTCTTTTAAAAAAATATTAATTTTTACCTTGTTTTATGGCAGTTAAGTAGATTTTCATAATGCCTTATGCTGACAATTACATTTCCTAAGAAATTCACTCCGAAAAAAAAATTTCAGCATATTTAATTTTGGTTTTTCACATAAAAAACCGAAAAAAAAACAATTTTTATGGTATTTTAAATAAAAATTTTGAAATTGAAAAAAAATTAGTGAAGAATTTTTGCTTGTAAAAATTTCTGAAGACATAAAATCTTTGAAATGGCCTCGTATTCAAATTGAATATGACGGAACATATTCTGTGAATAAAATACCCAACGCTTTTCATTAATATATACGAAAAACTAGTAATTTTCTTGTATCATTTTTGAAAAATCAGTTTTCTCTTCTTTTTTTTTTAGGGCAATAACGACTGTTCTTACACCTGAAATTCTGACAATGATTGATGACGTGTCACGTAATATTTCTCAAGTATTTTATTAAGTATAGAAACAGAGAAAAACAACATACTGTGTTTTTTTCCGAAATCTATATTTCATAAAATTATATATGTATATACATATATAAAGATTTGCATAACGATTGAATATTATCGCGTTATGAAATTCATTTAATCATCGAACTGTGAAGATATCAGTCGGACATGATCACATTGAAGATCGTGTGAGAGTACAAGAAGGGCGACACTAAAAATTTTTGAGACGATCTTCTTATATAAATAAATAAAAGAAAAACCCTCAAAGATTGATCTAAATCTAGATCTACAGACTGTGTTCAAATAATGAAACATAAATCGATCTATATATATGTTTGATAATATTAATATGTTTACTTTACTTCGACATATACATGGAAAGTCTAAATCTGATTGAAACTGGCTTCAAAGATATAAATTCGCTGGATCGAGCCAAAAATTGAGTTGACTGTAGTTGATTGCGTTTCGACTTGATCTTGCAACTAGATCGTTCGACTTTCAAGAAACTCGGCTTGCTGAATTTTGGTGGCTAGACTACGTTTTTCAATTCCTTAGTTAAAAATAAAAATTTTTTATGTTTCAATCACATTTGGATTGGATTTGTAAGGTTCTCTAAATTTCGATCAAATCTTAACTCCTCAAAATCTTTCGACTCAATTTTCCAACTCAATTTTCTGACTCTTCATGTAGGACTTGTAAATCTTATGTTGAAAAGAATAGTAGTCGAGGCACACTAAGACTTTAATTATATGATCTTCGGTTTTTTTTTAAGTATTTAACTGTATTTTAACTATTTTTTTTCAATCATTACGAGCTGAACTATCACAGTATTCTTATTCCTGTTCCAAGCGTCACACAGCGTAATTTCAAATATGTACTTTTTCAGGTTTTCTAGGCCAGAATGTTGTGATCCTTAGACAGGAGGCAGGCCATTAAGCTGGATTTCATTAAATAAAAAGGATTGAATTCCATTTTGATAAACATCTTAAAAAAATGTTTGAATAACTTTTCAAAATTATGTTTTTTGACTTATTGTGATTTTACTGAAAGTTGAAGATAAATCGAACAAAGCTCTACGACACCTTATAACCGCAAAAACAAAATCCAATAAGATGAAAAGTTTGAATCAAATTTTGTGACAGAAATTTATTGGAAAAGAAAAACACGTTTTTCCTTATATAAAATCGAAATTTTTAAAATACTATTAAAAATAATTAAAATATTTTATTTCTTTGTATTATTGTTTCTTGTTTCTTTTTTTTTCTTTCAATATAATTATTTCGAAATCTTGATTATAGATTTTAGATTAAAAACAATGTCATGTATGTAGACTTTTTTTTTCTTCAATTTTTATGATGTATGACTTTTAAATTTGATGTCTTTTCGAGTGAAGAAACTTCGCGACGACGACGACAGAAAAAGAAAAAAAAATTTTTTTTAATAAACTTCTTCTTAAATCAGAAACACAGTGGTGCTGTTGTTTTTATGACCGGATAATATTCATTAATCTTAAACTTTTGGCATGGTTAACTTTCGAACTAAACAAAAGTTTTGCAATCTCATTTTTACTGAATATGAAAAAAAAAAACCACCATTCGATTGATTTTTATCGTACTTATATTATTTTTGTGTTACACTCAGAAAAAAATTATGTTTTCCCAACTGAATCTTTAGAGGATTGACGTTCATCGGTGTTTCTAACTAATTTGTATGATGTAACTCAATTCTTCCAACTTAATTCATATAATTTCTCAGCCTCGGCAAAAAAAACACTGTTTTTGTAAATGAAATATATTTTATTATTCCGTATAATTTCCCTGAACTTCAATACATTTGTTCCAACTAGTCTCCAATTCAAGGATTCCATCGCTGAAATGAAAATCCGGTAGGTCTCCAAAATACGCCTCTAGTTTCTTGTTACGATTCCGGATCATGGTGGTGGACCCAAGTCTCATCCATATTGATGAATCGAAGTACGAAATTAATTTTATCCTTCTTAAAATGGTTCAAATGTTGTTGCGAAAGTCGCATTCGAAGGTGTTTTTGTTTCATTGTTAGCGGCACCCAGTTTGCACAAAGCTTTTTGAAACCTAAAACTTCAGCTAAGATGTGATGTACTGATCTTTGTGAGATACTTATAGTGTCGGCTATCTAATCTACAGTCACTCGTCGATCTTCTAAAACAATATTCTGTATTTTTTTGATGTTTCTGTTGTTGATACACTTTTTGGACGACCTTCGAGTGGATCATCTTCGCCGCTTGTACTGCCAGATTTAAGCTGATTACTTCACTTTTCAAAACATACAATTTTTTTATGGCAATAATAATTTGGGTTGTCCCAACTGAACAGTTCGACACTTCTTTTGTTATAACTATTAAAACAGATTCATTTGTGATAAATAAAAGTTCAGTACCGAGAAATAAATTGCAGTTAAAACAAATAAAATTTATGTGTAATATTGTAATGCAACTTTCAATTGAAATCGAAACAACAAAAAGTTTAGTTGTAATAAAAATTTTTTAGTTCTTTTCTACATAAATCAATTATTTTTCAATTTTGATAACTAAAATTCAATTGTTAGAACTAGCCAAAAGCTTTATGATTTTTCTGTGTGTTATCTTTGGTGAACACCGAATTTCTTTGGATAAAATTGAACAACAAAATATAATAATTAATATTTTAATAAACTAAAATATTTATTATAAATAGAAAAGATCGACAAAAAAATCAAGTAGCAAGCAATATTATATTTATTTATAATAATAAATTATTTTTCAGTCAAAAAATGATATAAAATAGTATTCAAATTATTCATATTTCAAAATTATATTCAATGATTTAGACAGTACATTTTTTTTCACTTAGGCTCTCAATAAAAAACTGAACTAGAGTGGAACTCCTAGGATATAGTATATCATTTAAAAATTTAGTTAAAAGGCTAAATAGATTTATAATTAAAGGAATAGAAATCAGAAATATTTAGTTCAAAAGTTTGCACAGAAGTCTGCCTGTGACAAGCACATTTCTAGTGAAAGGCAACTAAAGTATCCTAGTGGAATTCATTGAAATCTAGGACTACAAAAACAGAGTTTCCAGTTAAATTTCTAATTGTATAAATTATAATTAATTTACTTTCACGTTTAACTGGGAATAGTCCATTCTTATGGTTTTGGAATGAAAAACTGAATAACTGAAAAACTGTCAGGATTGTGATTCGAACTCCGGTCTACACAATAGTAAAGTATGAGACTCTAAAGGGCCCCGTAAACGATCAAATTGTTTGACAAACAAATTTGTCAAATTTCGATTTTCGATACGACTTATCGTGCACAATGAGTAATACAGACGACGGCTGAGATCGTGTTTGACAAACACCGCCGCACACTATCAAATATGTGTGTCAAACACGCCGTCAATCAAAATTTCCATCAAACACGTCAAACACAAAAATTGTTCGTCAAACACGTCAAACACACCCGCATACGATCAAATTGTTTGACAAATACGTATGTTTGAAAAACAATTTGATCGTTCACGGGGTACTTAACACTGAGTTAGCAATCACTTTTAAATATTCAGATTTTACTAAAAACTCTAGTAAACAGATCGAAAACTTTGGAAAATAGTTGGCAGTTGATTTTCAATAAGCTAATTTTTCCATTACGAAGTTTGTCTAAATGAAAGCCGAGTAACTAGAGCTTTGTCTTACTGTGCACAAAATAGATGATCAATGACTGGGTAATTTGTAATAGGACATTTATGAACAATATAAATCCAAGAGGATATGATTACCAAGGTTCCAAAAGTTTATGTATTTTTTTTTTTTTAATCGCGATCATAAAAAATCGATTCAAATGAAATATATACTCACACACCCCACTGCTGATCTTGTGATAAAAAATTAATTAATCAGTCATATATGATGTAATAAGAAGCAAACAAAAAAATAACCAATATACTAATAATAACGATCATACCACAAATATGGTTAAAAGTTCAACAGAGATGAAACATTGTCACCGATTAACAATTTGACATGTCTCTTTTGGTTTTAAATAATATAGGAAAAATGATGCCAAGTCGCGCATTTATTCAGTCAGTAAGTTTTAACTACACGCGATGATCATTCAGATAAGACACGATTGTTAATATTCGAAGAGGAAAGAGCAGCACGGGCCAGGTAGTACGAAGTAAGCCCCCCATTTATATACCTTGAAGTTGAAGATTTTGTGGGAGACTTTAGAAACATGCAAAGTATGTATATATTTATGTTGAACTAGTTTTTTTTTCTTCTGATTTTCTTTTCTTTTCTAATAGAAGAAAGTTTATATGGAAGAAGTGATCATGTTATTTGATATCTAATCTATTTGAATTAATGTCTGTAATGTTTATATATTTGAACTTAGATTTTAACCTGACTAAGATCTAATATCTAAAAAAAATAATGCATATCTTCTGTTTTTATGGTGATTTTAGTAGGAAGAAATATATTCCCAAGGTTTTGGATAATTTTTGGATACGAATTTGTATTTTAACAACGAAATGGTTATTTCATGTTTTTAAAAATTCTGAAAAAAAAAAATAGTAAGTAATTTATTTCTTTCAGATTCATTTTAAAAGATGAATCAAAATTAATTTTTACTTGTTAAAAATATTATGAAATATGAAGTTGGAATTCTTTAAATGGAAAATGGGTTTGCCAACAAGAAGTTTTTAAGGTGATCTTATTACATTAAATCACTATTGTAGATTAATGAATGTACAGTCCTTAAACTGGAGACTTTCATGTCTTAGGATTAAGTCATAATCGATTGGAGACAGAGGTTAGAAAATCAAGAAGAATACGTTCGATGAGTAGGGTTGGTTAATCGTTGAATCCTGAGGCTAAATGGATGTATTATCATCATATGTTTATTTTTGTAATGCTTGAATAGCAACTGGAATTGAAAAAACTAAAATACCTTGTTTTGTTTACCCTGGAGGCAATCTCGACGGACGCGACGGACGCAATGAACGCGTGAATTGTCAAAAACATTAGTGACGGTATAAATATTTTTGTGCAGGCAAACTCGACGCCGTCGATGAAATTTGTAATTTTTATTATTATTTGATATAATCTTTGTGTTATAAATTAAAATAGTTTTTTAAGTTGTGTAAATTAATAAAAAGAACTAAAATACCGTTTTTAAATGGAATTTTCACAAAATAATTCCCACACAAAAATTTTAAAATGACATTTGAACGCGTCCGTCACGTAAAAGTTGAACACGAATCAACTTTACAACGTCCGAACCGTCGCGTCCGTCACGTCTACGTCGAGATTGCCACCTCCCATACATTTCGTATGAAATAAACTTTTATTTGACACTTCACGCGTCCGTCGCGTTCATTGCGTCGTTCGCGTCCGTCGAGATGCCTCCAGGGTTAGTTGGAGAACGTCGAATTTTGTCTGGAATATGTTTTGTTTTTTATTTGGGAAATAAATTTGACAAAAGAAATTTATTCTCAACAACTATTCAGTGTTAATTTCTTGAAATTCTCTTCTGATTTAAAAAAAAACAGAAAAAGACAGAAAAGGTAAAAAGTCTGAATCAGTTTAAAAGTAAACTAAAATCCTTCAAACTAATTAAGAAACCAGCTGAATTTCTAAGGCCCGCCGCACACTTGAGCTAAGCTAAGCGAGCAAGCCTCGCTGTAGTTACATAGCTTAGTTGGGTTCGCTAATATTGTTGCACACTTGAACTAAGTTACGCTGACGTATAATACCGAAAGTACGTATAAGTTAGTGTCGTTAGCTATGATAGCGAATCTCGATCGCGTGGTTGAAATCTGAACTACGTGAACGAGCTTAGTTCGTGTCGCTTATGACCAGGCGAGGTAGTTTCGAAGGTTCGCTGAAGTGTGCGACGACCAATGTAAATACTGAATTTTTCAATATCAACGAGAAACTGAGCTTACGTAGTTTAGCTCGCTTAGCTTAAATATGCGGAGGGCGTTAACGTTGCTCGGGTAAGCCAGAAAGTAAACAACATTTTTTGTTTAGTTTTGTTTCCTTTAAGAAATGCATGCGAAAACATTTTGCATGTCTATTTTCACAAATGTGTACTTTTAATCAAATGATACGATCATCGTCGAAATTATACGATGTGAACCGATATACGCAAACAAACAGAATTGCAGTTTTAGAGATATATAAGACAGAAGAAGAAGGTAGGGATAGATAGATGCAATAGGCATACACCAGGTTTACGTATACCACAAGCTTCTCCAATAAGGTACAATAAATGTAAAAATATCTCACAATATTTAAAAACCGTTACACGACACACTCTGTATATTTGACTTTATTTTTATAATTGAAACATTTATTTATTACGAAAATTCTGAATAATGATTTCCAACATTTTATGTTATTTAAAAAAAAAAATTACATAAAATACAAAAAATAAAACATTAATATAAAAGAATTTTTATTTTTGTTTCGAAATAATGAAAAAATATCGAATTCTTTTTTTTTTCGAATTTAATAAATGACCTCATCGGGTGGTCCTCTATACACCCTACCGGGTAGTATTGTCATATTTTTTGATTGAGTAATGATTTTTTCATCCCTTTTTTTGAATGGAATATAAATGTTTGACATATAAATATTCTTTTAGAGTGCATCATCATCAAAAAATTGCACCCTACTGGAATTGATTGCATTTTTATGAAAAAACGTAATCAACTCACGAAAAGAGAAAAAAATGATTAATTTTTAAATCACCCTTAAATATAATTTTGATTTAATCAGACAAAAAATAATTCTATATAAAAAAATGTTCACACGGAAATTTTATGTTGTATAAACACAGGCGGACCCGAGAAAAAAAAAGAAAATGTTTTATCACTTTACAAAAAAAAAGAAAACTGTATTAAATTTCCATTATTTTAAGTGAGTCAACTGTAACCTCTCATTATCGAATTGCTAAATTTTCGAGAATATATCATTAACATTATAAATGAGTTAATTATTAAGCACTACAAAAAAAAATTCTCCATTTGGAATAGGAACTTTCGGAAAACAAGAAGAGCGAAATTATGAAACAAAATTTCGTTTTACATTGTTCAAAACATATAAACCCTAATTTTCAATTCAATTCAATTAAAACCGTTTACTTTCTCTATACCAAGAATAATGTACATCGAACTCGTAATAACTTTTTGAGGAATTCATTTCTTCGAAAATCTAGGGATGCTTCAAGACATGGGTAGTCTAATGAAATTTTGTAGGAAAATCAAATGCTTCGAAGAGGAATATTTACCACAAACGGATAACTCTTGGTCTGGTAGGGATCACAATGGGCCCATAAGGTGCCTGATGTTTTACGCGGTACCCCTACTCTACCTAAACTAACTATATTGCAAATCAAAGCGCGTTCCAGTTGTTTCGCACTTTTGTAACATATAAGACATGTTGTTTACGGTGTTCCATCTCTATTAAAGAAATTATGGTAGTAGCACGAAAACCAACAGCAGGAATGAAGGGTTTCTAATAACGGCTAAATACCGCCAAATACCAGCCAAATATGACTAACGAAAATAATTAAATTTCGACTTAAATTTCGCGGGCATTCTCGTTTTGTTCACAAGAAACCGCTCAAAACTTAACAGCTTTCTAATAGACACATTGCGAATAACCATCATGGAACACAAAAGATCAACACAAAAGATCAACGTCATATTATTATGAAACTTCATAACAAATACAAAGAAAATTACTATTAAAGAAAAAGCTGAAATTAATTTGAAAATTTAAGATTCCCCTTTCTAGTATAGGTATAGACAAAGTTACGATATCTGTCGTTAGTTTTGATATACATTATACATAGTGACAATTAGAATAGTTGAAAACCTTTAAAATATATATTAAACCATTGTCCAAATAATAGTTTTAGATGAAAAAAGAGGGAAACAAATGTAATTAGCTTGTGACTATAAGTAAGTAATATATAAAATATATAGTAACTGAAAATCGGCCTACAGCCGATTTTTTGATGCCCTATGGTAGAAATGGAACAGAAAAACTGTCAAAACTAACATCAAGGTTTTTTCTTTATAACTTTGTTTCTTCTTTTCAAAATCTCTTCTAATTTGCAGGTAACCTAGACCCTGATAACAGAAGTCTCATCTGCAAAATTTAATTCAAATCGGTGTATCAGTTTTTAGTAGTTTTTTATTAGTACATCGAAGAAACTATATGAAGAGGGTTATTTCTCCTAGGATTATTCCTTTCTCCACTATCCTTAGACCGATTTGACTGAACTTTAATATGGTATCGTCTATTTGTATATTTAACCTATGTAATTAATTTAAACAATTAAATAGTACAAACCATAAACAAAAAACGATAAAACTTTCGGGTCATCCTGGTTTATCCTTTATAAGTTTGCTCCCCTGGATCGTTTTTGCTGAAATGCAATACTAAACCAAGTTAAGGAATAAGCAACTCACATAATAAATTTCATCAAAATCGGATAACGCGTTTTGTATACGGACGGACGGATGGTAGTATCTACCATAGGGCATAACAATCATACACTTAACTTAAGGCCAAGGATTTTTTTTTTCTTTTAGCATAATTATAGTGTAAATGTCTTCGATTTTAATGGAATCGTGTAATTATTGCCGTGTAACGTATGATAGATATATGTTAACAAGGTACACAAAGTAAATTCAAATAATATATGCAAACTAGAGAAAATTGAATATTATCATAGAATTTTTTACAATTTTAATGGCTTTTCTTTAGTTTCCTCTTCAAACCGCAGGTTAAACTAAACCAAACTTTACCATTCGGTTTATATTGAAAGTGTATGCATTTGTAATTAACGTGTGCAAAGAAAATTATGCAAAAGTTTGTTATATGAATTTCACAAAACAATGAAACAACATAGTTGATATAGTTTTCATGTTCATATATGACGATTTTTTATGTTGTACATAATTGAAGAATATACGTCTAGCCATGCAAAGGATTTGAATAATGTTAAAAAAAAAAAAATAAATATTCAATGAAATAAAAAAGCAAACAATTTTCATTTAATTTTAAATTACATTCAAAAGAATTACTTTTAGTATTTAAATTTTTCCAATTAAAGGTGAAGTATTTATGTTTTTTCCATTTTTTTCCCATTGGTCGACCTATTTGAATATGTAAAAAAGACCTGTAAAAATTTCATATTAATGCTCATAAAATTTAAAAATGATTATTTTTAAATATCTCGCAATTATGATAACCGTTTAAGTACTCCTTTTTTAGTTTATAAAAACTCATGAAAATTATAGAGAGACTTTTTCCATTATAGTCATTAAAAAATTTTTTATGATGAAATGTATTTTTAATTTGTTCGGAAAATATTTTTCGAGGCTCAATAGAGGATGCGGCCATATACCATACATAGAAAAATCCCTATCATAAACAATCTAGAATAGCTTATCCAGTTTTAGGTAATTATCGCCAAAGATACTTGATTAATTTTGGGAAATTTTTAATAATACTAGAGACATATATATGGTATAGATACCATGATTTAAGAATACCAAGTAATATACCACATGTATGCCCCTTCATACCATGTCAAGAATGAAGTATAAATATGATATTGAAATGGTATCAGCTATACTATAGTATCAATAGCATAGTAGGAATACAACGTCTGTGTCTCTCATATAAGACTAACCCAGATGGCCCTATATGCTATTTTATATCTGGTTTAAGTTATAATAAGCTAATTTTTCTAAATAAATTATACAAACTGGAATTACGTGTGCCCGACTTTGACGTTTAAAAGTAAAACAATGACTAACTCCTCCATTCTGAGCGTAGTCATAACAAGTTCTGATTGTCAGAACATGATGCCATTGTTATAACTTTTTTTAAGACTATTGGGTATTCTGACTCCGTCATAACTAATGACTGTCATAAAAAAATATCATAAGTTCTGGCCGAAAATGTTTTACATCATAACGACACTTTATACGTGCTCTCTGAGTGATTCAAATGATAAATATGGAATAACTTCCACGATTTTTGAAACACACAAATAATTTTACACCTATAGCAAAACTTTAAACCTATACAAACATTTTCGAGAGTATTTCTCAAATAACCATGACAACTAGGTCGAATTCATATTTTGGAAATAATTATGACCCGTTTGCTAGAATACGAATTTTCGCAGCAATCATAATTTCAGTCATAATAATATTGTCATAAATATTTATGACCGCAAAACTGTCACAATGCCAAACCTTCACATTTGTGCAGCTAAAAGGTGTAAGTTTTCCCTTATGGAACGGTATTCAATTAAACAACATGCTTTAATTGTACTTATTACAAAAAAGTAGACAGATAAACAATTGAATAGTTATATTAATAAGCAAAACTGTATCATTTGGGGATCTAGTCTAATACGGATTGTCAAATAACAATTAAATCCTCTAAAACTTACTGTTTGCTGTTGTTTCTGGAGTGGAGAAATTATTGGTCCATACTTTTTTTAAGGTGAACGTGACAGAGAGAATATTTCATATTATAAATAAATATAAATAAATAAATTTAACAATTGACGTTCTTCAAAAATACTTTGAGAACCATAAAATTTTCCAGCTCCATGGTAAAACATTTCCCTTTATCTACTATCTTGGCATTTTCATACAAAAACCATATTTATCAAATATCTTTTGTCGGCGACAAATATATGTATATATTTTACAATGATCCCAAAAATCCCATACAATGTGTGATCCTGCGTGTTTAGCTAACTAAATTTTATTGAGTAATCACTGTTAGACATGACGATTAAAAAATCAAATATGTTTGAAAAAGTATAAAAATATGTTGCAGAATCATGCAATCTGTGTACACAATTCATTAATCATATACGACTTTTGATTGCAATATGCATGTTCGTATGTTGTATGCACCTCTATCGGACCAACAATGCGTTTTGAAATGGTAACCATATTTTATATGCCATGTTGCAAAAATAATCATATGGCGAATAAAACGATTACGAGTGGAAACAGGTTTCAATTTAATTCCTTGTCAACCATGAAATCTTTCATAATGTAGCTACAGCTCCTCTGTAGCTTATATTAGCTATCTTAGCCATAATTACCGCTAAATCTGTACTGTAAATACTTCCAACTTGAAATCATTCACACAACTAACGAATAAAATTCACAATACTTGTCAAAATATTACTTTGAAATGCACCAAAAGCTTATGTAGAGCTTAAACCGACAAGTTTAGCTTAGTTTAAATTAGACTTAAACTCTGAATGTGAAATAGCTCATAAGGCAAAAATTATAAAACCAACCCATGACAGGGTCCAAATTAGATTAGTGTTAAAAGTTGAGATTGTTAATAATTTTAACAATCAATTTTAGCTTTGTACAAAAATAAAGAAAGTATTAGGAAAATCACAGAAAAAATAAGATAATGTATCCCGGAAGAGTTATTAAAACCAAAACTTTGACTGTGCAGGGTAAAATAGTCTGTAATTTTACTCATTAGATACATCTACTTTAATCTACTTAAGTAATAAGAATATTAATTTTAGTAATACTAAAATTCTGTCCATGTCTAAGTAATAAAATAATTTTATGAACATAGTTAGAAATTAGTGTAATTCGCTAATTTTATTACTTTATTGTGTTTAGGGTATATTTTGAAACTCTTTGTTTTTCAACCATTAATAATTATGAATTCATTTTGGGTAGGTCATCCCGTTCTAGTACATCAGGTGTGTCAGCATGTAAGTTATTTCTCACTTCGAGGTTCGAGTTATGTAAAATATGATAGTACGTAACTTGTTTCTGTCATATTCAAACCTGAAGCCATAGACTAATAAAAAAGATTTCCAACGATTGTGCATTCAACTGATTCTTCTTCTGTACTAATATCTTAACAAATTACAGATTCTTCCCTTTCTTTCAACATTACGCTGTCCATATGGATTGGACATGTAAATATACTAATAAAGGCAGCCCCAAAATTTACACAAGATTTGAATTTTACGCCATTTGTGCGGTAAAGTGTTGCCAACGACAAAAAAAGACAGCATGACAGTTCACGATTAATAAAAATGGATTGCTACACGTGACAGAACAACACGTTTTCATTGTTGAGCAATATTTTAAAAATAATGAGTCATTTCTTGGTCTTCCCGCTTTGGTGATCAGAATTGGCCGCCCAGATCATGCGATTTAACGCCGTTGCACTTGTTTCTTTCGTGTTTTTTGAAGTATAAGATTTATGCAAAGAGGCCCACGATCACCCACACCTTGAAGGAGGAAATTGAGTGTTGTATCAAAGAAAATCAGCCACATTTATGCAAAATGGTCATGGCAAATTTCAACAAATCTGTGTATATGTGCCAGCAAAGCCGTGGAGCAATTTACCCGATATGCTATTCCACACATAACCATATACTGTATACTTCATGAATCAATAAAAAGTTCACAAGTTTTAATTATAAACCTGTGTTTTCTATCAAAATTAATTCTTGCATCTTGAATCTTCGAACAGCCTTTATATGATTGAACTTAACGACTTATGGTTAGGTCAAATCAAAAGTGTTTACAACATCTAACGTGCTGTCACCCCAGATTTGGAAAAAGGATTACACTTAAGGGTATAGTAAAATGACGAGTATGGTTTTATTAGACTACTCTAGGTGTTGTAGTCCTACTATTTCTTGAAAAGAATTTCAAATTTTAAAAATTTTTAGTGAAAACTTGTATTCACTTTTATTGAAATGTTTAAAACGATTTTTTGTGTTTATTTGTTTGTTGATTGTCACCACGAATTCACCTGTCTGACAATTTTTATCCGCATTTTTTCCAGCCAATGCAATTTATATGCATAATATTAACGACAACATTGCATTTGACGTTTGAAGTGTCGTGCAAAATAATATCGTGTTTTGAAATGAAATTGAATTACGGCGGGAGAAAAAACGCATACAAAATTTTTACATATTTCATGAAAATATATTTTATCGTCATGACATTTGAGTTTAATCAAATCATTGATTCTAAGGAGCTCGAAAAGATAAACAAAACACTTTTTAACACCTTAAATCCTTAAGTTTTATTGGATGTATTCCTTTTTTTTGGGATGAAATGTTCTTCTTGTCAAGTAAATGGGAATATTTTTTTTTTCTGACTATTTTTCATTCATTTGGATGTTGACATTTCTTATAAAAATAAAAAATTTACCTTAAAGAATGATATTCAAAATATATGGGAAGGTGAAAATTGATTGTCATTCAATTGAGAATATAGTTTGAAGTCACGAAAAGAATGCGTCTTTCTTTTTGTTCAGATGAGAATTATTCAAGAAATTATGTACTAAAGATTTTGGTATTATTTATTATAAAAGGCAGTTTAAAATAAACATTGGGACAGACATTGTTATAGACGGAAATTCTAATGTTGTTATAAATTAAAAAAATACAAAGAAGGCAGGAAATTAAATTGCATTTTTTAATGCTTTTTCTTGAATTTTTGAATTTTTTATTGATACAACTTTTTTTTAAATAAAAATAAAATTTAACAACACACAGAAGAGACGTTATCTAAGAAATAGTAAATGAGTATTCCCTTTTCATTGTAAAACATGGTGTATCGATGTATAATTTGATATTTTTCTATAAGTAATTATACAATTATACAACGATATGCCATAATTTCTAACATGGTAAGAGAATGCCCTTTTAACAAGTTCGCGAATAGTAAAAAGCTCATCTTATTTGGCAACACAGTGAAAAATGAATGCTATAGCCTTAACGACCGCGAACGTGTTAAGGTGCGTATCCACCAAACGCACTACATTTAGTAGTTGACAAGTAGTTGCAAGTTGGTACGAAGATATAAAATACATTCAGGCAAATTAGTACCAGGAATTGTTAAATAAAATACAAAATATTGGTTTAATCGTTCAAATTAATATTGCCACCTTCAAAATATTAATCCATAGGCACTCATAGGCACTTTTAGGTACAGCCTTCAGCACCTTCTGGGAAGTTTATTTTGTAACTGTGATGGACTCAAAACATGTTCTAAGTGGTAATTGCAGCCGAGGGAGCAGGAAAACGTCACATGGAAATATATCTAGCGAATATGGTGCTTGATCGATAACATTTGTTGAGTTGATGCTTGCTTAAAACATATATCTGAATTGTTTTAGATAAAAAATTTGCGTACAACGATCAATGTGTGGGATGGCGAATTATCGTAGTGCAAAACCCAAGAATTGTCCTTTCACAAATCTGAAATTTTAATTTATATTAACTAGAAACTTTTTGACGGCTCATATTTGAGCATATATTTGTTTTATAGATTCAATAAGTTGCATCGAATATATAATTGCAAATAGATTGTATCGATAAAACATATTAAACCATTCATTTTGAAATATTTGTCTCGAGAACATATTTCTTTTTTTTTATGATGGTGCCAATTTAATTGGCGCCATTCAAATAGGCAATATATTTAAAATTAGAGACTTCAGTTCTATGCAAGTCACAAGATAATGCAATTCTTGTAAAATAAAATCAAATTCTAAAAATCTACACAAGTTTTTTACGTGTTTAGAATTTGATATATTCTTGACAGTCTGCTGTTTTCCTCCTCGTTTCCAGACTACCGATTTTGTTGGTTCTTGGTTTTTTCTTCTTTCAATAAAATAATTTAAAAGAAACAATAGCCTAAGGTATTTTCATTCTAATAAAATAAAACAAAAAAAAATAATAATAAAAGTTAAATTATGTACTTAAATAGAAGGCAAAAAAAAGATACAACAACGAAAATGAAACCATTTTTCTTTTCTTCTCAAATATTTTTGTCAATTCTTAAAGTCATTTATCAGATTCTATACTCATAAAAATTGTTAAATTACAAGTCGTTATATACGAATTCTATCCAAGAAGAAGAAGAAGACTAAAAAAACTAAGAAACCTTAAGCTTTGAATGCTCGTTAATGAGGCATAATTACAAAATATCATGAAATCTTACACATATAAACTTCATAGTGACAAATGAATGAGAATTTTACCCCTTCGGTAAAATTTATTAAATCCTTTTTGCTAAAGATTCACTTTCTCTATACGTTGTAAACTAATTTTTCAGATTTCACATTATCTGTTTTGTCATATGTTTTCTCATTTGTTTGTTTCATTTTTTTTTATCATCCAAAACAGTTCGTAAACAGGCAAGACGCATTTACTTCTCACATAATTTTGAAGATAAAATCAGAAGAGGGATAATTTGAGATGTCCTCAGATGTCTTGTCTTCATTATTTCAGTTTGGACAAAAGATATGAGAAAACATACGAAAGACATATACAGCACTATCTCAGCTATGCTTTCCTAAATAATTAGACGAAAACATTGCTAAATTGGATACATTTACTAAGTGATAAGAAAATCTTGGACATACAATTCGCAACCTCATCATAAAAGTGTAAACTTTGCTATTAAACGTAATCACACGACTCAATTGGACTTATTTCAAGACTTATTTTCAGTCGGACTGAAAAAAAGGCTTGTGCAGACTCTAAAATTTGGACTTTTTGTCAGTCAGTCTGAAAATATGTCTTGAAATAAGTCTAATGGAGTCGTGGGGTAAGAAAATATTGAATGGAAAGGAAGAAAATTTCATATTGACCAACGTATAATACTTTAATTCCATGGAATAGTTTGATAAATAAAAGTTTAGCAGAAATAATACACCAAGAAAAAAACAAACAGCAATGTCCTGGAAAAACGGTATCGAACAAATGGATATACAAGTTATTTACTAGTTTTTCGAAGGGATTTCATTTCAATTTTCCAATATATCAACATTTCCCATAACTAAAAATCTGTATAAAAGTTTTGACAAATATTTACTACATTTAAAATATTACTCTATTCTTCAAAAGATCCTGAAATTTAATAAAAATTCTGTAATAAAAGAAAATGATCCTTTAAAAATGATATAATATTTTGCCCTTTAGCTTATACACCTTTATCCCTGAATAATGTTATGATATTGGAAATATAAACCTCCAAAAAAATGTACGATTTTCAGGATATAGAATTTGGGATCATAGTAACAGATCTAATTTCATAGCGATTTAAAGAAATTTCTTTAATATCATTTGATAGGTATAGAGAATGGCATCCACCTTTTATTTTTAATTACGAATAAAAAATATATATATATATCCTTTTCAAATTGTAACTGAAACCTACTCGTATAAAATTCATTTCAATTTATAAATAAGAATCCATTTGATATTGTCGCGCCGTTTTATATAACGACTAATAATCAAACTGATTAAAGAAAAGAAATTGTTTTATATATGAACTTTTTTTCTTCCTTCTTCCAAAGTTATATTTTATAACTAAACTCATAAGTAAAAAAAAAAATTTTTTTTTAGTTGTAATCATAAATCAAGGAGTGCAATTTCTTGACTTCAATAATAATAATAATAAAGAAGAAGAAAAAAAAACCTAGTACTTATAAGTTTGTAAGAATCAAGCGAAAAAAAAAACTACACATATGCCAAGTTAACAAATCCGTTCTTTTCAACTACATTACAAATATGAGGATTTATAAAACGAGTAGGTACCTACATCACTTTAGATTTCAATTCACTTCAATATATATCCTCATATATTATAAAATTTAACAAAAATTGCATATAGGGTAAAACTCCCGGTGCTCGAAACACCACTCCAACAGCAGTCACATTTTCATTGCAATGCTGATATATAAATTCACATAATAACAGTTGTAATTATTTCGATTACTGGATGAGAGAGTGATAAATGACGTACAATTTAGTTGATGTTATTAAGTATTACAGTTTAATTGATGATGATAGCCTAGCAATAAGGAGATCCCTGGTTCAAACTCAGACAACGTCGCTAAAAGTTTACTCAGATTTTGCTGGGAAAAAATGAGCAATACTAGCAATCGATTCTCATTGCTTATAACGATGAAATCGTTACCAATTTGTTAGCCCTCGTCTAACAAATTTAATATTTTCCTAGCAAATGCCTCATGGTCCGCAGCCAAAAAAATTACAGGTAGCTAAAACTTGAATGAATATACATTCTACACGATCATTTATACACTCGTAGTTAACTAGTGCTTGATGTATGTTTGTGTTTATTATAAGTGTAGAACGTTCGGTTATATGATATAAGATAAAATCCCTTCTCATACATATAGCCAATATCGCAGGTGTGTTCTGCCTCTAAAAGAAGAGGTGGCATCTAATTCGAATGATAACGAGGGTCTCATTTGAGCATTCGAAGACGACATTCGAATCTAATTGTTTGTACAGGCGCCAGGGCTAGTTAGTCCAAGTTATTAAAATTCTAATAGTGTTTAAGGTAGAACTGCGATACCCATATAAAGTGTACCGGACGTAGTTCAACATACGTAAGGATTTAGAAGAATCCAAGTGACAAATTGGACTCTAACTCTACAGAAGTCAATTTGAGCCTTGGATTCTTGGATAACGAAATTTAGTTCAGAGCATTTTCTTTTTCATAATTAAATTTATATAAACGTAACTATTTGTAATTTTTCGAAGTTATTAAAATTCCGAACTTATATAAAACCGCAATTTCCTTGATTAAACTGCAATTTAAAGAAAACAAAGGCAGTGTCGTAAAGTTGGCTTTAAACTAAAATCACTTTTTTTTTATTGTAGCCGATCATTTCAATCTTGGTAATAATTTAATTTTACGCTTTTTCATAAAAAATTACGGAATATATTAAGTAACATTTGGAAAGGTCTGGAGGAGATGCTCTAGAATGGGAATTTAACCAAACTACTCTCGACTGAAGAAAAGGGGGTACTATAGAGTTCAAAGGTTGTAGTATAAGAACAGCATATTAATTTAATCTTAATGTTTGGAAAACTATGTACTGATTTGTAAATAAGAAGGGAATCCGACGAAGAAAGGATCAGAGTATCCGTTACTGGATACCGTACCCTATACGTATATATATATATAATATGTTCGTTTAATTTATCATCAAATAAAATATTTTATAACAATGTTCTTTTCTTTATAAACGGAACATACATGACCAATCGACATACTAAAGAAAGCAAATAATAATAATAATAATAATAAAAATAATAATAAGACGAGGAAAAAAAACTTTGTTTTTAAACAAGACAGGAACAACAATTTCACCTTTAGGTACTCCAGAAATATTCTCTTCTGCACATATATGTTTGCGGTCATAAAGTTTTTAACACAAAATAATATTCTATACTCCTCGCCCGAACTGAAGTCAACTTTGAACAATATAATTGTTTGTGAAGAAATAAATAATTCTTCATCTTCGTTTCTTTTCATATATTGGATTGGTAGTAGCTTTTGTAGGTTGTAATTTCTTTCTGATTCTTTTTTTTAGTTTCGATTTAACTCGGTTGATGGCTCTTTTGAAGAATCCAAAGAAGCAAAAGTAACAAAAAACGATAAAAAAAAATCCGATCAAAATGAAAAATAATTCGAATAATATAAAATCAGCTTTCTGTGCGCGGAATAGCATACATCATATCATACCAGCATACCACACATATCCTCAAACTCCTGTTCCGTATATGAGTTATGCAGTATGAAAATTATATGCTCATATGATAGAATATCTGCGAAAATACCGAGTGCTTCATATAAATATTGAAAGTTTTGAATAAAGCGCTTACAGCTGCCCTAGGCAAATATGTTCTCTTTTAGAGTTTGCTATCAATCGTACGCTTCTGTAAAAGAAATAAAACTATCAACTTTCTCTGGCATCATATCTGAAATTGAATAGATGGAGCTTCAGACCAAGAGAAAGTATGCAAATATTTTAGTTTTTGATTAGTTTTAAATGACTACTATATATATAAGAGCTAACCCAACTAACATTTTCAGTATTCGTTACGTGACAGTAACTTACTTGTATTAACATATTACCAACAATGGCAGAAAAATGAGCAAAAATGCTAGATGGGAATCTCCTTTTGTTGTAAAGCAACGTGTACACACTTCGATTTACAATAAAGAGTGAATACCCCTATAATATTTAATACCCAACAATATTTGAAAACCATCATCCTACATCTCAACCCACCTAGGGTTCTGGTCCTTATCACGTAAAAAACAAATATTTTCACATTTGTTTTGTTGTTAATTATTTAAAATTTGGCATCTGTTTCACAGTAAATCATAATATGCAATATTTTCCATAATCAGCCTGTTTCAGTTGGCACCTGCACCAGTTCAGAACAAGATTTTAACATTGGAAAAAAAGAACTCCTGAGCAAGTGGCAAATAAAACTATGTCAGATAAGTCAGAATAATGTTTTACAAGTCAAAAATTGTCCTTTACCTCTGTACACTTTTGTTCGAAATATATGAATGTGATACCCGGTAAAAGTATAAAGAGTTAAAATAAAGAAAAATTGCATTAACAATCCACAAGAGTAATAGTTGTTGCTATTGTTGTTTCTTTCAGAAATTCACTTTTATATCCCATAAAATTTAATATCGCGTCATTTCAGATACATATATATATATAAGAGCCAATAATTCTTGAAAGAATTCCATCAGAAGGCAACATAAAATAAGTTCGGTGCTAACCAGGCGCTGAAGTTAGTACATATATATTGGATGAGCCAAAAAGTCATTGGGTTGTTGATGCCTTTTAAAAGTGTAATATTGAGTTTAAAAGAAACCTATGAACCGGTTTTTCGCCCAAAAAACTCAAAAATTCTACAATGACTTAATAATGGCTACGTTTACACCGAAACTTAAAAAGAGACTTGTGCTTAGGTCGACCTAAATATGACGGTGTATACATGTCCAAAGTAGCTTAGGTTAGGTCACCTAAATTGCAGACCTACCTTAAATTAAAATCGACCTAAGAACTTTTTGACAGCTGATTAGATCGCACTGCAGTAGTTATTATTGTTTAGGCGTTGTTTAAGACTTAGGTCTAGTACGGTGTAAAAACGTATGACCAAACCTAACTTTTAGTTAGGTGACCTAAAAATTTGTTAGTGTAAACGTAGCGAATGGCTCTGGCAACATAATTGTAACAGATCATCAACCGAAATGAACAATATTTAATATTTAATAATGTTTCTGTTTCCCATGAAAAATTCGACATTTATTTACCTAGAAAAATACGCCACGACTTTTTGGCCTCTTCAATAATACAAAAAAGGGAAAGAATTCCACAATGGCTAAGCTTAGAACTTGAAGAAAAAAAAAATAGATTGCATTTTAGAATTGTATTATGGTGACGGTGGTAAATTTTGTCTGATTGTCTGTCCATCCGCGTTTTCTTTCCTTTTATACAGTTGGCACCAAAATTATTCACATTGCCACATTCTTATTCTTATTCTTATTTATTGTTTTATTTTTTTTTTTTTCACATTCCCAATCTAAAATCCAATGTCCCAGTTCTTATATTTTTATATCATATCTCCCAGACGTACCGGACTCATTGGTATAATTGTATAAATAAGAAGACAAGTTGCCCTCACTTTAACGTGATGTTTTTGACATGTCCATAATATAAAATATCTGAATAATTATTTGACAAGTTTTTCAGTCATCCACATATGAGCTCCATCATGCAATGATGATGATGATGATGATGATGACGAGAGGTAGTTGAGAGAAATATCATATAAGAAGCATGCGAAGCATTAAGAAATATTGAACGATCAAATATATAAAATAATATATGTTTGGGCCCACAATGTAGTTCAGATTTTAGTATGTAACAAGCTCGTTTGTTCATTGCACTTCTGGTTTCTTTTTAAAAAAACATAAAAGAAACATATTTTTCTTCTTTGATTTATATATATATATAAATTTTAGTGGATGGCGTTTTTGGTTTTATGTCTTTTTGCACTCATATTATTTTTATTCTCTTTAAAATTCTATAAGGTTTATAAAATGTTTGGAGGCATTATTTTAGGATTCTTTCTTGCCTACCTCATAATCGCCTCATTAATGCTCGCGGGAAGTTAAAGAACTTTTTTGAGCCCAATTACAACTGAAATATGTTGAAATATTTGATGGATTTTTTTTTGTCTCGATTTAATACAAATTGTTAAGAGTTTCATATGAGCTTCATATGGTTTTCGGCGTTATTTTCATTATGATAATACTTTGTACAACAGAAGCTATTAACAGATGGTTATGAATTTATCAAAATTGACAGAATAACTGAATTATGAAAATAATAATAATAATAATCAGGTTTTATAATTTAAAAAAAAGTGTAATTGTTTTCCCGGAACTTGTTGTTGAAATACGTACTTATTTTGATGAAATGGAATAATTAAAAAAAAATCAGAAACAGGAATAAATTTACCAGAATATTCCCAAAAATGTGTTATAATGAGCTCACTGAAACATCCTGAAGTTAAAAAAATTGGGTTACTCGTTTAACCCATATAACTAAAGAAGAAATTTATAATTGTAAAGAGCAAGAGAGTCGGGATTTGAATCGGAGTTCCATCAATTACTAGAAGGAATTGCATCTTGTTCGAAACAGAAACAACACACAAATACAAGCAAAGCCTGGATTTAGACTCGAAAGTTCTCAATTACCAGAAATATGAATCCTAAACAATATGGACAGTTTTTATTATGAAATATGTCTTCATACAGTTGTCAGTCATAGTTGTGATAACTGAATGTTAGTTTTAACAACAGAATTTTAAGTATGACAACAGAAAATTCAATTGTTGCAACTATTATTCAATTGCCGAAACTAGCCCATAACTTCACAATTGTTGTGTGATTGAATATCTATCTTTCTCTACCAAAAATATGATATTCATGCCAGAAATACAATTAACATACTAGTTGCATTAAGAGCTAATTATTTGCTTAAAACGCCTAAGGTGACAGTAATCATATCATATCAGAATTTTGGTTTCAAATCCAAAAATCGACAAATACCCACAAAATTGTTTTAATGTAAGGAAGCATAAATTAATATAAAAGAAAACCTTTTACTTAATATTGAGTTAATATTGTTCATTTAAATTATGTACATAATTACGACTGAACATATTAATTAAGGAGTATCGACCAAAAGATAAAAATCAATAATGCAAAATTGTATTAATAAAGAATGAAGGAAAAATTTGTAATAAATAATAAACATAAATCGAAAATTAAGGTAAATTTAATTTATTGACGTTTTACTAATTACCGCAAACCTTTTAAAAAACCCAATAACTTCGCAGTAAATATTCCGTTTTCAATTTAAAATAAATTAGGAAAAAGAAAACAAATAGCTTTCATAAATTAAAAACATATTTAAGGAAGTCCTGGTAATATTGTCAAATTACTTTTTAGGAACGAAAAAATATATTGGCTCTCAAAATATTTCCGAATGGAATTTATTTTCTAGTTGAGTTCGTATTTTAAACCAGAGGACCGTCACAGATTTGTTATCTCTCGCCAAGACTCTTGGTAAGTTTTGTAATAATTATAATACATATTACCAAATGTATGAATATAGCCATTTTAGTCAATCGTTTCAGTTCTTCAGCAGGTCGATTCTAGTGATCGGTATCTAATAATCTTCATGTACATCGCTAACATTGGCGACTATGTCATGGACGTCAAATATGCTGCTTGGGTAATTTTTCAGGGATTAAATGAACAAATTCGTATATCGATTGTATGAACCACAATCGTTAATTCATAATAGCTGAAATTAATCGATGAAGATTTAGTGGATAGCGACCAAACGCGATAAAATTTAGAAATAGTGTTTTTCATTTAACAATCTCCCTTAATATCATTTATAAGATTAGTACATACTACTATGAAAAATAGGTAATGTGACTGTATTTTTAAAAATACGCGTGCAATGAATATCAATCAGTCAGTAGAAGTCATCCAAGATAATTCGCCGCAACAAATTTTTCACAATTACAAAAGACGCTGAAATTTATAAACTAACAAAGCAAACATCATGAAATTTCTACTAGCTGTTCACAGTAGCTGTCCACAGTAGTATTTCAAAATAATTTACTTAAAAAACAAACATTGCTTCGAATTGACACTAAATAAGATACGTTACCTGTTAATGGTAACGTATCAAAAGCCGGATAACACGTTATTATTATGAAATAGTATTGTTAAAAAATTATTAAGAATTTAAATGTTCTAAAATAGGTTATAAAATAATTACTTTTAACTTTTAAAATTAACATGAATCGCTTATACAAAGGGCCAAGTGTGAATTTTCTCTTTAAAATCCAATAAAAATACAATTTTAAATGTGTGTCAATATTTTCAGCTTATAATCATAAATTTTATAATTTTATGACTAAGTTGTTAACATTTAATTTGACTAAAATCCTTGTCATGACTTTTCGTATTTTTTTTCCTTTCTTGTATAAGAATTCTCTCCTTTTTTTTTCTATACCTTTAAAGGAAAAGGTATTCCATTCTCAGGAAAAAGGATTCGATTTATATCTTCAAAGTGTACCTATATACCTTAATCTCTTTGACTTTTTTCGGTTAAATCCTTAAAAGTTTCTAAAACATTTCACACATTTTAGGAAAGACTAAAAAAAAAAAAAAAGGTTTAATTATTTACCTTCAGTTTTTGACTTTGTTTTTTAATCTTTTTGGAATATCAAACAAAACAGCACAAAAATAAAATCTTGGAAATTAGATAAAAATATTTTTTATAATTTTTATAATTAAAAATAAATACAAAAAATTTACATTTCGGGATTCAAATGTTTGTTTAAAAATAGCGATACTTTATGAACACAAAGCTAAAATTTGATTCGATCCTTTACAATATAATAGTAATAGTAATTTCTTGAATACAATGATTGTTGTATAGGTGGACACTTTCTTATAAATCTTTCATGATTCAAGATATGATAGGTGTCCTTAAACTAAATACACACTAAGCGTATATAATCATTCAGTTTAGGTCGATTCTAATGCCTTTCAGTTTACTTTTTACATGGATTGTGAACCACGGAACATTTGCAAGGAACAATAATAAAAATTACTCTATGAGGGTTAATAACTTTTTAGTTATTTTATCGTAATTAGAAAAATAAGATAAAATGTATATTTGTTAGGCTTACGATCCCAACCGCGCTTCAAACAAAAAACAAATATATAAAATTACATCAAGAAATTATAAAATGCCAATTTGCAGGCGTTCAGATCTTCGAAAAACATCGCATGTTCGTACTCCTTAATATAATATTTTCAATACAAGCTGAATAAACTTTTAGGGATTATGTTCAGGATCAAACAAGGAACTTATGCTTGCTTGTCCTTGCCTCAAATCATTTCCAATAATATTTCTTTTACTAATATCTCCCAAAACACACACCATAATAATAAAGTAAATATTAATAATTTAAAATTAATGATGCAAAACAGTACTCTTCTATGTTCCATAAAAAGATTTTACTTTTCTAAAGTTTTTTTAATGGAATTAAATAAATATTTTCCGTTTTCAAATGGCGTCTATACTAATTTCTTTAACTGTCATAACATTTCTTTTAACAAAAATCCAAAAAAAGAAAATAAATTTAGATGCCGAATTATTATCATAACTCAAAATAGACTATTTTAAGCAGGCAATATTTTGTCGAACATAAAAGATTTATATATATCTACAGGGGACGACTTTTGGATTATTCCGACTTAATTGGAAATCATTTATTTTATTCATAAAGAAAGTTGAAAAACCATTTCAAGTGCGAATAATCCTTCAGATCTAATTGTTAATTCGTAGAAAATCTAAATTCTATAAAAACTTATATGGATTTTTTAATTAGAAACAATACAAAAAACCTCCAAATTTTTATATAATAAAAATACATAAATGGATCTGTAAAAAAATCGATATGATAATAAAATTCTTTAATTAAAACTTCAATAAATCATTCAGAATTGCCAAAAAAACGAAAAATTATGTATATTTTAATAGATTAACAAATAAATCTAATTTTCCTTACATCCTGCAACAAATTTTCTTGTCTATTTTTAACAAAATCCATGTAATTTTTTTTAATCCAATAAAAAATAAAATATGGAAAACAAAAATTCGTAGTTTTCAAATCAAAAGATAGAAAAAAGTCAAGAAGATACGAAGAAAAAAAAAACAGACACACAAGAACTCATCCACCTACATAATTATTTTGGAACATAAATAACTTTTGGGATGACTGAGCTTCAGAGAAAAAATGATAGAAAAAAAAAACGTCTTCTTCCTTTACAATACTACAGCACAGAGAGATTAAAAATCGCATTATAAATTAATCTTGGGCATGATGATCACCAATTGTTTGAGTTATCATCTAAAGAAAACAACTCTACATGAAAATATAATAATAGAAAATTCAGGTAAAATTCTACTCTCTCCTGGAATACCTTAAAGGTGAAATAAAGAAACCCATAATTTCTTATGTATGTTGAAAAAAGAAAAAAATCCATGAGAAAAAAACTCTTCGATGATCTGTTTTTTTTTTCTTCTTCTTCTTCGATATTTTATGATCTTCGTTTGCAGCAACTAGATCTTACAAAAAAAAAAAAAAAACAACAGACAGAACCTATAAAATGTTTTATATGATTTTGTTAATGTATTAACATTCCAAAAGGTAAGAGAGATCATACATACTCTAATCTACCTGTGTAGGAACTACTGTCGCAACAAAACGCAGCATAAAAATATTCAAGAAACTTTTGCGAGCGCGCAGCTGATTTCTTGGACAAAATCTTACTATAATTGTGTATTTGTTACTTTTACTTATTTGCTTCAACAGCTTGTTCTTCGCTCTTCTATAGAACCACCATAAAAACTACCTTTAACACAAATACATCAAAATTGTTCACATCTACCAACCAAACAGTCGTCATCATCCAGCAAACAAGAACTACTGACCAGGTGTCTATTTCACTCTTACCAATTTGATTTCAAGTGTTTTTTTTTTTTTTGTTGGAAGAAAAAAAGATGAAAGACATATGTAAACTGATGTGAAATTAACTTGATTGCTGAATATTCCGAATGGACATTGGAATATGATGGCAATGAACGTATAGTAACATATACATACATATATAACCCAAAGAAAACTATCCAGGTAAAAATTGTATACTAACAACCGGCGCAACAAAACTACCAACTCTGAAGTAACTTTACTCAGATATTATATGTTTGCGCATGTGATCTATTTCGTTTTACCTGGCTTAAGCCATCAACAAACATCATGAAAGAACTTAGGTTGAGTGCCTCTAAAAATTGACTATGCAAACTCATCAAAACCCATTACCTTAAACATTTCTTGTTCTTCGGACAAAACTTTTGTGGCTACTACTATACCTGTATCTCTATCTCTACCACCAATACTTGGGTAAACAAACATATTGCAGACTTCGATGATGATGATGGTATAATGACCATGATGTTGTTGATGATGATGATAATGACGACGTCGCCGACGACGACAACTACAAACAAACAAATATGCTGCTAACATTATTGGGAATATTGCGGCGTGCTGCATATATAGGACTGGGGTTAAGACGGGGTACCATAAACACCATGTACTTGTACAACTTTTAGTCAATTTCAGTTTATGAGTAGAGTTTGAGAAGATCGTACATGCGCATTTGCACGATCAATTTTTCGAGGAATTTTTTTTCGTTCTATACCTGTGAATATTTTTTGGATTTTATTCGTTACCGTGATTTCTCGTATACTCGTGGTGTGTTGTTCTTCTACTGAAACTTCTGTCTTCTAAGGGAAGAAGAGATCGTGGTGATCGAAAAAAGATATTCATTTGTTTGGATTTATCGAATTAAGTTTCTATAAAAGATTCGTTTCACCCTTCAAGATGACTATTTCGATGAGTTTAATCGTCGCGATGATATACCGCTCGTGATTTTTCTTAATGAATTGAAACCAAAAAAGAAATTATTTGTAAAATAGGAAAAAAAATTAGGAAAAAGAAAAGAAAATTTTCTAATTTTTTTTTTCTTGGATTATAAATCTTTATGATGGAAATCAACAAGTCTTCAATAATATTGGAATACTGAATTCGGATTTGTTCTTTTAAATAAAAAATAAAAAATAAAAGAAAAAATGTGAAGTGTTAAAAAAAAAAGAAAAAGAAAATATTTCTAAGAAAATTATGAAAGAAAAGTGAAAAAAGTGAATAAAGTGAAAACAATAAAATAATAAAAAAAAACTAATAAAAAAAAAATATATATATAGAAAAAATGCGTCGAGGATCATCAGCAATTTTGACAGTGCTACTAAGCACAATATTTCCAATATTAGGTGCATCGTTAAGTAAAACGGTGTTATATCAAGCACCAGATGAATGCCGATGGTCGGGTTATAGCGAATCGGAAATAACATTAATATGCCATCTAAGAACGATCAATAGCGAATTAGAGAATACAAATTTTAGTGTGATACAACCACAGAATACGATACGTTTACGTTTAGAATGTAATGATGCATTATTTTTTCAAAGCAGCTTAAGTCCCGGCAGTTTTAAAGCACTGACCGAATTACGTTCCTTAATTATTGAATATTGTAAATTAGGTAATTTAACAGAAGGATCATTTAATGGTTTATATGATTTAAATAATTTAACAATACGTACACATAATTCGGATTGGTCATCGATGAGTTTAGATATATCACCGAATGTATTTAGTGATTTTCGTCAATTGGAACGTTTAGATTTAAGTCAAAATAATATTTGGTCAATACCAGATGGTATTTTGTGTCCATTGAAACAATTAAGTCATTTTAATATATCACAAAATCGTATACAAGATATTGGAAATTTTCATTTTAGCGCATCATTAAGTACACGTAAATCAAGGATTTGTGGTACAGCAATACAAGAATTAGATTTATCAAATAATAAAATAACAAATTTACCATCAGCGATATTTTCAGCGTTGGGACGTTTAAAAAATTTATATTTAAATAAAAATGAAATGAATTTTATTGCGGATCGTGCATTTGAAGGATTAGTATCATTAACGATAATTAATTTATCAGAAAATAAATTAAATAATTTACCACCAGAATTATTTGCTGAAGCAAAATATGTTAAAGAAATCTATTTAAAAAATAATAGTATTAATGTATTGGCACCAGGTTTATTTTCAGAATTATCTGAATTATTAGTATTGGATTTATCGGAAAATGAATTAACAGCACAATGGATTAATCCGGCAACATTTGTCGGTTTAAAACGTTTAATATTATTAGATTTATCATCGAATAAAATTAATAAATTAGAATCGACAGTATTTCGTAATTTAAATACATTACAAATATTGAAATTACAAGAAAACTATATTGATACATTACCAGAGAATATATTTGCTGAATTAAAAAATCTACATACATTACAATTATCAAATAATCGTTTAACAACAATTGAATCATATACATTACGTGGTTTATATAATATTTTAGTATTATCATTGGATTATAATCGAATATCACGTATTGATCCGTTAGCATTGAAGAATTGCTCAAGTTTACAAGATCTACATTTGAATGGTAACAAATTAATGGATATACCTGATGTCCTACATTATGTACCATTATTGAAAACTTTAGATTTAGGTGAAAATCAAATAACAACAATTGAGAATTCAAGTTTTAGTTCAATGGAGAATCTATTTGGTTTACGTTTAACTGAAAATAGTATTGGACTAATAAAACGTGGTGTATTCGATCGTATGGAATCATTACAAATTTTAAATTTATCAAGAAATAAAATTAAAACAATTGAAACTGGTACATTTACACGTAATATACAATTACAAGCGATCCGTTTAGATGGTAACTATTTAAAAAGTATTGATGGTTTATTTACAGAATTACCAAATTTAGTATGGTTAAATATGTCAGATAATCATTTAGATAAATTTGATTATTCACATATACCACATGGTTTACAATGGTTAGATATACATGCTAATAAATTAACACAAATTGGTAATTATTATGAAATTGAATCAGAATTATTATTGAGTACTTTCGATGCTAGTTCAAATCAATTAACTGAGATAACAGCAAATTCAATACCAAATAGTATTGAATTATTATATTTAAATGATAATATTATAACAAAAATACAATCGTATACGTTTTTTAAGAAACCAAATTTAACAAGGGTAGATTTATTTGGTAATAAGATAACAACATTAGATCCGAATGCATTACGTTTATCACCTGTACCAGATGATAAACAATTACCAGAATTTTATATTGGTGGTAATCCATTTCAATGTGATTGTAATTTAGATTGGCTGCAAAAGACAAATGTTGAGATGCGTACACAACCGAAACTAATGGATTTAGCAAGTATTTATTGTAAATTATTATATAATCGTGGTAAAACTTATATACCATTGATTGAGGCGAAATCTAATGAATTTCTATGTAAATATGAGACACATTGTTTCGCGCTGTGTCATTGTTGTGATTTTTATGCTTGCGATTGTAAAATGGAATGTCCAAATGGTTGTACATGTTATCATGATCAATCATGGCAATCGAATGTTGTAGATTGTTCACATGGTGGTTATCAAAATCAATTACCAGAACATATACCAATGGATTCGACACAATTATATTTAGATGGTAATAAGTTACAAGAGATACCAAGTCATGCATTTATTGGTAGGAAAAAGTTGAAAATTCTATTTCTAAATCATTCACATATTGATATTATACATAATCGGACATTTTTTGGGTTACGTGATTTAGAAATATTACAATTAAATCATAATAATATAAAAGCATTGAATGGTAATGAATTTAATGGATTGGAAAATCTTAAAGAATTATATTTACAATATAATAAAATTAGTATTATCGAGAATTATACGTTTACACATTTACATCATTTAAAAGTATTACGTTTAGATCATAATTTATTAATTGAATTATCAATATGGAATTTACCACCATATTTGACGGATTTACGTTTATCAATGAATCGATGGTCATGCGATTGTCAATTTATTATTAAATTTCGTGAATATATGAATCGTTATGATTTTATACAAGATAAATTAAAAATCAAATGTTTAATACCAAGTAATAATAGTACAAATGATTTGATCGAAAATAATGATTTAATAAATGGAAAAATTCGTACAACATCAATAATACCAACATCAACTACATCTTCATCAAATTCTCCAGCAACATCATCATCATCCTCTTCACCATCAATAATTAGTGATAGTGGTTTTTATATCTACATAAATAATATGACATCGATGACACCATGTGGAGGAAATAGTAATAATGAACAATTGGATAATATCACAAATGGTAATTTAACATCGACCAAAACAATATTATCAACACAACCGATACAAGATTATATACCATTTTTAGTATCGATATTAAGTGGTATTTTAATAATTATTATTTTTACATTATTAATATTTATATTTCGTCAAGAAATGCGTGTTTGGTTTCATTCACGTTTCGGTATACGTTTATTTTATAATACAAAAGATATTGATAAAAATGAACGTGACAAATTATTTGATGCATTCATATCGTATAGTTCAAAAGATGAAGCATTCATTGCTGAAGATTTAGCACCAATGTTGGAAAATGGTGATCCGCAATATAAATTATGTTTACATTATCGTGATTTTCCAGTTGGTGCATATATTGCTGATACAATTGTACAAGCGATCGAATCATCACGTCGTACTATTATGGTATTATCAGAGAATTTTATAAAATCTGAATGGTGTCGGTTTGAATTTAAATCAGCACATCATCAAGTCTTGCGTGATCGTCGTAGACGTTTAATTGTTATATTATTAGGTGAAGTACCACATAAAGATTTAGATCCAGATATACGTTTATATTTAAAAACAAATACATATTTACAATGGGGTGATAAATTATTTTGGGAGAAATTACGTTTTGCATTACCCGATGTACCAAATAATCAAAGACGTAATTGTAATTTTGTAACACATCAACAACAATTACAACATCAACAACAATTACAACATCAACAGCAACAGCAGCAACATCAATTACAACCAACAGCACCTTTAACACATCATACAAATTTTCGTAATAATCATAATCATAATTTACATAATATCAATTCGAATAGTAATAGTAATAGTAATCGACAAAATAATACGAATCGTAATAATAATAATAATATTAATAATAGTAATTCGAATCAGATCGTTTTAACACAACAAACGAATCATGGTCGAAATTCTTCATCGCCACGAACAGTTGCAATTCATATTTAGTTTGGCATTTAACAAAAATTTAACAAAACTCGCGAGTTTGTTTTTGGGTGAAAAGAACACGTTCATTATTTATGCTATGCGCGCGCAATTTAAAAAAAATGAAAATTAAATCCATTCACGTAAATTGAAAAGAAGTGTTTTTTCCATACATGGATTAATTTTTTGTTTAAGAAACCATAAAACGTGGTTAAAAAAAAAAAGAAAATAAATCGGTTTATATTCCTTGTTTTCGGGTAAAATAATGTTCATTATTCCAAGATTTCTATATGCAAATTAGATATAAACGTAAAGAACCCAGAAAATCAGTGAATTGAATACAAAATCTGAGTGACTTTTTTTTCTTTCTTTTTAAAAGAGATATTGTGCGCGGCCAAAAACGGGATTAAGAAATTAGTTGATGGTAGAAGAACTTAATCTAGTTACGATTATGTGTGTTGTGTACTTCAAAGTCGAAAGGCGAAACAATAAGAATTTTGAATGAAGTGAATTCGTTTCTTGAATATCAATATTTTTTGGAAACTTATAGCGTTCTTTGGATTCAAAATTCGAAATGACTATACTGTAGAAAATTGGCTGTAATATTTTATTGTACTCGAAAGGATCGTCAAAGGATCAATCAATCCTCAATAACAACAACAACCAAAAGAAAATATATGAATTTTTTGGTTTTGTAAGTCATATTTAAAGAAAAAGAAAATACTATAATTATTTTGTAAATAATTTAATATTTAATAATTTTTTCAATTAAAAAAAAAATGCAATTACGATAAATATTTCATATCATTCCAAAACATTAATTTTTCCATGCCATTTTTTGTTTTTTTTTTTGGAAAATTAAATACTTTAAATAATTAAACAGGAAAATATTTGTTAATATTTATAAAATAGTTTAAAAACAAACTAAAGACAATAATAGAAGAAGAAAAAGGAACTATTTAAGTATTTGTATGTAAACTCTAATCAAAAATGTGATATTTATTTTTAAATAATTAATAATAATTAAAAATAAAGAGAGAGAAAAGAAAAAATTAAATTTTAGGATACTATTAATTAATTAATACTATTCAAAAAATGGAAAAAAACAAAAAAAACACAAAAAAAACTATTAAATAATAATTATTAATAATAAATAATATTTAAAATTGTAAATATTAGTAGTATTAGTAAATAAAATAATTACGAAATGATATTAAAAAATTTAATGTACTTAAAAATAATAAAAACAAAAAAAAGAAAAGAAAATGTATTAGAATTTCTCTTTGATTCACTTACAAAATTTTTCTTGATATAAAAAACTGAATAAAGTTATTTACTTAAAGTATCTGAATCTGTTTTCCTAACGATGGAATATTATCCATGATAAAATCTCAAAAAAGAAAAATATATAATTTCAATTTTAAATGAGAAAATAAGAAATACAATTATGTACATTTTGTAAAATGAACAATATTTTACAAGATAAGTAAAATAACACAAGGTTTTCTTGTTCTTTGAGATCAGAAACAAATTTAATTAAAGAAATACTCATTTTTTTGGACTTAATTAAAAAAAATACTCAAAAAAAAACTAATTTATATACAAAAAGAAAATTTTCAAAATAAACTATTAAAAATAATTTTATGCAGTTAAGAACTTTTCGGTTGATCGAATTAAGTCGGAAAAAACTATCATTTTGTAGAAGTTTTACTCTTAAAATATGTTCTATAAGAACACATTCAAATGTTGTGTAAAATATAACAGACATTTTTTTCATAAACTTATTTATTCAGAGATACAAGTGTACGGTTCAGGACATAACATACCTCCTATGTGCGAATGTCCATCTTTCTTTCAAACTCGCAACGACTTTCTGGGTAGCTATCTCGTTTCTTCGACAACTAAGGGTTGTTTCAGTCCGTCGAAATGGGTAGCTTAATTGCAAGAAAATTAAATCCTTCAAAGAGAACTACGCAATACTAAATTCTTTCCAAGTAATTCTGAGCGCAGTCATAACAAGTTCTGACTGTCATAACATGACAAAGACTATTTGGTATTCTGGCCCAGTCATAACTAATAACTGCCATAAAAAAATATCATAAGTTCTGACCGAAAATGTTTTACATCATAACGAGATTGTATATGTGTTCTCTGAGTGATTTAACTGATAAATATGGAATAATTTCCACCATTTTTTAAACATATAAATAATTTTACACTTATAGAAAAATTTCACACTTATACAAACATTTTCGAGAGTATTTCTCAAATAATCATGACAAGAATTATAACAGTTTAATCTGTTATAAATTCATATTTTGGACATAATTATGACCCATTCGCTAGAATACGAATATTCGTAGCAGTCATAATTTCAGTCATAATATTATTGTCATAAATATTTATGACCGCAAAACTGTCACAATGCCAGAATAAGCGGGTTAGTCTCGTAAGGGTCATAAATGGACTCGGTGCATAGTGTCGTACACAAAAACCTAACATAATCTATTCATTTAAATAAGAACAAAAAAGATTCGCTAATAACAGTCAAATCACTACAAAAGTTATTTGGTCTCCTTACAAATGTTCCACGGTTTACAAACAATTCATGTAAAATTCGAAGTCCAAATTGTATGAAGAATATATGGAAACCGAACTAAACTGCATGTCCAGTTTAACAACACAGCTATGGTTTCTTTATGTAGAAGCAAACAAGTAATTAGCATACTTAGTAAAGTAATTATACTAAAAAAAACCCTAATTTTTATTATAATTTTCAAAACAAGTTAAATTCACTTTTTAAGCTATGTTATTTTACATAAAATCTGTGTAATTTTACACCAATAAAATGGTTTATTTTTACTCATTCATTAAATTGTATTTCAAACAATGTAAGAAAGTAAACAATGTTAGAATCTTTCTTATACATTTACATACGCTAAATTAATGCGTATAAAGACGGAAATTAATTTAAATTAATCATTTAAAAACATGTACAAAGTTTGTGACAATCTCACTGGAACTAATCCTTAGCTAAAAATGGAAAACATAGACGAAAGTCCATATTTTTAGAGTAAATTTACGATTTTCATTAATTTTACTTATAGAGAATGATAGTGAGAAAGTGATATGCTACTGTATTAAATTATATTTAAAAAGATAATAGAACAAAAATGAATCAAATAAGTTATTCTTTTCGAAAAATTGACTGATTTTTAAGGTATACATTAGTTGTGCTCCTTTTTTTGACGAAATCTAATAATTTAGATCCTAGCCGTATTCCTTTACCAATGTAAATCGTGGTGCACTATGGTATTTGTTGTATAATTCGGGTTGCTTATAGAAATACGGAATCTTACAACTACGGAACGATACACTGGGTTTTACAACGGTTAGGGAATATCCCATATTATGTACTTGACTTTTCATAATAAAATCATACGTAAAATTGAAAAGTACATAATTTTAGTTAGTTCAAGCAATTAAGACTCATATTTAAGGACTTAAATCTACTAAATTTATTCAATAAAAAATTAAATTTTGTGGTAATTCTATGAATTAGCTCAGTTCTTGGATTTCTTAAAAAGTAGCACATCTATTTTCGTTATAAAAAAAAACTCTTGTACACAAAATAACGTATTTTTTGAAAAAAAAATTGTAAAATAAGATTTAATATGTAAATATATTTGTTAGTATTATAAAATCTGCTAATTTAAAAACAAAAAATGAAAAAAGGGAAAATTGTTTTCCTTTTTTTTCTTTTTACAAAATATATAACAAAAATTATTGAAAAAATTAAATATTTTGTGTTTTTTCTTGTCTTAAAAATTATTTGAATTCGTTTCGTTTCGTACCGGTTTCGGTCCGGTCCGCTCTTTTTACGTATCCATGCCGATAGTAGACACATAATTTCGTTTCGCTTTCATAATATAATTCAGAAAGATTTTATATTTCTTCAATAAATTGTTCAATTTTCAGTATGAGTTTATATTTTTTAGATTTTCTCTCTTCTTTGGGCTCAGAATAGTTTTAGTATCATTGCATAAAATGGTGAGTGCTTACTACTCTCTGGAACCAAATGCACAAATTTTTATGGATATCGTTTTATGAATTGCACGGTTTTGAATAGCACGGAACGATATTTTAAAAATTATATTAATTATTAGTATCGAATAACCCGAATTTCAATAATACGGTACCAATTCATCGTATTATTCGTGGGATTATGCCTGTATTTAACTTTTGTGAAGCGGAGCTGACCGAAACGAAACAGAACATTCTGTTCGGGCTTTTAGATTGGATTTTGATTTCTATTTTCGGAATATATTGAAATGCATTTTCTTGGAATTACTATATATTGAAAAATTCGAAAAAACGAACATTTTAAAAACGGATTATAATTTTAAAAAGGTGTTTATTTTTAATTCAAAAGAAAATATCATGAAAATTAAGTTATAAATCACATCAAAAACAACCAACAGAAATGCATCGTGTTTAATTAGAGAAGATCGATTTAACAAGTGTAATAATACTACATTTATGACATGATATAAAAACAAACGTATTTAAAGAAATTTTCGTGGAATTACCGTTTTTTGTTGGATTTTTATTTCGGATAAACCCCAAAAAAATGTTTTAAAAACAAGATTTTTGTTATTTTGTTTGATATAAAAATTAACAAGCAACAAAACATACAAACATTTTGTGAGATATCAATGTTAGATTTTTAATATTACTTGTTTCTTAAAAAAAAAAAAAACTAGCTATTTATGTTTGCCTAACGAATGTCTTATAAAATTTAATGAGTTTTATTTGGAAAAAAAAAAATTCCAAGTTATGTAATTATATTGCCGTAATCCATATATCGCAATGTTAAAGAAAATTTAAACATTTATCAATTAGGAAAATTGATTAACTGTTCAATAAGTATAGGCATTTTTATTGAAACTTGAAATTAGATTTATATCAGAAAAAAATCATATCTCTTAAGTCTTCCTTTTTGACATACAACATCAATCAAAAAAATATAGTTTTCGTCTTATATGTCTTATAGTATTAGAAGCACACATATGACATTCATGCCATGGTTTAAGATCAGCATCGTTGTGTCACCTAATACTAGCTTGTATTGTATTATATTGTATTGGAGGGACCTTAGCACGTAGGCCTTACTGGCCCATTATACAATACCTCCTCCTAAAAGGTTGGTAATACTAGCAATGGTATTAAATGTTTTCAAATTGAAAATATACATATTTTCACTAATTACCCAATTTCATAATTTTTAAGATTGCAAAACAAACACATTGTTTCTATTGAAAAATATTATTTCGAAGTACTATATTCCACATCCAATACGTCCATACAGCTAGACCCTTAAACACTAATTTGAAAATACGTGTCAGTCCTTATTCGCAATGCAAAAGTCGTTATCATACTAAAAATGAATAAATTCAATGGACTTAGGGATTTCAGGACCCTCCAATTGATAGAGTCACTTTGATTATTACTTACTTGTTTTCTGGGCCTGAATCGGAAAATAACGAATCAATTTTTATTCCCATCCAAAAGCAATTGCAATTGCTCTTTTTTGCCTTTTTTGGAAAGTATTTTTCAAAAAACGGAAAAAATAATTAAAAAACGTTTAATATGAGCCAAAACTTTTTCATATCATGATACTTGGGTATCGATACAAAGGTATAAATACCTTATGTCTGTCTCTAGTACCTATTAACCATAGTTTCAATATTGCACACATAGCTGCAAAATTTTGCTTTGCAAATTTGCAAATTGCAAATTGTTTTCAAGCAATTGCTTTTATGAAAACTCTGTAGTTTATGTACCGGGTCAGGCAATTGAAGTGTCAAAGTGTAAAAACGCTGAATTTTTTTTGGTTTATTGGTCAGTTTTATTAAAATTTATGGAAATGATAGTTTATTATATATATGTAGTTAATTTTACAATTATTTGAATAGTATGTAACCGCCTTTAGCCTTAACCACCAGCTTCAATCTCTTTTTAAACGATGCACACGATACTCGCACGATGTCTTGGCTTAAACGGTTCCATTCACAAGTCAAATAATTTTCTAAACCGACCCAAGATGTGTGTTTGTTTTTTGCAAGCCGCTGCTTGTAAAATTCCCCAAATGGAATAATCCAACGGATTCAGATCTGGTGAATACGGTGAATTTCGATATTTGACTTTCCAATCATATGAAGCACAACAATTGAATTTCGTTTAAGGTCAATGGTACAAAAAATAAAAACGCGTCTTTTCACCAACAAATAATGTTTACTACTGACAAACAATATGTCAAGCAACATTCATGTTAAAATTTAGTATTGCAAGTCGTGCGGTTTACAACTGCCAGCGATTTGAATTAGACGGACACTTCAATTGCTGGACCCGGTATATTGAAAACGTGTACCACAAAAAACCGCGTATATTAAAGCGAAATATTTTATTAGTACACGCATATGCAATCGACCTTTTTTTAGAAATTAACAGTAGACTCCTAAATCACTTGTAAATGATTTGACATTTCGGCATAACAGTTTTAATCATTCACCAACTTCAAAAATTTTAACTGCTGAACAATCAACTTAAATGCAAACATTTTTTTATATCAATTTAATACTATTGTTATTCGTGCCCTATTCATGAAACGACATATGTTAGAGACCCTGATTATTTATCCTATGAATACGTACCCTAAATTAAATTTATGTCAAGGGTACTTGTTAGGCAATGCATCCCAGAAGAAAAATCATTCACGTAACTATTTGATAGAAATAATATTATGTTACAATTACAGGATAAAATCGGGAATAATGAATTTTTCGGGATCCTTAGATCCTTTAATTTGGAAAGAAAAGCATTCTATTATATGAAAATTTTCGAACGTACATATTGAGGGCCCTAAAAAATACTTTATCGGATCTCCAAAATAAACAATCATCAAACAAGATTTGAAATTTTGAAAAATCTTTTAAGTTTTCTTTTATATTTTTTAAATAAACACTAACCAATTTAAAATTTCTACCTAGCCTCGGATTTATATGAAAGTATTTTCCACATGAATCACTTTTCAAGTCTAGATTTTTGTACTTTCAATATGCTCCTTAGTTAGAAGATGTGATTTTCTGAGAAATTTATACATTTTACCATATATGCAAATCAATGTCACAAAAAACTGACAGTAACTTATTACTGTTACAGTTTTCACCAAGAACATTTTGCCATATGTCAGCAAAATCTGATCATTATAACCACAAAATAAATTTAAAAATCAGAAACATATACAAAAAACAAAACTGCGATCATCGTATAATATTGGTAGAACAGAATCAAAGAATCAAGATCAAATTCCTTTCATATAGTATATCGGGAATTGGTATAAGGTATGCGATGAAGAAGAATATCTGATGAAAATGTTGTATGCGCGTAAAGTGCATTACCTGATATGTGCATTCATGAAAATCGAATTGAAAGAAAACACTTAAATATTGTATATATACGAAATTTATAAAGCTCCACCAAAAAAAGAAATTGTCCTAAAGCATTCAACAAGACTACTTCATTTGCAAAAACAAAACACTAAAAAAAAAAAACTGATCTTGAAAAACTGTTCGTCTTGTTAACTTCTTGTTCATTTTAATCGGAATTTGTATGGAAATTTAAGATTCAGGTTTAAGTTAACTTTGGCAACAGAAAGGAAAAAAAAGAAAAATATTAACCCTTTTTCCCAACATATATTCATCTCCTTACTCAATATATATGTGCTCATCATATCGTATTATCAATTTCTTTTAAAAAATACATATTGTCGAAGAAGAAAAAACCGACATGCACTTATTTATGTGTTAACAACTCGGTATCATCCAATCCAACAATATTTATGTCCATGGATTTGTTAATTCGAAGATTGACGTAACAAGATCGAATAGCTGGTTTTTTTTTGCTTTTTATTCAAGTTTATATGAAGACAAGACACAAAAAAAATATGATCGTAACAACAGCCAAGGTATAGAAATATCTATATCTAAATAAGAAAAAAAAGGGTTAATAATATAGAATGATCGCCCAACAGTTAAACATACAAAAAAGTACCATAACTACGTATATAAAAGCGCATAATATATATATGAAAAGCATTTTAAAGGAACCTACAAATACCATGATCGTTATTACGATTATCAATAAATAAAAAAAAGCACAAATCAATGGTAAAAATATAATTTGAATGTATTCATCGATTTATAGTACTAAAAAAGTTGAAAAATTTAAAGTTACTAACAAAAAAAAAAAAAAAAAAATTGAGAGCGAAAGATCGTCCAAGTCCAAGTCCACCTTTATTACATTCACCTTTACAAGATAACCGTCAGCAGAATTTTCATATGTATATTCAAGATACTATATATACACTATAAAGGTAATATTACGTTAAGTTAAGTGAATGACCTGGTAAAGATGCGAAGTCGATTCGAAAAAATAACATATAAAAAATGAGCACGATATTATACCTAGAGAGAGACCAAGAGGATGATGATGACGACGAAAGACCAGGTTGATTGTGGCCAATGTATTTAGAAACATAAAAAAAACGAAAATAAAAACAACAAAACGGTATAAAAAGAATATGGAGAGTATATCCAATCCACCCAATCTTGATGATGTGAAACTTGAATGAGAAGGGGGTCATCATATAATAGTACAACATAATGATCATCCACTTATACAAAAAGTTACCATATATATATATAAAGAAATATTATGCTATAAGAAAAAAAATCAACATAATATTATAATATACGGAAGATGTTGATATTGTGAACTGATCAACCAACAAACTAACTAACCAACCAACAAACTATAACTAACTTATATTCCACATTTTAAATCCCAGCCAGCAGCTTCATATTCCCTGTCTTAGAAGCATAAAAATCATGTTGCTTGAAGGTAAATCAATTTTTTCCTTTTCAAATTTTTTAAGTGGGTAAAGAAATATATATATATATAAGGTTAATCCATCATAAATCAACCATAAACTATGTCGAAACATAATTCAAGATATTCGTATATACTAGTTGTGTTAAACAATTAGATTGTATTTCTTAGTTTTTGTTTTTGTTTTCATAAGAAAATTATGATGAAGAGAGCTTAGATATTGATATACACAAACTACAAAGTCGAACTATTAAACAATAAGAAAACAATTTTTAAAAATTTATAATATTCCAGACCTTATGTCGTGGTTAAAGTTACAACACAGTCACGAAAAAAACAGAAACATTTTTCTTATGAGTTACTCACGAAAACTTAAAACTATTTAGATTCTATAAATATATATATATAATATAGATATGTTCATTGATCAGTAAGAAAAAAAATTATAATAAATTAATTGATTCTCGAAAGGGATCAATCTATCATTCAAATATATACGATCAATTAATGTGACTATAATGCGGGAGGAAAAATATCATCATGTACGCGGGTTTAGATGAAAAAAAAAAAACGAAGAAATATTTATATTACCATCACTAGTCAAATGTGTATCACGAAGAATTCGTCTTGCTCCTTATTGATCATCATCATCATCATCAACATCATATATATAACTTTCTCATGATCATTTAAAAGATTGTTTAAGACAAATTAAATAAATCTGTCAAATATCCAAAAATGGATATATTAGAAGAATTCGAAAAAAGAAAAAAAAAAAGAAATATAAGACTATGATCATATAGATAGATTCAGGTGAGTGATCATGCACGATCGAACCGAAAATCGATAAGAAATTAATTCGATATATAAAAGAAAGAGGAAAGAAAAAAAAGACATTTTTATTGACATATGATCTGTCCAGTATTAACAAGTTTTCGAATTCATTTTTTTGAATTACAAAAGGAACCGATCAAAATTTACAATAGGATCCTTTTTTTTTCTGAAATTTTTGTGTCCTCTTCTGAACGAATCAAAACGACATATCTTGTTAACGCGAGCACGGTATCTAAATTGGAATAATGTGACATTTACCACACCCAAAATCGAATATTCATCGAAGATGTTGTGTTACCTTTTTTTGTCTTGTCTTGGGGTCCACAAAATAGATAAAATAAGGTTTGAGAATACGTTACAGATAGTATAGAACAAGTGTAAATCCATTTTCATCAATTTTTCTTGATTTTCTTGTTTCCTTTTTCTGTTTACCTGAAAAGTTAGGATAATATATTTAACGATTTTCAATATTATATACCATGACCTAAGAATAAGAGAGAACAAGTAAACAATCGTATCCTAACCATATGCGTGTGTTTTTATCCGATATATAGTATAAGGCTAATGTTTTGTAAACTATATAATATAATAGTTGATAGGATCAAAAACAGTATCAACACGAAAATAAGGAAAGCTATACCCGAAAAAAAACAGGAAAACAAAACTAACATACTATATAGACTATAAACTATATCCTATAAATAAAGTATTCTGAAGGGTAAAAAGAAAATCATGAGACTCAAAGGTACCATGGATATGTTCAAATGTGTATTGTTGTGATTCTTATTTTTTTTTTGTTCTTTTAAGGGACAGCTGAGACCAAGCTATTTGCAATAAAACTTTGGAAAATGCACGAAAATTGCCTATAATACTATAGAGTTTTCCTCTTAGTAGAAAATGGCAATAGTATCGAAGAAAATCAAGACTTTGAATCAAGAGATTTTTATGATCTTAAATGGAAAGTCATTTTGTTAGTCGATTTCACCTTCTTCTGTCAGGGTTCTATGTATTATTTCCGCCAGAAAGTATATATGGTATATATTGATGTAGAAAATAGAGATAATACCATATAGAGGAGAAAAATATAGCATAATCAATTTTTTTCTAGCACTTTTTTGAAAACTATTTGACTTGAGAACTTTTTATTGAGAAGTGTGAATTTTTCTTTAGAAAAGATAAAAATTGTAATCATGGTAAAATGTATATGATAACAACAAAAATACGTTCAGAAATCGATTTAAGATAAATTTTTGCATGTAGAAAATTTAACGTCTTCACAATTTCTATAAAACAGGGATAGATAAATTCGGATAAATTGTGATACAAGGTCGAATTGTATCTTAAGTATTAGATTATAGTATGAGATATGAAGTTATGCATCTTACCATATTTTGTGGTACATAATTTATGTGGTCTGAACGTTTGTCCGATTTTTAAAAGCACCGGGAAATATGGAATTTTTAATTTCTTGATGAAAATTTGTATAATTTTCAAAGAGCTTTTTAATAAAGTGTGTCCTATTTCAACCAAGATACTTTGTATCTTATTTTTCACTATCATTCTTTCCGGCCTTTAAGTTAATTTTCGAAATTTGGACTTTCATGGTTCTAAAAATATGAGTGGACATTATATTGATGACGATGATATACTTGTATGATCTATTATCAACAAATAGTTTTCACATGTATACATTTTTAGATACAGTTGCTAAAAAAAACAAAGTTTTCCAACCACTGTCGTAGCAAGATTATAGAAGATATCCTTTTGACTATTTCCTATTTACAAAATCTAAAATTTTCAGATCCAATTTAGGAAATTCTTTTTAGGTGGGTTTGTTTCATTTCAAAAGAAATGGGTGGGTTTTGGTATGATGATTATTGTTAAAATCCAAAAAAGATATATGAAAGTGTGTACATGTTATAGGCTTTTTTATTCCTTTCTTTCTGTTGTCATTAAATCACAACAAAATGCTGTTAGTTTCCAGCACGAAGAAAAAAGGAGAAATTAATTTCACAGTGTTTCAATAAAATTGTTTCTGTATTTTCGATTCGCATATTTCTTTTTATATAGTATATCTTTTCGTTTCGTCTTATGTTTTTTTTTTCTTGTGTCTTATTAAACGCCCACACACGCACTGAACCAGGTAATTAATACTTAAAAAGTGAAGAAAGGTAGAAAGGTGAACAGAATGTTTTACAACGTAAAGAAAGACAAATCTTTTTATATGGAGTTTTTCTTCTTTTTTTTGCTTAGTATATGGCAAAAGTAGCGAAAGACGAAACTAATAAAACATTTCGTTGGGTTTTCTTAATTGCATTTAATAATAATGTTTTTTTATTACATTTTTTTACTGTTATTGGTCGGAAAATTTACTGGCTAAATTGAATTTCTTGTTAATCTTTGATTTTTTAGAAACATTTGATCAAGTTTAAGTGGGACCTATGAACCTCGTTGACCGCCTCAAGAATTTTTCATATTTTTATTTTGAACATCATAGACGAGTTCAAGAATTCAGAAAATTTATATTTAATAATAGAAAAAGCAAAATTATGATAAAATTCCCATATTATTAGGATAGTATGGAACATAGGAAAATTTGATTAGACTTCTATACAACCCACTAAGCAAATGGAAGAAAATTACTATATGTGAAATAGAAATTATTTAAGAATACATTTTTAAGAAAACTTATCTTAACTAAAATCAAATTTGCTTTCATTTGATCGTCGTATTATTACGATATTACATAACATCCTTTGGATGAAGTCCTTGTAGAAAAAAAAGCAGTGTGAAAACACAGAAGTCTGAATGCGGCTTGAATCAGATACTTTTTAGTATAGACCCCTAAACAACGTGCACTAGGAAGACATTAAACTTCCCACAAATGTGAACACTTTGAGAAGTATCAAGTCGCAAAAAGTCGTCTATAACTCCTTCATCCTAATATCTTCCTGTTTAATATGGATACACATTCATAGGTGCTATTTTAAACTCAGGAACAAAAACAATCCCTACTTTCTAAAATAAGAATAAGCATTGTTCTGTGTTTTTTTGACTTTACATCAGTATCTATTTTTTTAAGACTTAATTCCGAGTAAATCTGACCTTTATGGTTAACATTCCAAAATTAAACAAAATAAATAGTAATTTGTTTGATACTACTAAAAATACTTTTTACGAGCTTTCGAATGAGGTATTATAAGACACGTTATCGATCATGGATTAAGTACGAAAAAAGATGTAAAATCGAGTGCAAGGCCCAAGTATACACACCTGGTCCTGGTATAATTCTTATGCTTTCCTACCTAAAATATGTTTCCAATAAACTTTAGAAACTCATCATAGGGTTTACAAAAAAAATTAATTTTCGATGACATCAAAACAGAACATATCCATCATAGCCCATCTTTTTCCCTCTAAAACCAAGAACGTACATAAACTGAGTCTGTCTGATCTTCTCAATCGATCATATGTGTTCTATCAATGATAACAATTTCAATTTACCGCTGTTTAGATGAATATTTTAGAGTCCAACTAAAATTGGATAATTAAATCAAGAATAATGCCTGTGCAGACATTTAAAAAGTAATTAACTAGCTCTTATTAGATTTATAAGAACAGTCAGAGAAAGCATTTAGAGTTTTGCTTGTCATTTTGAAATTATTTTTTTTTTTTAGCGAAATTATTGATAAAAAAAAATAAGCACCGTAATCATAATTTGCCGAAAAAAAGCTCAAATTATAGATTTTTTTTTTATATGATTCAAATTATAGAGTTCGATTTTCTTAAGTTAAAATCTTTTCAATGGTTTCAATTATATGGGAAGTTAAAATTAAGGAAATTCTAGATATATTTTTTTTAAGACAACGGTTTAGTAATTTTCAAAAAATATAAGAAAAAAGTAGAAATTAAAGTTTTGCTTTTTTTTTTGTTGTTAAGAACCCTAAAAGCTATAACTGTTAAGTTTGTATAGAAATTATTGAAAAGCAATATATTTCAGTTGGATTTGAAGAATCGAAAAAAATATACTCAATTGGTTAATTATTTTTAATATCAGGAAAAACATCAAAAAATTCATTATAAGAAAGTTTTTGAGTCGAAGATATTATTATCAGGTCCACCTGAATTCGAAATGGAAAAAAGAAAATAAATGGAACCTATAATCTTTTTTACTTAATTAAATAATAGAATATAATTTTAGAAATTTGTAAATTAAATTTTGGAGTTTCTTAAAGATTAATTTCAAAATCTTCCAATCACTTTTTATTAGGAATTAGTAAGTTAAAATCTTGGCTAAAAAATCTTCTTCTGTTTTTCAATGGCGATAGGAACAGTGTTGGTCCTTCGCCCAAAAAACCACACATTGGGAAATGACTAATGTCACACGATTCATTGACATACTTGTGAAAGTACCTAATATCAGTTAGACCTCAATGAATCCAGAAAATTTCTTAAACTGTACTAGTTTTAATAAATTAGAAATAATAATTCTTTCTATAAGTAATAGAAGATTTATGAGGAGATATGTCGTTTGGCATAAGTTGTTTAGCAACATATATAGTATTGCTAACAATTGAGATGTCCTCGACGATTAAAAATTCAGGCTTTGGCGATTTTTAGATTTTTTTTATTTCCTACAGTCTTATAACAAGAGTTTAGTATAGCATAGGACAAAAATAGGAGCTGGACCCTTGGCCAAGAATTCAAAATAGTTTCATTAAAATTCGTGTTACGCCTCGTGAGACCTACCGTCGTGAGTATATTCAACCAACTTAAGTTACAAATATAAAATGAAAACTAAGTTATTGCATATTCCTTCAGTTTTTAGAATGTGGGACTACAAATAATTGTACTGTCATTTTGCATATAATAGACGTAAAAGAACTTATAGCCTTGATAGGATAGTCTGTACTGTAAACAAAAATTCTTGTAAATCGAAAGTACGAATAGATTCTTCGCCTTTTTCTTATATGAAAAATTAATTAATATTAAAATAATTTAGCCACTTAATTAACGATTGAACTCAAGAAAAATATGCGAAACATGAAATTCAAAATATTTAATATAAAAAAATTTATGTTCGCTATTTCCATTTTCTTTTTTTAAATAGCTATTAAGGATAGGTGCTTGATTTCCAATAAAATTAAAAAAACTTATAAAAATTGTCTTCATTTTAAGACGGAGAAAAGGGATAAACACATTAAACACATTAACTAAAACAATTTTTCTTAACAAAACACAAAGAAAAAAAAATTACTGACCATACAAATTTTTAATATCTAGATAAACGATCTTCATTCTTGCAAACTGATCAAGTCATTTAATCACAGGATCGATTTGGATACATTCCGACTTGTATACATTTGCTTGGTAGAATATATTCTTTGTAAAAGATATACGAATAAGATCACGTCCTTATCTTGTGAAAAAGCGTCGGTAATTTTTTTAAGAGGCATCATATAAATACAAAAGATAAAAATAATAATGCAAAATGCGCGTTCAGAAAAAGAAGAAGAAAACCAACAATATATCTTTGACTAAAAATCACAAATATGGACTGAAATGACTAAAGAGCGCGATGTTCGATTTCACTTCGATAAAACGACAAAAGGCAATTGATAAACGGCTCCATTGCTAGTCTATAGTGCTTCTGTACCAGCTTTACCATATATATTGATGATATTATTGTTGCTGATCGTGTAAATATAGGGTTTTTCAATAAGAACTTTTTTTAAAAATTTTAAATTAAACACACATTTTGGGTGAAAGTTCTGAGTTTCTGAGTTTTGCAATATGTTGTATAGACTCTGCATTTTAGGAATTCAAAACAATATCTGGTAAATGTCCACTACGACTACGTTTACAGACATCGATTCTTTTGACAAAGTTTTCGATCACATTTCTGCATAATTATGGCTGTATATCACAAATTACGCTCCAACGATGTCGCCAGCACATAAAGCACACCAAACAGAGAAATGAGATAAATGTAATGATTCTTCAACGATTGATCTTGAATTTTTTATAACCCCAATTGTGAGAATTTTGCGTATTAATGTAGCCATTGAAATGAAAATGATCTTCGTCAGATAGATGATTTTTTTACGAAATGTGGTTTTCACAGATCGCCCATTTTTATAATGGATTGGAATTATTTTTATAGGATTTTCAAGCGAATTTCCATTCATTATAACAAAATGTAGACTTTCTACTATAATTATGTTAAGAAACTGAATGACTCTCATCATAAGCAAATAGAACTCTACTGGAAAAAAAAGTTCTTATTGAAAACCCGTATATATTAACTACAAGTATAGGAAAAAAAAAACACTTAGAACTATGATGATGATGATGACGATCAAGTGCCTTAATCATATGTGTTCTTTCCACAATGTCTTGATATTAAAAATTTAATTACGCATCCCAAAAGATGGTATATTTGCTACCAATGTTGTCTTATATTATTACATTGTTCCTATTTATATAACCACATATGAGGATGGATATAAATTAAATATTTCGCGAAAGAAAATATAGAAAACATCGATGAATTGGATCCTCCGCAATTTTATTAGCGCGCATTGAAAGCAGCAGCTCTCGTGCCTTCTATATAGGAAAATATTCAGTACCATCAATATGAGTATAGGAAAAAAAATATTTCAAGAAAATGAAATTCATTTTGAAGTAAATATATACCGAACAGAATAGTAAAAAAAAATATATCGAAAGATGAACGACTTAGGCTGTTTGTTTTGCCCATAATTATCTTATTAGCAAGAAAGAAGCCCATTTATATATATATATATATATATATATATAGTATATACGTACATATATGTTTATAATGAAGAAGGCTTTTGGCTGGTTTAGTATGTTATTACGATGATTGTTGTTGTGAATAGCGAAAATCACGATATTTATAAATCTAAGTATAGAGGAAAACAGAAAAGCGCCAAAAGTGATTTTTACACAAATACAAAACTTGCAGGTTTAGCTGAAGGTTTTCTTCATCGATTGCAAATCCAATATATTATTCTTCCAGTAAATATGTCTAGTTACATACAGTAGGATAACGATAGTTTAAACGTTCAAAATTTTTACTTTTTCAGAAATTATGAACTGAATTTTGGCTTAATATGTTATCAATGGTTACGAACTCATAGTTCTATGATTTTGTTAAGGGGACAATTGATTTTAGCTTTCATAAATCATGTGGGAGAATTTATCGCTTGAAATGGACAACTTTGAGGCGACAGTTATGGAAGTATCACTTTCGGCGATATTCCATCTTTCCCTTTACAGCATTCCACTATTGAACAAGTTCCAAGATAAACAATATGATGGTAAGATATAAATACTTGGTTAACACGTTCGTTTGACGTTCTCAAACCACCTCATCTGATTCTTAATGGGAGACCGGCATTGCTTTCATGGTTTCGAACAAATTGGCATTGACTAGTGCCATTATCTCAAAAAAGGTACTGTTTGCCTTTAAACGTTTCCTATCAACTTCGGCAACATATGTAGCATGCTCAGCGTAGCTATTTAGCATTTTTTTAATATGTTTAAATGAAAACGTAACATGTTGTGGAAATACTTGTAAATAAAAAGTGTACAGACAATTTTCCACCCAATATCTTTCAATATATCAAATAATCCCGATTTTACTGTATTACAATAGCAGAAGGAATATAAAAACACATCTCGACATCATCACTCTATCCAAATAGATATGAAATGGCACATGTAAGAAAAGAATAAGATCGCAACAAAAACGCATGATATACAGACGAGTTTTTATAGTTATTATATACTTGTATATCGTATGAATTAGTTTTGTAAGGTGGAAACCTAGAGAAGATTCATTACCTTCTTTTATATACTATATTTGTGTTACAAAACAAAAATTTTTATGTTTCAAGTTCAATACAGTATGTTTTATATAGTTGCAAACATCCAATTATAAAGCTGACGAGGATACATAAATTGTGTAAAGAGTTATAACCTACATATAAGGGTATTATTTTCAAATTAACAATAACAAAATTTATTACCCTTAAAGATTTTTTTCTCTCAATAAAGTAAGTACTATAAATCAATATATGGACAAATATGAAATCATATGTTAGGTAGACAGAGATCATCTGGGGTATCATATCTTTGAAAATTATTTTCGGAGACATATAGTTTAACAGAAATAACAATAATATATTGAAAAATACCAATAATAGTAATAATAATAAACACAAATCAACGAAGAAAACCCATTAAACCAGTAAAAATGAATAAAATATAAATTTATATCGATGCTAAAAAAAAAAAAAAAAAAACGAAGTGACCATAGTAGAAGTTCCAGCTATTTCGATGATGAGACGAGGCAATTGTTGGATGAAGTTAGTTTTATAAAATATAGTAATATTATAAGAATGAGAATGAAAAATTAAAAATCAAAATAGGTAACCATAATAAAACCGGCTCTCAGAGAAGCCGCTAATGGGTTGTCTCATTATCACACAAAGCAAAACTTAACCATCCGAAGACGATCTTCTAACCATTCCATATAAAATAGTATAGATAGAAAAATGAAACAAAATAACAACGATGTACAATAAAAAAATATATCCAGCAAAAATCCAGTCATCATGGTCATCGTAACTAGTGGTTTCTTGAATATATATTCGTTCATTCGTTTTCTTCGATGGACCCTATAGTATATATGAAGAAGACGAAGGAAAAAAAGATATTTTTCTTTTGCTGCTTACCTTACCTATGCATACACTTAATCAGAATCACAAATTTAGATAAGTTCCTTAACATGTTTAACAATGTTCACCTTTTATAACATTTTGTTTTTGGAGCCTGATAGTCCTACATAAGTATATATGCACATTTCGAGCCATCTATATTACTGGTGGAATCATCAACTATATATTTATCAATGCTACTCATCGTCATCATCAATATCTTTTAGTCATTTTACTCTTATTTGGCGCGTAGGCCTTCTCTATCTAGGTATTATCTGTAGTCCCTGAAAAACATTTTGCTACCATTTTTTTTTCTTTCAAATGGCTATTAAACTAATGAAAACATTTTGTTAGTATTTCCGAATCTTGCGAATTATATCATGTACCTTTGGCTATATGATTTCCTTTTAAATTCTTGCTGTGGGTGGGATGTGTTTGATTCTGTTATACAAATTCTGATTAAAAAATTTCAACAGAAAGAATGAATTTTATAAAAATTAGGGCTAAGTTAATATGATATTCAAAATACAGGTCTAAAATAGAATATCTTAACTTCCCGTAGATTTATTACAATAACCGAGAAATGGTTAAGTATAATCATAGGGAAAAGAAACAGAGATTCTTTTTGTAGTACACTTTGGGCACCATTGCAGCGCTGCACAGAAATCTAATTCCTTATTAGTGTTTGTACAAAATTACTGTAAACACATGTACTTTTATATCATACAAAATCTCTTTTACAAATACTGTTAATGAGGTGGCATGATTTGAAGGCTGAAAATGTGACCAAATCCGAATCCAATTTGAGAACACTGTTTCGTGTACTCTGTGGTATAATCCATGTAAAAGAACGTGGTGTTTATAGGAAACATTATGTAATATTAAGATAATTTGCAGCATACCTGAAGAAGTAATTAACAAAACGTTGTTCTAGTGATAGAAATATCTTGTCCATGGACTGTATAAATTAGATATATGTATATGAGTTTGTATCACAAACTTTGTGATGTTATTGTAAAACTTTAGGTTGGTTTTATTTTTTAATTTTCTTCTGATACACTTTTCCCTTTTGTTTGATATTTCTTAATAGGAAGTTTTTCCTTGCAGATACCTTCCTCATCATCATCATCATCATCATCATCACATAGTATTCAAAGTCGATACATTTAAATTGCAAACAAATGTAACTATAAGTACTATAGTAATATAGTGTTTATAGAAGAGAGATATCTGAACATACATATCTAGTTAAAGTGAAGAATTTCAAATTCGAAATGCACATTTCAGGATACATATATATAGTTATACAAAAAGCTGGTTACTTGATTTAATGTAATGGGATATGCAAATCGAAATGAATGTAAACAGAAGTAAGAATAATTCAATCTTGTTTTATATTCAACAAAAAAAAAAGAAAAGAAAAATCTTTTGGAAAATTTTTGTGTATTTTCGATGAAAAAAAAAGAAAAGAAAAGGCGTACATATATTTCAATAGTATAAAACTGTATTTTAAAGGTAGTCAAAATATATGCAGATATGCAGAAAAATATATTCTTATATCCAAAGTCATGTTAAAGGTTTTGATTTTCGCCTCGTCTTGTTGAATACTCAAAAAGGTACACTTTCATGACATTTTCCGATATGTTGTCGGTGAAAAAATTCGCGATTGTACAAGCTGCAGAACAAAAAAAAAACCATAATTTATTTTTTGGTTTTTATACAATTCACAAGTATATTAAAACAAATAAGAAAAACTGCATATAATCGGTATTATAACTATGAGAAGAAAATCATCAAAACTGAACCGTTTTAATATGTTAAGTAGGTATGCAGAAAATTAAGTAGAAAATTGTTTCTTCGTTAACAAATAAGAAAAGAAAATTTAGGAAAAGATCTGACATAATCGAAACAAAAAAGAAATTATTTCTCATTCACATCATTATGCTGGAAAAATTTTCTTGTATACATTATAAAAGATCCGTGAGCATCAACCACCTACATGGAATAAAAATTTTTATCTTTAGCTATAAATATCGCGTTCTTCTACTTGTTCCAACACGATCTCTGGACACGAGTTGGTATATTCTCGAGTATAACAGAACTTCTTTCTATATCTATAATACTCAATATATATCTTTCTTCGCTCTCGATAATGATATGTGTAGATAAAAGCGTATATAGAAGACCATCTTCTTAGTTTATCTATAACTAAAACATATCTTAAGAAAAAAAAACCAGGTAGTTTCAGCATCTTTTTCTTCTCATGTAAAAGTGATCTAGCATTTTGTCCACCATACCATAATATTCTAAGATATGTTATACCCAATATCCAAATATACGCTATCAAAAGATACGACGTGCAGCATATATGCTGATCTCGAACTTTCGTTCTACTATATAATTTTAAACTTTTTTTTTTTAGGTACTATACAAGTAGATAACCTAAGCTGCATACTTGTTGCACTTACTTACTTTATTCTTAGATATGTGTTTTTGATGTAAAAAATATAATCAAAATCATTATAATGCAAAATCGAGAGAAGATGATAAACTTATATATTCGCATATCTTGTGCCTTTCTTTTTTCCTATATGGGAATATGGGATATAAAAGTTACTAACTTTTAAGTTGAGTAAAAGGACCATCGCGTTGTCTATGAAAAACTTTAAGTGAAAAACTAGGTATATTACAGTATAGTAAGTGCGGGATATGGTTAGATAAAATGTTATTTTATTATTCGCATTTTAGTAGTGGCAATTTCATTTTATAAAATGATGATAAAACGGACACTATCTTAGTTAGTAGATATATCTTTTAGAATTTTTCATGACTTGATTTAATTGAACATCGCCTTTTGAACATGACCAACTCTCATCACATATTTGTATATATATAATATTGAATATATTATATCTTCATATATATAGTGCCTAATACTTTCAATATAATACTACTGACTATAAACTGGACATAAATTTATATAGAAAATCGTTCTCTGCATATATACAGTGTGTTCGATGCATTATCGAAACTGTTGAAAGCATCATTTAATAAGAATATGCATATATGTCGTCACTTAAGGATTAAATTAAGACATGATAACATATACGATTGATAATTATACCATACACGTTTTTTACTTTTTTTTCTTGTGCAAATCGGACTTATATACGAATTAATATTTATCTCTTGAGAAGCTTATTTTACACGTTTTAAACGTTGATATATTCGAATTTAAAGTAGCTATACAAAAATGCTATTTATTATAAGATTATTTTATATATCTTCAGGAAAAAAAATAAGAAGAAAACAGAAGAAATCCATTTCATTAACGTTGATGATTTTAATGTCTAACAAATTGTTTTAGATTAATATTAAAAATTCGATCTTGAGAATAAAATCAAAGAGATTTTTATTCAATAATAATATAGAAAATTCCGATTAAGTGTTTTTAAAATATTTCAAAGGATTTCAAAATTAACATGTCTTTAATAATTTAATCGAAACTCATTAACATATATCAGTCAAATTAATGTTCATTCACCTTCATAGAGCAATTGAATAATTCGTTACAGATGCTATATGTGGTTGCAACAACCCATGTACAAAAGGGTGGGTAGTTGTTGTATCATAGAAGAATAATTTTAATTTCAGACCTCTCCTGTATACATACGGTATTCAATTGTTGCGCAGGTCTTATATCAAGTTCATAATGATTTGGATATATTCAATAGAAGAATCGATTTTTGTAATTAAATATTCAATTATTTTTAAATCTATGAGGGTTGGATCAAATAGAAAGACTACATTAAGGTAAGCGTTTGATTAAACTAATTTAATTAATACATTATACTATAATAGAATACCTAAAAAAATAAAACTTGACTCCATAGACTTTTAATCTCTTCTAGACCTAGACAAAAATCCAGATTAACATAATAAAGATTAGTGTCTCACTAGTAAAACATGTTCTCCAAAAATGGTATATATTTAACAAAATGATCGTGCTCCCATTTTTGGTTTGATCATTTATCTCTGAGCTAATTAAATATCTATAAGAAAAAACTAATGAAGGAAACTATTATAAGATTAATTAAAAAAATTTTTAAAAAATGTTTAAAGTTTAAAAAGTGTTTTTTGAGTTTTCGAAAAAAAAAAGAAAGATGTCCACCGCATTTAACTCATCCATATTGAGTTAAATGCGGTGGACAGTAAAAAGAACTTCGAATTCGCTAGGATGTATATGAAAGTTCTCTTTAAATACCTTTTCATTGGATTTCATATTAGTCAACTACAAAACAAATTGAAAGGTAACAAAATTCTATATGAATTCTATTAGAAACATACATCCTGAACGATGACGGCTTCCTGGAAGAGTTTGAAGCTATTGCAGCTACTATTGTGGATGCTCGGATTATAATACTTCCTATTTCACTGTCAGTGATCATTTTCTAAACTTTTTTTTTCAACTTAACGGTTCAATTAGCAATAATTTAATTTAAATTAATAATACAAGCTCAAATCGAGCTTAAATGTGGATTAATTTCCATAATAAAATCATTCATTATTAGGAATTATATAAAAGTTTTCTCAGTTCAAACTTACTAAGGCATAAGTCAAAAACTTGTGCATTGGTATTTACCACACGCAGCATTCGAGAGATTGGTTCATTCCTCCCGTAGTCCGTCCAGTGGAAACTGATTTTAAACAAGACCACGGATCTCAGCGAACAAATGTTGGAATGAAGGTGAATTTTACTCAAAATATTAGGAGCATCAATATTTATACCAATTATTATCGAATAAAACCTAGATCTGTAAAATTCAATTCTTGGTACGTCAAAAAGAAAATACTACACGCAGATTTTTTACGATGAATTTAACAACATACAAATTTGAAGACTAGTAAAAATTGCATCTGACGCAAACACGATACTAGGCTTAAATGACAAACCTAAGATTCGTCGTAAGTTCATTCAATATAAAACTGAAATACGAGATTTGTGTTAAGAAAATTTATTACACAAAAAAAATAATACACAGCCAATGTCTACACTAGAAGCAAAGATGATGCTAAAGTAAAGTGATCAGCCCATTTATTTCAAAAGCATCTAATGTGCGCCTTATGTTAAATATACAACTTAGCATGCTTTCTGGTTGAAAATATAGTACATGAAATACAATGACAATGCTATCTTGGAAATTCTCGGAAACAAATTTTCATAAATATATTTTCAGAATCAAACAACTCCAAAATACCAACATACTATACTATACTATACTATACTATACTATACTATACTATACTATAGTATATAGTATATATATAACTGAAAATCGGTCTGTAACCGATTTTTTTCATTTTATTCAAATCGGTGTATTAGTTTTTAAAGTACATCAAAATAACTATATGAAGGGGGTTATTTCACCTAGGATTATTCCTTTCTCCACTATCCTTAGACCGATTTAACTTTGTGTAGTTAACTCTCTGGTGATACCTACCATAGGGCATAAAAAAATCGAAGGAATTGAAATCGTAAAGTTACACTGACACAAAACTTTATTTCCATTAAATACAAAAGCCTAAGATTTTCGAAAAATATTTTCATAAATTTTTAAAATAAAGAAAAAATTCGCACAGCACGTGATAAAAAAAACACATTTTAGTTATAATGTCTAATTTAATAAAATAAAACCGAAAAGAAAAGAAAAAAAAATCAAGGAAATTCACCAAAAACTTTAAGAAGAAATTCCTCGTAACAGCTTAAAACACCTTCCAAGAAATTTGCATAATAACGAAATTAAGAGTTTTTACTGTAGGCGAGATTCGGCATTTATTTGGAAAATATGTAAAACAATCAGAAATAGACAACAACAACAACAACAACAAAACATAGCATATTTATCTATGTTATAATTAACGCTCTCTAAACGAATCGAATTCGCGACTATTTTAGGTAAAAAAAAAAAAAACATATTTATAAAGCGAGTTCATTGAAAATTTTGGCATTTCAACACACAATTTCTTACCTAATCGAGCTTATCTTGAAAAAAGAAAGAAAAAAAAGCATAATCGAAGCCAAGGAATAATGAGAAGATTTTAATTATAGATCGGCTTATTTGAATAGGTTTTTTCTTTAAACTAAATTAACTAAACAAATTTGAAATCTCCTAGAAAAAAAAACTTTTTTGACAATTTATTAATGAAGTTTATTTGCTAATTTTGAAGGTATTTCTATTTTTTTTATATCGTTTCTCATAAATTTTATTGAATTAAAAGCTTAATTAGTTCAAATATTTCAATTATGTTACGATATTCAAACAAATTTAATTTATAGAAAAGGATGGAAACCAAAGTTCATATAAGTAGTGCAAGTTTGAATTGTAACAGGTATCCCAAAGGATTACTAGTATACTTAGTCCATATTCCAACTACTGGCTGTAAATATATGGAAATACTATCTGAATTATGGCAATTATGACATGTTTTTATATTAAACTAGTTGACCCGACAGAAGTTGTCCTGTCCAAATTTCAATAAATTTGTTCGTAATCGTTTTGTGAATTTGTAATTGTCTCGAATTTTCTTTTGCTGAAAACTTTTCAAGGACCATAACGAAGAAAACAAAAAAATAATTACACAAATCGAGGCATATGGTCTCGAGTTCATACAAAAATCCCATTGAAGAAAGGCACTTTCAGTTTTTCCCGAATTTTCCATTTTTCCAAGGCAATTTTTCCCATTTTTCTTTCCGTAAGAACCTTACTCGGACTACTACGAATATTTTAACAAAAAAATGAGCGAAATCGTTTCAGCCGGTCTCAAGTGATGCGCTTACCAATAAACAGCATTTAATTTTCATTTATAGAGCCCAATTCTAGTAATTACAACTAGTCAATTTTCCTGTTGTTTCTTTCAGTGTATATGCATTTTAAACTTTTATTCAAAAAAACTCTATTACTAAGGATGTTCTAAGTCAGCTCAAATCTTCCCATACTTTTAGAATGATCCATGAACTTCTTTCCTTGCATTTTTCTGGAAATCTTGACCCATACTTCTGTTTAAATCAGGACAGGAGGGTTATACATATATCTACAGAGATGTATCGTATGTATAATTGTGTCTATTAGATGCCACTTTTTGAAAAAAATGGGCTTACTTTTAATTTTGATACCCAATTTACTTTTCTACAACTGACAAAATTTTAAAATCATGACAACAACTCTTAAACCCTTTAAATTAGTCTTAATTATGAGAATATTTAATTCAAAATAGTTCTATTCCCTTCATATATGACAACTGCATAAAGCAGATTCGACCATAGTTGCATTCCTATCAAATGTATTCTAAGATCATACCCCAAGGAAGGACCCTAAAAGCAAAAAATTCTTGTACTGGGTATCCAAAAAAAAAGCTTCTGGGAGTATTAAATGAAATTGAATTAATAGCTCTAGCTGTAGGCCATTTGAACATTCCTCCAGATAGTTTTTGCGGAAATAGAAAATGGAAAAGTGAGGAATACTGTTGTCCAACTGTTCCCACTTTATTGTGTAAACGAAGTTTATATCAAGAGTGAGTATCAAAACGAACCTATTGTAAACTTAAAAATTAAATTATTATATCAAATAAATTAATATTAATTTATGAATGATTTTACGGATTATAGTCCACAATATCATTATTCTAAAGAGCAAGTTACTTGCAGAATCTGCTAATGGAACGCAAATGGTTTTAACCGTTTGAAATTGCTATTGTACGAATTAAACTAGTTAAGGACTGTATTCTTTTTTTTTCTTCACTTGTAAAAATTAATTACAATGCTCACAATACCAGCCGAACGGAAAGGATAGGTTTGGTCAGGATCAAAAATAATTGGCAATTCTCCTGTAGCATTTCTCTATAGGAAGAATTCAATATCCCGACAATATTTGATTAGTTTACCTATGTCAACCAACTAAAATATCCTGAAATTGTCGCAGAAATAACAATTTCCCAGGATCTTATGATGTTTCCAAGAAAGCAATGGAAATCTTAACCTTTTTATATCATTACAAAAATTAAATTCGTTAAGATTATCGAATAAAAGTATAGATCTGTTCATTAAATCTTCACGTCGATTATAAAGATTTCGATTCAAAATCAATACCGACATTATTTCTAATATAAAAATGATATTTAAAAAAATAGTTTTCTTCAAATAATTCTGTTGAGTCTTTAGCCTTTGGTGGATTTCATTTAATGTTATTGTTCGATACAAGAATGAGTGACAGTTCATTACTGCGAGGAACCCCCAGTATGGAAAGCGAATTTATGTATGGCTTTTTTTTGCTTTTTACTTTTTGGATTAATTTAAAGCTAAAAAATTTTAAATCAAAGAAGAAGAAAAAGCAAAAGCTTGTCTTCCTGTCCATCGATTTGGTGTTGTTGGTTTTTGGTTGATGTTAAAAGTTTTTGATTTTCGACCAACGATATATACTAAGATAAAAATGGAAAATTTTAATAATGTAGAATTGAAATGAAGAGAGATGAATTAAAAAGATCAAATTAATTTATTTTGTAGTATGTTTTTTTTTCGTTCTCTGTGTTCATTTCATTTAATATTGAGTTGTACCATGATTGAATTGAGGAAGTCCAAAATCTAGATAGGGTACACAATGATTGTTTAAATATTCATGAGAGAGGATATTCACTATACACGATGTTATAACAACCGAAATGGGAATGAAATCAAAAATCGAAGACAAAATTCCTTGAATTTAATATATTCTTATTATTCATATTATTGAAGGCATCCTAAAAGTCATGTGTAATCAATTATAATGTATCAGATAAAAAAGATATTATGTCGACTGTATCTTCTACAGAGAAAAAAAATAAGAAAAAAATAAGAAAATTTTAAAGCGTCATCTGTCATCGTTCAAAAAGTGTGAGAATGATTGCTCGTATGAAACTATCAAAGGTAATAATCGAAATACATATTGGTTAGAATAAGAAAAAAGCCGCCAAATGAAATATAACTAATAAGAATACCAACATCATCAGGCAACAGAACGGGCCACCACCATCAACCAAAGGTAGCAAAGTTAGAACAGCACAACAATATAAATCAGAAATCAAAGATTTTATGTTACTGCCAGGCGCACATCAGTAACGAAACCGTCGTAAAAGATCAGCAGGCCTATTCGCGAACTTAATCGAGTTTATTAGTATTCGAGTTGATTCGTATTTTTCCTATTCGTACCGGTTTAGGTTAGGTTAGGTAAAGTAGGGGTACTACGTATAACACCAGGCACCTTATGGGCCGATTGTAATCCCTACGAAACCAAGAGTTACCCATTTGGGGTACTTATTCCTCTTTGAAGCATTTGATTTTCCTACAAAATTTCATTAGACTACCCATGTCAGTCGCTTGAAGCATCCCTAGTTCGTACAGGTTTAATATGTCATATTCTAGAATTAACAGTTTCGTATACGAAAGAGGTAAGTATAAAATCATGAAACTCGATTGACTATAGTGAATATTTGACAATAAATTTTCCCATTTTAGTGGTTGTTAAATCCTTAAAGTTTTAAGAAAGGATTTTCATTCTTAATATCCAACTTGTAGGTAAAAAAAAACAATTCATTTATTTTATCTCACATTACTTGAATTCCAGATTTCTAAAAAGGTTCGTATACTAAATTGAAAAGTTGTTGGTTTCTGTGATCAAAAAACTTGTAAAAAAAACACACATTTCCGTAGCTAAAAATTCATTTTCAGCTGGTTAAACCCAGTTGAAAGGTTTCCATATTGTAGCGACACGAATTCACTCATATACGAATGACCAGAATCCCGATTTTGTAAAACTTGAATCAATGTAATATATTTCCGTATACCAGTAAACTCGATTGAGTTCGAGAATAGGCACCGAGAGCATCCATCAGAATTAGTTGTAGCCAGAATTGGATATAGATGATTGAATTGGTATTTCTTCTTCTGGGTTAACTTCTCCATTTTCATGACGATTCATTTTGTTGGATCGTTTATTTTGTTTTTATAAAATTTTTGCAATTGCATATCAGTTTGGAAAGACGACAACAAGACGTCTTTTCATATATTCTTTCTAATTCGTTATGCTGTGCGCAATCGTATGAGATTTTCTTCTTCTTCTTGCTGTACTGGAGATTGCCATCTGAATACAAGATTTTTGATGTGCTTCGCGCATATAAGAAACATTATAAGTGATAATATAACAAATGCATTGTCTTGTTAATTCAGTCAGATTTGCATATTGAAGAAAAGAAATAATTTCTAGAATCCAGATAAAAACTGTTGATTTGTTTTTGGGATGTCAATTTTTGCATTGTTGGGGCCCGTTGTCTCGTTTTTTTTTTCAACGGTTCTTGTTAGTTTTGCATTTGTTTAATATATTATTATCAATGTTTTTTTTTAGCGGATTTCTGATCATTTCACTGTTTTTATAGTGTGTTACTTTTCATGTAACGGAGAAGGCCCGATTTTGAATATTGTTCGTAACATGATCATGTTGTGCTCATCAAGAAAAGACAAGAAGACGTTTTCTGACAAGAATTCAAATATCTTAGCAATTTTACTGGTGTTTTTGTTAGTATTTTTACTGTTATTGAATTTATAGCTAATTCTTGTTGTATGATACTTCAGTCAAAACGTTCATTCTGTTGAGAGTGATACTGACCCCGTTGAGTAAAAAAATCTTTATTAGTTTTGTGATTTATTGGAACTTTTTATGTTATCACTAAAAAAAGAAATCTAATTAAATTGAGTTATTTCGAAATACAGAGTTTTATTTTTAACGATTTTAAAATTAATTTAAATAAAATGTTTGAATTCGTTTCAAATTAAAACTTGGATAATTAAAAAACTATGAAAAGGACATTCATCATTGTCACTTATATGCCGAATATAAAATATTATCAATCTTGTGAGTATTAAAACATATTTAGTTAAATTTGTCAAAGAATTTTTCAAGCACTTTTCAGATAATAAATAATATCATTGAATCTGAAGTCAACAAATCGACCACATCATCCACACAATTATGATGGATTATATAAGATTTAAATGCAGGTTTTTATTATCTGCGAAATTAAGTTCATTAAATTAAAAAAAAAATAAGAAATTAATTTTCGTAACACTTTTTTTGTGATGATGAATTATATATTACGTCCAAATTGCCAGAATTTTGATACTTCCGAACATACTGAACACACGAAAATCACGGAAGAAATTTTGAGTATAATCGATCAAAGTACCATCATTTCTACTGTCCAGACAGGATCAAGTAAATTGCAATCTGACAATCTAATGAAGGATTAAGCGCCAGGGGTGCGATTCCCATAATATTTGTAAAAATATAAAATATGGGAGTACAGTTATGAATGATTTCTCTGAAATTTACTGGTTATATAAATACCTGAAGACAGACAACATTTAGGTATAAAACAAATATTTGTGGTTTATTCTGAACACATATTAGGGTTTATGAAAATTTTATAAAACACCTTTGGATAAATTTAGTAGAAGTAAAATCGTATAAAAACTGAAGCTTTTTATATCAAATAGAAAATTAAAGGGTGTTCCAACTAGAATGTGCGATTTAATTTAATAATTTCAGTTCTTGCGTTAATAGAACTTTTGTAAGCACGCAGATGGAGATTTTTGGTGGACGGCAATGACGGCAAATCCTTTTCGATTATATGGCACAAGATAAAAACCCATCTCATACATATAGCCAGGATCGCAGGTGCTGCCTCTAAAAGAAGAGGAGGTAACTAGCTCTGGTGATAACGAAGGTCGAACATGTAGTGAAGAGTAGTCTCAACTGAGTAATCGAAGACGACGTTTGAATCTTATCGTTTATATGGGCGCCAGGGCTAGTTAATCCAATTTAATAACAATACTAATAGCGTTTAATGTAGAACTACGATACACATATAAAGAGTACAGAACGTAGTTCTACAAAGATTCACTAATGATCCGCAACCTATCAGTCATTGTACCAATCCTATCAATAGACAATTGATATAATAGTGTCTTCATAACATGTTGTGTCTTCACATTTTTCAATCAATCTTTGAACTGTCGCCCAATGTGGTTCAATTATCTCGACCAAAAATTTCATTCAATTAACTATAACTATTTTCAGAAAAGGTTCTTCATATTTGTAATAAGTTTTCATAATAATAATGTGTTATTGGCTACGTTTACACCGACAAATTTCAGATCACCTAACTAAAAGTTAGGTTTGGTCACATGTGTTTACACCGTACTAGACCTAAGTCTAAAACAACTTTATTGGAATTTTAATTGATGCTTCAACAACTGTTCCCGAACTTTGGTTAACCTAAACAATAATAACTACTGCAGTGCCATATAATCAGCTGTCAAAAAGTTCTTAGGCCGATTTAAATTTAAGGTAGGTCTGCAATTTAGGTGACCTGGATGTGTTTCACCGACATATTTAGGTCGACCTAAGCACTTAAGTCTTTTTTCAAGTCTCTGTGTAAACGTAGCCATTGTTCGTTCGTGTAGTGACTTATGATGAATAATCAGAATGTGTCTATGAGGGAATATTATGGGCAAAATGAAAATCTCAGGAAATAATGTGTTCTTATTGGATCACCTTTTATAAAGGATTTCTCTACATAAATACTATGGGCTCCAATCCTATTTAGTTTGGGTGTAAAATAAATAAAATAATTCGGGATAATCTAAAGATTTACTGTACGAGTATACGCAATTATTTTAAATGGGTATAAATAATTTATATGTTTTGCTAAAATTTAGTACATAAACTGAACTTAAAGGTGCGAGATCATGACGCCATAAATATAATAAATTTTAAATTTTATATTCAAATTTTATTCTTTTATTACAAATTAATATATTTTCAATAAATAATAAATATCGATGTGAAAATGTAAAATTTTTGCTTCTTCGTTTTTTCAATGAACAAATAAATTCTGAAAAGTAATGATTATATATAGTTAGTTTGTGTCGTATTCGATTATTTGAATATATAAACTCATAAATATCTTTACAAATTGGTTACCAATGTTCTCTGTGTACATTCCAATTTATTTGGAGTGCATTTCAATGTCCATTTGGAATACATAGTTTGTTTTTTTTTCTTAGGTTTTCTGTTCATTTGTCTAAGAAAATTTCACACACATGATAAGAAATAAGAAAAAAAAAGGTAATTTTTGAAAATGGGAAAAGAAAATCACATATATAAAATTATTCAATGAATGGGGCCTTTTCGAAAGCAATAAAGGTTGGGTTTGCCTAGTGAATCTGTGTGTGCACATTTCGCACATTTTATATTAACAATGGCCCATTTGTACGTCAAACATTTTTTTTTTTTAAATCTTTTGCAATCTATACTCTTTTAAAAAAAAAACTTTATATTATAATAGCCCTTTTTCGTATTTTACCTTTTTTAGATATTTAGATGGATATCATAAGGAATCTCTTTAGAGACCAGCAAAAAAAAACGTACTTTTTTTTATTTAACTTTATATATATACGCGTACTTTAAATAGTTATATACCCACCCAACGACGACCAAGACGACCATCAGAGAAACAAACAGCGATGAAACTGAGTTAACTTCTTACGAATGGCTATAGCGATATATTTTTCACGGTCATTGAATGCCACAACCGGATGGCTAGTTAACCTTTGATTCGCATACCCCCTTGGGAGAATTCCAATAATTTACGCGACCTAATGGCATTTTTCATTCACACAAACTAAATATAAAAAAAAATATATAATATTAAAATGGTCCTCGTTCGGATGGGTGCGTGCGCATCTTAAGTTTATATATCTCTTTTTTTGTTTTCCACATACGAATAAAATGTATATATATAAAAATAAAAGAAGATATTTTAATATGTTATGCCATTTTCATATAGAAGATCATATGTTTTTGTTATATATTGTTAAGTTATTCGGAATTGTAGGAACTTCTTCTTTGAAGATTCTGGACATCATTTTCGTTTAGCTATATCTGTGATAGTTAGTTAATTTCTCTTTCTTTTTATTGTTGTTTTTTTATACTTGAAATTCTTCGACAAGATCAGTTTTAACACCGATCCAACTAGCAGGTTTATTGATCGTTTACAAGTCGCACCAAATTACCATTCTTACAATAAATTCGTAAAGTTTTTACATTTCAAAACGTTTATAAAAAAAAATAAACAATTTTCCACCCATTATCATTTTCCAATAATATCCAATTGGACGATAGTCGATATATGAAACAGAAGTGATTAAAAATGTATGATTTTAAATTAGGAATTTTCTTAGTCGTTTTTCTTGATTATTTGAAATTTTTTTTTTTTCGAATATTCCAAAATCAATTTCATATTTTTTATTTTTATGTACGAAAAATGATTATTGATTAAATTTTTGCCTGAAGTCGCGAAATCGTTTCAGTCGTGATCGTAAAAGACTCAATTTTGTTGGTTTAAATAAATATTAAAAACAAAAAAAAAATGTAAATATATAAAATTATTAATTTCATTTCGATTGGATTTGGTGGATAATCTTTAAAATCCGCAAATTGAGAATAAAATTATAAGAAATCAACTCGAATTTGTATTATAAATTGAAAAGTTAGTTAATAAAAAGTTGATTTCGACAGAAGAACAAGAACAATATTTTCGAAAATTTATTACTTTTGATATTTTGTTATTATGAATTTTTATGGAAAAAAAAAAAATTCAATAAATTTCTTGGTAAACTTCGGTAAACCAAACGGAATTTCATTTTATAAAATCTTTACAAAATCATATTCAAAATTTAATCAAAATATTAGTAATTTATTTTGTCATAAAATTGATTGAAAAAAAAAGAAGGAAAAACAAGAAACTACTTTACAATTGCTAAGAAACTGAAAATTTTGTAATTTGTGGTTTGTTGCATAAAAGTAGTTTTAGTAGGGTATATGAGTCACAAATGTAATATTCATAAAATTTCCCATACAATGTAGATAATTCCATAGAATAGTAAACATTGTGTAAATGGATAAATATTCGCCCACTGTGTTATGAAATTCAGAATCTTTCAATTTGGACGTTTCAATTAACAGCATAGAAGTTTAGGTACATTATTTTCAGACTGAGAAAATATTATCTCATTTTATCATAAAAGATAAAAGTCAAGTAAATTAAGCTTGGTAAAATTTGTGCAGGTTGCATTATCAAGCAGACGTATAAAGATCACAACTACTCTTTTGCGATTGTGGATGATGAAATCAAGTGTCGGTAAGTCTTCTGTATATCCAATGTGCTGTTTTGGATACTAAATTGTAGGAATAAAAATGAAATACAACTGATTTGGTTCAACAATTGAGAGGTTAAGAAAAATAGTTGTAATGTTTGAGAAAATATTAGAGAAAACGCAAATGAACAGACTATTAAAAACAGTGTAGAATGGTCTAGCTAGTTGGTTAAGACCTCGACCTCGCCTCTAGAAACATGATGAGACACAGGTTCAAATCCAAGACTCGGTTAAATTTTATTTTTCTTTTCCTTACAAAATAGACAACAAGACCAAAACACGTCAACTTAATATCTCTTAATAATTGTGTCAGCAATCAGAGTTTTAATCCTGTTTTTATACTAGGTGGAAAGCCTTTTAATAATGATGAGAATAAAAAAAGATAAAAAGTACATATATTGGTTGACCCGTGAGATTCAAAAATCTGCTTTGGATGAAAAACTTTTAAAAATATATAAATTTTCATAAAGAAATTATAAAATACCTATTCTCAGGCGCTTATAAAATGAAACATACACAAGAAATTACAAACCTTATAAATTTTAAATTGTTTTTAAGTAAACAATAAAACTAGGATGGATACAGAGAAATTTCTGCCAGTATTAAAAGGAAATGAATGTTGCCGACGACATAACTTCACAATATTTTGAGAAGTTGCCTTTTCGACAACTTAAGAAAGCTTCAATCGTTTGATAATCAAATCTTGTTGAATAAATTGAATGTTTTAAAGAAAATGAAAATTCTTTGGGCAATTATTTTTGGTTTTGTCGACTCCATAAGTTGTCTGATTGTGTATGTAAGTACCCCTACTCCTATCCTAGACAATACAAATTCTAATTGTATTTTTAACTATTCAAAGCTAAATATTTGCATTCAACGCCTCAAAGTTATATACATATTATCAAACTAAGAAATCAAGGAATACCAACTTTTAAGGACTTGAATGAATTAAAAATCTGAGTTTTAAGGAAGATATTCGAGAATTTCCAATGTAAATTTTTTGTTATCGATATAATTCCATTTTTGTAAGGGCGAAAAATTAACATAAATATTTCTTAGTTTCAAGAAAATATTTAAAAGATGTGTAATAAGAAAGTGATAGCAACTACAAAAAACGCCAAAAAAAGGATTCCAAAGTCTTGTTAAATATTGGTACTGCTCCATGTAATTTCCAAGAAAAAAAGACCTTTTCAAACAAAATTTTTCTGTTTAATTAATTCAATTTGATAAAAACAAACCATCCGATAAAAGAAAATATTTTGAAAAAGTTATTAAAGTTTATACTTTTTTAAGAAGAATTTTCACTTAAAAAACAAAAAAATGGAACAAATTTAAAGGTGTGAATATCAAACAGAGAAAACTACATCCGATTGATAGTAATCTTTTCAATAAGCGAAAAGCATATGTGTTATATTTTTATATGGCATACGAGAAAGAAAAAAACACACCCCGTACTAAACAAAATCATCAGATAATATCAGATGACTTAAAGAATGGGTCCTTATTAAGAAAAAATGCTGGCAAATCAATAAGTACCCTCGGGATGAAAATATAGTTTCCAATACTTGTGATATTTTCCATTTGGCAGATAATAAAGCGATTTCAATATAATACTGGAAAGATATTACTATACAGACAGGCATTCAGAGAGAGGATCATTTGAAAAACCACCATCTTATTCGCGAATAGATTCAAACGTTTTAAAATGTAATTTATGAGATCAAAGTAATAAAAGAATATTTCTGTAGTTCGATATTTCTTTTAAACAGAATGCTTTTATTTCGTTATTTTTTTGAAACACTTTTATAAAACATTTATCCTTCTTTTTTGTGTTATTTGAAAACATTATTTTTGTGCAATATTTATTGTATTTTAAACTGAAGTTGTGTTCGATGAATTAAAAATGCTGAAAAAATGCGTACAAAGTTCCTTTTGAAGTTGGTCAAATATGTGAATTACAGACTTATATACCTTATAATGATAATCGGATTGGTAGACCAATAAACAAAGGGTTGGTTATATTATTAACTTGGGAGTTATTTGCGACAGTGAGCCTAACTTCAGACTTTATTTTGACTCATTGGTTCATAAAGCCAATTCCACTCTGGGCTATATTAAGCGGTGTTCCAAACAGTTTTCCGATCACTTTATATCGCTTTCCTTAGACCAATTATGGAGTATATCAGGTGTGGTCACTGCACCACAAAGTTCATATCAAAAGGCTGGAGTCCGTTCAACGTAGGTTTATACGTTTTGCTTTGTGGAACTTACCATGGAATGATCCTTCATTTTTGCCACCTTATAGTGATAGGCTGAAATTGTTAGGTTTGCATTCTCTGGAAAAGCGGCGAGAAGTGGCAGATGTAATTTTCGTTCATCAAATTTTTAATGAGGCTTTTGACACCCCCAATATTTTATGCAAAATGTACCTAAATTCTAACATTTATTCATTGAGATCCGTGGACTTGTTTAACATCAGTTTCCACCGGACGGACTATGGAAAGATTGAACCGGTTTCCCCAATGCTGCGCGTGGTAAATGCCAATGCACAAGTTTTTGACTTTTATCATAGGAACTTAGACAACTTTTATATAATTCCCAATAATCAATGACTTTATTGTGAATTAATTTTTACCTTTAGGCTTGATTTGAGCTTTTACTATTACTAACCAAAATTTGAACATCAGATTTTTACAATAAACAGAAGAAAGAAATGTAGGAATTTTAAACATTAACTAATTAACAGCAAAACTTAAAACAATAAGAATGTGTCTTCGTTAGCTAAGTTGATAAAGCATGTTGCGTAGTATTCAGAGATTCAACACTTCGATGATTATACATCTTTGCACTTCTTTTGAGAGATAATTTAAAAATTCTTAGTTGTGTCTAAATGCAGACAAATCAGGAACATTTATACTCATAATTCTTTGATCCATTTTTTATAGTCGAGATGATGTCAAAGCTTTTAATTCGCTTATGCGAGAAACAGAATGACGGAATTACGACGGATTCACGGTTTTCGGTATTCAGATTGAAATAAAAATAGTCCGTCGTGGATCCCTCGTGTGCTGTGCTTATTCCAATTGAAAACGTATACATTTAAAATTTGAATACGTCGTAAATCAGTCACGGATCCGTCATTCTCTTTGGACCTTCAATCCTCCAATCACTTTTGTGAATTTTTCTAGAATTAACATTTCGTACTTCCTTTTAGTTGTATATATTAAATGTACACGAATTCAGAGATTAAGATATTATATTTCAAAATAAATGTTGCAGAATTTCATCTACATTGAACATTTTTATCATCGAACAGACCTGGTACTGACTTGCATTCGTACTGTACTGGAATCATATCTTAAAGGAAAGGGAAAATGAAAATCAGAAAACTTCAACCAGCATGAATCCCTTCAATTAAAGATGTAATCAGTTTGAGTAAAATGCGAGTTTGAGGCGTATCTTTAAAATGGGTCGTGGATCTTATTTCGGGATATTCGCTTCAAATTTTTTTTAACTCATTTTCTTCTCGTATATAAGCCAAAAAAAAACAACATTAGCATAAAAATTCCAATAAAGAAATATGTATATTATTCTATAAAAAAAAGAAAAACTTGTGAAACAGACCAAAAAAAAGAAGACGATATGCCAATAAGAACCTAAAGTTATATCTTTATTTTAAACATTTTCATGAGCTTCTGATATGCACATAAAAGTGTATGCAATTTTTATATGGTTTCTTCTTTTTTAATGCTAAAAACTTAAAACTTATTCTATTCTTATTCTTCCACAAAAGGAGACATTTCTTCTACAACAAAAAAAAATGAAAACTAACAATAAAGAAAATTGAATTATATGTACTTTGTAGTACCTGTCTAGAATTTATCTGACATTCACTTTTCTTTTTATTGTGTACCAAAGAAGAAGAACTTATATCCCAGAAAAAAAAGAAGACCCAAAGCTAAGAAAAGTTAGGAAAATAGAGAATAGTGAAATTATAGAACCGGCAAGAACTCGACAAAAAATGAAGCAAACAGAATTCAACTCTAAAACCACTTTGGAAAAGGGATTTTCTTCAAAGATGTGTTTTTCATTTTTTGGGAAAGTGAATTTTCTAAGTTCTGAAGCAACACAAGAAAAAAAAAAGAAAAGATAGAAATTCACTTTCTGTTTTTAGCACTTTTGAAATTGATATACGAGACGACTCGAAAGTTTCTCTGGGTATAAGGAATTTTACAAATACAAAATATAAAGAAACTAATTTTAACTTTAATTTGAATTAAATTTTTCAAATAAAAAAGAAAATTAGAATGTAGTTTTTTTTTCGGCTTGTTTTACTTACAAAGTAAATGATTGATTAGACAAATTGGATAATTAGAAATAAGAAATTTTCAAGTTAAATAAAATAAGGAAAGAAAAAAAAACACCGGAATGTGTAAATGTATTCAATTTTTGATTGATCTTTAAACGATTTGTAATAATCATTTATTCGATCGCCAGAAAACGTTTTGATATTAATATATTACTAGATATTGTTTGATTCGAATATGATTAGTATGACTAGTAGGACACTATTGTAATGTTTATGATTTCATAAATTTCATATAGTATAGTTTTTGGTATTTCTGGTGGAAACAATTTGGAACAACTTAGTGGGTTATTATTTCAAGGTAACAAACAAATGTGAAAAAATTTAAGTACAACACTATTCATATGATTTTAGATTTATAATTTAGAATTTCGTATTTAGAGACTGTTTTTTATTAAATTAAAATATTTCTTGAATTCGGATTGATTGATTCTAGAAAATGAATATGGCTATGACGTACAAGTTTGTTATAATTCAAGAAAAGAAACCATCTCACTCAGTAGTGGTATGCTGTAAGAAGGGAACATTCGATATTCATAAATCGCTTGTCGCTGTCTAGTATTCTGTAGGGCTATACAAAAATCAATTTCCATTAATGCATGCTACTTTTTATAGGAAATATCAGCATAGTAATATAATGGTCATATTATATCTCTAACGAGAATTTTCATACTAGACAGAAATTGATATTAATAATCAAAATAATAAAACCCCATAAGATTAGGTCAGTAATGTTGTAGTAATACAAGTGAAAGTGACTGTAAAAATAAGTTTTGACGATCTTCGTAGATAAATTTCTACCATATTATGCAGGAAAATACATCCTGTACTAATAAATAACTAATTCATGTCCTTATTCTACATCATTCCGAGAAATCTATTTAATTAAAGGTGTCGTTAAAAATTATAAGATAGCTATGCAACGACAATACTATAAAATTGAATAACATTTACTGAAATTTTTGTAAAAGAAAACGTCATACAGGCTGAAAAGTGGAGATTTAAAGACGGTGACCGGCCGATTCGACTGGGGCAATTTAACTTGGCACAATTCGATTGGGACAATTCGACTAGGCACAATTTAACTTGGAACAATTCGATTGGGACAATTCGACTAGGCACAATTCGATTGGGACAATTCGACTCGGAAACAAAAAACCAAGATGAAATGGAATTTCAAAGGGATCAGGTGCGAAATCAAAGAGAAATATGTGTCCCACAAGAAAAGAAATAGCAAGATCTTTCCGGACATTTATCTCGGGCGCCAAATAAGATCAGAAATTACTAATAAATAATTCAATGCATGAGTCAAATACATTGAATTAAATTGCTCCCTAGTCAAATTGTGCCAAGTTATATTGTGCCTAGTCGAATTGTTCCAGTCGTATTGCCCCAGAATCTTTCAAGACAGCCAATAACTTTAAGTCAAACTTTAAGTAAACTTCATGATTTTACGAGTATGTTAAAAAGATTCAAATATTTTGATTCGAATTTGAAATAAATCATTTCTTTATAAATTATTTTTACAAATTGTTTTCTATTAAAAAGCAAACATCTAAAATAAAGTTCCATAAAAAATTTCACTTTTTCAAAGAAAAAAAGAAAAATCTATGACATATTTTACCACGTTTTTATCTTGATCCTGGAAAACTAAAGCTAGAAAATCTATAGATGCCATTTTTCGAGAAGAATGCAGTTTAATGCGAAACGAAAAATAAACATAAATAAAAATGAGAAATCTTAGAAATAAAACAAGTTTAATAATGAAAGTGTAGACATTGGCTACATTGGCGAGAGATTGCATAAAACATTTTGCTTTTTTCATAAAAGAAAAGCAAAATATTATGGTTTATCCAATATCTTAGAAAATCAACAATAAATTTACAAGTAAACAACAGAATTGAACAAATTTCATATCAATAGTTAAGATACCTTTTGTATTGAATTGGTTTTTTTGTTTTTCTTTCGAAAAATATAACATGGCAAATATCTCACAGTATTGATCACGTTTTCCGAAGTGATTTTTTCTTTACCATGTACCCGTGGAAGTTTAAAATAGTGTAATGTACACTATAGAATAATTCCTTTTTACTTTGTTTTTAAAAATCTACACTATAAGAGAAAGAAATATCGCGATGAGGAGAAAGTGTTTCATATATCGTTTACAAATCTTTTCTAAGCTATAACCATTTTATTACATCGGGTGGTTCATAAGTCTCATATAAAAGTTTTCTCACATTAGTTAAGAATTTGGAGTCTAAAATTACTATTGCCAATCAAATATAAATCGCGAAAAAGTGATTTAAAGTCGGCGAATTGAAGTGATCCTGAAAAGTCCATGCGGATCAACAGTTTCGTGAACCAAGAAAAGAAAAATTAATTTCAAAAGTATAGGTGTTTTTGATTATACTACACAACCTAATGGATTCATCACGGATATATTGAGTATATTGATCGGTGTAGTAAAAAAAAGCTCGTTTCCATTACAACACATTTCCGAGTGATTCGTTCAATTTCTTCGAAAATAGTTTGCAGACACTGTTGAATTATTGTTGGTTTACTCGCGCAGATTAGTCCCTTTAAGTAGACATATCAGAACAAAACTGAAGCGGTCAAATCAGGAGAACGAGCAGCCCAACACATAATGAATTTTTATGGTTATGGTTTTAATGGTTACATAAACTGTATGCCGTGTTGTTCCATTGCCATAAGTAATAAGGTTCAAACTAAACGACAATTAAATCACAACTGATGGTAAACGCTTTAGCGAAAACTGGCGACAAAACTAAAATGTGTCCCTACATAAAAAACAACCGATATACCGGGTCCGAATTGAAGTGTCCGGATTTAAAAACGCTATAATTTTTTTGTTTATTGGTCAGTTTTATTAAAATTTATAATACATAGTTAATTTTACAATTATTCGAATGGTGTGTAACCGCCTTTTGCCCTAACCAGCAGCTTCAATATCTTTTTAAACGATGCACACAATGCTCGCACGATGTCTTGGCTTAAACGGTTCCATTCACAAGTCAAATCTTTTTCTAAACTGGCCAAAATTGTGTGTGTTTTTTTTTAAATTCCCCAAATGGTATAATCAGTACATGGAAATCTCAAAGCTAAAGGAAACACACTAACCGGAAAATTATTTTTTTCAATATAAGTTTAGTTTTTGCTTGTACACTGAACACTTGATACATCGCGAGTCTGTCCATTCTGTATAGAAATTGTATGAAAATTTAGCGACTTGTCAGATTACTATATAGCATAAAAATTGTAAAGAAAGGTTCTTGTAACTTTCACGTTCGCTATACACCCGAAAAGATGTAAAACATGAAATACCCTGTATATACCATAATTTTCCAAAAACACTTATTATTTGATAAAATAGGAGAAATTTAATAAGAAAACAATAAAACAAAAAAAATTTCAATGAGGAATAAAGTACTAAGTCTCCGGTTTAAAAAAAAAATACTTCATAATCAGTTAATAGTGTGTCCTAAATAAAGTTCAATTGATACACATTCGATGATAAGAAATCCATAAAGAAAAAGTAAAAAAAGGTAATACTATACAATTTTGCACCTTGATTTTGGCACAATTATCGTATATGGAAAATTTTTTTAAAAAGTAGCAATTTATTAGATGCAAAAAGTGGTGAACACATTTTTATTGCCTTCGCGTGGGTTATTCATGCCAGTATATAGTTCTCCAAAACCACAAGATATAACCACAAAACTGTATATGAATAGGATGCAATTCATAAGATCTCTATAAAAAAAAAAGTATTGTTAACGTATTCCATACGGAATATTTCTTTGGATATTTGATTTAGTTTAACTTGGCTATATTCATAGTATCATATATACTATATGTATATAGACTACACTACACCACCGAATGATTTCTAATCAACCCAGACAATTGTGCGGACCTGCAAGATAGTAGCAGCAGAATTGCAAGTCTATAGTGAAAATAAATCGACTGTGTTATATCGTTGCGGGTTTTTTTTGTCGATTTCATGGAAATATTTTTGAAAAGGAAAAGCCACGACTTTTTTATGTTTTGGTAAAATACTGATTTTAATAAATTTTGTACGACAATTCTATTCTATTGTGTATTAAAATACAAAATTGTTAACGAGAATATTCTGTAAAATAAAATATGTTTAAAAAAGACGTGGAAAAATAAATGGTCTGTTGTTAAAGAATAGAGATTTCCAGTGCACTCTTGGATACGAAAAAGAAGTGATTTCGTCGTTATAGACGACGACAGTATGTCACTGTTGTCTGTAGATGGAATTTGTATATTATGTATTTATAAAATCAATGCAGATTTATAATGGAATTCATTATAGACTTTAATTGAGATAAGTTAGGAATTGAAGATAATCTAGTTTAAAGATAATAAATTGTATTTTAATATATGGTATCTACAGGTGGTATATATTGACATATATGGAAGAATTCGATTAAGGAAATTTTTATTGTCTTTACTTTTCTAAGATTTGAGAATAAATTTTAGTTAAATTTAACAAAACTTTGCTTGTGTGAAGCGTTTTTTTTACAATGTTTCTTATCCTTTATCATCTATGTTAAATTATGTACAGTAAGAAATGTTCATGTGTTATCACCAGATAAAATGATGTGTCTCTATTTTCCCATTACGATTAATTAAAAATCTTTCACTAAAAATTATACATTTCGATTCAGATAAACAGGCTCGCAAACGAACATTTATGTTTGAAGCTCAAAAGATCTGAAATCATAGAGCCCTCGTATACCACACGACCTTGTTTTCATAAGATTGTGTGCAATAATTCACTCTAAATTCGTCAAAATTGAGAGAACTTGTGTTTAAACTTTTAATGCATTCATCGTATATTCCGGACCTTGCCCCAATGGACTAGTATTTATCTCAGTTTCTGTAGAACTCCTTTTATGGTGTAAATATAAATTCAAAAGAAGTCTGTGAAAATGACTTGCCTCGGTTTTTGTCCCGGAAAACCAGAAGTTTTACAGTGTCATGATAATAGCTCTGCCAAGGAAAATGACGAAAAGTCATCGACCAAAATGTACAATATTTAGTTTAATAAAGTTTATATCTCAAATGAAAAATTCATATGTCATTTACCATATACAGAAACGCATCGAGTTTTTTGGCCATCCAATATTTTCACAATTTTCTAAAATATCGGTTAATTATAGCATTTATTCCTTATGTGTCAAAAGGGCCAAAAATATTTGGACACTAGTAGAAGTTTTTTTTTTTATAATATTATAAAAAGTAAAATAAATAGCACAAAAGTTGTAGCAAAACTCTTTGGTTGTAATGTTTTTATGAAAACAATTGAAATGACGAGTACAACTCGTCATAACTGCAAAAAAAATAATTTAATTTGTATGTATGCAAATAATTGGAAGCTAAAGAAACTAAATATAGTTGAAATTAATAGTAAACAAAAGTAGTTTTTAGAACTGTTATATCTAGTAGTAAAGAGTATAAAAGCCAATATCTACCCAACGGACTTCCTATTCTGACGGGAAAAATCAGAAAACTAGAAAGACATGGACTTTTGCAATTTTCACTAAGATTGATCGAATAAAAACATCAGAGTCTCCCCATCACAATTTATAATATTGGTAGTATGTGACGGTATCGTGTGTTATTATTGTGAGAGTATACACCCGCAGAAGAACCGCCATATAAATCAGATAAACATGTTCATCTGTTTTTGAGGGGAATCATCTGCAGATCGAAAATCAGTTGGAGAAATGAGAAGTGCAGAAGCCGACAGAATTTGTAGAATGATTGTTATCTGCCTTTCTGTTTAACCAATCTTTGTATAGTGTATCAGCTGTGTGGAGATTGGGCTTAAGCAGCTGCCACTTGTTCAGTACATTGGAAATCTCTTTTTTAACCGTTTAAGCGTTTCCCAAACTATTTTGATGGCAGAATCCACTTTTCAAAAGATCGCAGAACTCTTTATGTTTTATGAATAACAGTTTACCAAAGTTTAATCCATTGTACGGCAAACTTTGAATTCTTGTAACAAAGTTTCTTGGCGGAACAAAAGAGTTCCACGGAACACACTTTAGAAAACGTGGATCTATTTGATGAAAAGTTGTGTCAAATCATTTTCCCCAAACGGAAGGCAAAAATTATTTTATTACCAATAAATACAAATAATTCGATTGAAATTATTTACTCACGATTCTATTATTTTGTTATCCGCCAATTATTATTAATAAATAACAAATTTTACCTGAAAATAAATAAAGAAAAATATTTATTAAAATTAAGAAAAAATGAATAATTAATAATTTTTATTATAATAAAATTATTCATAAAAGAAAAAAAGAGTTTGAAAATTAATGTTTTCATGTTTTGATGAAAAACTTCCACAAGGCTGAAATGAACACGACTTAGTCACTTCGACTTCGAGATCTCAAATCTGCATCACGAAAACAATGTTACATTTTATTTGAATGGAAATTATTTTATTGAAATGCTTTTAAAAATTTATATTTTCAAATTAATTTACAATAAAAAATCTGTGATTTATCAAACTGACATAATTTATAAGTAAATATTTTTACCGCTGCGGTTTTATCGAATTGAATAAATATTGTTCACATGAAATTATAGAAAATTTCAAAATGAATTTGTTTGAAATTCGGTATGCATTTTAATTTTTAAATAACCTAAATTTTACGATGATTTCATCTACAATTAGGTGTGGCTTGTCATATATAAATAAGTTACCTACTGGCTTTTTTTTATGATTAAATTTTGTACCAAAGTTACATTATTGGTTTATGCTAGTCATATGATAGCTACATATATATATATATATCGCGTATATAGTTGTCAAAAATTTCAAAGAAGAAAAAAAATCATTTTTTTTGCGGAACAATCATGCTGAGATCGGTGAGATTGACGTGTATTGCGGTAACTATTGTTGCATAATCCAACTAATAGCAAATCTAGTCATTTCGATAATAATAGAATTGCGTAAAATATTGCTGGTTATTAGTACCGGAGCGAAATATTACTCTATCAAAATTATTTCAATTGAAAAAGGTTCAACAATCACATTAGGTGGTGATTAAAATATTTCCAGTTACGGATTTTATCATTCCGTTAAAGATGTCATAAAATTTTGGAAATTTTTGAAAATTTGTATTTTCGGAATAAGAAATTCTTCACCTGTTTTCTTCCATCATGTTAATAGAACGAAAACAATCATTGGAATTCGTGTATCGTAAAAATGTTGTGTGCCCATCATGAGAACACGAAACTACATTAAAAATTCGGTCACTTATAAAGAATTAGGAGAGCTTACCTAGGAACTATTAGTGCACACAACTTATATTCATGACCTTGCATGATCAGACTACAATTTGCCTCGGTTTCTGCAGAACAACTCATTTAATAGTGTAAATTTGAATTCGAAAAAAGGCTGCGAAAATGACTTTTCTCTGTTTTTCACACCTAAAAAACTCAGAAGTTCTACAATCAAGGAATGATGTTCCCGCTAGGAAAATGGCAAAAATAACATCAACAAAAATGGACAATATACAGGATGATCCAACTTCAGTTTCCGAACTTCAAAACAAAATAAGACTCACAAATCTAACAAAATATCCTTATTTTATTGTGTTTACCACAAATGTTATGTATTTCATTAATTATGAAAACTAATATCAATTAAATGGCGCCTCTGGATTTTCTGCAGAAGCCGATCCTTTCAAGGTAATTTTCGATGACTTTATCGTAAATTTCGGGTGATATCTTGGCAATAACTTAGAGGATGTTGTGTTTTAAGTACTCTAACGTTTCCGCTTTGTTGACGTTACACAGGACTTTTAACGTAACCCCACAAAAATAAATCCAACGGCGGTAAGTCGCATGATCTTGGCGGCCAGTTGACACAATCAAAACGTGAAATATTATTGCGGCCTGGAAACTTTTCACGCAAAACATCCAACGTTGCACCAGCTGTGTGGCAAGCTACGCCGTTTTGTTGGAACCACATATCTTGCACATCAATATCTTCGATTTCGTTCAAGAAATAATCGGTTATCATGCATATCGCTCAGCATAGTTTGCTGACCCTGATCGTTTTCAAAAAAGTAAGGCCTAATGACGCCCCCCGAACATAATGCACACCAAACACTCACTGTTTAGCCATGAATGGTAATGGTGTCTCATGAATCTCATGAGAATTCATCTCCCCATATGCGGCAATTTTGCTTATTAACACGTCCAGAGAGATGGAAATGTGCTTTATCAAAGAAGAGGATTTTCTTTGAAAAATCAGCATCAACTTCCTGCTACTGCATTTGAACAATTTTAACATGTTTAGCGGTGGTTAAGCGATCCATTTCGTAAATGTATTGTTGTAAACTGAAATTTAATACTTTGAAAACAAGTGCTTATTCCTGGTTGATTTCTAGTGCTGCCAACATAGGAAGCTCAAATTAAATCACCCTATACTATTTAATAGTTTTTATATTTCCGATGGAAAAATATAGTATGCTTTTCATTACCACAGAAAAAAGTTGAAAATTGAAAATAGTTAAAACACTTAATTCCGATAAAGCTATTGTTAGTTCGAGTGTAATAAAATTGATCCTTAACTTAAGAAAACTAGAAAACTAATTAACATAATATAAAAAGATCATACTCATCAAGTACATGGAGGATCGATGGCATTTGAAAAGTTGACTTAATCACGTCGGACACTTCTGTCAGTTTCAAAACCATCTCAATAAAATTGTTTATTAATTAGAACTCTAGAGTCTATAATCTATCAATTCTAAATTCAAATGTGTCTTTTCTTTTTCTTATTATTTGTAATTTACACAAAATACTAGTTACTTATTTACATTCTCATACTATTTAATTAAAATTATATTGACTTTCCCACTTAATCAAATAGTATTAATATCAATTTATTTATTCATTAATCATAAAAGCTTGTGTATTAAGAAAACATAAAAAAAAACACTTTTTAACACCTTGGAAAAAGTTTATTTTATCGTCTTTACTTGACACATTTCTTTCTTTTTTTTCCACATTTTAAAAGTATCATAGGATCGAATTTAATTAGGAGCAAATATTTGAGGTGTTATTGCGCTCTGATATTTGCCAATGTTTTTGAAAATCTAAACAAGATTTTAAAGAGCAGGCAAATAGACAGTTCGTGCATGTTAATTTGAATGTGATGTTTAATAGATTTACACTTCGACACTTGTGCCATAGTTATGTACTTTTCTTATTACAATTTTTTTTTTCCTATTTCGTTTCAATTCTATTACAAATCAAGACAGTTCTATATATAGTCTTGTTCGATTCATAATCGTTCTTGTTGTTGTGATTCCATGAAATTTATACAAAGTTTTTTGTCATTCTCATCAGAGCATCATCATCATCATCAACAGCAACATTACAATATCGTTGTTGTCAATATATACACCATCATCACTTGTTGTACTTTCGTCACTATTTAATGTTTGTGTCGTTGTCATCATCATCCTCATCATCATCACAAATTCACCATCGTGAAGACGAAGAAGAAGAATACACTCATCCGTTGTACCGTCAGAATTTTGTATCTTAAAATGTAATTCTTTATACCATAAGAAGACGATTTCCACTATACTTAATGTTTTACAATCAATGTTTTTCGTGTTGTTTTATTTTAAAAGAACTAATAGGGAAACAAGTCAAACAAAGATCAAAACACCACCATCATCATCAAACCAACCACCATAATCATCTATTTTACACCACCACATTGTATATACCATTTGTTGTTTATAGAGTCAACAAACCGAGATATAAAATAGAAATCACGAAAATGTGATCGGAAATAAATTCTTGGATATTTTTAAATGAGAAAATCAGAAGGACAAAATTTAATACAAGAAAATAAGGTAAAGAGTTAAATAAAAAGACTTATGGGCGCATACAATATATCGAGATAGAGAATTTCTATAGATTTAAATTGAAAGAAAGAAAAAAGCAAGAAAAGTTTAACACCATTGGTAAAACCATAGAATTGGACAGAATATTGAATTGGTTTTGAATCCAATTGTATATTTACACAGGATGTTTAATGATTTTCAAAAGAAAACTTCCTGACTTCAAATTTGATATACAATAACGACTTAAATTTGTTCTATGAAGAAGAATAACATTCAAGTTCTAAACGATTTGATGAATTTCTACACTTTAATATTCAAATCGAACGTACAAACACAATAGAATTTGACATACCATATATTGTATTTCAGAACTTGCAGTAGAAATTTGTACAAGGTATAATCATCCGATCTCTAGGACAATATGATGATGACGATGATTAAAGTGGGTGATCGAGAAAACCCTGCACTTAAACCTTGCGAGTTATTGTAATTATTGTTATTACTAATCCAACAGGACCGAAACACGGACTGAAATCACAAATCAACTAAAAACACGTTCGCGGACGTGAATGCTATAGCATTTTCACTGTGATGTCAAATGAGATGAGCTTTATACTGTCCGCGAACGTCATTGCATAGGAGGCCTTTCAAATGAGTTTTGCTCAAGAAAAAATCAAACACCTTAGCGCAATCATAAGCTGACCTCAGCATTCGGAAAACAGATTCATTTCTACCATACTCAGTTTTATGGTGACTAATTTTGAATATTTCCATAGACCTCAAGGACCGTGCTTTAATGTTAAGATGCATTTTGTCCAGCAAAAGGGAGAAGTCAATAACACAGATTTACTAGTTCAACACGTTACATATTGAGCCACGACGCCCGACGCAAAGAGATTATACTAAACAATTGCTGTATTTTATTGGGAATTCTATCGGCGCTTACCATACATTATATAGGTTCTTATTTAGCGCCGTATAATATCGGGCGCTAATTTAGTGCTAATTTAGCGGCCGATATTATAACATGTATTTATAAAGCGAAATCCGCCAATTTGGCGCAAATCAAAACTTCGATCTCTTATTCGATCTTTTGTTCTTTTGTTCTTTTCTTCCGTTTAATAATATCAGTAGTACCAACATCCGAAATTAAATGTTATAAGAACATTGATTTAAAAAAATCGTTATTTTGAGAAAATAAATTAGCGCCCGATAGAATTCCCAATAAAATACTGCAAATATTCTTTAAAAAACAACGCTAAAATCTTTAATAATACTTTAAATTTTTAAGCGATTGAAGATGCAAAAACACCAAACGAGCGTTTATTGTCATAGCATGGCATTCTGACTTCTTGGTGTTGATAGACAGTAGCTCGCTTCCAAAACGAGTAATGTACCTTTAGAGAAAATTTTAAAAAATAGTACCAAAAATGAAAAATCACAATTCACAAGAGCCATAAGAGTATCCAAGAAAACGGATGATGCAGGCTACAAAGTTACTTCACTTGGATATGAATCTCATCAATACTTAAAACTTCAAACACCCTGTACATATGAGGTGTTTAAGAAGAAAATCAAATAGAATTAATAGTAGTTAAAATTATATATATATAAAGCCCATACAAGTCAGGGTATATTTTCCAATAGAAAAACCTATTGATTTTAAAATATACTATATGTTATATCTGTAAAAACAATGTTTCAGTGTGCAAATAAACATTAATATTACAAAATGAATATCTACTTATGTTTTTTCTTTTCTTTTGGGATTTATATTTCTTTCACAAATTTTTAACTATCGTGAAAATTGATGGCGGTTTTTCTTCTTTACGATGCCAAATAAAGGTAACAATTTATTTAAATAAATACGATCGTATTTTAATCAAGAATGTCAACACGTGTAGTTACACACCTATTATCGCAAATAGCAATTTCAATTTTATTTACATATAAATATATGTTTTCTTCCTTTCGATATTATAAATAATTTAATAAAATAAAATAAAAAAGAAATATGTAATTGCATGTACTCCACACACATAAGGTTTACTAACGTTTATATTCGTATTAACATAACTCAATTATATATGCTAAAACATATGTTGTTTTAATATTGAAATTAAATTAAATCTAAATATGTTATTTACATATGTTTTTTTTTCTGTAACATTTAACATTGTTATATCCATTAATAGAGAGAAAAAAAGCAACATAATTAGACTTTCTCTAAACGTATAGAATACAAAAAAATCTCATTAATAATCATTTCAATATTTCTTCTTCAATCAAATAATGATGACGTTAAGGAAGCTCTGATAAACGTTTCAACAAGAACTTGTTATTTAAGACACCATTGACCTGGACTAGTATCCCATAATACAAATTGTGCATCAAAAGCATGCCAAAGAATTACAAGTATTTAAGTCTACTTTGTTACTTTGGTCAGTCATACAATGCAAAGTAGTGACGTTTTATAGAAAGAAGTCATTTCTATATCAACCTTAAAAATAATATCATGAGTATTCTAATATTTAAGGTGTTACCTTACCTCGAAAAGCGCTCAAAAGGGCATCAAATTTGATAATTTCTTTTTAATTCAATAGAAAGTTTTTCTTTAATACTCATTTTTATGATGAACATAGTTCTAAATAGTGTACGAATATATTTTAAAATGGCTTAGGTATCAAAGCTTCTCTGGCATTACGAATTATGATTCCAAGGTTTGTCTAAAATCGTTTATATGGCGACTTCACAATTGACTTGAGATAAACTTGAAACTCAAACCGAGTTTTTTAGCTTCACCAGATTGAAACAGTGACTTGAAATTGACTTCAAATCAGATTCAGTTTGACAGACGTTTGCAAATAAATTTTTATTTTCTAAGTTAGGTTTTGCCTCTGTTAATACTCGATTTTAGAGTTTCAAGTTAATTTGAAGTCGATGTGGATTTACATGCAAATTTTAAGTCAATCAGAAATTTTTTTTCATCGAATTGACTCAAGCCGAATTGAAGTCGATCTGGGTTTTTACATGGACGATTTTTAGACTGAAATCGACTTCAAGTAGATCATGTAAACACCATAATTGATAAAATACACACAAAAGTAGAATAAGGATTAGGGAAAAAACATTTGTTTAAGTGTGGAAATGTGATCAGAATGACATTATACTTTGGATTACAAAGAACGCAATCAACGAATTTATAGTAAACAAATGGGCTATAAGCCAAGAATTCTATATCCTTAGATACTATTATTACAAAAATATATTTACTTAATTTGTAGTAAATTGGAGAAATAGTTTTCCCGATTTTCAAACAATATTTTCAAGAAAATTAAGATTAAAGTTTGACCACTTAGATAACTGAAGAAGGTGGCACTTACAACTTTGTCAATTTCTTGAATATTGGCATGAAATGTTAGCAAAATAAAATTCAAAGCTCAAACTATTTGTCATAATAAAAAATGGTTTTTTTTAAAATATGACCTCTTAAATGGCGGATTCTATCTAAATAAAAACATTCACCAGAGAATGAATGGAAATTGTGCACTGTTAGTCAAAGTCTGTGACATACAATGGGGCCGCATGCGGCTCAGTTGAAGCAAAAAGCATACAATAATGAGTTTCCAATTTGGGCACATCTGCTAGCGCTTTGCAGCGCTGCAAACGTCTCAAGAATTTATATAGAAAAGATTACATGTTGTTGAAGTCTTTCTGCGGCTCTTCTGAAGTGTGCAGCAAGCTGTATATTAGGATTTAGTTTTAATTTAATGAATATTAAAAAATCTAATGTATTCCAAAATAAAATATTGTGATTAAGTTTTTGCCTACTTAAATGTTTTCGATATGATATATGTTTTAGACGATTTCACGAGCGCCGACTTCAAATATAGAGAAAGTAAAAACTTCGAAACTCCCAAAAGGTATATAAATTTTGGTACTTGTTGCAACTTTTTCTTTTATTTTTTTTTTCTTTTCACTATATTTAGAAATTCAAAATACATTCATCGTTAAGTGATCAAACGTAATGAATTTTTATTTTATTCCATTACGTGATATGAAATCATAAATTTTTCCCATGATTATAATATTTTTTGACTATTTAGATTTGGTGTACGAAAATTTGTTTGGGATGATGTGAAAGAGTTCACTCTTTTTTTCGCCTTCTTTTTTAGGTTTTCGGTAGTACGAATTTCAATCAGAAAGATTTCATGTTGATTTTTCACCTGCATAAATTTCGTACACATTTTGTTTTAATAATTATGCTTGATGAAAAATTTCTTTCGAATATTTATAGGATTTTTGGAAAAAATGCGGGTCAAAAAACTTTTATTAAATCGTTCACCTTCAAAAAATTCAATTTTGAAATTTAAATAATATTTGTTAGTAATTCAAGAAAGGTAAATATATTAAAATATACCAAAAAAGTAATTCAATTCCAATGGGATAGTATGAACTTAGTATATAGTACAATATTGTAGCTAAACGAAATTTTTTGCTAAACCTTTGTTCGATTTCAAAACTGCCTAATATCACTAAGTAAAAGGGTGATTCATTTAGAGGTACTTTTTTGTCCATGGATTTTTTGACAGATTACCCTTGAGTCGTGTTAACCTGTCATGGCATTTTTGTTTAGTATTGTTTGGCATTTCATCATGGAATGACTTACACCCGCATATCGTCTTCAAATTGTAAAGTTGTGAGCTTAATGATGATTCGCTGTTTTATCGCAGAATTTTCTTTAGGTATGAGGCCCATTTCTGGCTAAATGGATACGTTAATAGGCAAAAATTCCATATTTGGGCTGATGACCAAGCCGAAGAGTATTAAGAACTAACGTTACATCCAGAGAAATGCACGGTTTGGTGTGGTTTATGGCCTGGTGCAATCATCAGTCAATATTTGTTCAAAAATCAGAATGGCCATCAATGGCACCCGTTATCGTGCCCGTGATCTCCAAGACCAGCAAGACGGCGCTACTTGCCACATAACCCGTGAGACTTTATTTCGAGAACTATTCGGTGAGCAATTAATTTCGTGCTTCGGGCCGGTGAATTGGCCGCCTAAATAGTGTGATATCTAGATTTTTTCCTTTGGAGCTATGTAAAGTCCAAAGTCTACATCGATAAGCCGGGTATGATTGAGGAATTGGAAGCCAACATTACTCGCGTTATTCGCCAAATACCATTCGAAATTCTCGGACGCTTCATCGAAAATTGGAACTTCAGAATGGACCATGTTAAACGCAGTTATGGAGAACATTTGACAGAAATAATCTTTAAAAAATATATGTCAAAAATGGTTGTTTTGTTTTGTTTTGTTTGATAATAAAGATAACCCGATAAAATTGAATTTTTTTTTTTTTGTTGAAAAAAGTACCTTTAATAACTTGCCTGGATCAAGCTTTTACAAAGCTATTGATTATTGATTAGTAAAGAAAAAAATCATATGTTTTGCTATAAAAATAGATACAAATCCACGTATTTTCAAAAATGGTCATAGTTCTATAGGACTGACAAAGATCTTGTTTATCTGTACTCTTAAGCTTAATGCGTTGAACTAAGCAACTAACTAATCAAATACTTAACTTGATACTAAAATTGATAACTTACAAATATTATCTTCTTTTTGTATAATAATTCAATACATACTTTCTCACTTATGCTTCTTTTTTTTGTGATTAGGAACAAATGGACCCATGAAAAAATGGACGGAAACATTAATTTGAAAAATCACAACATTTAATTAGGCAAAGAGATATTTGAAAGAAATAACTGACATCGTTTTCAATCAATAAAATTTTCAGATATATAAAAAGCAATAAAAAGAATGAAAAAGTCATTTCGTTTTAACCAACAAAAAACAAGCAAATTTTAATAAAAACTCGGTTTTTCTTTCTTTTAGATAAAAGAAGTGGGTGGCGTTTTTTTTTCTTTAGTTAGATAATCTTTAAATTTATTCGATTTTCTTATCAATTCATTTATTATTAATTATATGTTATTCACACATTCTCAAAATTAAATGCATTTCGGTTGATTAATATTACACTTCGATAAATAATAATTAATCAAATTGAAAATTATAGTAGGTTGTTCGTCTTCAGACATTAATACATAATGGCAAAATCTTGTATAGAAGTGACAAAAGCGAAGGTGTTTAAACTGAGATAATTTCTTCATTTTAATTTTTTGTATTTTTTTTTTTTTGAAATGTCAGCCCAATTAATTTCAAACCCAACTTCCTTAAAAAGTATGCTAACATTTTTTTTAATTACCCAAAATTTAAGTTTAATTCCAAAATGTTGATTTCGAAAGAAACGAAATATATCAACTACTTTATTGATTAAGGTTGGTTCAGACTTGCAATCGGAGGTAATGAAACATTGGATACAGCATCATAACAGACACAACCTGGCAATACATCATAACTTGACTTAAGTTACTGCTGCTGCAGCAGTATAACAACTTTATTAAAATATTTACTAAATATTAACAGCGAAATCAGAGAAGTTTTAATCTTTCTTCGTACGAGGCAACATGAGCTGGTCTTCCCATGGAAGGTTTCTTAAGGCGAACTGTAAGAATTTACGCTGAACAGTCTATTAATTTGAACCTTATGGTAGGGAGACCACACTTGGCTGGCATATTCAAGTATAGGGCTAACCATAGTAGTAAAAAGCGCTTTGGTAATGTAAGGATCATCAAATTCCTTTGACCAACGCTTGATAAGCCTGAGGTTTTCGGGCAAGTGAGTCAATATGTAGGTGCAAATTCAGTTCACTGTCACACATCACGACATGAAAAGCTCGACTGTACATGTATATATTTTAGCTGAGATATTACACTTCAGAACTTGCGAATACTTTCAAATACCTAATAAATTTTAACTTTAACAAGTGTAAACGTACCTTAACTAAACTTTGCTTGGACTAATTTAAATTTACTGTTTCGCATTGAAACTATATATAGAGTATATATAAACTATACCTTGTTAATTAATTAGAACACTTGATTTAAACATTTTATGTATTTTATGAAGGTTTTCTTCACATTTTCCTTTGGGAAGTTTTAAGATACATTTTTTGGTTATGTATATTTCTATTTCGTTTTTTGTTTTTTGATGAAACCATATTAAATTAGAAACTACAAAATCAAGTTTTACTATTCAAGAACTTAGCGAAATTCATTTGATCTCGGTTTGTTCCTTGTTTGAAAAATCTCCAAAGAGTTATGTTAGAGGCAATCAATGTCTTAATTAGCCGAATATGAAATTTAAATGTTTTCCCATCTCAAAAAAAACTTTTTCTATTTTTGGGGAAACTAGTAAAATAAATGATATAAAATCAATGATAATAATGTTTCAATGACTTTTTTTTGGCTATTCTTGGATTTGGCTAGAAGAAAAAACCAAGTCCTTTTAAAAATAATATAAATTGTACAAAATTTTATTACTTTAGACAAGTTTTTTTTTTCTGGTTCTTTTCATTTAATTGAAATTTTTCTTAATTAGATTTTTTTCTGAATTCGTAATTTTGGTTTTTTAAAATAAAAGAATTTCAAGATTTTACGAATTTGTTAAAAAGATTTCAAACTTGATTTCACAAAATGAATGAAATCATAAATTTTCAGCTACTGTTGAGAGAAAAAAAAATGTATTTTATTATATATTTTTTGTACTTGTTCAAAATTATGTTAATTTCTTAGATTTGAACGTGCAGATTCAGAAATTCATATAACAACAACAACAACAACAACACCAAAAAAGCACCCATTTCATATTTTAGAAAGCTTATTTTAATAAAGAACGGTGATTTCTGGATCGTACCCGTAGATAAGAAAGTGATAAAATGATTTACGCTCGGGAATTTTTAATTTTAATTTATATATGTTTTTATTTTGGTTTTTTTCGTAAAGATTTTTGACCGAATCAAAGTTGAATTGAAATTAGAAAAAAGAAATTTCATAAATTTCTTACGTTAAAGGTGTTAGGTGATGAAAACTACAAGGTTTGGAGATAGATAATACTATGTTGTAGATTAATAATGACGGTGGTATGGTAGCCGATTGTTAGAAAAATTTTAATTTAACTTGTGTATGGAATAAAAAAAATATACTTCTAGCAATAGTTGCACCCATAGAGTCATACAGAGCACAGTTATCAATCCTCAAAACTGAAATACTAAACCATACGAATTGTTATTATTAGTTATCCGAACATATATACTTATATCGGGTGTCCTAATAATAGCGTCAGATTTAAATTTCGCGCTATATTCGTTTCATTAAGTTGACAGTACTAAAATCTTGACATCTGTCATCTGCTATTGTTCCTATTAATAGTCATGGAACTCTGCACGAAGGAACGATATTATTTCTGACAGTTTGTCAAGTTTCGAGTGCCTACTGTGGTCAAAAAGACAATTCCACAAAATTCAAATCGTGCGTTTGTTTCGGAGCATTCTTTTTTTAATTACTTTATTTATTATTTTTAATTCGTTATTAAATTGATCGTCAAATGAGGTATAGGTCGTATCTATAGGATGCAGAATACCCGAGATATACACATACTTCAAGTTACCCAAATTAATTCATGCGCTTTTATTGGCACACCCTATATATGTCCTTAAATATGTCTGTATGAAAATACTAGTCCTAAGTTGTTAGTTGCATGAATATTTGAAATAATAGCGTAACATGATCCGAAATCCATTTCCAATTGTTATGTGAGAATACCTTGGATTTGTGTAGTTCTCATTTAATGTGTGTGATGACGGATCTGAATTACTTGAGCCTAGTAATAAAATTTCTTAAACGATGATGGTTCGTGGTTTTAACGCTGGTAACAGAAATTTTACATTTATTCCTCTACAAAACAGAATTTTAAATAACTTTAAAATTACTTAACAATTCTGCTTGAAACCAAATTTTTAAGCATAGGAAAATATGAGGTAATTAAGCAGAAGAAACGCTGGCAATGAGTGGACCTAATAAGCATACAACAAAAAATGATATTCGCGTATAAAATTGCATTATTCGACAAATTAATAAGCATTGTTTTTAATACGAAAGTAGAATTTATGCTAAAAGTGTCCGAGAATTTCATTCAGTTAATATGTGGCAAATATATACAAGTGCTTAGCTTTCAGTACTGATTAAAAATTTGTATTCTTAGTCGTACTGCTTTTGAAATGTGGTAGTAGGAGGATATTTTTAAAAAATTGAAATTATTTTACTAATTTTAAGAGCTATAAAGCGGTGAGAAAATTTTGATGTGTGCTTATCGATCTTTAACAAAATATATACTATATATTATACAAATCTTTCATCAAATATGATCGTATATGCGTACAAGAAAGCTGCAGAATAGCTATTTTGGTTAATATCACAAAACTTTTATCGACATTGATAAGAAATTTAATTAAAGTTAAAAAAACCGTATCGTCAAATTAAAACAGACTTTAACATACCAAAATGGTTTATATAGAAAAAGGAGCATGCATATCTTTTTTTACTTAACATCATTAAAAATACATAGTTTTTTTGCAATTTAAAATTTAACCTACTCAAAAAAGAAGTCTACATAATTATAAATATGAATATTAACGACATGCAATGCCCTTTTAGAATCGTTATATTAATGTAGCTTTTTTTTCCTACTTTAATAAAAAAATAATGAACGTTTTACTTAAGGATTCTATGAAAACTAAAACCTTTTAATATATAAGCTTAATTTGTACTGACGACCATTAAAAGGTGTTCTTTTGAGGTTACACAGTTTTTCTTCCCCAAAAGGTATATTTCTTTTAAGAGACTGTTTGTAGGAGTTTTATGCATTTCGTTAAATAGTTTAATACAAATAATTAGCTTTGAATAGCTTTATAAAAAAAATTAATACAAAATAGCAACTGTATTGGTTTATCATAGACAGTGGAAGCAAGGTCTTTGACGAGAAATTGAAACAAGAATCATTGGTGAAATTGTTTAGTACACATAGCTTAAGTACTAGAGATTGCTATCAGTTGAGAGGTCTCGAGTTCAATTCCGGGTTCGGGCTTCGATAATATTCATATTTTTTCAATTTCCTACAACTCAGAAGTGGAATAGGAGATGCCCTATGAAAACGTGCCCTGACTCTTCTAACTAATTTGTATTTAACTTTGTGTGTGTTAACTTTGTTGTGCCTAACTATACAGGCTCTCATGATGGCACTGTGTATATCCATGAGATCAGCCGGTGGCGGCTGTATTGTCAGGATGTTCGAGCTGTAGGAGTTTTAGGCGTTTGGTCAAATATTATAATAAAAATAATAATTAGCTTTGAATGGCTTTCTAAAAAAAACTAAGTACAAAATTGCAATTGTATTTGTTTATCAGAGCCAATGGAAGGTCTTTGACGAGAAATTGAAACAAGAATATCGGTGAATTTGTTTAGTACACATAGTTTAAGTACTAAATATTTCAAGCAGTTGAGAGGTCCTGGGTTCAACTCCGGGTTTGGGTTTCGACAATATTCACATTTTCTCAATTTCCTACAAATCAGAAGTGGGATAGAGGTACCCGATGAAAACGTGCCTAACTCTTGTGATTAGTTTGTATTTAACTTTGTTGTGTGTGTTGTTGTTAACATTATGTATGTTAACTTTATTGTGCCTAACAACTATACATGCTCTCATGATGGTCCTGTGTATATCCGTGAGGTCAGCCAGGGCGGCTGTATTGTCAGGATGGTCGAGCTGTAGGAGTTTTGGGCGTTTGGTCAAATAGAAAAATAATAATAAGCTTTGAATGGCTTTATAAAAAAAAATACAAAAAAGCAGTTGTATTTGTTTATCATAGCCAATGGAAGGTCTTTAAAGAGAAATTGAAAAAGAATATCGGTGAATTTGCTTAGTACACATAGTTTAAGTACTAGAGATTGCTTTCAGTTGAAAGGTCCCGGGTTCAATTCCGGGTTTGGGTTTCGACAATATTCACATTTTTTCAATTTCTCCTACATATTTCAAAAAAACAGAAAACAGAGAACAGTACAAAAACAATCAACAAATAATAATTATATTAATTATATTTTGTTGTCTGTTAATTACATGAGTTTAAAATTAGTATCGAAAAATGGATATAATAAATACCATGTTGTTGTTTTCTTGTTAACAACAACATAAAATATAATAAAGTGAAAAATATATAAATTTTCTTTAATCAAAAGAAGAAGACGAAAAAAAAAATAATATATAATAAGAATGCCATGTCAAATACAATTTGCTAAGTTGTTGAACGAAAAGACCTCCTTTTTGTTTAGCCACATCCACACATTATTCACACACTTTCGCCTCTTGGAACCGCGGCGATATCGAAAACTTATGTAATTCAAAGAAGTCCAGTTAACACTATTCAAGTCTTTCAATTTTATTGAAGTCACGTTAAGTTAACCAGATTAAATGAAATTTACTAAAAGTTTTTTTCGTTTTTTTTTTTCTGAAGCCAAGAAGTAGAAGACAGAAGTGCCTGGCTTTCATTAAAACGCATTACATAGTCGATTTACAGCATGCGTGAGTTAAAAATCTGATATAGTAATTGAACGTCTTACAAAGCTCCAAAAGCCGTCGGGGTTGGTTTATTTTTTCTGGGTTTTTTTTTTGCTGTGGCTCTGTATCATGTATGTTGTTACGAATTTGATAGTATATCTTTGTTATTATTATTATTATTGATGTTTTATATATATAAGTTTATATTCATGTACGACAAGGTCTGGTTTTGTTCTTGTTACATTGCCTAGAGGCTGAAAGGGCATGTGCATATAACAAGGAACAAATTATACCTTAAATAATCTTGGATATTTATGTGTTTTGCTATAATAAATTGAGGAACCAAAAGAATTAAAAATATGTTGTGTTTTCTTTTTTTTGCAATAAAAAAATGTTTGTTGTAATAAAATTTGAAATTACTTTAACGAACGTCTTTTTATAAAAAAAAATGATTTTGATAAATACTTTTGATATCACATTTATTCGATACCAATTAATAATTTCATTTAAAATTTAAGCTTTTTTTCTAGCAAGAAGGAGTCGAAGTCACAGTAGTAGTAATAGTAGTTAAAAAATCTAAAAAAAAAATGGTTAGCGATCCTGGTTACCGAGCTGGTCAAGAAAATGTAACATTTGTGACATATTTTACATTTCCAAATACAAATGAAATACGATTTGGTATAAACTTTCCCAAGAACACGAATTTCATTCGTTGTTTTAGTAGTTAAAATAGCATTTCCAGAGTCATAGCATTCAGAAGTCAATACAAGTGACCTCTTTATGATTACGGAATTCCGAAAAAAGTGGATATATTTACAACACAATTAAAATGCTGAAGAATAATCAGGATGTTAACAGAAAGCTAGAATCTAAAAAAAATCTTAGGGCTAAACTAAGAACAGAAAGGGAGAACCATAGTGCATAACCGCATAGAGAGTTAGGGTAAAATTTAATATGACTGGAAAACCTATTAAAAAGTAATTAATCCGCTTATTCTGGCGTTATGACAGTTTTGCTGTTATAAATATTTATGATAATAATATTCTGACTGAAATTATGACTGCTGCAAAAATTCGTATTCTAGCGAATGGGTCATTCATGTCATAATTATGTCCAAAATATGAATTTATAACAGTTTAAAATGTTATAATTCAAGCAAGTTATCATGGTTATTTGAGAAATACTCTCGAAAATGTTTGTATAGGTTTGAAATTTTGCTATAGGTGTAAAATTATTTGTGTGTTTAAAAAAAATGGTGGAAACTGTTCCATATTTATCAATTGAATCACTCAGAGAACACATATAAAATTTCGTTATGAAATATTTTCGGTCAGAACTTATGATATTTTTTATGACAGTTATTAGTTATGAAGGGGTCAGAATACCGAATAGTCCTAAAAAAGAAGTTATGACAATTTCATCATGTTATGACAGACAGAATTTGTTATGACTGCGCTCAGAATAGAGGCGTAAGTGACATGAATTCGAGATGTCTCAAAATGGGATTTTCAAAGAACAGGAACTGATTGTAATTATTCTAAAAAAACTGAAACACATTGTGATTGTTCTTTGAAAAGAACGTTTTCTTTTATCTGTTCTTTTTTAGTCTTTAATTTTTCGTCATACCGTATATTAGTATACCTAGATGTCCAAACCATATAGGATGTTCAGTGTTGTTATTGTAGGTAAAATTGAAGAAGAATACATCTAAATAGTTTTAATACGAAAAAAACAGAAAACACCAAAATATGTATGTACTCAATAAGAATTAGTTTAGAATGTGATTGGAAATCTTCATTATTAGTCTAGGATCCTTCGTCAGTTTTCACATCTTCTTAGAAAGTGATTTTATTGTATACTTATACTGTGATTACGATACTACCTAACATGCTTTTGATGGAGTCCTTGTGGAGAAAGAAGAAATGTGAAAACATCGAATTCTGACTGAAAGATCACGTTGACGTTACCTACTTTAATATAGACATTAACATTTTCGACCTAGCTACGAAATTATATCCAAGAATGAGTATCTCCACAAATCTAAAGCTATTTAATTTGCAAATATTTAAATAAATACAATTTAAATTAGCGAATACCATATAAAGTCATACATAACTGTAATGTATAACGAAAATCAAACAAAATTCTTTAGAGATAACAAGTTGACACTTAAAATGAGAATCAAACGTTTCAGGAACATGAAACGCGGAAAAAATTACTACAAATTTAAATATAAAGGACAAAACGTAAAATTTTCTCATTTTCAAATAGCCTCATTTATTCCACATTATCGATAGTGATTTACCATTTCAAAAGTTTCTTTTCATGGATTCTTTTTACTTAACACGGATTTTTGCCATTATTTTAATTCAAGAAAATGTCCAAAGAGGTTTTCTTCCAAATTGCAAATAAACAACCAACGACAAGACAAAAAAATAAGAAAATCAAAAATTCAAAAATGTGTCTTTATATGCAAATCAAATTGGATCGACATAAGTGATACACTCTTGCGACATTCAATATTTTTGTTGTCAACGAATTTGTTAATTTTGTTGTTGCAACATTATTTGGTTTTGTTCAGTTCAAATTTCAAGCATATAATATTGCGTTACGCTTTTATGTATCTTACAAGGTGTATCATGAATTCACAGGACTTTATGGTATTAAGGTAAGGCCAGACATAAGAACTTATGTACTGCAGTTTTTTTGGTTGCAGCTGCTTTGAGAGTTACGGGACTTGTTCATACAAGCAGTTAGAAACATCGCCTAATCTGAAGTTTTCACGTTGCAGCAAAAAAGAACTAGCAATTTTTAGGATGGCGGAGCTATTGGTACTATGTAGCCATTTTGCTGTGATCCAATAACAATTGCTGTGAAAATCAGGATTCCAAATATATATTGGGATCATTTCAAATGAGTAAACTAATGGAAAACAATTTTAGGTATAATTTCCTTTAAAAAAAAGAGATATTCAAAAAAGAAGTTAACCAAAGCTTTTAGATTGGAAAAATATTTTGAAATGATATGTCACATGACCAACTTTTATTTAAAATTATTTTTCGTTTTGGACATTTGTATCTATAATAAAAGCATCTCTAATTCTGGCAATAATATGGAAATTTTCATAGAAATTAGAATATACATTCCAAATAAGATTGGATATAACTCTATTTACTCAGAGTGCAGGAAACAATGATAGAAAATCGTCTCTTACTCACTCAATAGTATACGTATTTTTGGAAAAAATGGATTCTTTTATTGTATTCTAAGAATAACACGACTAAACCCGCGGGTACCAGCTTAATTGGTATAAAAAATAAAAATATGAAACATCCTGTAGCAAAAAAAAGTGCATACGACTTTTTACGTCATCAGGAATCCTTAACAAATATACACATTTGTTATATTATAGTAATTCTGATCGAATTCCACGAAATGAAGAAAAAATAAAGTTTGATTTTTTGTATACACTGATTTGATTCTGGACTAACTCCAGCTTTAAGGGAAATATATGTACACATGTAATCAAAATAATTACAAATAAGGAAAACAGAATTGTTTCTTATTTTCCTTACTTTTTCTTTTTTCTTTTTAATACGAAATAAGCAATTGTTACTTTTTATATTGAATTTAAACTTGGAAAAAAGTGTTATCTGCCATTCATCTTCGAAAAATGCGATGGTATGCAAATTTAACGCATAATGCAAACATTTCAAATTCAAGATTGAGATGGTAATAAAGTAAGCCCGCAAACAAGAAAAAAAAAACATAATAGAAAACTTGCAAAATTTATCGATATGAAGGAACAAAAAAAATAGTAACAAAACCATTGACAATGGGATAATCATCGTATGGACTTTTTTTTCGGAATAATATGAACGGTTTTGGAAAAAATCGAAATCTCTTGAATCTTGCTTTAAGAACAAACCATTCGAATAGTGTGATGGTTACGGTAATAATAGCCTTTCTTTTTTTGTATACCTATTTACTGATGAAGCCTATGTGACCACAATTATCCATTGAGGACAACATAAAATTCGTATTCTTAAACATTTTGGCGTGTTTGACTAAGCGTTGAATAGTAAATTTTATTTAGTTGAGCATAAATTTAAACATTTAATGTGATATCTTTAAATCCTTGACAGTATAATTTTCTTTTTGTTTTGTTTTGTCTTACTTTTTCACGGAAATCGAGAGAAGAGGCCTATACGCATTTTTGTTCAGGAGAACTTCGAAATGGAATATCTTGATTTTGAAATTACAATTTTATTATTTCACGTTTTCTTTTTTTTTTTTTTGTTCAATTCTAAATTGATTTTTGCTTTTTTTCTGTTTCAAGAATTAAATTTATTGATTTTTTTCAACTTACAATGGTAATGCATTAGGAAAAGCCTACTAAAAAGAAAAGAAGACAAAGAAAAAAAGGAAAAATAAATCTTATAGAATCATTTCACTTAGTTTAACCTTTATATGCCAAAAAAAACTTGCAAATCTTTCTTAAAAGAGGATTTATAATTTCCAAGTCTCTCAAGGTTAGAAAAAAGCTTTAAAAAGTTTTTCAATCCATTCCCACAATTCTACACGAATGGAAAGAAAAAGTTTTTCCAAAAGTGATTTATGTATATTCAAAAAATATATACAAAATTATTTTCATATGAGCATTTTTTTTTTGTTTCATCTATTTTGGAAATCAATTTGAAAATTTTGAAATATTTAAAATAATTGATAATAACTTATTTAAGCTTATTTGGCTTTAAATGAAGAATCAGTCTATAGAATCTCAAAGAACCAAAAAATTTGAGTTAATGATTCTATGTAGTTGTCATTGTTGAGATCTTCAACTTGGAAGGCTAATATTTTCAAGATGCAAAAACATAAGTATAATTAAAGTTTTGGCAAAATATCAGCTTTCAAAAGTTGCAGACCTTGACCATGACAAACAAATAGAATTATTAAACTAATGAATATTATAAATTTTGATACTAGACTCCTCAAATATCATGATGGTAAACTAGAAACTATTTATCCTTGCCACTTGGATAGAATTTTTGCCATTATAGAGTTGTTCGTATTATTGTCACAAATAGCAAGCTACTATGATAAAGGTATTGAAAAAACTGGAATGATTAGCTGAAAATAACACTTTTGATATTAAAATTTATAGATTTCACCAGCAACTATAATAAGGTAAGTATCCCATTTAGCGACCTAGCACGTATTATTGACATAAAATTCATATATAGTATGAAAATGACAATAACAAAATTTTTAAAATTACTGTTTAATTCCCACTTACTTCGGAGCAGAGCATACATGGAAATAACAACAAGGCAGAACAACTTGCTCGGATTTCTTGTTGTTTTCATTGTTAAAATTTGGCTCTGATGCAGAATAAGTGGATATCTCGATAATTAGGTGATAAATACAAACTGAATAGATTAGAATATTTCCGCAATATTCTAGAATACACAACAACCGCCTGACATATTTTGACAATTGTAACAATTCTCAAAACATCTGAAAAGGTTGGCCATTTTGAGAATACAAGAATCGAGATATTTCTCGAAGGATTGCATGACTATAAATATCGGAAGTTGATAAAAAACTGCTCTCCTTGGATTTGAGAAGTGACTAAATCAAAGATATTTTTAAATTGATTCTATATGAAATCAATTAAAATTTAAAGTTCGGTATGATAACATTAAATAATAAAATCTCGTTCAGAACAGTAACTTTTAACACGCTTATTTAAATCGTACTTTTATTAACGGTTAGAAATAGTGTTTGTATATTCTACAAAATTGTGACTGGCTTATTTTCTTAGAAATTAATTATATAAATATTTTTAAGACTAATTATACAAATATGTGCTATTATTTTTAAGGCCAAATCGTAGAATACATAACAATGGCTACGTTCACACCGACAAATTTTTAGGTTACTTAACTAAAAGTTAGGTTTGGTCATACGTGTTTGCACCGTACTAGACCTAAGCCTAAAACAACGCCATATGTGAGCATTTATGCAACTTGGGCATCAAGAGATGACCTGTCATCTGTCAAACTTTGAGTGAAATTTACCATTGAACATTTTAACATTAATAACTACTGCAGTGCCATCTAATCAGCTGTCAAAAAGTTCTTAAGTCGATTTAAATTTAAAGTAGGTCTGCAATTTAGGTGACCTAACGTAAGTTACTTTGGACGTGTTTACACCGTCATATTTAGGTCGACCTAAGCACTTAGGTCTCTTTTTAAGTCTCGATATAAACGTAGCCGGTATCAAAGTTTTCTTATACATAAAGGTGTCGTCAATAATTGGTTCACTTACTTTAATGAAAATATGAATAATCGCTATAAATCCGGCAAATTTAAAATTCTAGTCCAAATAAATAACATTTTTTTTAACAGTAATAAATTTCCATTAGATCAAGAAATTCCATGCAATAAATAAATCCTAAAAATCAATTTTACTAAATATTTTATGGAAAAAGTTTTTATATAATTTTCATGCACGTAAGTTGATTTTGAAAAAAGTATTTTTCTGAAATTAAAAATATCTATTTTCAGATATATTTTTCGTTTATATTAATTGGCAATTAGACTTTCTGACACACAAGTACCTACAACTGAAAAAAAACACCAAACTGATTATATTATTCGAATATATAGTACTTTTAACGGTCAGTCAAGTTGATTTTAAATTGTTAAAAACTTCAGACTCTATAAGCTGAGCATAGAAATTTAAAAATTATTAATCTATAAATCTAGCCAACAATAAAAATGTCGATGAAATTCTGATATAAATAATAATCCAACAGAAAATGGCTTTCTCTTATTAAAAAGTTTTAAAAGTTATGCAATGATCTTAAAATCTAATCAAGTAATAGACAAGCTTGCAAGCAAGCCACAACTATCAATCAAATAACGCTTCCTTTTGTTGATGTTAAACCCGCTTGGGAAATGTCGAAAATAGTGAAAATTACTTTTTTTTTTGCTTGGAATTATAGGAAATAGTAAAGAAATTGTAAAGTTTAGATTTCAGTTCCAATTGTCATTTCATAACAAAAATTATTTTTACATTTACTATTTGGAGCTTATGTAATCATGAGCATCGTCTCAGTTTACTTCTTTCGAAGCAGCTAACTAAGCTTTATTTTCTAATTCTATAATTTTTTACCAACACGTCGATGTTGGCAAATATGAAAAGACTTGAGATATATGCTTAATGCAAGTAACCCCAAGTACCAAAATCAAACCAAAGTTGCAAAGAAACTTTGACAAATGTAATTCCTTAAAATGGCACTTTCAAAAACCTGTTCGATACTTTTTAGTGCAGATAAAAATGTTAACGTTCCAAGGATACTTCATGGTTTCAAACAAACTCTCCTGAAACATGCAATCGTAGCCTACCTAAATAAGCTCAATTGAAACAAATTAGTTAATTACAACGCGTGTAAAATGAATTAGTTTCTGACATATTTCGTTATTACACTGAAACGGTTGCATTTTAATTTACATGCAATTGCAGCGAATTAGTTTGGTGACTAGGATTTTAACAACTGCCAAAAAAACTGTACTCAAGCAAAAGAGTTAATGGGCGCATCCAGCGCTTAAATCTAGAAAGACGACTAGATGCAATTCTAACTTTAAGCGCATAGATTAAGAATTATGAAAAAGCGCTTAGGACTGCTGGATGCGGCCAATGATTATTTTTATTTCGTTTGGAAATAGCCTTGTACTATGTGTATTTTTACGGCGTTGGTTAATCCTTAAAATACAATGTTCCAAAATCAATGTTTATCACATTCTTTTTTTGGTTGCATTATTAAATCACATGATATAAGTTTCAATATATTATAACATGCTTTCTACGTTGCAGTGACGTGTTATGGTAGTCAACAAAACGGCCCGGCATAGACAGATCAACAGAGTTTCAACATGTTTTGACGCTGCCTAACCACGGACTCTCAACTAATTTGAAACTCAGTTTATGTAAGAACTGTTTCAAAACTATGTTGCAAGAAGAACTGTTTCAAAACGATATTGCAACCGTATTGACATTAAACTTAACTACTTTAGACACATATTAAGATGTCAAATAAACTATAAAAAGTGTCATTTTTCCTGTTTCAACTACACAAATAAGCAGAAAATAAAATTGACTTGCATATTTGTTCCACAGTAAATAAAAAATTAGTTTAAAAAAGGAGAAATTCAAACACAAAATCATGAATTTTTCAGAAGAATGCATACCCAAAATATGTGCTTATTTTTTTCCCCAACAAATAAAATAAAAACTAAAAAATTAGAAACTATAAACTAATTGCTAAAAAAAACACAACTTTCTTAAATTACATCAAATTTATTTTCCCAATCAAAATATAGGCCTTTGAAACATCATCCGTAATTTGCAAAATCTTCTCAAGCATACAGAAGCATTTTAGTTTTTGGTTATTTAAGAACCAAAAAAAAGAAAAAAACCAATTTAATTTGCTGGAAATTTGATAACCCTTTAACTAACTGAATTTTTCTTAAATAAATATACTTGTATAAGTTCCAGTTAAAAACACTTAACAAATATACTAAGCGATTAATTACTGTTGCGGTAGGCGTCCTTCTTCATGTATTAAAAAATTGAAGATCGTTGAAAAGTATTTCACACAGAAATTAAATTTAATTAAATTGCAAATTGGAATTTAAAGGAGAGAAAAAAAAACCGTCTTTTTTTTCATCTATACAATAATGATCAATTTCAAATTACAGGAGCTTCTCTTCCCTGGTTAAAATTGCATCATAGTGAATTTTCTTGGCTTTCGGAATATGATCATGTGGAAAAAAATAATATTGATATGAACGTTTGTTTGAAATTTCACAGAGTTGAAGCAAAAAAAAAAAACGACATCTTGTAAGATGAGAAGTCGATGAATCTCGCCAAAAAAAAAAAAACGCTAGTATTTAATAATAATAACATCACGCGCAAAAACGATCAATCCATGTCTTTTTTGGTTCGTTGTACAACATGTTGCGTATATGCTGCTTCGAGTATGGCTTTACTGATTTATACTAAATTGTTGATCGTTTAACAAGAAAAAGTTTTCTTTTATTTGTAAAACCAAAGGAAAAAAATACGTTATTAAGGTAAAAAATTTGTACAAAAATTTTTAAATATTGCATTTTCGACATTTTCTTTTGAAATTAAATAATTTTTTTCTTTTCTTAAACAGTTATCCAATTTAAGATCTATTTAAGATAATTTGTTGTGCATAAAATTAGTTGGTTGGAAATTTTTTTGATTATTTTGTAATTTAAAAATATATGTCAAATAATAAGAAATCATTACCCCCAAAAAAAAAAGAAAAACGAAAATTACTATATAAAATTAAAGATGATCATTGCGATCATGTATCGATCATCAATTGCCTGGCCTTGGAACTTTCTCCAGACTACATGGATAGTTTTTTTTTCTAACTTCTCTTTTTTATATAAATCGATTAAATCGATTTTTTTTTCTTCTATTTGTATAAAATTAATCTCTTGAAAGATGAAAAAAACTAAACTCATTAAATTAATAAGATCCACAAATTTCGACTTGAATATTTTTAATCTAGTTTTTTTTCAAATTCAGTTTAGCTAAACGGATTAATAATCTTCATTACTTGTACATTAAGCGCATATCAGTTAGGGATTATTTCAAGTATTTCGAAATGATCTTACCAGGAACTTCTATTATATAAATAAAGGGTGTCTCAAAATTCATGTAAAATTTGAATTTTTTGTGCGGTAAAGTGTTACCAATGAAAAAAAAGACAGCTTGACAGCTGACAGTTTAGAGTTATTAAAAATAGAGCTCTACACGCGAAAGAAGAACGCATTGTCATTGTTGAAAAATACTTTAATTGGTCGTGTAATTTTCCGTTTTGGGGATCAGAATTGTCCACCCACATCATGCGATTTAACATTGTTGGACTTTTTTCTTTGGGGTTTGTTGAAAATCTAAGGTTTATGCTAACTAGCTCATGACCACCCACCCCTTAAAGAAGGAAATTGAGCGATGTGTCAAGGAAATTCAGCCACATTCATGCAAAACAGTCATGGAAAATTTCAACAAAAGAGTACGCGTATGTACCAGCAAAGCCGTGGAGCCATTTACCCGATACCCATACATAACCCTATACTGTATACTTTATGAATCAATAAAAAATTTAAAATTTAGAATTTATAAACCTGCATTTTCTATCAAAATTACTTCTTGTGTGTCTTTTGGGACACCTTTTAGATCTTTCCGAATAAACAGGTTGCTTTATTTATGAATTTGTTACATATAATTTGTTAAGAGTGGAACTCGAAGACGAAGTACTTCTATTTGTACTTACTTGGAAGATAAAATCGAAAATGATCATGCATAGTAATGGTTATAGATGTACTACTTAACATTGATTCCTTGGGTCGGGATACAAGGGTTATAATTTTTTGAAAAAAATAAATTCACAATAAATTTTCGATTGAAATGAAAATTCGAGAGATATTTTCCATAATCATCTTTGCATACAAAAAGCCCATGTATAATTATTTCATAAAACAACATAATTCTCCAAAAATTCTACAAAACTCATTCATTTCCATTATTCATTTTTGTTGACAATTATTTATTTCGAATTCATTCATCATTCAGTAGCGTACATAATATCAAGTCACCTTGTTACAATGATTGTTATTACTGAAAATAGTATGAAGTAAATCGAACGTTGAATAGTTGTGAATTATAGACCATGACTGAGTATTATAACATTTAAAAAATATGAATTTTACGTTTTTCAAAGATATGTTATAAAAAGTCATTTGTAATGTTTTACACATCTGACAAAAGAAAAAGAAGAAAAACACTGAACAACACATATTTCCCATGACCATAACCCTTGAAATTCATATCGTTTTAAAACTGAAAACACAAACATTAAAATAACATAGAAAAAACATAGAATTAACAGCAGGTGTTATTTTGTATAACAAAAAAAAGTAACATAAATATGTATATTCAGAAATTTTCAACATAGAAATGCAACAACATATTTTCGCACAACATGTCGCGAACGAATTACAAACATAAAAAGATGCAATAACATAAATTTAATAATTTTGTTTTTTGAGTTGTTGCCTTCTGTTTTAGTTTTTATTTGGCGCCACACTAGTTATATATATTGGAATATCAGGCAAGTCAGAAGCTTAAAGCTCTTGCCATAAGATCTAATGTATTTTACTTATGTTTAGTAAAAGCTTTTCTGAACCTTCCACATCTTCCTTTTATTTATATCTTTGATATAGTAATGAATAAATCTGACCTACATATAACATTATTAGAGATATCTGCCTAATAGGGCATGGCTAATTAATTACTTTTCAAAGTTAATGAATAATCGAGTAATTGGTGGTCTTAAAGTGATTAATTCCCTCCTATGTTAAAAGCCAGAAGTCAAAATTTTTAAGGAAAAATGACTGATTACGAAGAGAAGTAAATTATTATATGAAAGAAAAAGAAAAACGTAATAAAAATAGAAAAGAGGAAATATTCTCTTAAAAATACATACGATCCTCCTTAGCTATCTATCATTTTTTCCAGATTACATTATGGTATGTTAGTGCATCAGAGATAAAAATAAATCTAGCTTCAATAAACAATTCGAACACTTATATAAAAAATAAGAATCACTATTCATACAAGAACTAACACTTAAGACATTTGTAATATCCATAACAAAAAATCTCTTATACTCATTTTGGCGCATAAAAGTATAAAGAAACGTGTGGTTTTAGTTTACAAAAATTGAGTTAAAAAAATTTTCGATTGATTTCATTCATTGTTTCATTCTTTCTTTAGTCCAAAATCCAAAAGACTATTATAAGACCACTAATGCTCTCGCTTGCTACAATTATCTTATAGGAAGCACGCTGTAAAATAGAATATATTTGATTTATAGGTCACTTCATTCTTTCTAATGAAAAATTGTAATTTTCTTCCCTTATTTTGTGCGGAATTTTTTGTTTCTGTAATTTTCATAGAAGGTATTGGGAAGATCGCGTCTAATTTCCTCTTTCCAAATTTATTCTGTTTTGTTTCTCTTAAATGAAATAATTAATTATTTTGGCGTTGAACACTCAAAATATTGGAGTAATTCTGTTTACTCAAATAACTGATTGTTCAAACCATGCCCTACTGCCTAGTCAGTCCAAAATTTGAGTTTATTTTTCAAAATTTATTAAAAAATCAGCCTTTTTCTAATCATCATATTGCATTCCGACTAAATTATTAAATAGTGCGTCATTTTCGTTCCATAAGGTTGCCAGAGCACCAACATTTTTCCTTCTACCATCTGCCATACTCTATTATTGCGATTAGTAGTCACGAAACACTACATGAAAACCCAACATTATTATTCACAATCAAATGTCTACCAAATAAGGAATGATTGATATCTGTAGGATTCATAATACCCGAGATATAAACATATTTCCATATCCTGCAAATTTTCAAATTTTCTTCTCCAAAAAGGAATACTTTTGAAAAGGGTATTTAATTCCATAATAAATTCCCCGCCTAATGATATGGATCATATTTGTAGGATCCAACATTAAATCCGCTACTTTTCTTGGAACATTCTTTATATGTAAACCTGATCAAAAATTATTAAAGCCATCCTAAAATAAAACAATTTTCACACTTTAAAATGATGAACTTATTTATGATGTATATAACGATTTGATTATCGAATGACACAATATATGAAATTTTGAAAAAGAAAATAACTACTATCAAATACTAAAAGAAATGAAAAATATCCTGCTCAGAGCATCAGGACACTCTAAATCAATGAAACCCTCTGCAAACTTGTTAACAAGATTATGAATTTATAATTACAATCAATCAATAGATAGAGAAATATAACTATTTTGAAGACTCTTTGTTCCGTCCATAGTGTAAGTAAATAGTGTTAAACAATATATAAGGTAATTTTAATCGATTCTAGTATGGTACATATTTACTTAGTACTGTCGAAATCTAAGAACTGCAGTACTGCACATTATTCCTTAGTCGAATATAGACAAGATCTATGCGTACACAAAAACACTCATAAATCAAATATTTAAATGAGAAAATTCAGAAGAGTAAACTTAAGATAAGATTTAAAGAATTTATTTCGGCCCGTATCCAGACAAGTTTATTAATGGGTAAATCAAAATATGGTAAAGTTTCATATTGGATGAATATAATAATTTGTTAACATTTTTCGAGTTTAATCATCTTCTATTTTCAAATATAGAAAAACTTCAATTACATTTTTCTTTTGAGATTTTTATCATCAGGAAAACTAAAAGTAAGGAAATATAATTGTTAATAATGTTATACTTTCTACACACAGAAAAATCACAAAACTATTGCCTAGAGTTCCCACAACTAAATTTTAATTGTAAGATATGAAAAATCAGTTGTGCGAACTGAATTTTAGTTGTAAGAACTAAAAACTCAGTTGTGTGACAACTAAATTTCAGTTGTCGAAACTTCACAACTGAAATTGAATTGTCACAACTTAGTTTTCAGTTCTCACAATTGAGTTTTCACAGTTCTCACAACTAAAATTCAGTTGTTACAACAACAAAAAATCAGTTGTCGAAACAAAAAAATCAGTTGCCAGAACTAAGCAAAAACTTTGTGATTTTTCTGTGTGTACAAGCAAAAATAATAAGAATCTAGTTAAACAATGACTTATATGATTGTGTACCATCAATTTCGAATGGTCAAATGTTAAAAATATTTTTAACATTTTCTTCATGATGAAATGAAAACGCATCATATTACTTGCAATGTCGTTGAAACACCAAGAGGTAATCTAATCATCAATCTAACCCTCATGTTTGGCAACATTTTGTATATACATATTTTCATCTTTTTCAGAGAAGACATAACAAAATATACGGGTTTTTCTTTAAATAGAGAAAAAAAAAACAAATACCTTTAAGACAAGACAAGACATGACTTCTGGAAAATTAATGTTACCTATCTTTTATAACTATCAATGTTTAAAACAAATTTTCTAAGCACAAATAATATACAAAATTATGAATAGTCTACAATATGGTTAACAAAAGTTATGAAATTTGAACTCATATCAACCAAAAAAAAAAAAACAGGCATACCTAGAGAGTACAATTCATTATAAATATTCATAGTTTAGATAGTTTCTAGATAGTTTCCCAAAAAAATAGTAATACTAATAATAATAATAATGTTGGTATATATTATACAAAAATTTTTCGTTTAGTCATTGATATACAACTAAGCAGGAAAAGTTTGATTGATGTTTCGAGATGTATTCAATTTGTGAGCACGGTTAAAACAAAAACTAAAAAAAATATTAAATATGGAAAAGCAAAAAACAAAAAAAAATTAACATCAAAATCAAATAGGTTCTTTCATCTTGAACGAGAGCTCCTTTTATGTAGTAATATATACCTACACCGAAACACGAGTATATAAATTTCTGTAGTTTTCTATTTAATTTCCGATATAACATAGCTTAAGATGGGTCCAACATGACAAGAAATATAGCAACCTGTTATATCATATATGATTTTGTGATTTATTAATATTGGACGCATGATTTTATGGAACCTATTTCAGCAATGAAACTACACAGTGGAACGATTTACTATATTTCATTGAATGCAAAAGTTTAATATCGATGCTTCCTTGTACTTCGAAGTCGATTTTTCATATTTCAGTGAAATAATATTTGGTAATTTGAAATTTAATAATGATAATATGAATACATATAGCAAATCTTACCAGGTTACTCCATTACACTTTTTTCAAGACTTATCTTCAGTCAGATTGAAAAAAAAGTCTTATGGAGAGTTTAAAAATTGGACACATTTTCAGTCAGACTAAGAAAAACTCTTCTGGAGACTCTAAAAATTGGACTTTTTTTCAGTCCGACTGAAAATAAGTCTTGAAATAAGCCCAATGGAGAGTGGTGGGGTTACTAAGGATTTCCTTAACTTACCCCCTTATTCTGAACGCAGTCATAACAAGTTCTGACTGGCATAAAATGACGTTATTGTCATAACTTGTTTTTTAATACTATTTGGTATTCTGGCGCGCTCATAACTAACAACTGTCATAAAAAAAAATCATAAGTTCTGACCGACAATATTTTATATCACAACGGAATTTTATATGGGTTCTCTGAGTGATTCAATTGATAAATATGGAATAATTTCCACCAATCTTTTCTACACACAAATAATTTTACACCGATAGAAAAATTTCAAACCCATACAAACATTTTCGAGACTATTTCTCAAATAACTACGAAAGCTCGCTCAAATTATACCAGTTTTAAAGTGTTATAAATTCATATTTTGGATATATTATGACGCGTTCGCCAGAATACGAATTTTCGTAGCAGTCATAATTTCAGTCAGAATATTTTTGTCATAAATATTTCTGACCGCAAAACTGTCACAATGCCAGAATAAGCATGTTAATGTCTACACACGATTGGATAGGCTAAAAATTCATTAATCGAATCCAGTCGACTTTTAACGACAATATAGGTTACTTAAAAGTCTTAAAATATCGAAATCAAGTATTGAAAACCAAATCAAATAGAAACTCAAAAGTGTTGAATTTCATCATGATAATACTAGACCACATACAAATTTGGTCACTAGTCAAAAACTGAAAGCTTAGCTGGAAACTTTTAATCCAACCATTGTTTAGTTCTGAGCTAGCGCCACCATCGAATTACCATCTGTTTTCTTCCCCGCAAAATTTCTTTAATGGTGTAAAGTTAAATTCAAAAGAAACCCATGAAACTTTATTTAGATTTTTTGCCTAGACAACCCAAAAATTCTACAGCGAGAGATAATGATGATCTTGCCAAGAAAAATGCCAAAAGATCATCGTCGAAAATGAAAACTAATTTGTTTCACAAAAAATTCACGTTTCATTTACGTATAACAAAAACACAAGACTTTTAGGCCAAGCCAATACAATATATTCTGAAATACTATATTTGATATAATTCCGTGAAAACTAACAAGAAAAGACACTTTTTACATTACAAATGCACAAACTAATCATACTTATGTAAACTAGTATGAATTAATCATGTGCCCATTTAAACTTGCACTATGTGCGTCATGTCTTACTACAGGCGATACCACAAGAATATACAAAATATATTCCAGTTTGTTATAAAATAGCCAAAGTTTCATATTTTTATGATTGATTAAAAATAATCATGAATATAAATAATAAATTAAAATCGAATTGCTGCCGCTGGGCGTTTTTCATAAATAATTTATGTAACAGCTAAAATGAAATTATGTACCTAAAATAAGAGATATTAACATAAATCTTTAGCATAACAGCCATTTCACTGCAAAACTAGGAATTGTTTAGAAGGTGTACATTTTTCTACTTATGAAACCTCAAAAAGCAAATATCATCATCAACAAGCTTGAGATCTTCTAAATATTATTCTATATAAACAGTAAACCAATCTCAATCAAATTGCCTTGATACGTTGACATCCTTAATCATAAATACTTTTTGATAATTTCAAATATTACACAGTTTCTGTTGATTTGATAAGCCACGAATTAAGTGTACCTGGTACAGTGATAGATTTCTGAAAGAAGATAGGCTATTATTGATACATATTCTCAATTTGTCTGTGCAATAACCACGTTAAACAGAATTCCATATTTGAAGGAACAATTTCAATTAAAGGTCTGTTTTATTTGCCATACACTACCCTGGAGCAGGGTAAGTGGGAAATAAAACGAGCAGGAGTAGGAGAAAGTTTTAATTCAAATGTTTGTAGCAGCCATATTGTAATGAAATGAGAAACTTTTAGCTAATACACTTTTTATGGTAGAAAATTGAACTAATTTCGGGTGTAATAGTTACACCTGGTCTGATAGTAGTGTAGGATTTGCTCTTTTGTTGTTTTTGTTTTCAATGTAAAAATTTGATCTACCCTAGAGCAAGTGGAAAATAAAACAGACCTTAAGTGTCAATATTTTAAAGAAGAATCATTTACACCAAAATTATCGATGAAATTGCACTAGCTTACTTATAATTTTACAATCATGTCTTTGTAAATAGTTCTAGTTTTAGATTTATGATGTTTTACATTAAACTTAAGTATCCGGAACAGGTCAACCACACAATACGTAGCAAAGCAATATGATCAAAGGAATTTCTTTAAAAAACCAAATGAACCAAGTGGGCCATTACAACATCATCTTTAAAATATTCCTTTGATTATTTACCGATCATAATGTGATCTTATGAGTATATTAATTATTAATAACATTCACTCGTTTTGCTCAAATATTTTAGTATAGGTACTAATAAATTCAGATTTCGAAACGTTTAAAGCCTGCAAAGTTGTATATATCGGATGTCGCGTAAAAAATATTTATTTTAAAAATCAAATTTTAAAATCAGTTTTCTCAACTTTTTTTTTTATTGTTATTTTGAAAATTGGCCACAAGCATTAATCGGTCGTTTCTCATCTTGGTTTTTTTTCCATCTTTCGAAGTCGACAAGTTAATGACAGGGTACCAGAATCTCTTATGATGACGTACAAGATCAGGCTACATACCTATTCCACTTTTCAACGTTAGTATATCAGTTTTATTGGCTAAGTAATTTTTTTTTCTTCAAATTGTTCTTGTTATGTTTAATGTATTTATATACACATATGTATATAAATTTATATTGTTCTTTTGCCTTTTTTAATAAATGTGCAATGCGTACTAAAGTTATGTTTAGTTTATGTGTTTTATGTTATGAATTTTTATGGTGCGCGGATTGTAGTTTCATCATCTTCATCATCATCATCATTGGTTTGGAGATGAATTGAGAGCCCTGGAAACGTCTTTCATATTATAAGTATTTGAGATCTTTACAAGCTGCACGATTAATCGTTTCAAATCATCGCTTCAGACATTTTTGAAAAAATGAAAACACATATAAGAAGTTCACAAATGAAAAGATGATGGCGATGATAATGATGTTGAGGAATACAAGAAAAAAGACGATCGATCTTATATAGGGGAATACCAATCTTGCGTATATAAACTATTGCCGAAAAAAAAGCAATACAAAATATACACCTTTTGGATACCTATATTCAATCTAAAAGATTCATTTTTGACCATTCCGTGTTCACGTATAAAATACGCGTGTGCACACATAAACATATTAATTACACTATTTACTTAGGATGGAGTTTTCTTTTTTTAACATTCATTATTATAAACAGAAAAAAATGAAAATTAAATATTGTATAAAGTGGTGTATAGTTAGGCTCGTTAACGTTTTGAGGCGCATTGTCTTTACCGGTATGTCTCCTCCCGGGCATTTCTACTCAATGAATATTTGCTATTATAGAAAATAAAATCAAATAAAAACAAATAAATACATTTATATTTAGTTATCTCCACCATTATCTAGCCTTTAGAAGATGTTTGGTCTTTTAAATTGGTAATGTAACTACATAATCATAAGAGTGTACAGGGAGTGTTGTGTGATTTAACAAAATCTATTAAATGTAACTCAAAATATGACTAAGTATTTATACAATCAAACAATATTATTTCCTTCGCCTAAAAATTAGCAATTACACAAAACTGATGAAAATTTATATATTTCTTATATTTGAATAAAGTGGAGATTCGAATCACAGCATGAATCAATAATGATATTCATTCTTTACTGTTTCTGGTATTGTATTGTTGTGAAATTGTGAAAGCATGAAAAATATTATCATTTTTCTACACTCTTACACTTTAGCAATGCCTTAACCCTATTGTAAGGTGTGGTATAAAAGTGTAACGTATTTTTTCGAATTAAATTTAATACAAAAACCATTTCCAGGTACATATACATATACTTTCAGTGACCTGATGCTAGAAACGCATCTGTTTACCATTAATAGATTGGATCCATCAAGTGCTGCTTTGATATTTCCTTTGAATTTTCTTTTCAATGAGTTTATTCAATAACAAAAATGATCCTCAAGATTAAAACTGTGACTAACTTCGAAACACCCTGTGTAATAATAAAAGTAGTGAATACTTAATGAATGTAGGTGTACATTATGTTGGCGCCCAACAACCCATAAGCATGAGCAATTCTAGAAAATCTTTTACATATATACATCTATGTGCAATGATGCATTCCTTATGGTTGCCCGTATTGTTTTTCTTTTTTGTTTTTAGATGGATAGATAGAGATTATTTTTGTTGACCAAACTTATATACATGGACATGTAGAAAATCCATTACCATGTCGTATAAATTAAATATTCGTTTGTTGTACATTGCAATAATACAAATGTTAATTTAAACATGGAAAAAAAACAGAAATTATAAGTGGAGAGACATTCACTCAGTCATACATTTATTATTTACGTATATAGTTTTTTATACAAATCACTTTTTTCCGAATCTCCAACATAAATATTTTATTATTTCCATTTCGATACAACAGTATTTTTATATACAATTGAAATAATTTTATATTATAAAAAATTCAATTTAATATCAATTTCAATTAAATGTGAATATAGTTTATTATTATTGTGCTCCGAAATTAATACACAAAGTCTTGTTGAATTATAATTAAAGAAAGCAATATTTTTTATTATATTATTCAAATTTTTATGATTTCTTGATTGCTAACTTGTACGTCCAAATTAGATACAAGACGACTACCTCAGAACAAATTTTGTCTAAACATTACGGTTTATTCGTAATATTAGTTGCAGAGTTGCTGCAACTGTAAACATTATTACAGCAATAAAGTACCAATCTTTTGACATATTGGATGCAGTTGAAACATAAATCGATCAGGAAATAATGATTTAATGAAAATTGCTCGGTTTTTTGTAGAAGAAATGTAGCACAACTAAAACTAACTAACTCTTAAATCTAACAAAACTCATATTTACATAATAAGTGGCTGTGTTTACTATTGTGTTCTTTAGATTAACGTAGTGTTATGTATTCGCAATTTATTCTAACTATTAAGGATAGTATGAAGTAAGCATGCAGTTCTAGCGAAATGAAATGACCCATACAAAATTAACGATAGGGTATGGATTTTGTACCAAAAATCTGTTTTTTCTCACAAATAAATAATTAAACATTACATTTTGGCCAAAAACTCAAGAAAATAATTCCACAAACCCCGTATTCAACTAATAATCCACTATTTTCCAATTTAGTAAAGTAAAAGATCCATTGTGTGTACAACGTTTCCAGTCCTTAAGAGCGATAAAAGAAAAAAGATTAAAGAGCTAACTCCAGGACCGCTTTGAGAAATAACCCAGCAGTTTGGTGTTTCTATTGGTTGGGCAACAAAGTAATTGCCAATTTTTCCAAAACATTGCAGATTGCAAACTGGCAATGTTTATGGTGGAGATGCTCTATCAAAATCAGTAGCAAGTAAATGGTTTGCTGGTTTCCGCTCTGGAAATTTCGATGTTAAAGATGCGCCGTGCTCTGGTAGACCAATCATTGCAAAAGTCGGTGAAATTCTCAAAAAACTTGAGGACATTGCTGAGGACCTATACATAGGTCAAAAAACAGTTTTGAACCATTTCCGTAAGGTTAGATACAAAAAGAAGCTCGATACTTGGGTTCCACATGAATTTACAGTGAAAAATTCAATAGACTGAATTTCCATCAGCGAATTGGTTCAAGAATAGTGAAGCTGCACAAACGATGGCAAAGCCAGAACTAACGCCACGTAAGGTAATGTTTTGTGTTTGGTAGGATTAGAAGGGAATCATGCATCATGACCTGCTCCAACTTGGCCAGACGATTGATTCCACTCTCTACTGTCAATAACTAATGCGATTAAATCACGCAATTGAGGTAAAGCGGCCAGAATTGATAAATAGGAAAGGTGTCATCTTCCATCACGACAATGCCAGACCACACACATCTTTAATGACTAGGCAAAAATTGAGAGAGCTTAGCTGGGAAGTTTTGATGTATCCACCGTATAGCCCGAACCTTGTTCCGTCCGACTACTATTTGTTTCGGTCTCTGCAGAATTCCTTTAATGCTGTAAAGCTGAGTTCGAAAGATTCCTTTGAAAATCACTTGGTTCAGTTTTTCGCCCAGAAATCCTGGAAATTCTGCATGGTTTTACCAGAAAAATAGTAAAAGATTATTGATCAAAATGGAAATTATATTATTGAATAAAGTTTAATAATTATATTAAAAAATCATGTTTCATTTCTATAAAAAAAAACCGGCTATTACTTTGTTGCCCACCCAATATTTAATAAGTTCCAAATACTTTTTGAACGCTGTAGTATGAACTTCATGTTTACAATCACATAGGATTTGAGCTGATATTAATGTGACAAACGATATTAGTCCATCGAAATTAATAATAAACGGTATTAAATTCCCAAATTATTTTTAATAATTTTCTCTTTAAGAAACACAACCACTTTTATATAACACTTTAATCTGGAAGCTGATTTTAAAAGGTATCGAAATGATTAAAATTTAAAAATGACACGGCAATTGACAAAATTTTACATATTATTCCCGAACGCAAAAAAAAACTTAATATACATATTTTAATATAAAAGCCACGGATTCATGGTCGAAAAAATTAAGATGTGCTAAAATTTATATCCGTCAAATTATTATTAGCAATGTAAGAACCCATTTCAGTTGTCAGATTATGAAAATCCGCGGAAATGATGTAATAATAAAATGACAACAAGAAGCCAATTGATATTCTGATAATAATGATTCTCGAAGAGATATGCAAAATGAATGTCTTTTAAGGTAAAAGCTAAGAAAAAAAAAAAAACGAGGGAAATTTTATACAGACTTAATTATACCCGAACTAAACTTAGATGTACCGAAATTTCTTAGTCTTTTATCTTGTTGTCGTCTATTTGGAGAAATGCTACTGATTCCTAAAAGAAAAAAACGACGGTTGTTCTTTTTTTTAAATCCAGTAATTTACCATTAAAGCTTTAATAAATAAGAATTTTTGTACATTATGATTAATAGGACCTTTTTTTTAGATTTTCGAATGTGTGTGATCTGATTTATAAGAGGGGAATTCTAAAAGTTTTTTTAACATCTTATAGATATATGAAGGTAAAGAAATGAATAAGATGATAGTTTTTAAATATATAGAGAGAGATGGTAATCGATTCAATCAATTGGCATCAAAAATTACAAAAACATAACTCGAAGTCGCGATCACAGCAGTCCGAGTTGAAATTGGTCTACTTTTTGACGATTCTTACTCCGAAAAATTTGAGTTAAACAGTGACGAAAATTTCTGCAAGTGTTAAAAAAAAACACGTTCTTTGGAAATTGATTCCAAAATTTTCCAAAATTTTATTAAATTTATGATTTCCCCTTCTTTTAAATTCGTAAATTCAAAATATTGGATAGGTAAAAAAAAACGTTGCGATTTTTCTTCTTTTTTTTCTGTGTAAATGAAATTCGAATTTTTCACGGGCATTTTAGTCGATGACTATATCATCATTTTCATGGCAGAGCCTTTATCCGCGTCACTATAGAACTTCTAAATTTTCTAGCCAGCAAAACCGAAACACTCGATTTTCACAGGCTTCTTTTAATTCAAATTTACATCATTAAAGGAGTTCTGCAGAGACCGAAGCAGAATTATAGTCTCAGGGTGCAAGATCATGACTATACGGTGCGCAAGGATGACACGCAAAATCGTGAAGCGTTCCACATTTTTTTCCATTTCTCGAGAGTAGCTTCTTCGATTTATCAGCATATTTGAAGCATAAGAGTTTTAAATCCTACTTTATAACTGTATGGGGATGATATAAAGCGTCGTGTTTAGATGTTAATGCCAGGGAAATTATTAAAGTTCTTCTTCCTTAATTAAAGTTCATTTAATTCTTCGTCACAGGTCTGGAAGTTCTAAGTTAAAACCGCGGTAATTTAATCTGCAATGGTTAACTTATTTAAGAAAATGAAATCAGGAAAGTTTTCACTATTTTCAATATTTCTCTTTATGCAAATTGTGTTCTTTTTGAGAACATTAATTAATAACATTTATTTGTAATTTGAAAACATTTAGAATTTGTATTTAAATAATAATACAAGAATAGGACATGCACAACACATGACCAACTTCATGTAACTATCTGTGCTAATATGTCGATTTTCAATATTAGACTCCGGAAATTTCTTGAATCCAATTTCTTGCAGAAGAAACACGACTATAAACACCAGGATAATCAGGCAGACCACAATCACGTCCAAAAGAAACGACACCAACAAGAACACCTTTAAAAGTCAATGGTCCACCAGAATCGCCAAGACAGGCATTTTTACCACCAGACGAATCACCAGCGCATAACATCTGGTCTTTAATAGTCACGTTGATAGATTTATAAGCATTTTTACATTTCTCTTGGCTCCATTTAGTAACATATACGGCCATTAATGATGTCGAAGCGCGAGTTTTCGTAATACCATATCCCGCTACTAACATTTCAGATCCAATAGGAATGTTAAAGTCGTTTGAAGATGGTAACGGAACAGTTTCATAAACTATTCCTTCATCGTTCCAATCATTTAGTTTTATTAAAGCAAAATCATAATTTTCCGTCTCCCGATCATAATCTGGATGAATAATGAATTCTTCAACTGGTACCTTTATACCATCTAAACTGCGGTCAGAAGATCCTATACCAATGGTAACATTCTTTGTACCTTGATTACAATGTGCTGCAGTTAAAATCCAATTTTTATGTATAAATGAACCACCGCAAAAAAATGGTTGTTTTTATGTAAGGATACAATATATGGAACTTCGGTGATATTCATCTGAAATCCTCCCAGAATGTAATGTATCCTGTAAGAACTCACTGTTCCTAATAAAAGTAAAATTATTAACATTTTTTTTGCCGGGAAATCTAACAACACTGAGATGAAAATTTCTAAACTTACTGATTTCAAAAATTGAAAATGCAACTTTAAAGGAATATTTCAATTATTTACAAAAAATTGATTAATTCCAGACTAATTAGTGGAAGATTGCTATTAACTAATTATTAATGTTTCGTCCGACAGAAAAACATAAAGCTACACGTTTTAGTTTTATTATTTATTTTATTTAATTAGAAATTGTAAAAGAAAAAACATAAAGGGTCGATTTCACAGTGGTGGCTTAAGCCTAGTTTGTTGCTTAAGCAATACTTAAGCTACAAAATGCATTCCACAGTATGGATTATTCTGAGCTTAAGTAGAGCTTAAGCTAGTAATGTCGAAGGCTTAAGCTCAATTTTTTCAATTTGACAGCGAATGCATAAAAGTCAAAACGAAAAAATTTTTGTTTTCATTTGGCGAAAAAATTTGCTGAGTTCACTTGAATTATGTAATAAAAAATAAAATAATCGTAATAGGCACAAATTATTCATTTTTTATAAAAATGTCATCTGACGAGGAAAATATGAGTGATGAAGATTTTCATTTAACATTTATTGAGACGACAGAAATTAATAAGGAATTATGACCAAACCATTTTATTATTTGGGATGACGTGGACTTTTATTCCCCCCTTTGGTTTTTAAACTCACTTTCAATCTCCTTTCAACTTTTTAACTTCACTTCCATTGTCGTCCTATGTGTTCTCTTACATTCTATTATATTTTTTTTTGTTTAACTAAATGTAAAAGAAGTGTTATTTCTTCGGTCGAGAAATTCGCACTCCTTTTATTTCTTCCTTCCATTTTATTGATTCTAAATTTTTAATTTATTATTTTAATTTAATGGCAATATATTTTATTTAAATTCGAAATTTTTACCGCGAAAAAAATGTTGACATTTAAAATGTATAACAAATCATTCACGATTGTAAGTTCCGAAAAAATATTCACAATAGCGCCCATTTCTTAAAATCATTTAAGCCTGCACTGTGAAATGTAAAAATGAAAAAGCTGAGCTTAAGCCTAGAATCTTGCTTAGGCTTAAGCCACCACTGTGAAATCGGTCCATAACCGATTTTTTGATGTCCTATGGTAGAAATGGAAGAGAAAAATTTCCGTCAAAGACCAAATAGTTCGATCTGCCACCGTATTGGCGATGTAGTCGATACAAATTTTTCAAATTTTTATATACGTGATAGAAATGTTCGGCAAAGTTGTGGAGGTTTTTATGGGAATTATTCCCGTCGAAGAAACAACAGTTCTAACTCCCACCACTTCGGTGATGTATTAAAAAAAAAAGCTTCTGTTTCACTTCTACAGTGTGGTCAAAAGCACACTTCCGTTTTTTTTATTCCACAATCCACAATATTAAGAAGTGAAGAGTTCTAGCAAACAAAGTCATGCAAATCTTTTTAATCTTATTTTAGGAGAAAAATTCAATAAAAACGTGATAGTTCTAAAAGAATGATTATTTGAAAATCACAGTTTCAAACAAGTTCAAGATTTTCACTTCAATCACCACATTTATGCGTATACAGGAACTGGTACGGGTGGACTAGTTCGATCCTTTCAAGCTAATAAGCGTATGTGCGCCTTTAAGTTAACCTAATTTTTTCACATTTTTTAAATAAATTAAGGTACTTTATTAACATAAGCTTAAAAAATTGCGTCAGTATCATATTATGGTACCCCGTTTTTTATTAACTTGCTTTCTTGTTTATCTGTTTGTTTGTTTGTTTGTTTGTTTGTCCAGTACAAATCTTACAATCGATATTTAACTTTCCGACTAGCTAGACACTTGAAACTTTTAGCTCAGAACACGATGACAATGCATTATTCTAATACTTCTAGCCATCTTTAAGCAAAATTGAATTCATTTTCAGTAAATTTTGTTTCGTATGGAAAGTTAGTTCGGAACAAATTTTTTAAAAAAAATATTTATTAATACATAGAATTGTCAAATTTTATGATTCAACCGAAAATTTAAAAACGTGGTATATAAAAAGTTCTTTTTATCTTGCAATTATTTCCATTTATAATAAAAGCTAGGTTATGTTTCGGCTTTGTTTTGGTCTAAATCAGTTTATGCGACAATACCATAGCAGTTCAATTTCATTAGGTCCGTACCAAACTAATGGACCAAATTGGACATTTGGCACTATCAAAGTTTATGCGCGGATTATTTTTGGTCCAAACGTACCGTTTCGGTCTGCGCATAAACGTGCTTAAAATCCACTAAAAGGTAAATTCTTCTACCAAAAAGCAGATAATTTTATATTTTTAAATAAATTAAAATTGAGATAAATCATTTAATTAACATTGATATCCTTTTATAATATCTTTTTTGTCGTTCATTTTGTTGCTTACTGATTAAGAATACAAAATATCTTAAGTTATGAGAAACTCACTTAAGATATCAAAAAATTAAATATGTATAAGAAAACAAAAAAAAAAAAAACCAACAACATTTCATACCTAAAAGATAAAACTTGTCTTGCAAGAATTTTTGCTTTGAAAAAGGACAACCGAAAGATGTTCAAACAGAAATCAGAATTTGTGAATTGAATTTAAAAAGACGAGTGAAATTTACTCTTTTAATATAATGTGTTATAAAATAAACAGGAGTTTGATACAAGTATAGAATACCTAAATAAATGTATCAAAAAAAATAAGATATCATAATAATATGCTTCCCCATGGAGGCGACTTATTAAAATCATCGTCATCGTGTTGTCAGGTTTATTAAACGCCGAACAACAGAAGAGAAAAAAACCGCTTTGGCAGATAGTATCCCATTTTTATTATTATTATCATCATTATTTGTATATATATATATATATATAGTACAATATATATATATATTATTCACATAAATGGAATAACCATCATCATCATCTTATTATCCAAATGTTACATTTTATGCTTGCATATTTATATATGAAAAAATATATCGATCGGATTTAATAAGTTAAAGGTATAAACATCATTTATATAAGAATCAATATGAACATTAATATATAGAACCCGAAAAAAAAGAAAACATTGAATAAGAATAAATCCAGGGAAGAGGCGATGATGATAATACGTAAGACAAGACAACCCGACGACGAGGATGACAACGAACGCGACTATATAGCGTACTGTTAAGAATATGTCAGTCAATAAAAAATAATCTAATCTAAAAATGTCAACGTAATTTGACAAAATTTCAATTAAGATATGAGAATGAGATGAGAACATATTATTATGGGTGAATGGTGTAGCTCATAATTTTATATACAGGGTGTTTATGAATTAGTTACAAAATCTACACACACAAAAAATAACCTATTCCTAATGGAAACGTCCGGGAGAAGAAAGAAATTTGATACATATTTGGCAGTATCTTGCAAATTATCAGATGCTACCATACAATCCTGATGTCAGTATACAATATGTATGATGTACCAATGGATCAATGAGATGAACCAATGCACTAATGAGAAATCTTTTAGAAATGCATAAATTTTCATGAAGAAATTGCAAATTGTCTATTTTCAGGCGCATTTGGGCCCACTGTTTGTTTATCACTGCCGGTGTAAATCTAGTCAATTCTTTCTTTTAGTTCAAGATATATGTGTACCAAATTTTGTTCGAATTGTTGATTTCTTTCTCAACTTATCCATACAAAAATTGTTTTTGGCTAAAAAGAACCACGTATTTTCGGTCGAAATCTAATCAGTTCCAACCATTGTTACAGGCTATCTTTGAATAAAATTTGAATAAAATTGAATGAGCCATTCTTCACTTATCGCGTTTCCAAGAAAAAACTAATACACAGACATTTTCGAAAAGTAGTCAACTCGAATTCTGGGGAATTGAAAACATGTATTTCTGTTAAAAATAAATGTCCGATTTTTGCACGATGCCAATACTTATTTATACCATATTAAGGTATAACAACTGTTCTAATTTCAGTGATTACTTCATTGGTACAACTATTTATGAATTATCATTTGGGTCGAATTTTGTATTTAAATAATAATGTCTAACTTTCATTTTTGATAACATGTTCACGTTAATAATCACATTATCAGTAGTTTGCGACAGATAGTACAATATTTTGCATTCAGAACTTGATAAATGCTAACCCGGATCATCAGAACTAATCAACTATCAAGAAACACCCAGTATTTTATTGTGAATATTGAAGCAAGATCCTGAATGATGACGACGATGATGGTGATGGGTCTTGCGTTATATCCATTTAATATAATTTTCCTATATATTCTTTCAGTTTTATTCAATGGATGCCTTCTGGTATATCGTTTCGTCTTGAAAAAAAGAAAATTTTTTTCTTATTTTTTCATTTCAAGAAAAATCTTGAATAAAAAGTCTGGTTTTAACTTAAAGATCCGATATTTATATACATAAATGGAAGAGAAAAAGAGAGCTCACGGAAATAATATGATAACTATATTACATATGAAGTGGACGTTGATTTCTTATTACCAAATGTGTCAAGGCGGATTAAGATATCTCATGGAGTTTGGCATATGATCTGTTATAGAAATGAATTTTCAATAAACGATCGTTATTTCGTTATAAATACTTTTATTTGATAATTCAATTATATAGTATGTAAAAAGATTATTATTTCATTTCAATAAAAATGATCTTGTCTGTTCGTGTGGATACAATTCGATCAGATCCTCAGATCCTGACTTTCAATATTCAGTTTATGTATATTTACTGATGCAGTTCTCATTAGTTTAATTTATTAATAGGCATATGAAACTATACCATATGAATTCCATATGTTACTTTCTAATAAAAGACAATGTTTTAATAAAAATCACTAAAAAAGAAAAAGAAACGCCAAGAAAATTACATATCTTCAATTTTATATATCGTAAAAATATTTTAGTTCGGGATCTCAAAGAGATTATGATGATCATCATCAACATCTTAGAAGGGAATGGAATTTGTTTTTGTTTGAAGAAGAGCAACAACAAAAAAAAAAAACATACCAAAGAATCATCATTAATATAACCAACAAGGAAAACAAGGTAATCTCTAGAAGAAGACAAAGTGGAGGATGGGTAAAGGGATGCTTCTTGAATTGAAGAATTTGAAAAAGATGAAGAAAAAAAACACTTTAAACTTCTATTCTCTTTTCAAGACAACAATCTTTAAGTTAAAGAAATTACTCCAATTTGAAGGCGTTCCTAGAAAATTATTAGTTTGTTTAAGGAAAAGATCTTGAAAAAAAAAACGTTCTAAAGATGTATATATATATATATATACCCACTGCTAAATCGATGATGTTTCAAGTATATATCGGGCTTCTTTTCGATCTTTTACTATAGATTAGATCCCCATAATGGTAATCACCATAATAGGGGCCGATACCTGAAGACAAGTTTTATAAAAATAAAATTAAAAACAAAATACCTACAACAAGAATACTAGTTAGGCATTTCTATATTATTTTCGTGTAGTTAATGAATGAAAGCATAATTACGCATTTTTTTTTTTGTTTTTTTGGTAACATCATTAAATTTTAAGAGGCATTTCTTAAGTTGTAATTTGGGATTTCTTTTGTTGAATTATTATAATTTCGATTTTGTATATTTCTCTAATCAGACGTAGTTCAAAAAAAGACAGATGTCTAGTCAAAATGAACCAACCGAAGATTCCTAATTTAGTGACAGAATTTGTACAAGGAGAGACACTTTTTTAAATTTTTTTTTTTTGTTTGAATATTACAAACCACTATAGTCAGATGTTATAAAGGGATGACACCCTGAATATACATATACTTGTACACCCATACAATCATCTATAGTAAGAATATTTCATATAATATTGTGTTCCCTTCGATCAGGTATATATACAGCAATGATTATACCTGATGGTTTTTATATCTATCCTATCAATATTAAACATCATGTAAGAACAGAATTTCTTGGAAAAATCTATACCTTAGGAAAGTAGTTTATCATTTTTGACTTTTGTTATTTGAAATCAGCCGAAAAATAAGGATTTCCCTTCTTTTCAATAAAGTAGAAGAGAAAAAAAATAAATAAATTTAAGGTTAACCTTAACATTAATATAATACAGCTGACTCGAAAAATTTAAGAATTTACTCTCAAAATATATAACAAAACCCATCAGGTATAACGGATAAATACCTTATTTTCCAAATAACAACAACAACAATAAAGAGATATAATGCAAAAGAAGATAAAAGGAATTTTCATATAAATATCTTAAAATAATCCTATTTTGTGAGGACAATATACCATAACAATGGATATGTGTACATTTTGGTTGTCACAATAAAAATTTCTACTATTATAACGATATCCATAGTACCTCCTATATATATATATATATTTTTATCAAAGAACATGGTTCTTAAGAATGACACAATAACAGCTGGTTTAATGGTTAATATTGGTGACATACTTGTTTGATGGTGGTTTATAGAAATTATAGTATGGTTATGTCCTGTGCGGTCTGTTAAAAACCAAGAAGTCATATTTTATTCTTATTTTATCAATAGTAGAATGAAATAAATAAAAAGGGATTTTAGTATATACATATACGGTTTTAAAAACCACAAGAAGAATTTACTGAATTTTCAAAATTACTGCACTTTTTGAGGGATTTTATTGGTAGACAGTAATTTGTGGTAGACTTTTTTTATAAAGTCTTTGTTTTGGCAAACGAACTTTAAATTGTTATCGAAAGTGATTTATTGTTATAGCAAGGGTGTTATAATATATGTAAGAATAATAGGAAAGGGCCACAAAAATTACACGGTGCATATTATTAATTTTCTAATCTAATACAATACAGATTGATACAAAAGTAATGGAAAATGAAAAGAACAATTCGTGTACCTAGAAGTTAACGACCAAAGTCATCTCTTAAAGAGATCTTTCCTTCAATTTAATCATCACTTTCAAGAATTAAAGAGTCAGTTCCAAATTAAAATAAATAATCTTTAACCAAAATAAACAGTTGTTTCAACATCTTTTCCCTGGCTTCAAATAGTGGCGCAGTCGGGAGGATTTTTTAAAATTATTATTCAGAACTACTGGTAATCATATATTTATGCCCTATGGTAGGTACTACCAGAGAGTATATTAGTTTTGTCACTACATTTGTAACACATCGAAATAATCTTCTTGAAAAGGTTTCAAGGGTATAGTTGTGTAGAGAATTAAAAGTTATATCGATTTCTTCATGTCCGTCCATCCGTCCGAGTACAAAATAACTCAAAAACGTATTATGCGCTTTTGTTGAAATGTGAGTTGAATGTGAGTTGGTTATTCCTTAACTAGATTTGGTATGGCATTTCAGCAAAATCGACTAAAGTGAAAGAAGTTATTAAGCAAAAACCAGGATGACCAGAAAGCTTGGTAGTTTTTTTTATATGGGTTTTTCAGATTTAATTAGACAATTTCTGAATCAATTTTGTTTGTTTGACGATAGCATGGTGAATTTCAATATAATCGATAAAAGGATAGTGGAGAAAGAAATAATCGTAGGAGAAAATAAGCCTGTTCATAAAGTTTTTTTGATGTACTTTAAAAATTAATACCCCGATCTGAATAAAATTTGCAGATTAGATTTATGCTATCAGGGTCTAGGTTACCTGCAAATTCGAGGAAATTTTGAAAAGAAGAAACAAAGTTATCAAGAAGAAACCTTGAAATATTGTTAGTTTTGACTGTTTTTCTGTCCCATTTCTGCCATAGGACATTAAAAAATCGGCATGAATTTGTGGTCTGGAAGCAATATATCTCAATATTAGTATTTGTAAAAATATATGTATTTACACTCCTTATCACAAGCACTAATAACGGGATTTATTTCTTGATACATATAAACTAGTGCCGCAAATTCATATAGGGAAAACTCTGTTTATTTTCTGAAAAAAAAAAAAAGAAAATGTAGTTACTTCTAATCCACCCTATAGTTTTTCTCTAATAGAAATAAAGTGAATTCTTAATGGTCGTGATTTCATATACAAAATATTAGCAGAAGGTGAAATTTTGATTCGGTTTAATATGTGTAACATTTGTTAAAACGAAATACTATATATCCAAGAAAAAATATCTATATAAGAACAACCAAAAACAGGGTAACTGCCCAGAGGATTATCCTGTTTAATGTTTTATGAAAATAAAGAGAGAAGAAAAAGAAGGAATGTTCTATTTTAATGTAGTTTAAATAATCGTCAAATGGTTTAATGCTATAATTTTGATTCTATTTTATATTAAAATAATATAGCGGAAACAATCGATCAGATCTGGTGTGATATAAACAGAGTTCTTTTTTTTTTAGTTTTTCAAAAGAAAAATGCTAAAAAAATGAAAAAAGGGAATTTAATCTCACCCAAAATGTATACGAATTAATATCGAATATACACCCAGCACTTTTTTTACACGGTAGATAATTCGTGCAAAAAAAAATCATGTAAAAAAAAACATGCCACATATGGTAAATTTAGGGATATGTTCCACAACGATTTTTTAAATCGTGTAAGATGAAAAAACTATAATTTCCCAAAAAAACCGTCCAAAAGCAATAATAATATTTATAACACAAAAACAATTCATTCTTATTACTAAAACAATTAAAATTAATGTAATTCAGTCGATAAGTACAAAAATTTTAATTTAAATTAGGAATAAAAATCAATTTCCGAACTATTCATCGCTACTTGATAACAAGCGTGCACCGTTTATTACGGACTGGACCAAAAATTCTATCATCAGTAGATATGTTAGATATGTCTAGCACAACTGTCCTTCCTTACCTTCCTGAACAATCCAAAATTAATATGGGTAATTTAACAAAGTTATAGACATTTTTGCATTTTAAGAAAAATCTAGCAAGTTTTCAAGCAAAACCCCAGCAGAAGTTAGCCGTCGGGTAAAGGCAAAGACTGAATGATGGTGGATTACAGAATTCACTTTTTGCACGTACCTTACTTAAAAAATCTTAAAATTAGCATAGTGCAGTTACACTTACTATATCTCATTAATTTTTACAGAAATAGATAGGTAACAAAATCTAATCTATTTGGAGTTAATTTTCATTAGGAATTATAATTTAGGAGCTAGGGTGCGGCTTGTATACTTATGTATATCGGGGGTTAACGAATTCCCCCAATCGTATTTTGTTGCTGTATACAGAAGTTTCTGTAAGCACTCTCAAAATTAGGGATTTGTGCTAGAACATAAACTTTGTGTAAAAAAGTGTATTTTTTTCTTATTGGTGAACCGTGTAAAAAAGGACCGTGTAAAAAAAGAGTTGGATGTATATAGCTAGCTAAAAAAAGAAAAACATTTTTAGCAAAAGCACATGGAAAAGATCGATTAGTTAATATATGACTATTTAATATTCGTTTGCATATAAATATATCTTCTAGAAATTGAGAAACAGAACCAGAAAAAAAGGCTCATCCATCATAGATTAACGGATTAAACATGTAACAAATACTTCATATGATAGCATTGAAATTTTCATATATATTTATAAAATCATATAAGATTTATTTTTCTTTCACTTTGGCTCGTGTAAAAATAAACAAATCGATGGGGTGCCATTTTGGTTCTAATGCTAAAAAATTTTTTTAATTATTTTATATAAAAAAACCAAAACCAAAACAAACAACTACTAATATTTAGAAGTAATACAACATATATAAACAGTTACAAGATTAAAATAAATCCAATAAATTCTTTAATTTGTATCTAAATTAAATTTGTTCTCAAGTCCGTAGGGTGTCAAAATACATGTTCAATTTTTTTCCTTTTTTTATTAATCAAATATTTATATTTCTTTTTATTAATTTACATTCATTAAATAATATAAAAAATAAATAAAAAAACAGATTAAAATAAATTCGAATAAATTTGAGCTTGAATTTCGTTGAAATATTCAAGTTGAACTTTTTGCTGCAACTACTAATCTAATTGATTATTTTACAGTCAATTAAAATATTTAAGAGGAGAATTGGGTAAATTGAAAAAAGCTTAAAAAGAACGGAAGTGTGATTTTGACCACACTGTAGAAGTGAAACAGAAGCTTTTTTTTTTTAATACAACACCGAAGTGATGCGAGATAGAACTGTGGTTTCTTCGACGGGAATAATCCTCATTATAACCTCCACAATATTGTTGAACATTGTAATCGAACGTAAGACGTCCATATAATGAGATTTTTTGTAATGTAACGTTTCGTCACAGAAAATTGTGACATAATTTTTGCTAGTCACCCCCACAGAAGTGTTTCACTTCAAATAATATATACAAACAAAAAATAAATTCTGAAGAACCGAAATCTGAATTTGAACAAAAATCGTATCAGTTTCTAAAAATGAGATCTAAACCAACTCGACCATTCCACACTGTATTAATAATAATCTGTAATAATTTGCTTTTTCTATAAATTCGAAATATTATTCTAAACAATATAATTGTAAAGCCTTTCACTTTTAATGCCAATTATTTATATTAGCTATTTAAACCAAAAACGTTTGTAATTTCTACAAAAACACTTTCTAATTTATGATTGTATGATACTCTGTAGCAGTTGGAAGCTAGAAACAAGAATGATTTACACTCTCTAAAATTGGCATTCATAATAATCATCTGAAAATTCGTATTTTGGTACAATAGTTATAAAAGACCGACACCAAAACGTCAATAAAGGTTGCCAGAAGTAAAAATACACTAGAGCAAAACTCCGCAACCGGTGTGCTGCGAGATGAAGCTATAGATGGGCTGCTTTTGTATATTTTTACTTATTGTGCTCCATAGAAGTGTCTATGTGTACCGTTAAAGTCTAAAGGTGACGGAGCACTGCATTCGATCATCAGGTACATATTGGTGCCATAAAATAATAGCCAAAAGTGCCGAAATCTGTTTCATTATCATAAGTTATGATCGGATTAGAATACGAACATGGCAAAACCACCCAACTTTTTAAAACAATGTCAAAATCTGATTACAACCTAACTTTGCACTAAATCTGATTAAAATTAAGTAAGCTATTTTGAAGTTATCGTATATTCATAAAAGGACTAAACGAACCTAAAATATGTAACATATTACCAGTTTGGCAATCCGGCTAAAAATTTAACCAATATTCTTGTAATACCTTATAATCAGATTAGCAGTTAGGACACAATTATATTTTAGATCGAAATTAACCACTTCTATCGGGGAAAACTAGTGAGTTCTTGCTTGTAGTCCAGGATTTATGTATACCAAATTTTATTGAAATTGTTAATTTGGTTCTCGAGTTATCATCCCCACAAAAGTTGACCAAAAACTATTTGTTTTGAGTAATAGTGTTAAAGAAAAGTGATCATAGACAAACAGACATCTAGAGAAAATAGTTAATGCGGATTCAAAGTTCCCCAAAGCATGGAATTCAGTGTCGAATTTTTACAGGATTACAATACACTCTCTTATAAGGTCTAAGAAAATAAAAATTTGTGCCCATAATTTCAATTATAACAGATTAATAAAGTTTCAAAGCGTGTTCATTAAGTAACTGCTATGACTGACCTCAAGTTATGTAATCATTTGATTACATAACTCTTGATAATAAAAGTCGGTACAACAGGGATTTAATAATTTTATCTATTCTAAGAAATATAGATGGCTTCTCCTTTTCCAAGAACACCAAATGAAAAAAATCTCCAGAGACTATTTTCTTTTTTTGCAAATTAGCCTCAAACGTGTATGTTTCCAAAAATTTACATTTTTTATTGAAGTTGATGTATAAAAGCTTCTTTGGGAATAACAAAATTTCGAAAGGAATTTCTTCTTCTACTACGAACCAATTTTGTACTTAATTTTAATTAAAAAATTAAAAAGAAACTCATCATTTTTAGGATCTAAATTAAGAAAGATAGAAGATTTAAGAAATGTTTGTACATAATTTTTGGTAAACAAAAATTTCATTAAAATTGCACAAGCATTACTTACGGTCGCCATACATTATCCATATTTAATTAATTTGATTTTCGAAAAAGGAAAACAAGTAATATTTTTCGAAATAATTAATTCATAGACAATATTCATTCATTGGATTCTTGTCATAATTTACAGGTGAATATAGAAAATATGATATTTGGACCTTTATTAAAATTTCATGCTTTTCAAAATTACATTCACTTTGATGATGCCGCCCTAAGAGTGATTTGTTCATATAAGGTTTTTCAATAAGAACTTTTATTTTCAATAGGATTGTATTTGCTTATGAAGAGATTTGTGTCATTAAATTTTTTGGATATAATTGCAGTAGAAGGTCTACATTTCATTATTACGAATTCAACTCAAAAATAGCATAAAATTAATTCAAATCCATTATGAAAATGGACGATCTGTGAAAATCACAATTCGTTAAAAAAATCAATTTTCCTTGACAAAATTGTCACATTTAGGTTTCTGAAAATCCAAGATCAATAGTTGAGCAATCATAACATTCATCTCGTGTCACTGTTTGGTATGCTTTAAGACATGGGTGTTCATCACGAGGCCCGCGGGCTGCATGCGATCCGCCGAGAGTTATGTTGCAGCCCGCGAAGCTAGGTCAAATGAACATATATGTTTAGTTTATTGTACATATCACGAAAAAATCACTAAATTATGAGTCGTTCGTATCATACGTTTTTAATTTACAACTTAGAGAAATTTCAAATATGTCGCATTTTTGGAAAAATTCGTTGGTTTTTAGCTATTTTAAATATCCCGCATTTTCGGGAAAATTCATAGATTTTAGCTATTTCAAATATATCGCTATTTGACACTTAAGGTTTCTTAGTTTTTTGTCCAACGCTAGGCGTTGATAAAATTGAATAAGAGACTTCAACTTCTGTTCTGTGGTCTTCGGCGTCTTTGGAAGCTCGCAACACTATCGAGCTCATACTCGTAAGTACTTGACAACATTCCGTGTTATTCTGTAGTTTCGTTCTATTATCGCCACTGCGTCTGGAGAGATTTTGCGATCGACGTTAAAATACACATTTATCATATTTATAATAAGAGTACAAACTACTTTAACCAAGTATCCTGTCTACCATAACGATTCTGTAGGTAAGTAAACCCTGTAGCATGCTTGCTTGTTTACCTTAATTAACAAAAAAAAAAAAATTAGGTACATGGCCCGGCAAGATATATTATTTCTGAAATTTGGCCCGCCTGCTAAAAGGTTTGGCTACCCATGCTTTATGGGCTGGCCGCATAATTAGACCATAACTCGTGAGATAAAGTCACAATTGTGAAAAATGTGATCAAAAATTTTGTCAAAAGAACCGATGTCTGCAAGCATAGTCCTGGTTACCATTTACCAGATATTGTTTTTCATTCCCAAACTGTAGAGTCTATACAAAATATTTCAGTAAAGAAATTCAGTACTTTCATCCAAAATTTGTGTTTAATATATAATTTTAGTAAAAAAAAAGTTTCTTATTGAAAAACCCGATATACTCTCGAAACTTAAAGTTATTTTTCATTTTTCATTTGATGGCGCTTATATACCATATCCAATATTTGGTATTTGAAAAATCTTAAATCATTTTTAATTATTCAAAACTACGACTACCAAAAAAATATTTCATATAAATTTCATCAGTTTTAAATCCTTTCAAAGAAGTACCAATTTAAAATTCATTAATCAATATGTTAATAAAAATACAATTAACAAATTTTTTATACCAATTTGCTATCAAAAAGAGTAGATTTTCTTCTGAAAAATAAACCGAAACCAATTCTTACGATCGTTTAAGGCTGCAAGAACGGGGATCTTCTTTTGAAGAAGTTTCTTTTTTTTCTTTTCTTTTCAATAAAATTCATTACATGGTTTCAAATTAATTTGTTTTTATTGATTCTTTACGAAACGAACATGTTTCGCGCTTTCATTTTCAAAATTTGAAAATAAAATTGTGATTCTTTTACTTCACAAAAAAAGGTCATACAATTTACCCACGGTTTTCTTTTTTTTTGTTCTTTAATCAATTGACTAACTAAGTTGTCATAAAAATAACTGAATTACAACATTTAATTAATTGATTATCAATCAAAGTTCAATTAAAAAACTACAATACCTGATGCCGTAAACTCCAAACAGACAACCGGGAATACGAAACTTTATAAAATCCAAATTGTTACAAATTTAAATTCTAGTCCAAAATAAAAGTGAGAAATTCTAAGTTCTTCAATTTACATAATTAGTTACTAATTTACCGACAAATTCACCGCATTTATGTCCACTAAGGAAGAACGCTACCACGTATATCTTGGCAACCGCAATGATTTTGAATGAGTTTCATTTTATGCGCAAAAGGTTTATTATATTCAAGAAAAAGCCACAAATTGTAGATGATTATTAACCGCACAGTAGCTGTACCTGTAGTTATTATATGAAGATTTAAATTATTATAAAAATAACTGTAAAGAGATTAATATCACAGCAGAAAAAAAAGAACAATTATAAATAATAATGTTGTATGGCAAACTATCCAGCTTTCTTGGAAGCAATTATTCAAGTTTTAGGAGATAGGAAAATAGCACTTGTACTATATACTATACACAAAAGAAAAAATTCCATTTTTACGCAAAGTTATTTAGACATTTATTTAATTAAGAAAGCCTAGTTGGTGTAAGAAACAAAATCCATCATCAAAAATTATGCCAGGTAATTTCCTAGAAAGAAAATAGGTATAAGGTAAGTAGTCTGTGCCTGAGTCTCTATCACAGAGTTTTGAAAATGAATTTTGTTTTGGTCACACTTTCGGTCTGCACCTCATTAAAAAGATGTACATATTTACAAATTCTATAGCGTGATTCATCGTGAGGTACTTTTTGAATCCAGATTTTTACTACATTTTTGCTACAGTTACATCCAGAGAAATACACGGTTTGGCAACCATATTTGTTCAAAATTGGTAATGATCGTAATGTATCCGTCAATGGCACTCGCTATCGTGCCATAATAACGAAGTATTTGCTATCTGAAATTCAAGCCCGTAATATCGGTGATATCTGGTTTCAACCAGACAGCGCTAGTAGCCATACAGAGCATGAAACAATGGACATGTTGAGAAATCATTTCGGTAAGCAGCTGAATTCACGTTTTGTATCGGTGAATTGGCCGCCTAGATCGTGGGATATAACACCTCTGGATTATTTCCTTTTGGGTTACGTCTAAAGTCTAGGCGAATAAGCCAGCTACGATTGATGCCTTGGAAGAAAAAATTACTCGCGCTATTGGCCAGATTCCAGTCGTAATGCTCGAACAAGTGATTCAAAATTGGACCTATACAATGGACCACCTAAAGTGCAGCTAGGGCGAATATTTGAATGAAATAATCCTAAAAAAAATAAATAATATTGAGTGTTCTTTCGGTTCCTAATAAAGATTTCACCATCACACCCATCGCAACTTCAATATTAATCACCCTATATTATGATTTGGAAAAGTATGACCAAAAAATAATACAATTTGAGAGCTCTGCTTAGTGTATTCTGTAGAATTGAAAAAGATTATTATATTTAGCTAAAACAGGAAGCAAAAGGAAGCTCACAAGAATTTTTGATACCTACATTAATGATATATTTTCGATACAAATCATATCCAAAGAGTCAGAGGCGATTCCAATACATTTTTTATTCGATTTTATCTCAATCGGAGTAAACAATTCCACTCCTGATTGAGCTGATATGAATATCATCTATTCTGATTATCTACGAAATTAGTTCCAAAACAACTAGTTCGATTCGTTGTAAATTGCGGTCTGTGGAGTAGTAATATAGTCCGTACAGATTGGTCTATACAAGGACAAGAAAGTTATATAAAATCAATTGAATTTTTCATGGGAAAAATAAAACTTTATTTAACACTATTTGGTTGATTTTAGTCGATGACCTTTTACCATTTTCCTGGCTAGACCATAATCCTATCACTGTAAAATTTCACAAGTGAAAAACCGAAACAAGACATTTTCACAGGCTTCTTTTTAACTCAAATTTACACTATTAAAAGAGTTCTGCAGAAACCGAAACAAATGCTCCAAACTACATGTTCTTAGCCAAGCTATTTAATATTTTAAAGAGTGACCAAACGTTTATATTTGTGTGAAACACAAAATTTTCACGATTCAACAATTTTCGACACTTCCGTTTTATGGTTCTCAACGCTTGATATCAATATGTTAAGATTATGAGCAATCTCTTGTGTCGCTAAATACGAATTTAATTTCATCAATACCTTTACTTTATCATCAATGACTTTTTGGTCTGCATAATAGAATATTTTAACTAATGACAGGAATGTGCTAGTTGGGATGGATACCAAAATATATGATAAACGGTCAAATAGAAAAGGTTTTACTGTAGATAGAATTTTTTTCTTTTTTTATATAATAAGAATTTTGTTTATAATTTAATATTTGTTTATTAATATCTTTAATCTACAATAAAAATTCTACAAAAAAAAAGAAGAAAAATTGTTCAGGCAAAATCTAATTGAATATATCGTTTCTTATGTTCGTGTTTGAACTATTATATCATATATCCATCATCAGGCAATTTTAAATTTTCGTGCAAGAATCCAAATTGATGAGGATGACCTGAGTGTCTGAAATCTTGAATCTTTTTCTTTTTTTTTGTGAAGAAAAACCGTCCATATAAGATGATTATGGTCGAAGCTCGAATATATATATAGAAAAACATGAATGATTCCAATAAATTTACACCTATCGAATGGGTTATTATAGTGTCTAAAACATTAACATGTATCATATTAAAGTTGGAATGCTCTCGAAGATCATTTAGAAGAGTATAAAAGGGTATATTTGATCCGTCAATTTGGAAATGCAATATTTTGTTCGATCTGTTTGTTTTTTGTTGTTCATTCCATCGATTTGGCAAAACTACATTATGTATTAGTGTTATGGATATTATACAAACTTCAGATATGTGAAAAAAAATATTTTAAAATAACTGGCTTAAACATAAAGTCTTCAATTATTTTTTAAAAGATGTTTGTTAAAGGTATTTTTATCGCACCTCATTATATCAATATTTACGTTACCTTAAAGGTTGTTGTTTTATTTTCTGTCTTTTTATGAAAAACAACATTTAAAAAAAACAACATAAGAGTAGTAAATATATAGTATAGTACTCCACCAAACATATAGTAATTGACAGCTTAAGCGTTAATGATGCGTTTTTCATCTACAATATGCTTGTATAAACATTATTATATTCGCATGCAACTAAATATACACAATGCCCGGTTGCAATTGCCTTTAATGTTGCTTATTGATGCTTATGCTTATGTTGATTACACACATGATTTTATATTATATAAAATTTTATTATTTTAACGTGATATACTATAAACTTTATAAAAATATGTATAGTTTTGGGTGAAAACCCCGACACACCACCAACACAAAAATTAATAAGGCACGAAATAATGTTATGTTGTTTTATGTTGAATTTAACAAGCCAGGCCAAAAAAAAATATTGTTCGCATAAGATTTCGTAATTGAAATGCCAACGGAGTATAAAAAGGTAGGAAGTTTTAACTAAAATAAAATCTTTATAGAAAATTTAAACGCGATGAATCCGCGATAGTGAATGGTGGGTGATGAACGTTTATTTGGAGACGTGTTAAAAACAAAAAAATAAATATACAAAACAAGGTGATTCAGGAATAACAGATTCCTGCCGGCATGTACCACTAGTGGTACATTGAGGACTGTCTCAATGGGCGGCTTGTGCGATTGGTGGTACATACACAATTGTCCCATCGGGCGGCATGTACCATTAGTGGTACAAAGAAAGAAATCAATTTCTTAAGGAAAATGGTTTGCATCTAAATGGATGGAATAAACTAGGAGTTACAGGACCGTCAGATGCCGAGAACTACAAATTCAGCCGCCGGCGGGAACGTGTTAAATGACATAGTTTACATATATACACTCGGTTTTGTCATGATACTCAATTTTAAACTGACCAGTAATTCTGGAAAACTTTCATATGGTAGGCAAATGTATACTATACTATAATATACATTTAACTACTATAGTAACTATGTATAGTATTCAAAGTTTTAAGAATACAAAATTTTTTTAACATACACAAAAGGAGCCTGAAGTTGTGTTATGATTTTCGAAGAGAATTTCAACGATTAGTTAAAGAATTTGTATGATTTGTTTGCATTTAGTATAAAAATCCTCTGTTTCCTACGCATTTCTCATCTGAACGAATTTTCAACTATTCGATGGGACAAAAATTTATTGCATTAATAGTGGAATCAACGTTCAACGACACGAAAGATTACTCAGATTCTTAACTTATTAAAATCCAGCGTTGAAAAACATCAAACTGTCAAAGCGAAGCGTCCAAAATTGTTGTGTTTCATCATGATCGTAACACTATACACACATAGAAGTTTGGATGTACACATCGTACAGTTCTGGACCTTACACCAACGGTTTCGGTCTGTGCCAAACTGATTTAGACTTAGATTTAGAGCTTGTGAAAATGATTTGTCTTGGTTGTCCGTCCAGAAAACCCAGAAGTTCTATAGTAATGGGAATTGGATCTGTCAGGAAAAAGATAAAAGACCAAGTGTTTCCCATAAAAATTTGATTTTATGGCACTTTCACATTATTATTAGAGATTTGCTATCACAAAATTCTCCTTGCCTAAAAATAGGCAATTTATAATTTTTTGAAGAAAATTTCTTTATTTTATTTAAAATGCTGATTTAAATCGCAACATCAATCCAATATGAATATTTTTTTATATTGTTTTTTACCGGCTTTATTAATGGAAATTTAAAATAGGTATAATCCCAAAATTTTAAATAAAAATTCATGAAACAACCTGTACAAATTCTTCATATAAAAGGACATAATATGTATTCGTTATATATCTAGAAAAAACTAATAATAATAATGGTAAGTATTAAAATGCACAAGAAAGATTCAAAGATTTTGATATTATTGTAACCGAATAACATTGGTGGATAGTGTTGCATTGTCCAAATGCAATATCGTCATAATAATATCGGGTAAATATCTAAACAATTCCTAAAACGAAAACCAAGTGTTGTGCACAATGAATCATTGCTTGTACATTTTTAGGTAACAGTTCAATATTTCTATAAGAAATTCAATAAATAAGAAACACAATGTTCAATAGTTTTACAATTATTGCGCAAGAAAAAGTATATTTACAAATTTTTATTGGAATTTTGTCATATATGTTATTTTCACACGAAGAACAAACTGAGACTATTGAGGATATTGCAAAATTATATTTATTGATTTCATTTTTTCCGGTGACATGTACTAGTTAAGTTTTGTGAGTGAGCATTATTGCACATTTGATTCTATATTATTAAAAAGTCAAAATTTAAACTTTTTGAAAAATCATACAACAAATTCGTAGAAATATTCGTTCAAGATTTTTATATAGAAAAATAGCAAATTACACCGAATACACCGACATACCTCACAAAAGGAATATCCTTAGTATGTTATACCAAAATTTCCGAAATATTTTATCAATTTGATGTAATCTATCTTTCCAAATGATGATCCAAATATAAATCCATAAGGATTCCTAAGAATTCATATACGAGTGAAAATAACAGATTTTAATATCTATTTATCTAATTATATAAACAAAGATCGGAAGTGAACCAATAAACAATAGCCAAATTTCATGCTAGAATTTCAATAAACGCTTAAAGTTCGAGCTCACTCAGAATTACATCCAAAGTCCAATTGTTTGCAGTGCTAACCAATACTTCTTTGAATTCCTTTGTACTTAATATTTTTAACATTAATTACAGTGAAGTGTTTACCAAAGTATGAATTACATAATACATAGTACCAATTGTGCACCAACAGCATTAAATACTTACATATGGTATATTTGGAATAAGCACCTCTTATCTCCTCAATTTTTCCAACCCATAGTAAGTGAACTTGTTATTCACTAAAAAGAATGTCCATAATTTCTTATCCCATCGCCAGTTTGTGACATCCTTTGATATGAAAATTATCACAACTAACCAAAATTTACAAATTATCTTTGAATTTTCGAAAATTATGCATAAAAACCTCAATCTTTTTATTTTCTCAAACAAATTCATTGAATACTTCTGAAATTAAATTTTTCAATTTTCCAAGAAACGTGACAAGTGAAAAAAGTTGACTTTATAAGAATTTTCAAAAAAAATTACCCATCCAAAATCTAAATTTACTAAAGATATTTTTTTTATAATCAAGTGAAATTCCTTTAAACCAAAATAATTTCTTTATTTTTCTTCAAAATCATCAAGTTTTTGGGATAAATATTTTGAATACTTGAAGTAGTTGTGACATCCGTCCATCCGTTTCGTTAAGAAATTCATCATTATTATAATAGTATTATGGTTGACTTAAGAAAGACAGACAAAAAAAAAATCTCTTTTCGGAAGTTTCCAAAAAAACAACAAAACCAGAAGGTACATCCTTGAGGTCTGCATGGTCTATTATCATAAATTTTTGGTCTTCCATGCATCGGTTGATATCTTTAGAATTTAACCAAAAAAAAAAAAAAAAGAATCGATAATCGAATAAAAATACCACATGAAAATCTGCATGTGACTCGAATTTGAAAGCGAAAATCACAGGAACTGTGTCTCTGAGACTTACATGAAGAAAAGAAACAAAAAAACTATGCGTGCGCATTTTAAAAGTCAGTCAAAGGAAGAGACCACAGAAGGTATCTTAAGCATTTGTAAGAATCAATCGTAAACAAGTTAAGGTATATATATAAAAAGAATTTTGTATAGTTTAACTTAAAGGTAAGTAGTAGTACCCAGGTATATATGCAAAGATTATAGGGGCATAAAACGGAAAATTTCAAAATGTCATGCTCGAAACGGAAATAAGTGAACCAAGCGTAAATTGAGTAGAATCACCGTGAAATTAATAGAATAAAATAAGAAGATCATTTCTATATAATACCGGTGTGTGTTATATTCATGGTGGCGGTACACCAGTGGTGATATTTTCTTCGCTATAATACATACAATAGGACAGTAGACAAAATACCCTTGTGTATTACCATAAACAAAAAAAAAAGAAAAAGATCAAAGACTTCGGATCAAATCACTTAACCGTTCTTTTTCAAGATTTTATGCTACTAGAAATAATGTTTTGATGTTTTTTTTATGATATTCCTTATTTTGGTTAGACTCTTTTGCTTTAACAGACGCAGTTCCGACAAATCTTTTTGTCACATTTTCCATGTGATTATTTGAAATCAAGAAAAACAACAACAAAATATATCGAAAATGACTTTTTAGATTCGATTATAGAAAGTATATCTTCGGTAGCGTAGAAAAACCATAGTGAGAAAAGTTCTATGCGAATTAGTTTTAGTATTATGCATCAATGAATAAAGTTTGCCGACCTTTTTTCTTTTTTTTCTGTTGATTTTCCATGGAGTTTTCTTACTATTCTTTTTTTTTCCGAATATCTACTATTTAATATTTATAGACTTATATAGACTTTAATTTCTTTACAAGAATTATCAATTTTGTATGACGAAATTTTATGTTCAGGTAATGTGAAAAGAAACAAATGAATGGTATCATTAACTCAAATTTGTAGCATTTCTTTGTGATGCTAAATGTACTGACCGAATCTGATACCATGTTAATCCCCGCGAAGAGATGAACCATATGTTACTATAACAAATTAATAATTCAAATATGTTAGTAGTGTTCATATTTATCTAATAAAAGATTCCAATTGATTTCAGAAAGATTAAGACTTAGAATTGTAATTCAATGTTTTAAAGGCTGAAAAGTGCAGACTTTTGAATAGATAAATATATCGCATTTATCGTCCAGCACCTCTACTTCTAAAATGCGAAATTTTTATTGTGTTAATGCAAAAAGGTTTCCATTATTATGTCAATTACAATTAGTAAACAATTACCATTTTACATTTTCCTGAAAATATCTATTAAGGACATAATAATGCCGTCTAGATTTATTTTCAAAAAATTTCATTTATTTTATACGAGAAATTTATTTAACTATGTCGTTAAAAGGAATGCAGATAGTATGTGATACGAAATCTATCCACATTTCGATGGATGACTGGTTCCGATGGATGTTGACCATAAAAATTACGAAGTCGTCTATAAGTCTCACGAATCGACCTCCAATTTTCAAAGTAAATTTAGATAATTCTTGACCGTTCCTAAAACATGAGTCCATTCATGATTATTTGCTAGACTATAGTGAGCATAGATATCAAAATTAGATTGACAGTTATCGCTATCGGAAGTTTTATCTAAGTTAAAATAAAACCCTTTACGAAACGTCATATAGTCACTAAAGATGGAGGACAAGCTCATAAATCATATTAAAAGATGAAGTATTAAGAAAACTGTTCCTCAAACTCTTCATATTTAATTTTAGAAATTCGAGTCGACCAGAACGAACTTTAATCCATCTTCTAGACTAGAGACTAGAACGGGCTACGATCTTGCAGCAACAAAACTTGATAGGCAGAATCTGATTTTTAGAATAAAATGATATACAAATTTCAAAAAATTGATTTTTCAGGTTCATAAATAAAACCAAAGAAAAAAGAATTTGTCAAAAGGTGCATCCATATCGATGCCTTTTATTTGGGCATTTTCAAATTTTACGATAGTAACGAATTTCGGTTGATTTATAATATATTGTTTAATTAAAGGGTTATACAAAACCCAGTTAAGCATACGATTTTATCATGTTAAAAACTCAAATGGAGGTAACAACAACAAAAAAGCGGCAACAAATGAGATTTTATTAAAGAAATATCGGACCATGGATTCTCATCTCATGTCGTCGGAGATTGGTTAATAGCACAAATTGCATTATTCATTACGAATGGCACCTGTCCAAAATGAATTGAACGGATTTTTATTCCTTTTGAAATGCATTAAAACAGCTGATGTTTTGAGTTTATTGATATTCAATATAAGTTTATATATGAAAAGAAACGAGCAATAGTAGGACTAATTGTATTTCTTATGCATCTGCTTATCACAGAGACAAATAAAAAGGGTTTTTATTATAATATAAAATTGTAAAAGAAAAAAGAAGCATGTCATTGTTAAGAGTAGAACCAATAAAAATATCTATCAAAAAAGAAAAACTTTAATATTAGTCAATTTCCGAGAACGATTTTAAAGAGTTTTTTAAAAATATTAATTTTTATTAATCATAAAAATGACACTAATTTATAGTTAGAGAAACAAGATTATAAAAATTATATCTTTTTGTAAGAAATCAATACCGCCTTTTCTGGAAAGATTCATCAAAAAATGTTGGCTCCTTTTTTCCAACCAAAACAAAAAATCACTCAAAGCTACACATATTTCGGAATCGAAAAAATTTCAAGATTTTTAAAGGAACACTTTCATATAAAGTTGATTAACAAAAATAAAAGGATTCCCAAAAACAACAAAATATGTTTTATGAAAAAAAATGTTGAGTGGAAAGTCGTCCATTGCAGGTTTATAACCCAAAAAAAGAGAGAGAAAAATCCATCATCCACCATGAAACCATTTACTTCAGCATAAAGATTGATTGATTCAGATAAGTGAAATCGATGAATTGCAGTTTTGTTCCTTTATCACGATCGAGTTATCAGTCAATAATTACATTTTTTTTTTTTTTGGATGCATTTTTAGGTCAAAATATGACTTGCCAAAAATAAAAATTTAAGCGGTTTTTGTTTTTTATTTTTGATTTTGGGGAATATAAGTTGTAACATTTATGTTTGTAATAAAAAAAAACATCTTTAAATATGTTTGTTTTGTAAAAAAATTATGATTCAAATTGAATTCTGGACGTTTTAAAGAAATTCCTTAAAAATTTATGTTTTTAAAAGAAATTCAAATTTTTATTCGAAGATATTTTAAAATCACGAAAAATATTTTCAATATTAAATAATTTTTAAATTGGCTTATATTAACTGAAAATTGATTAAAGTAAATATTTTCGGTAATTGTCGTCTTGTTATCAAAAATTGTATACACTAACAGGACTAAAATTTGTGCTCAAGAGAAGCAAGGTAACGACTAATCGCTTTGGTTAATATAGAATTCAAAAGGAATAATACCAAAAATATAATATCATAATATAATATAATATCATAATATCCGATAAATCCTTTAAAAAAATCGAAGTTGAGTTAGTTTCATTTAAAATATAGTCTAAAAAAGATAGAAAAATAAGCACGGTTACCAAACATTTTATACGGGCTTATTTACGTAATATATAACATTGCTCTCTAATTTAACGACAGTTATTAATACTATATACCAGATAATAGATGGCACAAGTCAAATCTTTTGTTCTGTTATTCTAGTTTTTGAACTTTTGAATCTTACCTGATTTTGGTGATTTTTTCTATTACTTTTATTGGTTTTTCTTTTATTTCGTTAAAACAATCCTTAAAATAGCAGTCTCGCAAAATATTATTTATTTTAATTTCACTATTTGTCTTTGTGAAAAAGTTTGATTGATTCTGCATAATAGTTTTGGTTTGGTGCCCTATCAAATATTGAAAGTCGAAAACAGCATTTTCGGCATGTTTTACTTTTTTAGTATCGAAAAGGTAAAAATTCTGTCCAAACAAGAAAAAAATTATTCAATATGTACGGAGCAAATGTATTGGCAGAACGCTACTGCCAAAACTGGTTGGCAAAATTTCATTCCGACAATTTTGATGTTGAAGATGCCCTCGTTCTAGAAGGTCAGCTGAACCTGATGAAGCCAAAATAAAGGCACTGCGATCGTTTAGAGATTAAATTTATCAAATTCGACTGTTTATGATCACATGAAACGCCTTGATTTAATTTCAAAGCTCGTGATATGGGTTCCACATGTTTTTACAGAAAGAAATTTGCTCCGTCGCATTGATATCTGTGATTCGCTTCTAAAAGAAATCAAGAAAATAATCCATTTTTGAAGCGAATCATCACTGGGGAACGAGAAATGGGTTTTATATAACAATGTTAAATTCAAGACGTCATGGAGTAAAAAAGATGAACCGGCTCAAAGGACTTCGAAAGCGATATTCATCTGTTTGGTGGGATTTCAAGAGAATCCTGGTTTTTAACTTCTACCGGACAATACCACAATCAATTCTGAAGTGTACTGTTATCACCTGGACAAATAGAATGAATCACTCAAACAGAAAAGGTCAGAATTGATCAGTAGAAAAGGTGTAGTGCTCCACCAAAGTAATGCGAGACCTCATACAAGTTTGGTAATACGTCAAAAGTTTTTAGCGCTTCAAAGGGATATACTATTACATCCATCATATTCTTACCAAAAAAAAACGAAATTACTTTCCGAGCAACCCAATAGATTAAAAAAATCGATTTTTTTGTGAAAGAGAAATAGTGGCCAATAAAATTCCTAAAAAAATACAACTATAGTTTTGCATAATAAGGGATAATTTTCATCAAATGATTATATCAATTTTGACCGTAAGAAGCATATACATTTCACTATCTCTAGATGTAGAGAAAGTAAAAAAAAATGGAAAACTTAAAAAACTTATAACAGTAAAAAGAAAATTACGAATAAATTCAAAAAAACTAATTTATATCAAAAAGCACATATATTTCTCATATAAAATCGTATTCAAAAAAATTTATACAAAAAAATTTGTTTCATAAAAGAATATATTTGAACATTGAAGATTTTGGGGAATTTATCGCTGGCAGCTAGTTAAGCGACTGAAATAAACTTCATTATAAGAAATTCATTTAAGAAATACAAAATTTCTTCATAATTTCCAAAAATTTACATATTTGTTTTCTTTGGTTTTTTTTTGTGGCCAGTTTTTTAACTAAATTAAAAAATAAACCTTTCATGATATTAATACTTTGCACATCCTTTTTTCTTCGGATTACAAAAGGTATTTCAAAATTTGAAGAGAAAAAAAATATCCTTCTTTTTTAAAGGATTTAATTTTTTTCTTGCCAGAGGAATGATTTTTGGTTATGATCTTCTATTTATATTATTCTTCTTTTTATAAAAATATATATAAACAAAAAACTTCCGACACCGTGTAACTGCATACCCCAGTAGTAGGCGGTCTCTTTGAGACATGATTCATCCGGTATAACGTATTCAAATTAATTTTTTCTTTTTTCCTTAAAGACGAAGTGGAAAAAAATAACGTTCATCTAAATATACATGCAACTGGAAAAAAGCAAGAAAAAAAAACAAAAGAATCCAAGCTCAGCCGTGCCGCGCCACTAACAAAAATTCAAGATTATGAATTTTATTCGACCAATTCGAATATTATATCTCGTTATGATTTTCAAATCGAAAAGAATAACTCTCATCTCACCTCGATATAATTTTCAACTTTAATATGAAGCCGAAACAAAAGAAAAAAAGTTTCCATAACTTTCTTTATACCAATGTATATAAGGAAATCAATGAAATTCTGAAAAAATTGGCATCTTTTCATAAGTAACTAAGAAAAGTAGGTAGAGTAGGGGTACTGCGTACAACACCAGGCACCTTATGAGCCCATTGTGATCCATACGAGACCAAGAGTTACCCGATTGGGGGAGGGGACCTATTCCCTTTCAAAGCATTTAATTTTCCTACAAAACTTCATTAAACTACCCATGTCAGTCGCATGAAGCATCCCCAAATTTTCGAAGAAATGGCTCCCCAAAAAGTTATTACGAGCTCGCGAAAGAGCTGAGCATTCACAAAACATGTGTCTGATGTCTTCAGCCACTCCTGTGTCTCCACAATACCGACAGAGATCGATATGCACCCATCCCAGTCTTTTAGCGTGCTTTATTAATAGACAATGTCCAGTTAATATTCCAATGATTGTGCGTAGATTACCCCTTTTCCTGTCTATTATAAGAATCGACTTCTTCTGATTCAGCTTCGGCCACAAACTTTTTGACACTTCGTTCACATAAACTACTGTTAAAACTAAATAATTAGGAGAATTTTATTCATACAACTAACTCTCCAACAACACGGTTTCGCTCAAATATTTGAATTTTGATGAAATTTATACCTCGCCAAAGTCAAGACTAGGGTAGACTAGTCCGGTCTACGTTCAGATGCCAAAATGTGTTCTCTAACTATACCCTCTCCACCTCCAACACCAATTTGGTTGCAATCGAAACTGATGCTGCTCTTTAATATCAAATTTCGACTAGTCTGTAGCTGTTAAGTAACAAGTCTGATTGTGACAATTTTAAAACTGTTATGACAAAAAGTGGTGACCTCTTCAGATCCAATATACAAAGATAGAGCAAGGTATAAGAGCTTATTACATTGCTGAATATAAAACTAAAGTAATAATAGTTGATTGGGCAATCGGTCCGCGCTAGATTATTGCGTAACAACCACCAGAAAAGACAAAAAAAGGAGTATCATAAAAAAAACATTATTGGGCTATTATAATATCTACTTATAGCACCCTAAGTGCCAAAAAAATGTCTGCAACTTCAAGCAAGAGACGTACAATATGGCATGCTTTTTACATTTTTTGCACTTGGGCTTTTTAGGAGTAATAGTGTTATAATGGAGTTTGAAATACAGAAACAATTTTCGAGAGAAACAAATTACAATCAAAACAAAATATCACTTTACATTTGAAATATGTCCTATATAGGTATAGACAAAGTAAAAAAAGTGAATCTGATTCTGTTCTGATTTTTCATCAAACATCATGAATAGAATGATATTTAAAGCTGAAATTCCAATATTATAGACAGAACAAAAAGCACACCAAACTATGTTTTCAAAATACAAATCTTCATCCAGCATCTTTCCACTTTCGTGTACCAAAATCATATCTGCATATCGTTCCCATAGTCAAGTGGTGGAATAAATATCAAGAAAGGTTTCGATGTTAGGTCGTTCTTTTTTTTCCTGGTCCCTTGAACTATAGAAAGAGGTATTTTTTTTTATTATTTTACTACCTTGGCCCCTTTTGAGTGAACTGATGGAAACTGGTCTGGTGTTAAAATCTTTTCGAAATAGAGAAGAAAAAGAAAAACAATTCGATGCTTCAGAAAGAATATATGAAATTATGGAATGCTTTAATTTATAAGAATAGTATATTTTCCATATTATTCTAGCATCATCAAATAAGTTAACTGTTATTGGATGGGCCAAAAACTCCTTGTTATTATTATTGTCCATTTTAGTCCATTATAGTCCATTATAGTCCATTATTCACCATTATATTGGCATATTTTGGCATTTTTCCCATCGCTGTAGAACTCCTGGGTTTTCTAGGCGAAAAACCGAAATAAAAAATTTACACCAGTTTCCTTTGAATTCAAATTGACAAAATTATACAGAAGTTCTGAAGAGACCACAACAAATGGTTGTCTGATGTACCAGATCAGAACTACATGATAGATGCAGCAAAAGTTCTTAGTTAAACTTTCTTAAATTCTTGATCTAAAATGACCTAAATTGCAACTTGATTAGACTTGAGAGAAAATGATTTTCGTCGGTATTGCGAAAATATAGCCGTAGCTGAGGATATAAAACATATCCTCTGTGTATGCATACATATTTCTTTGACAACTTAGGGATGCTTCAGGGAATAAGCAAATCTAGTCGATTTTTGTAGGAATATTAAATGTTTCTTTAAAGAACAAGACAAACATGACAAAAATAATCGCCAGCCTTTCTTAGTCTCTTCTAAGGATCACAATCGGCATACTATGTCTTTGCCTGGTGTTGTACGCAAATTCCATTACTTCACGTAATCTAGCCTATCCTAAACTTGTATATGGTCTATCCTTATCACACTTTATTTTACAATACACCCATACCTCGCTTTACGGCCTGAATACGTTCCCGAAAAGTTAGCCGTAAAGAGAAAAGCCGCATAACGAATCAAAAATTTTTTGTAGTAGTGCTGCCTAAAACAGCATTTTGTTGTTGCCATATATCGAAACATTGGGAGCCGTAAATCGAAAAAGTGCCATAATTAAAAAAGGCCGTTATAGTGAAATGCTATATAAAAAGCGCCAGAAGAGCGAGGTAGAAGTGTACTTTTGTGAATCTTGATGCCTCGCATCTAACCAATGGTTTCGTGTCTTTAAACGTCGATTGAATTCGATCAATGCCTTGAGTTCTTGGCCCATCCAATATTTATATTTCATCTACAATATTGTATAAAAATTTATTGTTGAATGTTTGTTTAGATGGGAAATCAAAAAGGCGGAACAAACAAGCCGCATGGTTCATAAACATTATCCAAAAAAAAAAAAAAAAAAACTGAATATTGTACGGGATGCGGTCCAATCAAACTTTTAAATCTGATTTTATAGAATCCGCTGCTTTTTCTTTTTTCTCTCGTTTTGGAAAACTTCAACATAAATAGTTTGTGGATAAGTAATTCACGAAGAAAATTATATATGAAAAAAATCTCACTACAACATTTTTTTTCCAATTGGTTCTTTCTACAAGAACCAAATCAAATTTAAATCAAATAAAAATAATAATAAAAAAAAAAACGCTGATCCGCTAAATTTGATAAAACAAAAAGCTGTTTTCGTTAGCTTCATAAGAAATGAGATCAAAAACCTTTTTACTTTGTTGTAAAAGAAAAATCCTTAATATTTTAGGTAGGTGTTTTTTTGTTCCCAGAATTTTCCCATGTTAATTATATTTTTGTTTTGTTTTTTTTTACGAAAATAGAAAATTAATTAATTCGAAAAATATTTAATTAAATTGTTAGAGAGAATAAGTAACAAAATACTTTTAATTCGCTTGAATTAAGTTACAAAAATTTTCATTTTGTTAGTTCTTTTTTAGGTGTTCTTTAAGGTGTGGAATTAAGTTATAAAAAATGAATAATTTATTTAAGATTTAAATTAAGAACTAGACAAGAAAAAAAACACGATACATTTTTATCACTCTAATATCAAATTTCAAATAGGTTCTGATAATCTGTTGTGTGTTTCTTTTGAGAGCGCAGGAACTAAATAAAGATGAACAATTTCGATAGGATAAAGTTTTATGAGGTGTTTATAAGAACAAAATTGAAATGGGAAAATTTGTATAAAAGGAATTAAATATCGTAAATACACTGGAAATAAAGTGATTAGAATTTCTATATATATCTAAATAAAAGAGTATAATATATTCCACAGGCATATTACATGAAATCTGATATTTGATTAAAGGGGTCCTTTTTAAATCAGTTATAAAAATTACTTAAGATTGTGCTTGATTTATTTGAAGCTTTTTTATATGACCAAAAAAGGAACAAGAATTTGGAAAAACGAGATTGCAATTTAAACAAATTTTCAATATCTCTTTATTGATTCCACACAAAAATTAACCTCTTCAATTTGCTGGTACACACTTCATAATTTGTATACTTTTCCAATATTCCGAAAAAGTTATAGTTTATAGTTTAAAGAAAGAAAGATTACTCATATCAATCTTAATCTATCGAAATCCAGTGTTAAGAAACATAAAAATCACAAAAGTGTTATGTATCTTCAGGCCCGAGCCGTCCATATGACGGATGTGTGCGCTGCATACGGTTGGCTATTTTTCGGGGGTGGCGGTGAAAATCAATTAATATTAATAATAATTTGTTGGCTACGGATGGTTTTCCAGATTAGCAACATTTATCACAATCTTTAGTTAGACATGAAACAAGCGAAACCGATATGAAAAATTTTAAAAATGGAAGGATTTAAGTAAGTTAAATAGTCGATAGAAGACATAAAACAAAAATCGCTGAAGAAGTTGAAGTCCATACCGGAATGTGCGTTTAAAAAGTACTTTGACGACTGGTTTGTTCGTTGGAAAAAGTGTATTGCTACAAATGAAGCCTATTTTGAAAGAGTCAAAATAAATATTGATGATTAATTAAACATATTGCACTTTATTGACAAATTTCGGATACTTTTTCGACAGAATTTGTAACTAAAAATAGGGTGTCATATCCGAATTGGCACACGGGCGGCTAACATGTACGACTCAGTCCTGTGTATCTTCATGATGACAACTTGGCTCACTCATCAAAAATTGTGAATTTGACTGGAAAGTTTTGCCGCATCCAACGTACAGTTCTGATCTCGCACTATCAAACTACCATGTATTTCGGTCTATGGAGAACTCTTTTTAATTGTGAAAATTTTAGTTCAAAAAAAGCTTGTGAAAATGATTCGTTTCGGTTTTTCACCCCGAAAACTTAGAATTTCTTCGATGACAGGTTAATGGCTTTACCCAGGAATATGGTAAAAGATCGTCGACTAAAATGGAGAATATTTTGTTTAGTAAAGTTTTTGTTTCTTATAAAAAATTCACCTCCATTTACCTAAACAAAAAAACCCAAGATATTTATAACCCCACTCAATATTATTCAAAAATGGTAATATACTCTAACTTCAGAAAATACTGAACTCACTACAAGTTACTAACTGCTAAATTGCCGCAATTAGCACAAGATATAGATGGGTTTTCGCAATCAACTTGCGCATATGTTTTTTATTGCAAAATGATTGCGAAACTTGATTAACTCCGTGTGCGAAATTGATATTGCAGTAATTTTTTTTGCAACTGGATGTGCTTATGCTGAGTAATGTGAAAGCATAAATATTATAATATATGTGAATAAATGTGATTTTTCGGACTTTTATGTTCAAAATTTTCAAAAATTTCCGATTTTATATTATAACTAAAAGAAGCTAGAAACTCGGTCCTCAATGTTAATGACAAAATTTCGATGTTTCATAAAAAATTACAAAACATTTACAAACGTACCTATACCGAAAACAATTTACAATATGATTAATTCATAAATTTTTATGCTCGGTAATAAAGCAAACAATTTATGAATACGATTTCATATTATTATGTTGAAATAACTACTTTTAAGATGGTCAACATTAAATTCTACTAAAAAAAAAATTTTATTTTATTTTATTATAGTAAAACACACTGTTTTCATGGAAATTCCAGAAATTCTTTTTTCGATATAAAATTACTCATACACAGTAATTACTATCGGATTTTTTTTTCGTTAAGTAATTGAATAGAATGAATTTTAATTACACTTCATTTTTTAAGACCATACAATAAGAAAAATGGAAACCAAACCTCAAGTCACTAATTTTAAATCCATTTAACCGACTTTTTTTTTGATTTTGCTGAAATGGCCCTAATTTTAATTAGTCTGAATTATTTGTTTTATCATCATTTCCTTTTTTTTTTATATAACACATGATAATTATATACCAGAATCATTATTATGTTTCGTATCTTTTTTAAATCAACAGAAGAAACAAGAAAAAAAGTTAATAACTACCTTGTTGTCGGGTTTATGGTGTTCAGAACATATTTTTTGTTTCTGGATTTTATTTCTTTTATTTTCCTTATCCCAAAAACCATGTATTAGAAAAAATATAAAATCTCCAAAAAATTCCCTTCTTGTCTTAAACATCAGAAGAACCAACAAATAAAGGATATACATATAACTTCTTTTATAATAAGGATAAAAATTTTCGTATGCCCACAAACATTATTAAAAAAAAAAAAGGGTGTGTCTGGAGAAAAATACCAAAAACCAAAAAGAAACATCATAAATTTATGTTTTTCATATTATATGTAGATATAAAAAAAAACTACGAAAATGTATCTAATTCGAATCTTTCAGAAGAAAACACAAAAATATATTTCACTCATTCCGGGCACCACCCATGAGTCTCAAGGGAGACAGGCAAAATAAAACCATAACAAAACAGTTAAACCTCAAAACCAAAAGAAAAGAAAAATTTAAAGAAACACATCCCAAAAAACAAATAAAAAAGGTAAATCCGCAGATTTCATATGTAATTTATGAGTGCATACATCATCACAGTACGCACCCGGCACCATCGGTGGTGATCTTTCGATCTTGATGTGGAAAAGAATTTTTCTGCAAATATATTTTCCTTAATCAGAAATACATTAATTATGAAAAATTATTAACACTGAAATGTGAAAAATGCAATAATTTTATATTTGTGGTTCTCGTAATAAGGAGGTTGAGGTTGAGATTGAGATTGATTTAAAAGTTAAACAATTTTAATTATTTACAGAAATTTATGAATTAATGGTTTTCAGTATGGACAAACCAAAATACACTGCCAATGGATACACTGGAAGAATGTTTTATTTCAGTTAAATTACTCGAAAGACATTAGTTCCTTGAGATATCCTGCTTCGTTCTTTCAAAATCTTTATAAACTTATCTGATTCTCAACTTCAACTTATAACAGTTGCTAAGTTAAATTATATAAAAAAAAGAGCAAATATTTGGTCCTTTATTATCCTTCTTAGATACAAATTTGTAGTATCATTTTCAAATGAATTGAACATTTATCAGCCCGCATTTCGGTTTGTCGGGAAAGAAAAAATAAATTGTGAAGAACGGAGATCTGGATTTGAACCAGAGTCCCATCGGTTTCTAGAAACGAGGTCTAAACAGACTCGATCAAGTCTTTTTAATAATTTCTTTTTCCCCAAATCTTACCAAATTAAATCTGTCCGAAAAAAATTAAATTCGACTAAGAAGGGTCCAAGATTAGAGTCCTAACAAGCAATCAATTCTCCAAATTTCATAAAATAAGGTGTTCGGGAGATAAACTAAATTTGAAACACAGACAGACAGATAGACGAATTAAAAATAGGTTTTTTGAATTTAACGAACCTCATATAACATAAAGGATTCATCAAAATCTGGTGATTTTTTGCCATCACATAAACATAATATATTTGATTTGATATACCTCAGTTTGCACGATAATAATGCGAGAAACATAATGACGGATCCACGACGGATTAGCGGTTTTCGATTTTCAGATTGTACTAAAAATAGTCCGTCGTGGATTCGTCGCATTCTGTGTAGTCTAATTGAAAACGTATATATTTATAATTTTAATGCGTCGTCTATCCGTTATTCTACTTAGGCCTTAAGAATAGACATTTAATACCCAAATAAAAAATTACAAATGAAAACAATATGGACAAAACACGTGGAGTCGAGGCAGAACACTGATCAAAACCTCAAAATGGTGCATTTTCCATTGTTGCTTGATAAAAATTGGAGCAATTTTTGAATTCGTAATTAAAATTAACAAATGGCCACCTAAAGTGAAACTTAGATACTCTGATTCTTAATCTAGTTTGAATCATTGTACTTCCCTTACGTAGTAATCCAAAATAGACTGCAGATATTTCATCTTCAGTTTGATTTACTATGATTTCGTTAACGCCAATCTCCACACAGCCGACATCCTATTCTGATAAAAGTATGGGATGCACTTATGCAAAATTTAGTTAAACAGAAAGGGAGAAACAATCATCCTACGAATTTTGGTCTTTAGACGCTATTTCAATAAGAACGCGTGTCTGCGAATTTTATATATTTTCTAGGGTTTTTGTACTCGATTCGACTCGACTCAAACTCGTCGAGTATTTGGGTAGTTACTCGGATTCGGGACTCGACTCTAATACTCGACGAGTCCTAAAAACCCGATTTTCCAGAAACCCTAATATTTTCCACGATCAGTAGAAAATATAATACACCAATTTTTTTTATCAAATTGTAATATTCCCTAATCCAGAACTTTTCGGGCTTTAATTACGGACATACTTTTCATTAATATGTACACAAATTGCAGGCGTTATGCAAATAATTAGCATTTGCACGATTGACAAATGCAATTAGCAAATCTAGTTAAGATCAATTAACAGAATTGAAAGTGTCTTCGCATAATCTCAGTGGTTAGAGTTTATTACTATACTAAATAAATAAGTAAGCTGTCTCTAGTATAAGCTCAAGATTTCGATGATTTTCCATAATTTTTTTCCATTGCCTGATAACTCCTTTTCCGTAATAATTAATAACGGATTAGAAATTAAATTTGACTTAATAACGAAATAAATCACAATAGTATAAAAAAAAATACTTTATCTTTCATCAAATTTTGTGACCATTGAAACTCCCCAAAACAAAAAAAAGGTAGTATGTGTAAAAACAATCTATTATATTTTATTTCATTGAAAATTAACGACTAAATCATACTAATTAACATTAAAAACACTGAAAAAAAAGAAAATAATAATAACAACGGGGAAAAAGAAAGAACATGAAAGGTTCTTAGACTAAAGAAAAATACAGTAGAATATGCGTATGTCATTTTCATTTATTAATTATTAATTAGGTTGATGATTTTAATCAAAGATAAAATATTAAATACGGAAATGACATTCCACTGGACCCTTAATACAAAAAAAAAAAAACGAAATGAATGATCTTAATTATTGTATCCCAAAGAAAAGTCATGGTTCTATCCAACTTTTTTTTAATGAGATTCAGGAATTTTCGGGTTTTTTTCTTCTTGTTCATAATTTTTATTATAGATGACTGTTAGTTGGGGTTCTAGGCATTTTGGGATACCTTATAGCCACACGCGTTAACACTTCTTATATGAAAAAAGAAAAAACTTAGGACTTAGTGAACAAAATATGTCATTTGCACACGCACCGTTGAGATACCTATTCCGTTCTTTTTAACGCGATCCTAACACCACACGTTAAAAATATGAATAGTTATTAAAATTATTTCACGGTTAATAAATAATTCAGTTATGTGAAGAAATATTTTTCGTTGTAGAAATTCTTTTCTTTTCATTTGTTATGATAATAAATGAATACGCAATTTGATTTTGAAATTAAATGCATTAAAATTAATGATATTTAATGTTGGAACTATATTTTTAAGGTTTTATAATGAATTTTTGGGGGCCTAAGAGCCTATGAAAAATTTTATAATTTGTATATACATTTTTCTTCTTTTTCTTTATTATTTATTACAATTTTTAACGTGAGATAATTTAATACATTTATTAAATTAGGAAATGAAAACATTTAGAGAGTGTCCGAAAATGGTGAAATTTTAATTATTATCATAAATTATTTGTGAATAGGAATAGTATAATTTAATATCATAAAGAGATGAGAGTATAATTCCGATTTATAATCGAATATTATAATATACCGGGTCCGCCAATTATGTCCGTGTCCGTCTAATTCAAATTGCTGTCAAATGTAAACCGCACATCTTGCAATACTAAAATTTAACATGAATGTTGCTTGACATATTGTCTGTCAATGGCCGGTTTTACACTGGTCTTATATGCGCCTAAGTAACTCGGGTATATCCATGCTGATCATGCTACACTGGTCTTCCATGCGCCTTTCTTCACTGTGAATTTGTATACGTTAGATCAATGTGTGTGTGTCACGTGGGGGAATTTTTCTAGTTGATTTGAGCAGAAAACCAATGGGAAGTGTTTATGTGTGCGTTTCTTCAATTTTGCACTCAAGCTAAAGCTGGCGCATTTCCCCGGCATTCGCGCACCCTTCTGGCGTATCAATTTTTGAAGAATGCGCCCGTTTGAAGACCAGTGTAAAACCGGCCAATAGTAAACATTATTTGTTCGTGAAAAGACGCGTTCTTATTTTTTATACAATGGACCTTAAACGAAATTCAATTGTTGCGCTTCATTTGATTGGCAAGTCAAATATCGAAATTCACCGCATTGACCAGATCTGAATCCGTTGGATTATTTTATTTGGGGAATTTTACAAGCACCGGCTTGAAAAAAAACACATCTTGGGTCGAGTTAGAAAATGTTATGACTCGTGAATGGAACCCTTTAAGCCAAGACATCGTGCGAGCATCGTGTGCATCGTTTAGAAAGATATTGAAGCTGGTGGTTAAGGAAAAATGCCTAACTAGGTATTATAAACTGATCTCGATTCTTCATAATACATTTTTACTTTTCCTACAGTAGAATAACTAAACAATTAAAAAGTTTATTTAACATGAATAACAAAATTATTATAACTTTGGCAGGGGAAATTTAATAAGTTGTTATCAGGCATGCATTAGTGCTCCACAAAACTAAAAAAATTGTGGTTCGCTATGTTTCATCTCCCTAAATTAACAATTACATGGCTACTTCAGAACTGACTTGAGATCGGCTTGAAAGTCACCCCGTGTTTTTTAGCTTTACCGGATTAAAACATTGACTTGAAATCGACTTCAAATCAACATCAATTTCATAGACGCTTAAAAATTAATTTTTGTTTTTTAGATTATGTTTCACCTCAGTTCATACTCAATATTAAATTTTCAAGTCGATTTTAAGTCCATCTAAGTTTATATGCAAATTTCAAGTCGATCAGAAAATGTTTTATGACTCGGATTGACTGAAGGCGATTTGAAGTGAATCTATACATGCACGATTTGCAGGTTGCAGTCGACTTCAAGTAGATCATGTAAACGAAGTAAATGTTTATGCCACTTATCCTCTACGTGGTACATGACAAATACCTGAATAGAGATCGATTTGACCAATTACTTAAAAAATCAGCAATATATAAATTTCAATTTAATAGAAATTAATTTTATTGTTAAAACTCAATCAAAAATATATATTTAAATCGATTAATATAAGAATTTTAATCATTTTTAATCATTTTCTTTCATCGAAAAATTTTTTAATTAGTAATGCTTTTTAAAAATCGATCTAAAATATTTTTCCCATAAAATCAATTTAAAATAAGATTCACTATCTTTAAATTGAAAGATCAAGAAATGATAAATCAATTCAATGATAAATTAACTCAAAATCATATATATAAGTTTTGAAGTTTATAAACTTTATATATGTACAAGTATATAGAGCGAAGCAAACCATAGGAATATACCACAAAATTTTTCAGAACCGCATATAATAACAAACAATTTATTGTATTTCTTATTTTCTTCTTATATATATAAAAAAAGGCATTCCATCTGCTCTAATTACTATCAATTTTAACATCGATATACGTTGTAGAGTTACTCTACATCAAATAAGATGAAACCAATATATTTCAACATCTGCTTGATCTACGAATATAAGATCTGTTCAGCTAAAAATGAAATACCTGATATTGCACAAGATTGCTTAAGTTTTCACAAATATATTCTCTATATACCTATCTAACTGAAAAGCAAAAGTAAAGAAAAAAAAATTAACGTCTACAAATCAATATAATCATCAGTCAGAATTCTAGACTATAATCTGTCCAACCGCAGCAGGAATCTAGTCAGAAATGGTGATATGCTATGAAAACCATAATCGTTAAATTTGTTTTGACTGACTTCAATGATAGACCACCGGGCATATATGTCAAATCTAAAGTAAATATTAAAACTATTCGATATAAACAAGAATTTTTTTTCTTTTGTTATATACCCAATATACCCATAGGTATTTTTCTTACCTATTATAGGAAGATCATTTAACTTAAGAGCGAAATAATAATTTAACTTGGTTCATCTGAAGTCAATACCTTCATAATTTTTTTTTCCTAGTATCTAAATTTAATTTCTTATAATAACCAAATACTTTTTTCAAAAAAAAACATACGAAATGATCATTTCCAGTTCTTTTCTTAAATACCATAAAAAAGTAATTAATAAAAACTTTCAACAGTATTTGTAGACGTTTTAATTTGGATGAACCGAAAAAGTAAGAAGCAAAAAAAAAAAAAAAGATCTCGAAACGATCAACTAATTATTATCATTTGCTATTTCTTTAAAATTATAGCAATCCTTTATTTTAATGGTTTCAGTGTCGTTTTGTGGGTACCATAAAAACCAGTCCACGCACCACCTATAGAAATTTTTTTCTTATATTGTATCTTACAAAAAAACATGGACATTTTAAATATTGAAATCTCAAACATCCGAGAAAAAAACTTGTCTTTCATCAATCTGACCAAAACAAAAAAAAACACGATCGGCAAGATCAGCCAAAAATTAAAGTTTCTTCCAAGACTTCGCGGAGTGTCATCGAATTTATTCAATTTTTATTTTGGAACTTGGCTTTTTTTTTTAGTTTTTGTTTATGATCATATATGGGGCGTGGTTTACGCTGAATATATTAAAAACATTGAATTATCCAATTCTGTGATAATCATTTTGCGATCATTCACCGATGATCATATATATAAAAAAAAAGAGGTGGAGTTTTAAATGATCAATAAGAATAAATTCTTAATTTTGTTTTGGAATATTTTATTAAAAGATCTTCGATATTAACAAATAAGAATATAATATTAAATTTTTTTTTTTGTGATCGTAGGTTGTGACGATCACAAATAACATTTGGAAAACTTGTACAATCAAAAAAACATGCTAATTTTGTTGTTTTCTTTTTTTTTTGATTGTTATTAAATTTAAAAAGAAAATCGACTATTTTTATTCAATTTACTAAAATAAATTACTTGAATTTGACATGTTTACTGTACAGCCCGAACGATTGAAAATAGGTAAATAAACGCCATTAATATTAATTTATGTATGGCGTTTTTAATACCCGTTTCGCCTTTTTCTCGTGGTGTATCTAAAGTACCCCATTATAGGACCAATAAACTTATAATTATAATATCATTTTAAATATATATTTGTATATCCACAGAATGTAGAAAAATATTAAGTTGATTGGCAAGTTTTGTTATTTTATTTGACAAAATAATTTTATTATTAATTTAATAGTAAAGTCTATGACCGCACAGATAGAATTGTTTTTTTTTCTGTGATCTTGTGAGAAAACTATTATTAATAATATTTTTGCATATATTTGCATGTATTTTTTTTCTTCTATAAATTTAAATTAAAAAATCATTTTGAAAGTTTTGTTCTTTTCTTATGGCGGAGAGAAAAAGTTAAAAAGTTTCCTTTTTTATTAATTTGGATATTAACAAATTTATTATTGAATATATAAATAAATTATTAAATTTTTTTTTCTATAAGAAAACAAATTTACAAAAAAAAGAAAACTTTTCAAAATTTATTGTTTCTTAATTAATTGAATAAAATATTAGTAATAAATCTACAATTTTACACGGTACAAAATCAATGATCGTAAAAAGAATAAAATAAAAAAATGTTTTATATTTAAAAATAGGGGACATAAAGTATCTTTTAAAAATGGCGACATATTATTAGCATCGATATACTAGACCTTAAAATATACATCCTTGTTTCATATATTCCGAATTTCCAACTTTAACTTAGATCCGCACACTTGAACTAAGCGAGCTTAACTACGTAAGCTAAGTTTCTCGCTAAAAGTAAAAAATTCAGCATTTCCATTAGTTGTCGCAAACTTCAGGGAAGCTTTGAAACTACGTCGCCTGGTCATGAGCAACACGAACTAAGTTCTTTCACGTAGTTCAGATCTCAACTACGCGGACGAGCTTCGCTGGTATCGCTGACTATAATTTATATGTACTTTCGGTATTATACAGTGTAGAATCGATGCTTGCAAAAGTATAGTATGTTTTCTTTATTTTGTGGTAGTATCTTGTCGACACAAATGTGTAAGTGTTAAGTGGAAAAGGTCTAGTAATAATTCATCGATACTGTAATCGCACTGACGCACTGACGGCTTAAATAGAACAGATGGAATGAATTTACCAAAAATATCGCCACGTAGCTTAGTTCAAGTGTGCAACGGAGTTAGCGAGCCCAACTAAGTAATGTAACTATAGCGAGGCGAGGCCGCATAGCTTAGCTCAAGTGTGCGGCGGGCTTAAAGCTACCCCGCTAGGATTGGGAATACCGGACTAAATTATAAATACAAATATTTCGGTATTTTATATAATAATACCGGTAAAACCGCTATTATATTTTTCTTTGGAATACCACAAATACATAATTTCATAGCATTACAATATACTTCATTGAAAGCCCAAAATCCCCTAACCTCAAGCTCAAGCTCAATATATTTTTCTGCTGGGATTGTTCCAAAAGCATGAATCAACTTTAAATTCCAAAAGTATCTTGCAGAGTGAACATTATTATTGACATAACGTCTACTTCTGACCCAAGTCCATTCATCAAATGTAAGAGAAAATCTATTTCCATTAGAAGTGCAATACGATAATTGTTTGGTAGTTATTTGATTTCGTATGTTTTCACTGTAGTTAAAAACCATATTTTGCCTTATTTTGTGGTCTTTTGGTATGTTAGAAAAGCCTCTGGCTGTTAAGCCTTTTTTGATATCATACGATGTGCAGATAATGTTAAATGATAAAACGTCACACGCAGTCATTCTAGCGAAAATAGCTAGTAAGGAATCATCCATTGTATCAATTTTAAAAAAGTTCGTTATAGGAGACTTTGTTTTCTGTACAAATTACGAAGAATCGAACATAGTTGTGGCATTTACATCTCTTTTCAACAAGCTGATTCCATGAATTATTTTTAGATGGATATGGGCTTGTTGAACCTCCATATGTTTTTATTATTTTCTTACACAATTTGCATTTAGCACACTCCTCTTTTTCCTCTTAGAAAATAACACCATGGTGACCAAAACAACCCATTACTTGGTTAAATAATATTAATACCAAAATACGGTATTTAGACTTTTTCAATACGGTATTTATTTATGAGCTTAAATACCGGGATCCCGATATCAGGATTCCGGTACTCCCAACCCTAGCTGCCCCACACTAATATATGACATAATCCTTGGATCAGCTTTAACTAAGACGTACGTTTTCCTAGATCGTGTGTTAGGACTTTAAAACAATATTAAGAACATTTCCAGGATTCATGTAATGCACAAATGCAATGTAATACCAACTAAAGCTTGAAGCTTATTTTCATTTTTTCGAGATATATTTTGAAAATCTTTGCGGTGACATCAAGCAAAGATAAATATAAGAATGTAGAATTTGATATTATTTTAAAAGTCATAAAAAAAGCTTTTATCTTAAATGTATGAATTAAAAAAAAAATTAAATTGACATTAATTATTAAGGCAAAAACAAAATTTGTTATTAGATTACTTTAAGAAGAAAAAAAAGAAATGTTTAAAAAGAGAAATTCAGTCATTTTAATTTTGGAAATTTTTTCGTAGAAATTCATGTTTTTCGTCTTTAAAAAAGTGGAATTATTTTGTAAACATCTTAATGGATTTTTTTTTTTATTTTTATTTCAAAATTTTCAATATTTAGATATTAGAATCTTCCGCGAAATGTAATTTTAACAAATCTCGCGACAAACAAAATTTTAATTTAAATCTATTTAATTGTCGACGATAATTTCTATTAAATTCAATAAAAGTGTGAAAAAACATTTTTTTATATGTAATTTCATTTGGATTATAGTTTTAAGAAAATATATAATAAAAATGGTAATATGACCCTATATACTTTCTCTATAATTAGAAATCCACGAAATTCGTAATTGATGAAGAACTTACGAAATTAATAAATATTAATCTTGGCTACAAGTTGTTTACAAGTTTTGTCCTAACCTTAAGCTCAAACGATAGGAAACTTTAGCAAAATTAACATGGAAAGTGTCCCAGTCATGCTGAGTTTTGAATTTAATTTTATGAGTATTGAGTACTTGAATTAACTTTCATTATTTTCTTTATACAAAATTGGTACATTCCTTGAAAATGACCATCTTTAAATCATCTAAATCAATCTCTACAAGTAATTGCAGATAAAGCATGTTAACTCATAACGAAACGATAACTTTCAGCCCCACTTTTCTTCAGATTGAAGCGAAAAAGTAACGGTTCTCGCAAATACACATTGATCCTGTCGGAGTTTTAAGTGTATGTAAGCAATTATTCAGTTAAAATCAAGGAAGTTGTAAAAGCAAAATGAAAAGACTCAACAAATGATCTTGTTAGTTTAAGTCGTTTAGAACTGTTATTGCTACAGGCCCGTAACCAGAACTGAAGGTTGGATACAAACGGTGTAGTCTCTTTTAAAAATCTTTATTGAATTGTATATAAATACTCGTTGTCAGGAATGATCTGATGAAAACATGTTGCTCGGTTGAGGATTTTGCCGATCAAGAAAAACGAAGAAAAGGTGATACATATCATTTTAGTACTCCTCATTTTAGTACTGGCTACGTTCGATTAGCCTACAATGGGCTCGTATCATAAATATATATATATATATACTCTATAAAACTCCAAACCATATCCAAGTATTCTTCAAATTTTCTTTGGGGCCCGCAAAATGTTGTACTCACTATGCTTGTTATATGGGCCTATGTATATTGCTAGTATAATACTTCAGGAATTCTTATTACAAGCAATGCAAGATATCATTCATAATCACATCGAATAAACGATGAAACGAAAGTATATGCTATCATCATTAGTGTCGTGAGGATGTAGTAAGCTAGACGAATATAATAAGAATTTTGTGCCTCTAAGGCTTCAAGATTTGCCAATTTGACTTTTTTTTTCTATCACAAATTTGAAAACGTTCCCTCTACAATCGTATAAAGAAAGTATAAAATTCCGATGTACAGTGTTTTATGAACAAGAATATTACTGTCTTTGATATCTTTCGAACGTAAATTTTATGTCACATTTTTATCTTTTTATAACTCGTTATTTTATATTCCAATTTAAGTGTAACTATTAAAGAAAAAAAGTCCTGTATTAAAATTTTAGTATAATAGTTTGTCTTTTTTTTGGTTTGTGTTTGTTTTTGATCTTTCAGTTTTTAAATCATTCAATTTCAATTTAATTACTCGAAATGTGTAATTATCTTATTTGATCTTTTAAACGAAATGATTAAAATGTCATTTCGGACTCATGAGAATCTAAAAAAAAAAAAAGATAAATACTTCTGAAATACTATCCGCACAATTTCAAACGACAACCAGAATTCCAATTAATCTGTTCATTTAATTAATGAAATTAACGTGATCCGATACTCGAGAGTTGAGGTGTAATAAGTGCATCTGAAAACATTTTTAATTGTATCTTTTTGAAATTCAAAATAGTAAAGACATTATAAAATAGTTTTTGATTTGGTGTTTTCTTCTCTGTAATTAGTTTAATTAAATAATTAACTAATGAATAATAATATACTATATTACGAAAGTATAGTATTTTACAGGATATTCGTATAGAATCTTTACTAGCCATATCAGTTTAATAAAGAAAAAATATAGTAACTGAAAATCGGCCTATAGCCGATGCCCTATGGTAGAAATGGAACAGAAAAACAGTCAAAACTAACAATATTGTAAAGTTTTTTTTTCATAACTTTGTTTCTTCTTTTCAAAATTTCTTCTAATTTGCAGGTAACCTAGACTCTACATAAATCTAATCTGCAAATTTTATCCAAATCGGTGGATTAATTTTTAAAGTAATTCAAAAAAACTTTATGGACAGACTTATTTTTTCCTAGGATTTTTTTTTCTTCAGAGGATACTGTGACGGATTTTGCTCAAATTTAACATGGTATCGTCTATTTAACCAATATAATTAATTTAAACAAACAAAAACGACACCTTGGTTGATTTTGCTGAAATGCAATTCCAAATCCAGTTAAGGAATAACCAACTTACATTCTAAATTTCAAGAAAATCGGATAACGCGTTTTTGAGTAATCTTGTATATGGACGGACGGACATGTATAGGTTTGATTCCCGACACAACCACGCGAGAACAAAAATTCTGCGCGTTTAGTGGATACCTAACTTTATATGAAATTAGCGCCGAGTGCGTTCCGTTGTTGTTTTATTTTCAATGTAAAAATTTGTTCTGCTCCGGAACAAGTAGTAAATAGTTATACTGTTTTAGATATCAATGAGTACAGAATTCGAAAACTTAAAGAATATTAAATACAGAAAAAACGTTTCTTTGTTTAATGTCGTAACAGCGAAAAACAAATCTATAACGGCAAAAAATCGCGGTCGATACGGTCGAAGAATAAAGTATACATTGGAAAACATAACTACTTCGAAACAAAAAAGTAAATCCTAGAACTAGATAAACTTTCTTAACTTACTCGTAACTTAACTACCTCAAATGAAAACTGAAAAAAAAATGTTGAACGGCACACCTCAATCCTATCCGTTTCGTGTAATCCAAAGAAGGCATTTACCCTCTACAGATCAGCACCTCATTCTCTATTTCAGCTAACAAGCTAATCTGTTCATTTAATTAGAAAATCAATAATAATTATGATAAAAAAGACTTCTTGTGCGCCCCTTGAACGTAAGGAAAAGTAAACAGCTGTATAGTCTTTCCTTTTATATACATATTTAAAAAAAAATTTCAAATATAAAATGATTGATTAATACGGAATACGTTTTTCTTTCGTTATCCTTATCATTCATGGAAGATTATCATTAAAATTTGATATGAAAATGTTAACAACAACGATTCTATATAGAGTATGGGTATATAGAACGTCAAAAGTAAAAGACAGTAATTCGATACGTTTTATATTTGAAAAAAAAAAGGGTCTTAGGATTAAAAATGCAGATTCAAAATGAAAGGATGATGGAAACGTTTGTGAATCTAATTTTTTTTTTATTAGATCCTATAAATTAAAAAATCGTACTTACATTTTAATAAAATACAAATGGAAAAGCAAGCACCTTTGAAAAGATAATGTTAGAAAAACCATTTCAGGATTATGAAGATTCGTTCAACCCTATAAAATTTCAACTAAAAAAACAAATTTTTTTAAGTTCATTGTAACTAGTCCTGTAAAGGCTAAAAAGGTATTACATTTAGATTAGTTTATAATTTTAACCTTTATGTGTTGAATCGATTCATGGAAATTGGAGTTGAGTTGAAATTAACTCAATCTTATTCAATACCGAAGAAAATGATATGTCCATATATAAAAACATAAATTAGAAACATTAGTAAATTATATTAGATCTTATGACAAGCTGATTTTAACAGTTTTAAACTTCTAAAAGAGCATGCAAAAAACAAAGACAAAACTCATAAACCTTGGAGTGTGAAATCAAGTAACTCGATTTGAACCAAATCGTATCGAAAATGCATAAAAAGGCATTGATTTTTCGATACGATTTATTCTGGATGGAATTACACAATCCCACTTCTGATTTATAGCAAAAAATGTATGTCAGTTCTTACCAAAAAAAATTCGAGTTTTGTCTTTCAAATCAAAAATGAAATCCAAGCAAATATTAAACTTGCTAGACGACATACTGGTATATTGGACGTACCAAACAGTCGTTTCGTGTTAATGTGTTTAATGTAAGACCAAAACTTTATTTTTACCCGTTTTAATCGATAATCTGTTGCCAGTTTCTTAGCAGAACCGTAATTCTGTCACTGCAGAACTTTTAGATTTTCTAGACAAGCCGAATTAACACCGAATAAACACCAATAAAAATGTTCTGCAGAGACTAAATCAAATACAGTGAAAACTGCCTAAGACGGAGACTGTTAAAGACGGAAACCTGCATTAAACGGAACTTTTTTTTTGATTGTAGATTTTGCCATTCAAAGCAACCCGAGTAAAACGGAAAATACCTTAAGACGGAAACGGACAGATTTTATGTCATATATTGATGGTAGTAAACCTACATAAAACGGAATCTAGTTTTCCAATAGATGTTGTTTAGGAAGATGATTCTAATTCTAGCGAACTTTTACCTTTGCTTTTAGAGACGAATATATGTAGTTAATATTTCGGCTTCAGATTATTTAAATAGTGAAGCACTGATTGAGAACGACATGGAGTTACATCAGGAATGAGAAAATGGTAGAAACAACCACAACTATTGAATCTGAAATGTTGATAGCATTTCGTTCAAAAAAACTAAACAAACAGCAACTTTTTTAAGACGCAAATATTTCCCGGTCCCGTGGGGTTCCGTTTTAGACAAGTTTCACAAGATCAGGACGGCGAATTCATCAAAAGTCATCCCAGTGAAGTTCTCTCAATTTCTAACGATTGACCAAACTATGATGAAACAGAACACAAATTCACAAATTCTGAACGAGTTTATGGTTTTCAGCGTTCAATTTCAATACGTTACAATTCTGAACAATCACGGATTCCATCAAGTACACAATAACTTATTTGGTTGATTCAATAGATCATAACTTTACTATTATTAAGCACAGTAGAGCTCATTTTCTAAAGACAAATTACGTTTTAAAAAGATATCGTTTAGCAAGGGGTACAACTTATAATACTTCTACATAACAAAAGATGTGGAATATTTATTGATTTCAAACATAAGGATTTAAAAACGTTGTAAAAAAGGTTCCAAACATTTAATTCCACAAAATGAATAAATATCTATTTTATATTCAATAGCACCAAAAAAAAGAAAACATAATCAAAATCGAAATAATATCTCATTTTACTGAAATCTTGACACCTTTTATCTAAAATTCTATTCATTCGAGAAGACTTCTGGAGAGAAAACCCTTCGGGCTCTTCATAATATCTTATATCATTATTTTTAATGTTTTTTAATAAGTTTCATGAATAACACCTCTATTTCTTCGTGATACAACTATTTGGATATAATGATAACATATAGTTTTCTTGAATGAATGAATGAATGAAAAAATAAACGATCCATTGATATTAGAGGTCTCATGTTACCAATGTGTCATATTGTACCAAGTAATTGTCGCATTATACACAACATGACTTGTTCTCGGCTATTTTCTTAAATATACAATATAAATTCAGATCTAAAATCGTATTTATTTCATTATAAATATATTCTTTTTTTTTTCATTTTTTCGATGTAACATTATTTCGATTTATGGTTTTCGAACATAAAATTTGTAAGGTACACTCGTAAATATGTCCCCTAATGATGACTATATTTTAATTTCTGATACTGTGGGAGTAAGCGAGTCTTTTATATACAATAAATATATATATAAATATGTTTTTGAAAACTATTCAATGTAGTCTTATTAAAGGTAAATGTCCCAAACGATCAAAACTTATAACCACCAATTGCAGGATGAAGAGGTTTTATCTTGTATGTTTCAGTTCTATTTAACTTTTTTTGTCTTGTTCGAAAGAAAAAACCTGCACAAACTCAAGATATACCTTAAATATTTCTGTAGGAAAGGTACACACGTAGGTATATACATATCTAAACCTATGTTAGGTGAGTTTACGTATTTATTTAAGATATTTATATACCCTTTTGCATTTTTTTATTTTGGTTTGTTCACTCGTTATTTATCTCGCTGGATAATTGCTCTTTGATGTGACATTGTTTAGTTGAGTAACCGGTCAGTTATTGCTTCCTTTTGTGGTAGCCAATACAGTTTATATTCTGATCATTCTTTTCCAATATAAAAATTCTTTTCTTTTCTTCTTCAATATAAAAGTAAAATGAAAAATCTTGGATAAAATAATGATTTTTTTTGTTTTTTTTTCGGATTGAATTGAGTTTGATTGAAAATGTTTTACTAATTCATATGATCATGTCCAATATTATAGGAGAATTTCGAAAAACATGATATCTTATAATAAATTTTGTAAAAGCAAACAAAAAATAAACGCAATTCAATTGATAATAATAAGACCGAAATGATTCTTAAATGATTACTCTTTATAATATTTCATCGACGCCGACGGATAATAAATGAGATTGTTGGCCAACGATTGAGCGCCATTCAATTTGGGGGAAATATTATTGTTTATAAGAAAGACATATATGAACTTAAAATCGGCCTATAGCCAGGTTTTTGGTACTCTCTATAGTAAAAAATGAGACTCGTAGTTAAGAAATCAATTAAGTCTGAAAAAAACAAACAACTAAAAATGATTTGATCTTTATTTCCATATAAATTTTGAATGTCGTTAAATTTGTATCAAAATTATATATGCAAGCTGGGGCTCTAATTACGTAAAACTATTTGCATTCTGTTCGATTAATAAGAACTTGAAATAAACCCGAAAAGCTGAATGATACTATTTCTTTCGGTACTATCCTTGGATCGATTTTAGCGAAATTTAACATAGTTGCTGTATTTTATTGGGAATTCTATCGGCACTTACCATACATTTTATAGGTTCTTATTTAGCGCCATATAATATAGGGCGCTAAATTAGCGCTCGATAGAAAACATGTACTAAGCGACATCTGCCAGATGGTAGATGGCGCAAATCAAAACTTTGATCTCCTTTGTTCTTTTGTTATTTTGTTCTGTCAAATAATATCAGCAGTACCAACATCCGAAATTATATGTTATATGATTAAAAAAATCGTTCTTTTGAGAAAGTAAATTAGCGCCCGATAGAATACCCAATAAAATACAGCAAAAATAGTCTATTTAGGTAACCTACGTATGGAGTTTATTTAATGAAATGGGAAAAAAGACATAACTTCTGACAACATCCATATAGACGGGCATGTAAAAAATCGATTAGATGTGCCAACAAATCATTGCGCTGTTGACTGATAAAACATTGTTTGAATCCAATCTACTTTTAACGACACAAGATTGCTCAAAATCGTAATACTATAACAATACCGATCTTTGAAAATCGTCAAATAAAAGCGTCTAGAATTGGTGAATAGTTGTGTTTCATCATGATAACATAGACTTTTAAGGACCCAACAAAAGTTAAAACTGCTTAGGTTGGAAATTTTCATGTATCCATCATATTGTCCTGCATCATCAGATTATCATTTATTTCGACCTCTGTAGAACTCCTTTAATTGTGTAAATTTGAGTTCAAAAGAAGTCTGTGAAAATGACTTGTCTCAACTTTTCGCCCGGAAAACCCAGAAGTTCTACAATGATAGATAATGTCTCTGTCAGGGAAACTGGCATAAGATCATCGACCCAAACGGACAATATACATTTTTATGTTTCACATTCGTCCACACAGAGGAAATCACAATGTCTTTTTCGTCCATAGGAGACTGTTCTTTGGAGTTGCGGACACAAATTAATACAACCTCTGGTATCCTACTATAGGGTATAGATATTTTTGGATAGAAGAGCTTATTTTCTTCAAAAATTTTCCAAAAAAAACAATTGAAAGATTTGTTTGACATTTTCAAAGGAAATATTTTACATTTATTTTCCATTAATGACACGGGTTTTTTTTTCGTTTTCTTATAATGTGGAGGACAGGTTTTCTTTGAGGGCTTGTTTGTTTTTTCCGGATAATATTAGACATTTTTTTCTTCATATTTTTTTTTTTTTGATCATGTTAAATGACATGATAAGAACCCAATTAAAGACAAAAAAAAAGAAGACAGTGTTTTTTTTTCTTAGGCCTATCGAAACCTGTGTGTTTGGATAATTTACGAGAACTTATCTAAAATTTCGTATTATCACACATTGTAAATTATATTTAAGATAAAGATTTTATAAATTCATGTTTCTATAATAAATTACATATTTATGTATAAATTTGAATAAAATATATTTTAATTTAAAAAAAAACACAAAAAATGGAATGACTAAGTTTTAAATTGGCTGAAGGGCAGCCATGCAAAACTGCAAACATGATTAGTATATGATTGTTTTTTAATAAACTGAATAAACATTGAGACAATAGGATTTCCGGAACAAAAATTGTTAAAGGAAGCTTAAACATTCATTCAAGACAGACATGTGAATTTCATTTGTGGCATTTTAAAACCATATTTAAAAAGAAACACTTTAAAGAATTGTAGTACAAACTTATGTCATCCGTTTCATCCGCAATTTTGAATTAAATGTTAGAAAAGTTGTCATAAGATATACGACGGAAAGTCAAAAATTTCGGGAATGAAACCAGAATAATAATCAGATGAAGCATAGAACTTTTAGAAGTCACTGTTTTGTAAAGTAACCAACACAAGAATTCTGTTATTTTTGCAACTGCATGAGCATTCTTGGTAACCATCTTGCACTGTCTTTCGAAATACCCAGATGAAGAGATGTTCAAAATGGTTCTAGATGATATTCCAACCATTTCTGCATGCTGAATTTTTTTTTAACTGGAGTCTTCCAATACAAATTTCTAAATTTGTTTGATAATGTCTGCGGAAAAGGCCTCAACAGAAACTTCTGAATCGTGATTTTCTTCAATCGACTTTTTGACTGACTTGAAAAGGATACACCACTTACAAATCATGGATTTCTTAGGGCAACAGTCTCGATTCTTCTTCTAAAATGGTTTGAAATGGTTTCATTTGTTTCGTGAGGAACTTAATGATGGCACAAAATTAAATATTATTTATACTGGTAATTTTTTTCTGATATTTGAATGAACACTAATTCAAATAGGTCGAAATTTAGCGCATATACTAATAAAAAGTTAATAACTAGTTAATTGTTCAATGGCGCTATTGACGCTCCTTCCCTGCTGGAGAAGATACCACTAAACATTAATCTACGCTCATTGAGGTCTGTGGAATTATTTAAAACTTTTCACCACAGAACGGATTATGGCAAAAATGACCCGATTTCCCGAATGCTTAGGGCCGTAAACGCTAATTCTGAAGCGTTGTTTGATTTTAATATCAGCAAAGTTAGTTTAAAGAAATATTTATACAATTTGGGTTGATGCTTGAAGTAAGCAATGTAAAAAAAAATCCAATCTTTCCGATAACACTCCTATTCCGCGTAGAATTCAACACATTTGGAGTTATTCTAAGAGTCACGTCACTGATCGCTTGAAGTGACTCGTGGTCACAATTACCTCATTTTGCTAACGAGTCACTTCATTTGACAAGTTACGTGACTTTCATAATAGGCCTGATAGTGAACCAGAAATTTTCCAGAACTTGAAATCTCAAGTCGTCGTCGTTGGATCGATTTTTTGCGATTGTGTTTAATTTTTAAACGCTTAAGAATAGGATATCATTTTCAATTCACCTGTTAAGAAATGTCCTTTATAATTCCAGGTCAAAAAATTTGGTAATTTTATTTGTATTTATAATTTTCGCGCAGGTGTAAAGCAATCAAAATTTTCCTGTAACCGCCTCCGGTTTATTTAAAATTACTAGTCGGTAAATTTTGTTTGTTTATTTATAAAGAATTTATTCTGAAAATTAATTATTATTCAGTTTTATTTATTTGTATATGAAAACCTATTAATTAAAATGTTATTAATTACAAGAAAAACTCAACCATATAAATGAACTAATTTTAGGTTGTAAATTATTTTTTCGTCTGTTGATTGTTTTGCGATAATTTCAACATAACAAAAAATTTAATCTTCCCAGCTCCGCGAAAAAACATATCTAATTAGTTTTTAAATTTTTATCATTTTATATCAAAAAAATAGGGAAAGAAAAGATTGATATATAACAATTTTTATATTATTCCCGGAACGAAAAAATAAAATCGGTGTATAAACAATTTTTTGATTGTACAAACTTTAAATAGTATTATCAATCCGAATCTTGCATTTCCAAGTTAAGCTATAGTTATTGGTCTCAAAATTTACCAAAGCCCTGGATTTGATCTGAAGACTTTCTCAACTATAACCAGCAAATTTTGATACTAACCTAATCTAATACCACTTATTTTGCCTGATAAAATAATACCATTTCTTTTAAACCATTTAAAGCGAATTATTTCCATTCAATCCCTAAAAGTCCTGCATGATTTCATTCGTTTGAATTTGTTATGGAAAAAACAATTCGAGTAATCAGGAGTTCGAATTAACGAGGTAGTCAAATTATCATAGTTGATTTATATCGAATTTTCGCCAAGTTTTTCGACTAGATGGATTTTGTATTGAATTTGTTTGGTATAGTTTTTCAATAAGGACTTTTTTTTCAATAGGATTGTATTTGCTTAAGGTGACACTTGTGTCATTCAGTTATTTGACATAATTTCAGTAGAAGATCTACATTTTATTATAATGAATTCAATTTCGCTGAAAAATCGGATGAAGACAATCCAAATTCATTATGAAAAGCTCATTTTCATTTTGAATGGCTACATTAATATGCAAAATTACCACATTCGGGCTTCTGAAAATACAAAAACAAGAGTTGAACTATCATTACATTCATCTCGTTTCACTGTTTGGCGTGTTTTATCACAGTGTAACTAATGATAAAGTATGGAAACTTCCTATCCCTATCGTAAGCAAAGAAGCACTTGTTGAAATTTCTATGGCAATCCACAAGTACTAGAAGAAAGATAAGGTTTTTAAGATTCTTTTACGTGTTTTTTTCCTTATTCTAGCTATTTTGCTAGCTTTCCATACTTTATCATTCACTATACTTTGGTTTTATGGACTGGCGGCATTATTGGCCGTAATTCGTGAGATAGAGTCACAATTATACTGAAATGTGAACGAAAATATTTCTGCAAACGTATTCGTGGTGGATTTTTACCAGATATTGGTTTTCATTCATAAATTGTAAAATCTATACAACATATTGTATATCATTAAAGAAATTCAGAACTTTCACCCAAAATTTGTGTTTAATTTAAAATGTTGATACAAAAAAAGTTCATATTGAAAAATCCGATATAATTTACTCGTACTTGTGAAAATGTGTTCCATTCACCGGTTGTTGTCCTTACTGTTTAAGTACATGGTATATGCAAATCCAAAAGCTAATAATGATTAATTGTATAAAGTACCCCGTAATGCGAGTTTCCTTGACGTGTTTGGCAAACAATTTTTGTGTTTGACGTGTTTGATGGAAATTTTGATTGACAAACAGGCTTTATAGTGTGCGGCGGTGTTTGTCAAACACGATCTCAGTCATCGCCTGTATTACTCATTGTGCATGATAAATCGTAAGACACGAACGTCACTGAAAACCGAAATTACGGGCAAGTTTGACAAATTTGTTTGATCTTCGGTTTGATCGTTTGCGATGTTGTTTGATGAAAACGTGAAGTTTGACAAACGAATTTGTCAAACAAATTTGATCGTTTACGGGCCGCTTAATGATCATTCAAAATCATAGTCTGTCTCTGGTTTTAGACAATAATCGTTGGATTGAAAAACTATTAGACACAAGTTTCTCTACTTTAGGATATACAAAATATTACAAAAGAAAACCATAAAATTTAGAAAATATTAAAAAAAACAGTGGAAAAAAACGAGCAAATATTCTGAATATTTAATTTTTTGCATATAAAAATTTATCTAAAATCTTGACAAACCGCAAGGAATATAAAAATGCACCCGCTGTTAATGTATAGTAGCCCGAGTCATAAACAAGAAAAAAATGGTTCTGGCAACTAAATAAATAATAAAACTGCATTAAAAATAAATTTAAAAAAAAAAATGAACTTAAAAATTGTTCACACTATAAATAATTAAAAACAGAAAAAAGCTTGATAAAAATCTTGAAGAAAAGATGAAAGATTTTTCCATTTTTTTGCAAAAAAAAATAAAGAATAAAATTTAAAAAGGAAAATACTTTTATTATTTCAGTGGAAGCAAAAAGAACACAAAAATATAATTGCATACAAAACCATGTAATTAGCAGATACTTATTTCAGGTATCGATAATTGTATTTATAATTTAGAGATGGTTAGAGACCTGGGACTCGTCGTATGATATCATATAGCAGGCGACTTAAAAAATAAACAAGATGAAAGAAAATTATATGAACTCAGGAATTCATGATATCTAATTAGGATTTAACTATATGCAATAAATATTTAATGGAGTGAACCTTAATGATTAGAAAAAAATGCCGACGTAAGTGATGATTTTTTAGTATTTACCTGAATTCAGAGAAGTTTTGGTCTAAATCGTCACTGAAAAAAGGTGATTAAATAAACATGAATGAGTTTCGAAATTCATTTTGAAAATTACATCAATTTCTCGTTAAAATTTTTAACAAATAATTAATTTTAAATAGGACAATTGATCGAAATTAGTGGACACACAATTTATGTGCACTAATTTTCCATTAGATCCACGTCGTTTGTGGAAATTTGTGAACAGTAAGAGAACATCCATCTTCTCTAAAATACTTGAATAAATCCTCAAACGAGCCTTCAATAATTTCCAATCTCTTGGCAACATTGATATAGATGTCAACTTAGTTCTTGAACATATCCGCCAATGCCGTGATCAATTGAATCACTAATTTCAAAAAGGGCTCATGTCGGTTTTTTTTTTAATGGACCTTATCGCCGTTTTTTTATCTTCACGTGTATACGCATTTTCTATGCGCAAAAGGGATTCATATCAGTTTTCCAAAGTAAAAGAAAATCGATGTCTTTCTGGAGATGCGACCTTTTCTAAACTAATTAAAGACATCTAACTTATGTGAACTATTTCAAAGTCAATTTTAACTTGTCATTTGGGAGGCCACAAATAGGGGTGTGCTTAAAATGCCAAGAAATTAACTAATAGTTAAGAGATTAACTAATAGTTCATAAGGGCATCCAAATTTTACTCTAAAAGCAAAGAAATCACTGAAAAATCTCAAGTGGTTGGTAGCACTATCATGGGTTTGGGGTTTAATTATATGCAGAATCACTCACTGCCAGTTCTGGCCGTCCAGGAAGTATTTTATTTCCGCCAACTATGAATTTTGAGTTCATAATATGAAAACGGCGAAAGCAACTTTGTACACCTACCACAAGGGTCAAGCCCTCAAAGGACCCAACGAAGTGCCTTCCTGATTAAATGATTATATTTGTGAAAACGTCCATGAAGAAATAACGGAGTTGGGCTTCTTCTGCGACGAATGTCCGGGACAAAACAAAAACAATCAGTCAGTCGAAAGTTTAAAGTCTTCCTTTGTTTTCCGCAAAGAGGCCACTCATACAATGATTGTGACAATAATGTTTTCTGATTAAAAAACTGACTGTTTTATGATAAACACTCTTTATTTGCCATTTTATTGCTAAAACCACCTGAGTTCTTGAATCAATTTCGAAAAGGGTACCAACCAGCAACTTTATTTGTTACAAGCTCACTGTAACTGTGGTTATCTGCATATGCCGGAATAACCTTTTTATTGGTTTCCGTGAAACTTCACTACGACGATTAAAATATGTGAGAAATTTTGAGCACGTAACGTTATTGTTTCAACTGAAGTTACAATGAATCCAAAAAAATGATGTGACATTGATTTTAGAACATTGTATTTTAGGGATTCGGAAATATTAACGAAACGATGTACAATAACTAAAAATAAACATTTTGCTTTCGTAATTAGAATGTGTGTAAAATAGGAAATACTGATATAGATAGGATATTTCAAGGGACACATTTTTATCTTTAGAGGCCCTTTTATAAGGCCTCACAAAAGAACAATTCTATTTCAGCTAATTAAATGCATACAAATTTTGCTTTTTTCAAAACAATTAGAACTCCGAGTCTATGCCCTAGTTTAAAGTATTGTAAGCTTAAATATATCACTTAAAGAAAAGAAAAAGTGAATGTAATTTAAGCTAGCCCAGTACTTAGATATGAACTTTTAATTTTTTTAATTAGGATTTAAAATCTCTTTTAGAATTTTTCTTAACTTCCTAGTCTAGATATGTGATTGCATAATTCCAATTTCAACTAACACCATCATAAGTTATATCTTCTGATGCTACAAACTTGCAGTGGAAAATTTGGCATAAACATTAAATAATCGAATCATTCAGTTGACCATAGTATTATCCAGGCATTCCACTTGAACTCTCCTTAAGTAATCTAGTTTTGAATTATGTATAATAATTTAATAGTTCCTTACAAATGTTTTATGGTTCACAACAGATGTAAGTTTTATGATTTTGGATATGAGTAAAGTGTATAAGAAATACATTCACACAATTTCTTAGGGAAACTTAAAATACAACCTAATTTTCAGCAGCAGGATGTCCTGTAAAACTAGGCGATGTTGAAAAGTCTGGACTGGCAATCTGTATAGCGACAGGCGATTGACACTTGTGGCCAATTTGAAAGTGATCACCGCATATTTCACCATTAAGTAGGGCGATCACTTTTGTTCTCACTTCAACTTAATTGCCAAAAACATAGACATCAACTTCTAAAATTATATGAAAGCGACTTGGATTTGAGCTGTCGCTTCAAATTCATCAATATGCGGCGATATTGACGGCGATATCACCTTACGAAATGCCGAAAAGCGACAAGCGACGAGCGAAAATCGCCTATCACCGTACAGAATGATCCAATTTTTTCTCAAAAAAGACACCTCCGAATAGAATATAGAAAAGATTTTACAATTCGTAATTCAAATCGGAAACTACTGTGTATAATACTAATCAGTGTCCGTGGTAAAAGCTATGAGAAAATCGTTGGTATAGATCTACCGCGGTCTATGCGAACCCTAGCGATCACCTTTACCAAATTTTTATTATTTTTATTGTAATATTTCTTTATATTATAATTAATATCCAAATATATTTCTTTTTAATTAAAATTTTCTAACCTGTTGTATGATTTCCAGTAAATTCAAAATCATCATCCTGATCCCAATATTTCAATGATAAATTATTTAATGGTGTTGCATTTGCAAATTCTAAATTAGCAAAATGCCAATCGAGTATTTGTCGATCTTTTGATGATAAATAAACATCACTATAAGAAAAATGAGAACAAAAAAAAAATAAAGGTGGAGAGTAAGTAATTTTCCAAGTTTTTAATTAAAAACATTTAATTTACAAATTTCAAAATATGTAAAACATATATCAATGGAAAAACAAAAAACAAAACAAATTACCTCGGTGGATTTAATTCAAACTCTTTTAATTTAGCAGCTAATGTTTCTTCTTGTTGATTAACTGCTTCCAATTCAGCCAATGCCTTATTCCATTCATACAATGTTAATTTAATTTTAAATTCATGTTCGATAGAATATGGTTCAATTGAACTACTTGTAACCGTAAAATTGATAGTACCACCACCGCTAAGAATATCCGTGGTTGGTTTATTCAATTTTTTTGTCTCTTGAAGATGTTCATATTGTGATTTTAATTCACGAATTTTTCCAATCAATTCAGCTGCTTTATTTTGATTTTCGATAATACTTTTTTGTACATTTATAACATTATTGAAATGTTGTACTTGTTTTTCTTTAACATGTTTCTCTTGTAATTTTATAATCCATTCTAGCGCTTGTCCAAGTGATACGGGATTATTGCCAGCATAATTAAAATCTAATTGATGTGATAAATAACTGGTTGATTCTAATAACCGATTGAATTCACGTTCAACCTGCGGGAATTGGGTAAAGTATAAATAAAAAGGATTAGAAAAATTGGAAAGAAAATACCGCCTTTTAAATATCAAAATAGTAGACAAATTTAAGGAAATCATTTTTTAATTTAGCGGACTCTGTTAATAACCGATCTAACGGATGCCGCAGTAAGAGTGTCGGATCTTATTAGCACACCATTTGAGTTGAACACCAATTGTGGACACAAAGAAAATTCCGCAAAATTAAAATCGTGCGTTTCTAATGGAGGAGCCTTCATTTAAATCGCAATTAAATTATCCATTAAATAAAATATGGGTCATATTTGTATAGGAGCCAGAATACCTAAGGTATACACATACCTCAATACTCGGGAACTTTTGGATTTCCTGTTCCAAAAAAGTAATACTTTTGAAAAAGGATAATGGTATTTAATTCGTAATTAAATTGTCTATCGAATAAGGTGTTTGTCATATCTGTAGAATGAAGAATACTCGAGAATTAAATCCACCACTCTTATTGGGACACTCTTTACTAATAAGGAAAAAAAATGTGGTGTACAATTTGTTGTACGAAATAAAATGCTTGGTGTGAACGCACTTTAAGAATACGGTTCCTTGAGAAGGGCATAGAATGAATTTAAAAATAATTACAAGATAAAAAGAATTTTTTATATACCACGTTTTTAAATTTTCTGTTGTATCATATAAACCACCACCTTGCGGATTTTCTCCGAACTAACTTTCTATACAAAACAAAATTTACTAAAAATGAATTCAATTTTGCTTAAAGATGGCTACAAGTATTAAAAGAATGCATTGTCATCGTGTTCTAAGCTATTCTAAAAGTTTCAAATGTCTAGCTAGTCGCGAAGTTAGTTAAAAATCGATGGCAAGATTTGTAAAACAAAAAGCGAGTTAATAAAAACGTGGTAAAAAGAATGTCTCAACAATACTCCATTATTTCAAGGAAAAGGAGTCCAGGGATGTCATGTAAGAAAGGCAATATCTTAATTCTGACAGCAAGAATTAGATGTCCCTAACCGATTGTTCTATTGAAAAACTGTTAGAAGCTATCCTCCTTTATTTGGTTGTAGGTACCCATTACCAAGAACCTTTTTTTAACACTCTGTATCTTGGTGATTATTAGGATTTTTATTTGGGACAAAAGTAGTAGCTGTAAATTTCAAAATCCCTTATTAAGACCAACTACAACAATTCACAATCAAACAACTTACCACACGACTCCATTGGACTTATGTCAAGACATATTTTCAATCGGAATGAAAAAAAGTCTAATCGAGACTCGAAAATTTGGACTTTTTTGTCAGTCCGACTGAAAATATGTCTTGAAATAAGTCCAATGGAATCATGGGGTTAGTTTCATTTCAAAAGCCATGTTTCACGTATGGAGCTTCTCTCGTAAGTAAACTTGCTCTACAAATCCATCTCTCAGGGATGCTATTCTAACTAAATAACCAAAGAAAACTCGAATAAACGTAACACAAACTAAGAATTTTGTACACAATCTAAAGAAGTTGTTGAATAAAAATTTACATGATAAATCCAGTCCAGAGATAATAATCAATTCTATGTACGGAAACTGAATCTCGATTAAATTGAAAAGAATTTATTCAAGATTTCTGATTAAATAAACTCCAGTTAATAAAAAAAAATAATAATTTAAATAATATTTTATTTATAAGGGTTGGAAATTTTAAAGTTAGTTAATTTTGAATAAAAAATAGTTTCCTTTTTTTGCTTGGTTTGGGGTCCGTCATAAATTAAGTCGGTAACCACATTGACATGATAAATCCAATTTAAGGTTCTATTCATCACACCCTGTTTTTCCCCTAAAGCTATTATAAGTTAAGGACTACAAAAAAAGGGGTGCACATTTTAATCGGCATATGTGAATTATTATTGGGCAAAAAAAAAAAAATATCTGTACATCAAAATCCTTTATCCTTTATCTGAAATTTAAACCAGTTTTTTGAAAGAAACAAAAACTGTTGTAACAATACAAGTTTATTGAGATTCGATCAAAAATGGATATCAAGCTCTGGTATGAAGGGTTCATCATGAGGATCATCTAATTTTGATAACTATTTTCAGATGTAATTTTTTCTTCCCTGATTGTTACTTCAACTCGATTAAACCTTTTTCAACAGGCAAAAAAAAAAAAAAACGAGAGAATAACGACTTTTAAAGTGAAGGTAAATTCGATAATTTCAAATAATACAAAAAACTATTAAAGCAAAATTCTCTCATAGTTTTCCAGCTACTGCTAATAAAAGGGATGAGGTAAACTATACCAAGAAAAGAAACCCTTAAATCTAAATTATTGACCTAAAATAGATAACAAACGAAGAATTATGTATGAAATGTGTTGAACAAATAATATAACATGATCAAAGTCTACTTAAAAGAAAAAAAAGGAAGATCCCTTTTTTATAGCATTTGTACTTAGAAAATCCAAAAAGTATAATTCTTAATTTATTATCAATAATATTGCTGCAAGGTGAGAGAGAAGAAAAAAATCGATAAAATTACCTTGTTTTCTTTTTAAGGGGTTACATCTACCAGAGACTTTCTAAAAGTTTCAATTGTCATGAATATAACTTTAAAATTTTATATCAATATCTATAGAATTGATGAAGGTATAGAATTCTGAAAGAAGCCAGTTCGAGAATCATATTTGAAACGTTAAACGTATTCCGTTTTATGTGGTATTATAATTCTATTTCGTGCAGTGCTAAAGTGTGAAACTGCTCAAAATATAAAAGATACACTTTTACTACGATACAAGACCACTTACATTGAAAGGTGAATACCCATATTGTAAAGGGTGTCCCAAAATTCACGGAAGATTTGAATTCTTCGCCATTTAGCTGACAGTTCAGGGTTAATAAAAATACTTTGTGAATCGATAATGCTCCGTTGCTGTTATTGACGTTCCCATTCTGTTTCTGACTTGAGATGAATTATTTAACCTGAGAAATGTCCACCGGTCAACACTTCGAAAAAAATCCTATCAACATTTTTTTATTCTTTTAATATCTTCTCACCTTTTATCAAGAAAACTTCATTTTATTTCCATCAATTAGAAAAATAGATTCGAATTTAGACCTGTTTTTTTTTCGGTAGTCTAAATAGATATAGCCCCTTAAGTAAAACAACTTATCTGAAATCTTTTGAGAAGATTATGTTTTACCACACTTCAAAAATTATATCCAAAAAAAAAATTATTAGATTGATTTAAAATGTGATAAAAATCCGATAAAAAGAAATTCATATTTAAATAGGCGCCAAATCAATAAATAATAAATTCGTTATTTATATTTTATCCCCAAAATAATTTAGAATTTTCATTAAAAGAAAAAACGATCGTTAATGAAATGAATTAGAGCGAAAGCGGATTTGTTTTTATTATCAAAATATTTTGTTAAGCGTTTTAAATTATGTCATTTGAGATCGCTTTGGTTCCTTTTAGCAATAAAAATTGATTTTTTAGAAAAATATTCCTCTGGAATTACAGCTTTTCCAATTGTAATTTAGAAAGCGTCAATTGTAATTCAGGGTAAGCATTCTGTACGGCGACAGGCGATTGTCGCTCATTGCTTTCATATGATTTTAGAAGTTGGTTATATTTTTGCCAATTTTTTATTTTACTTTATTCTTACTTCTTTTTTTTTTAGTAATATCGCCTGTCGCTGTACAGAATGCCAGTCCAGAAATCAATTGGTAGATTCCATTCTTCTTGTTTCAGACAACGGGCCGTCTTATTTAAGATTGCGTTAATAAGATATTGCTGCTAGGGCCCTACTATCCAATGTTAAATCCCAATCAAAGCCGAAGCGAAAAACAAATTTCGAGTCCCCAACTCTGCAGAGCCTGGTGTTATGATACAAAAACTTATCGGCTTAGATGATATTATAGATCAGGAATAGCCAACAAGTCGATCGCGATCGTACGATCGATCGTGAAGTGATTTTTGATCGATCATAGCCGACGGAAATAAAATTTAATCTGCATTTTTTTGGTGGCTACTTTTCAATCAATAAATCTTAATTATTATATAAAATGCAACAGTAATACTCCTCCTCCACCTCCGTGCCACTATACAACTTTTGAAAAGAATCGATTAGGTCGTCGAATTACTTAAAACTCGAAATTTAGAAATCAGAAAAATTCATTTTCATTTGCTAGTACACTGACAAACTTTGTCAGTAGACGCTGTCAAGGCTTTTAGGATTCGTTGACATAACTTCCATACAAAAACTAACAAAAAAAACCGACAGTGTGATAGCATTTTACAAAGTAATTTACAAACCATATAACGGACAGCGTATGGCCGTGTAACCAATAAATAAGAAGTTGGTTACCACAGATTTTAATTTTGGGAGATTTTAATTTTGCATAACGAGCTTGTTTAAAAGTATTATTAATAAAATATCATGTTGGATTAATAGATTTTAGTTATATATAAATGGAGGTGATTGTGTGCTCGCGCCGTAAAACTGGGCCCATATTTAGTTTCTCGCTTCGATGTTGTGAAACATCAAATTTCTATTATCTCGACAAAGATTTTAAAGCCTTTCTGTCGATTCAATCGATTAATCGAATTAATAATTGAGTAGAATAATCTAATCGAATACAAATAAACGAATAATTTCTTTAAAATGCAAGATTTCATGCAAATCCTAATACAACTCTTGATCTTGTATTTTATAATAACACTACCATAGAAGTCCTACCATCGTCAGTACAACCGGCAATATTTAAAAGTAGCATTTTACTAAAAAGAAATAAAACAAAAAAAAGTATGAGCGAAATTGATCCTCAATTCGTTTAAGTCGAATGGTCTAAACTAATGGAGATATTAATGGACTGAGGAAAATATGTCCTGGCTTTAGTTGCCTAACAAAAAATTACTTTGTTGATGTATAATACAATATATAGGCAACACTAACGTACAATATATAGTTTTAGAAAACTAAAGATACCTCTATTAGTTGAACCTGGAACCAATATGTGTCTTTTCTAAATATTACCAGTTACACTGGTACAGATGCTTCTATTGGATGGACCAAAAAGTCATTGCGTTGTTGATGACGACAAAATAAAGGCATTGATCGAATCCAATCAGAGTTTAACATATCGAAATCAACCATTGAAAACTTTCATTCATCATCAATACAATCAGTTTTTCGCCCATCTAATATATCCAAAATAAGGATGTATGGCAATGATTTCTAAAGAATCAACGGATTTTAGTTCGATCATATCAAAAAAGTTCCACGGTTTTGAATTACAAAAACAAGCTGAATATAAATCTAGAATAATTCCATTATACAATATATATAAAAAAAAGACTAATCCTTCTTTCCTTCTTTCTGTCCGTCCTGTATCGTTTAGCAAAATCCAGTTTTGATGTTTTAGAGAATTACTTGAAACGTAGAGAAATTTTGTTTCCGGGGAGATTGGGAATCGGAGGGATTACAAAACGGGGCTTGAAAGCTCATTTCGAACATGGTCCTGACCTGAGACAATGGGATTGAGATTTTTACATTCTGACGCACACGACAAAGTTCCATCTCCTACCGCTTTGGTGCTAAAGGCAATGCGGATTTACGAACTTCGTATTTAGAGGCCACACATCATTACAATGTTCAGCGAAATTGTGATTTTCTGTCGAAGACCTGGTAGTTCCGCCACTCACCGCCTTAGAGTTGCGGTTGTTTCTTGGTTGTTTTGGCCCCTACCCTATCGCAGTTTTTTGCCTTTACGTAATATATATTTGACGAGAGCTATTTTACCAACCGGGGAAATGGTACCGATTAAATGTCTTCGCTCGGGGTATCGCGAGGTAAGTACTGTGCATTCTGAATAGCTCGACTTAAAACATGAAATATATCTCCAGTGGTGTTCCGGGAACGGAGTAAAAGATTCATAATGTGGCGAATTAAGAAGCTACACCGAAATTAATTTTATTAATTTAGAGTGATTTGTAAACTGAAATTTCTAGGAGCCCGTAACCCCGTAGTTAAATATATAAATATGAACTATTAAACAAAATATCTTAATACAAAACTCACCATATCATCTTTATCTTTCGGTACAGATTTCCCACCAGCTCCATACAATGGACAGGCTTGCCGTATCGGTACTAATTCCATTCCAGTTTGTCGACTAAGAATTGTCATTGGATTACCCCAAATACCGGTAACAACCATCGCACCCAAATCAGCAATATAATTATTTTTACGAAATGTTGCAATACGACCACCGACACGATCGCGCGCTTCTAAAACGATAACATCCAAACCGAATTGTTGTAATTGTTGGGCGGCAGCCAAACCTGATATACCGGCACCGATAACAATAACTTTAGCTAATTTTTTTGTTGGTATCGGTTTTAAACGTTTAAAAATTCCAAAATTAATGAAACCATGTCGTTCCAAGAATCCATGAATTTTTTTCACCAATTGAGGATCACTATCGAACGGCGCTTCAATATCTCTTAATGCATTCTCATAGGTTAATTGTTGTTTTGGATTTTCAATCCACATTTGTAATAAACGATTTCGAACATTCAAAAAAACACGTTGTGCAACTAAACCATTTTTTGTGATTTCCGTAAAACAAGCAGCTTCGGCTGATGTCATTTTCTCATAGGGTAAACGAGATTGAAAAGCAGCACCTTCAAGTCTTAAAATTCAAATTCAAATTAATCAAAAAAAAATAATGAAAGATATTACAAGAAAATCAAAATACCCGGTCAAGATTTCTTTATATGAAGAATCGATTATTGGTTCTTTTCCTTCGGAATCTTTTGATGGACTTTGTGATAATTCTCGTTTTCGAGATTTTAGAACACTATCAACTTTTTTCTCGGAACTTTGTGCGCCAGGCGATTGTTTCGTATCAATATCAACCTGTTTTTTGAGTGACACAAAAACTTGATTAAATTATCGATAATTGAAAATTCATATTCTATTACCTTAGCTCTTTTACGTCGGCTAACACGTCTTCCATCAAATTCTTCTGAATTTAATCCGGATGGTCCTTCATTTGTTGTTTCTTCAATTGATAATTTCGAAGAAATTCCCGTCGATGCTCCGATGATTTTTTGTCCAGAATTTGGAACATCATCATCCGAATCATCACTAATTAATGTCACATATTCAATTTCCATTGATTTCCTTTCGAAAGACATTATTTTTTTAATAGTTTTAATTGAAAAATTATAATTTTTCTGCGGCCAACAATTTTCTCAACAAACAATTTCTAACACACGTTCGAAATAAAACAAATTCCCCGGCACAATAATTGTTTTGATATTTTGACAGATCATAAAACAAAACAAAAATATTATTGTAGCGCACTCTTCTTGTGAAAATCAGAATTAATATAGTAAAGACTACAACCATTGAATATTGTCATTTTTTATGTGTAATTGAAAATCTTTAATTAATAAAAATGATTTTTTCTAATTCAATTAATTAGAAATGGATTTAAACTAATAAAATAAAAATTGCAACAAATGAAGACGATTTTAAATATTTTCAACAAACTCCATAACTAATCTTGTTCATTTTTTTTATTTGAATAAATGAACTGAATCAGTGAAACGAATAATTTTGCCCACACAAATACAAAGGATAGAATTTAAATGTCAAATAGTTGTCAAAATCAATCAACAAAACTGTTTATTTTTAAACAAATTATTTATTTTTAGAAACACTCGAAGCCAATTGCACTGGGCTTCATAATTTCCTGTATAGAAGTGGAAAATACATATTTATTTAAGTAATATTATTAAAAAAATAGAACAGAAAATCGCAAAAACAGGTCAGCTGTCATTTTTTTTCCATGTGAAAAATATTAAAACGGTTACAACAGGAAGGAAACAAAAGTTATGATAAAACTTCTTTAAATTCTAATAAATATAAAACAAAGTTTCACAATGAATAAATTATAGTTAAAATTATAAAGATTTTTATAGTCGTAAGTTGACGCACAAATATTGATTGACCTAAAAGATAAAAATCAAAATACAATTCCAAATATTGAACATTGGACACAATAATAATGGCATCAAATGATTCTATAGAAATTAGTTTAAGTGATAAAGATCTTAGCTCATTAGGAGCGAATATTGATGACTCAGAAATAGATCGACTATTAAGTGATACAAAGGATCTCCAATCTACTGAAAGTCATAAACCAATAAATAATGATTCACATGAAGATGATATAAATCCTTCATTGAATGAAACTCAGACACAAAGTGATCGTGTTTTAAGTAAGACTAACATTTCAGAAGAAAGTGAAGATCATATAAGTACTATTAAAGAAGAAATTGAAATGGCTGAAGAATCTATAACAGGAGAATCAATAAATCCAGATGATAATTTTGACAGTATTATAAGTTTAAATATGATACAAATCTTGGAGGATCGAATCAATGAAATTCAAGAAATTGCAATTGCAAGTGGAAGTGGAAGTCAGGAATCTACAAATTCAATACAAACAAAAGTGGTTTTAAATGAAGGACTAGATTCTTCGTCTTTACGTGAATTGGCACCATCCGAAAGAGATTCATGTACAACAACATCAACAGAATATCGAATGATTCAAGAAGATTTTGGAACGAAAGTAAGATTCTTTTTTCCTCTTTTTTGGTTTCTTGGAAATCTATTAATAATATTTTCTTTGTTTTTTCTTTCAGATATTTGATTTTCATGCAGAAATTACGGAGCGTGATAGTCTTATTGAAAAATTAACAAATTCTTTACAAAAATCGATGGATAATCGTCAAGAATTACAGCAACAAAGTGATAAATTAACTAACGAAGTACAATTGTTAAGAAAACAATTAACTGAAACATTAGATGCTATTCGAACACCATTTAGGCAATCAGAATGTACAGAACAGAAATTATCAGAAATTACATTAGATTTAGTTAATGAATCTGATGAAGAATTATCGGAAAATGATGAAAATCTATTATCAGAATCGAATAGAAACTTAGAAGAACATGAATTTGAACCAAAAATACAACTAAATGATCCGGAATTATTTTCTGGAAGTGCGGAAATTATGGAATTTCAAAAATCTTTAAATTCTGATGAATTGAAAATATTTTTTGAGATTCAAAAGAAATTTGATAATTTTTTATTTGAAGAAATTGAAAAATCTAAAATGATATCAAATTTTGAAATTAAACAACTTGAAGAACAATTAAAAATTGAAAAACATGAAAAAGAATCTGAAGTAAAATGAATTTTGTTATATTTTGTTTGATTTTAGTTTAAAATATTTGTCTATTTTTCCAGATAAATCGTTTAAGACAACTTCTTACAAATGTAAAAGATGGTTCTACTGAATTAACAGAACTCCGTCAGGAATTGGAAATTATACATTCACGTGAAATGGAAAATCTTCGAACATATTTTGAAAGAAAATGTGCTGATCTTGAGAAACAGTAAATATATTTTTTTTTAAATAAACATATTTTAACTGAAAATCGGTATATTAGCCAATTTTTTGAATGCTCTATAGCAGAAATTGGACAGAAAAACACCCAAAACTAATAATATTGCAAGTCTTTTTCGTCATAACGCCCGCTGGACACTTGAGCTAAGCGAGCTAAACCACGTAAACTAAGTTTTTTGCTGAAAGTGATGAATTCAGCTTTTGCATTGGTTGTCGCACACTTCAGTGAAGCTTTGAAACTATGTCGCCTGGTCGCTCGCGTAGTTCAGGCCTCAACTACGCGAATGAGCTTCGCTGGCATCGCTGACAATCAGTTAACGTTGGCATTATACAGTATAGAATCGATGCTTGCAAAAGTGTAGTATGTCTTCTTTATTTTGTGGTAGTATCTTGTCGACACAAATGTTTAAGTGTTAAGTGGAAAAGGTCTAGTAATAATTCATCGATACTGTACTCGCACATTATATCTCTCTGACGGTTCAATAAGAACTGATGGAATGAATTTACCAAAAATATCGCCGCGTAGCTTAGTTCAAGTGTGCAACGCGGTTAGCGAGCCCATCTAAACTATGTAACTACAGCGAGGCTCGCCCGCATAGTTTAGCTAAAGTGTGCGACGGGCCTTACTTTGTTTATTCTTTTTCAAATTTTCTCTAATTCGCAGGTAGCCTAATCTAAATCTATTCTGAAAATTTTATTCAAATCAGTATATTAGTTTTTAAGAAACATCCAAAAACAGGCTTATTTTCTCCTACAACTATTTATTTCCACGTTATCTTAGCAGCGATTTTATTGAAATTTAGTACAATATCGCTAGATTTTATGTATTCAACGTATGGAGAAAATTTTAATAAAACCAAAAAATAATAACCTCAAAACTTTCTGGTCATCTTGGTTTTAGCTTTATAATTTCGCTCCTCTTCTGTCAATTTGGCTGAAATGCAATACCAAATCGAGTTAAGGAATAACAAACTTACATTTTCAATTTTATCCAAATCGGATAACGCGTTTTTGAGTTATCTTGTTGACGGACGGACGAACGAACGCTACCATAGGCCATAAAAAATACTGTATTTTATCCTATTTTTTTCTTATATATTTTCAGTTATTCGGAAGAAGTTTTCTCACAAAAAAGTCAAAGAAATTCCCATGAATCCAGTTCAGATATATCTGATCAAGAAGATTTCTCACATGAAATTCTTTTAAGATCTAAAGAAAATAGTCCGAAAAAACGTACCCGTGAAGAATTGTATGCAAGTCCAACTCATAGACAAATGACACCAACGACATTCTGTGATAATGAGAAGACTACATTGCAATTATTTGATGATAGAAAGAATTCAGAAAAGGTATAAAAATTTGAATGTAATTTTTGAGGCAATAGTAATAATATATTTTTCCTTTTCAAAATTGTTAGGAACCAAACATATCCGTTGAAGAATTGAAAATGTTTTATCAAGAAAAAATCCACGATATCAAACGAAAACATAATGAAGAACTTAAAAAATTGAATGATCAATTAAAACGTTTTGAAACAAAATATCCAGATGATGAATTTATGGTGAAATTTTTATGAAATATATTTCAGAATCTATCTAAAAATCTGAATTAATTCTTTTAAAATTCACAGAAAACACCATCCACTGAGATTGCTGAAGGTACATCTTCATATATTATCATTGATGAAGATGAGGCGATAAATGAAAGTCAAGAAATACGTGAAATCGAAGCTGAATATAAAAGACGTCTTCAGGAACAGGTTACTTTAGCTAAAAAAGATATTCTTCTTGAACTGGAAATACAAATTCAAGTAAGTAGTCTTAAATACGATTTCATATGATTAAAATAAATTGTGTGTTTATGCCCTTCACCCACGACTCCATTTGGACTTATTTCAAGACATAATTTCAGTCGGACTGACAAAAAAGTCCAAATTTTCGAGTGTCCATTAGACTTTTTTTCAGTCCGGCTGAAATTATGTCGTGAAATAAGTCCAATTGGAGTCGTGTGGTCAGTAAGGCTCACAATGATCAGTCATGACTCTCAGTCGTGTTTTCCGTTAGCTTTTTCCATTTTCTGTACGCTCATACTGATCAGTTTTAAGCTGACAGCTTTTTCATAGCAATACGAATTCATTCATGAGGGGTGGTGTCCCAAAATTCATGCAACAAGAAATTTTGATAGAAAACATAGGTTTATAATTAAAAATTATAAATTTTTATTGATTCATAAAGTATACAGTATAGGGATTATGCATGGAATAGCATATCGGGTAAATGGCGTCCACGGCTTAGCTTTTGTTGAAATTTTCCATGACCGTTTTGCATAAATGTGGCCCAATTTCGTTGATACAGCGCTCAATTTCCTTCTTTAAGGAGTGGGCTTGTTGGCATAAACCTTACCCTGGAGGCAATCTCGACGGACGCAATGAAGTGTCAAATAAAAGTTAATTTCATATGAAATGTATGGAAGGAATCTCGACGTAGACGCGACGGACACAACGTTTCAGACGTTGTAAAGTTGATTCGTGTTCAACTTTTTACTTGACAAAACGGTATTTTTGTTTTTTTATTAATTTACAAAGCTTAAAAAACTTTTTAAATTTATAACACAAGGATTATATCAAATAATAATAAAAATTACAAATTTCATCAACGGCATCGAGTTTGCCTACACAAAAATATTTATGTCGTCACTAACGTTTTTGACAATTCACGCGGCGTTCATTGCGTCCTTCGAGATTGCCTCCAGGGTTAACCAAAAAAAAAAAAAAAAACGATTATAGTAGGCTTTGCAAGAAAGCATTTATTCTGTTGTTTGATTTTAAAGAGAAACCATTTTTATTTTTATATACGTAGAAAGAGCAGTTGTTTTTTTTTTATTTCAAAGAAATTAATTATTTCCTTTTAATTTTACTCTAAGGCACTATTATCATCCGAATCAAATACCGATGATGATTATTGGCCACCAGAATTAATTTTACTTCGAGAAAAGTTTACAGAAAAAAGTCAACTGGAAATTGCCGAATTAAAAGCTAAACATGAAGAAGAGGTAATGTTTTTATGATTGTTTCTAAAAAATATCTATCTAAAATTTCACATTCTATAGAAGTCCCGATTAAAACGTGAAAATAAAAATGCTCAACTTATTATTGAAAGAGATAATCTTCGAAAATTATCAAATACACTTCATTGGTTACTTTGTGAATTAGCTAAATGTGTTTCAATATGTGAAGATGATTTAAATAATACATTATTAGAGGAATTACAAAAACATGGAATCTATCAAAAATCAAATAAAACTGAACAAGATGAAACTGTTCTTGATTCAAGTGTTTTAAATGTTTCCACACAATCTGACGTTGTCCAGTTACAAACAACAATTTCAAAGAAATCACATTTTATACCGGATGTTACCGGTCTACTATTCATTATCGAAGATCCATCTCTTATTGAATATATTAATAATTTTGATTTAGAATCATTCAATCTAAATGATTGTTTAGAAAAATTAAAAAATGAAGCAAATCATTTATTAAAATTATCAGAAAACTTATATAAAAAAGGAATGCATGATGAATCGGCGCTAACTGTTCCAGATAATAGTTGTGAAGATGAAGATGGTCTAAAAACTGGTAAATATGAAATGAGTTTTTCGGTTTTAAACAAATATATAAAAAACTTGTCTTCTAAAAAGGTTTTCCACACAAATTCTTACGTGCCAGTTCTTTCAATGAAAATGTATTACGTGAAAAACAACAATCAACAAATCAAATTCTTAGCAGTCTTCCAACAGATATAAATCGTTTAGAATTAAGTACATTACGTGAACAATTAGATTTACAACAAGAAGATTTTAATGAAGGATATGGTCAATTAAAATCATCACCAAGATTAGATATACATAAAGCAGAAACATCATTTTCACAATTACAAGAAAAGGCTCGGAACTTTTTAAGTACTCCAACTAAAAGTATGACGGAAAATTCGAATTTGTTATTACAACTTATTGAAGATTTTTGTCGAGAAAGTGATAAAGTCGTTGAAAATGGGAAAAAGGATCGTGATGATTTACAATCTCAGGTTTGTTGTTTTTTTTTTTTTGGTATATAAATCTTAGTTTAGATTGATTTAAGTTAAGCAATCTAATAGTAATTAAAATTATTAGGAAGACATAAAGAAACATTCGTGAATAGACAATTTCTTAACAGAAATTGCTTGAAATTGTACTCGTAGTTATGAAATCTATAGTTCCATGAATTATCTCTGAAAGAAAACAAACAAAACTAATATTTCGCAAGTGTTTTCTTCATAACTTTGCTTCCTCTTATACGACTCTGCTTTTAATCAGAGATTACTTGAGCCTTAGAAACATGAAGCTATTGTATTTATTCAAATTTGTGTATCAGTTTTTAAACTACATATGAAAAGCTTAACCAAAAACTAGAAATCTTTATGGTCAAACCAATCTTTATTTATAAATATTTCTTTCTGCTCTATCCTTTGATCGATTTTATCGAAATTCATCAACCTAGGTAATTAATTTAAATGAAATTGCAGTACAATTGTTCCAATTGAAATTTTCAATTGTCAATTTTTTACCTTCATAACTTCATTCTTCCTTGGCCGATTATACTAAAATCCAATACCAAAGCGATTTAAGGAATAACCAATCTTTATTGTAAATTTCATTAAAATTAGACGCCATGTTTTTGAGTTATCTTGTATCCTGTTATCCTGTATTTCTTGCCATCTTGTTTATAGTTTTATTTTTTCGATTTTCAGATTGATGCTGCTGATAAACAGCTTAAAGCTACACGACAATTTTTAGAAGATCAAGCTGCTGAAAGAGAACTTGAACGTGATGATTTTATTACAGAAATTGAAAGATTAAAGAATCTTATTCGTGACAAAGAAAAGGAACGTAATTCCTTTGAGAATGCTTCTAAAGAGGTCAGTCTTGTTTGTTTACTCTTTTTTGTAGAATTTGAATTTGTAGAAGAACGCTTTTTAAAGTTGTCAACTTGTTTTTTTTTTTTGATATAGTTTTTTTCGGCAAAGAATTTAACTCTTTATTAGTATTTGTAGAAAAAAATACGTGCTTTTATATCCTACAGAGCAAACCACGAAATTAGTTTTCTTTTGTACCTAGTTTTATACCCGGAACATTGGAACCAACAAAAATGTTGTTTACCTAACCAACTTTTATAAGGTTTCGGAAATTTGTTGGAACTTTTTCAATCAGTTGGTGAATATATTCCATTGTTGTGGTTGTGTTTGTGACTGAAATCAGTTAATTCTGTTTATTTTATGTAGTCTTGCACAGAATTTTTTCTTAAAAATGCTATTAAACCTGAAAAGAAGTTGTACTCCAATAATATTATATGCGGATAGTCGGAAATCACTGACATGTATGGTAAACCTTGCAACTAACAGGCTTAAAGCTTGAATCTTATTGCCGGACTGGCGGACTGATACGAGGACTGAGCATGTTTTGAAACGAAAGCTCAGTGAGTTATTCAATGACATTATTGTTAAAGTTCCACAGCGGTTAGGCCGGAATAGAGAAAAGTATAAGGTCACTGCTATGATTTGCTTTGCTCATTATGTATTAGTTTTGTTATTATTTGTTATATCGATTTATGCATATCCGTTCGTCCGTCCGTACACAAGATAACTCAAAAACGCGTTATCCGATTTTGATGAAATTTACAATGTGAGTTGCTTATTCCTTAGCTTGGTTTGTTATTGCATTTCAGCAAAATCGATTGACGGGGGGCAAAGTTATAAAGGAAAAACCAGGTGACCGGAAAGTTTTGTGGTTTTTTTGTTTATAGGTTTTAAGATTTAATGTGAAAATTTGTGAGCCAATTTTGTTTAAATTTATTATATTGGTTAGCTACACAAATAGCCATGTTAAATTTCAGTCAAATCGGTCCAAGGCTAGTGGAGAAAGAAATAATCCTGGGAGAAAATAACCCTCTTCATATAGTTTTTTTAATGTACTTTAAAAACTACTAATACACTGATTTGAGTCAAATTTGCAGATTAGACTTATGCTTTGAAGGTCTGGGTCAGATTAGATTAGATTAGATTTTAGGGTGTTCCTGTATTGTACCTTTAAGATCTATGGTACTCCCTTTTCTTTGGTGCAATAGTTAAGTTGACTTCCCATTCTACAGCCCCTCCTCCAAGCCTATTTCTCTTAGGAATTTTAGTATCAGCAGTGGGTTAAGAGATTGTATCTCACTTGGAGAGAAGCAGTATGCCCCCAGATGTTTCCTTCTCCTACGGAGTAGTGCCTCACAATCGGAGAGAATATGTATTGGCGTTTCTTCTGTAGCTGCTATCTCTTTCAAGTCCTAGTTTTTTAAGGTGTGCTTTGAGTCTGCAATGTCCTCTTAGTATTCCTGTCAGTACTCTTATATTCTTCTTATCGATGCTGATAAAGGCTCTGATATCTGGGGGTTGTATTTCCCAAGGAAATCCTTGGCCTGCCTTAGTCCTGGTTTTATTTCCCAGTGTTTTGTTATTTATACCTCCTCTTCTTTCAGTAAAATTTTATCGGATTATATGTGGTCTGGGTTACTTGCAAATTAGAAGAAATTTTGAAAAGGGGGAGCAAAGTTATGAAGAAAAAACCTTTAAATAATGTAAGTTTTGACAGTTTTTCTGTCCCATTTCTACCATCGACTATAGGCCGATTTTCAGTTACTATATGTTTTTTTTACTAGATTAAGTAAATATGTAAGTAATTGCTTTTATTGGTAATTTCGAAGCTTTATATAAACGAAATGAATGAAGAGTTAATTTTGTTGCAAAACTAAAAAAAAAATTCAAGTTGACAACTCTTTTGTATGCTTTTTGCTATTTAGTTTAATGAATTACTTCACGTAATGATGTTTAATTTCTTTCTTTTTTTTTCTCAATTTTCACATAAAAATATTATTTGTAAACAATTGAATTTGGTTCGGGTGGATTGGAAATCACTTAAAAAACAATATAATCACTTTAAAATATGGCACCAAATATTGTAATAATCACTTGTAGATTACTAAAATTATAAAAATTCGTCGAACTGTAAGTATTACACAATATTCTTTATTTTATTGGTTTTCGGTGGTAAATATTGCAACAAATTTTCGTTATAAACGACCTAACCTAAATAAATGTTTGCCAAAATAGTAACAAGAAAGGTCGCTTATAACAAGAAATAGGAATAAATTTTTGCTTGGAATACATAAATGTCGGGTTTTTCAATAAGTGCACTACAAATATTTTTTTAAATAAATCAAAAACGGTTTGGGTTATCAATGAATTTTTTATTTCATGTTATTGCACATTCTATGCCATTATGTATGGAATCCAATTTCTTAGCATGACCACCACGGGCACGTTTGCAAAAGTCGAGTCGTTGAACCCAATTTTCGACCACTTTTTCGCATAAATTGGCCGATAATGCAGCAATTTTCCGTTAAATATATGCTCTGAGCTTTTCTAACGTCGCCGGCTTATTGGTATAGACCAAATGACTTCACGTCAAGAAAATAGTCGAGAGGTGTCAAAGCCCGTCAATTGACGGGTCCATTTCTGGAAATAACACGCTCAACAAACTTACTTTTCAATAAATCGATTGTAACGTTCGCTGTGTGGCAAGTTCCACCGTCCTGTTGAAACCACATATTGTCCAAGTCCATATAACGCAATTCATTCCAAAAATAATCAACTAGCATATTTCGATAGCGATTTCCATTAACTGTAACGTGGCGGTTTTTAGCATCAACGAAAAAATATTGCCCAATGACACCTCCAGCATGTAATCCACACCACACAGTTATTTTTTGGGGATGCTATGGTGTTTCTTGAAGAATGTGTGGATTCTGGCCTGCCCAATAACGCATATTTTGCTTGTTAATAAATCCGTTTAGCCAAAAATGAGCCCCTCATCACTAAAGATGATTTTTCGATGAAAATCGGCATCATTTTCAAATTGAGTCTGAGCCCAATTTACGAATCGGCCACGCAACAAATGATCAAGCGGCTTTAGTTCTTGTGTCAGCTTGATCTTATATGGATGTAAGCCAAGATCTTTTCGCAAAATTTGCTACAATGACGTCACAGTGATCCTAATTCTTTAGAACGGCGTGTAAGCGAACGATTTGGGTCTTCTTGAACTGAAGCGTCAGCGGCCGCGATATTTTCTTCACTACATGCACTTCTTTATCTCACTGGCACTGGAACATTATGTAGCGAGTGTGTCGATTCAAATTTCCTCACTAAATTTTCAATGTCGAACGGGCAGATCGGTGATGTTCATAAATTGGTCGTATGCTCTTAAAGCTACGGCGACCGACTCAGAATTTCGGTAATAAATATTACTAATTTGTAAACGTTGTTCAAGTGTGTACTGCTCCATGATGAAATGGCAACTATTCACGGTCATAAATATCAAAAGAACAAAAAAAAAATATTGGGTGGTTCGCCATCCGTATTGGAAAATATTTGTAGTGTCCCATTTGAAAAACCTTTTATAAGAAACTATTAAAAATATCACATTTAAACAAGCAGACAGGGAAAAGGGCTATTCTTTTTAAACATTTTTGAGGCTGTTTCTTTAAAATCTCTTATCTGTGTATCTAAAAAACTCCAAATATATTTTCTTGTTAACTAAAGGCTTCTAATCTATACCGTTCAATGTATCCGCACTATATTCGGCATATTCTTTAAAACTTAAAATATAGAAATGCCATTTAAAAAGTCAAATCTTTTTTAACCAAAAACGTTTTTTTTAATGTATATATTTTTAAATTTTTAGTTCTAAAGGAGTTTTTCAGCGGAGGATGTCTTCTTTTTACTCTTTTCAACCCATATTGTTGTAAACTCTTCATCACTTGGAAATAGATACAAAATTTCATAAAAATTCGAATAACCCTTTTAATATTTTTCGTCCTTTTTTCGGAACACATCCTTTAATTGGTCCTCATCCTTGCAGTCAAGATAAAAAATTTAAAATAGAAAAAACTTTAGAATTTAAAAAGTCGCTTATAAAAAATGTCATTTCAACTGTGTGGTCGCTTATATATCAAGAATTTGTTGTATTTCGAAGCCCAAAAACAAACCTACAAATTAATTATATAAAATTATTTCTTCTTCATTAATTTCTACAAAAAAAGGCTGAACAAATGGAATCACAAATCAAAGATTTAACACAACAAATAGCTGAGTATGAATCGAAAAAAATGAAATTCGAGATCGAATTGAAAGCATCCATTGATAAGATTTTTGTTCTTCGTGAAATCATTTCAGAATTAGAAACTAAAGTTGAGACGAAAGAACTCAATGAGCATGTTCTTAATGAAAAAGTTAAGGTAAAAAAGAAAACAACAGGGTAGGCATTATGTACGGCGACAGGCGATTATCACTTCTTGCCTTTCGGCATTTCGCAAGGTGATATCGTCACATATTGATGAATTTGAGGGGACAGCTAAAACCTTGTCGCTATCATATAATTTTAGAACTTAATCGCCTTCAATAACGCTGAAATATGCGGCGATCACCTTCAAATAGATGATAGGCGATAATCGCCTGCCGCCGCCGTTCATTATGCCTACCCAGATTCTTAACTCAAACGAAAGGAGTATCTATGTAAACATTTTTTTTTTATTTACCTAGGAATTAGAACAGTATATTTCATCACAAAATCATTCAAATGAAACACTTCAACATGAAGTTGATAGTTTAAAATCCGAAATAGATCATGGTTATCAAGAAAAAATCAGTTTTCTTGAAGAAAAACTAAGAAATTCAAGAACAAGTGCTGAACAAAGTCTTTTATTTGGGCAAATCATTGAACAAGTAAAATGAATAAATCTTATTTTAATCACGGAATTTATCATCTATTCAATAATTTCTTTTCTTCATTTTATAGTTACGTGATATCGAAAATACATTAGAACAAAAAACCAAAACTTTAGAATCTTTACATCAGACAGTTGGTTCAAATTCATGTAGTACAAATCCTTCTGAAGATGTATCTGTACAAGGAAAGATCTCATCTTTAAATCTTGTTCAATCTCCGAAAAGAGAAATTTCATTACCAATTAATGAAATTCAAAGAGTTCTCGACAAATTGGATAAACATACACGAGTCGAAGAAGCTGCCATAAAGAGAATTCGAGATTTAGAAATGAGAGTTGTAAATATTCGAACTACAAATGCGGTAAGTAGAAATTTTCATTAAAAGAAAAAAAAAAGAAATTTCAAAGATTTTCCTAGATTTGGGAAAAGAAAGATATTTCTATTTCGGGGTTTTAGGGTGTTTATTTATATTTCATCACATTTTTTTGCTTTTTTATTTTGAACTTTTTAAGATTTAGGATAAATATAACAAGTCGCAGCCACCACTCTTATCAAGGAAGTTCTTGTTATCAGAGAGTCAAACCGAAGTGTTTTTTATTACGTTACTAATTTTATTCTTTTGTTTCGGTTTTTACGTTTTTACTTTTATTGTCGTTCCGGTTATGTTTTGGATCGAAAACAACACTTGTCACCTTTTATTGTATTGTTTTTTCTAATCATCGGAGAGCGGTTTGTTATTCCATAACTCTATTTGGTATTGCATTTCAGCAAATTTGGTCAAGGTAGACCGAAGTTATAAAGCAAACATATGGTATGAGGTCCTGTAGCAGAAATGGAACATTAAAACAACCAAAATTAATAATGTCTTAAGGGTTTTTTTTCCATAACTTTGGTTTTACTATTGCTGTAATTCACAGGTAGCCTAGGCCCTAATAGCATAAGTCTCTCTGGAAATTTTATTCAAATCGGTGTATTAGTTTCTAAAGTACATCCAAAAAACTTTAAGAACAGCCGGATTTTCTCCTACGACTATTTCTTTCCTTATTATCCTTGTATCGGTTTTATTGAAATTTAGTTTAATATCTCCTATCTATGTAGTCAATGTATGGAAATAATTTCAATAAAATCAGTGCACAAATTTTCCAATTAAAACCGAAAAACCATTTTAAAAAAACGACAACTTTCTGATCACCCTGGTGGTGTGTCTTTCTCATTTCTGCCATCGGCTGTAGATCGATTTTCAGTTAATATATATTTATGCTCTATGGTAGGTACTACCAGAGGTTATATTAGTTTTGTCACTCCATTTGTAACATATCGAAATAATCGTCGTAGAAAGGTTTTAAGCTATGATTGTGTAGGGAATCAAAAGCTATATCGATTTATGCATGTCCGTCCGTCCGTCCGTCCGTAGACAAGATAACTCAAAAACCGAAAGTTTTGCCGTTTTTTTGTTTATGGTTTTTCGGATTTAATTGGAAAATTTGTGAATCAATTTTGTTTAAAATAATTATGTAGATTAACTATTTAAATAGACGATACCATGTTAAATTTCAGTCAAATCGGTCCAAGGATAGTGGAGAAAGAAATAATGCTAGGAGAAAATAACCCTCTTTATAAAGTTTTTTTGATGTACTTTTAAAACTAATATACCGATTTGAATAAAATTTACAGATTGTACTTATGCTGTCAGGGTCCAGATTACCTGCAAATTATAAGAAATTTTGAAAGAAGAAACAAAGTTACCATAGGTCATCAAAAAATTATCTCTAGACCGATTTTCAGTTACTATATGGTTTTATCATTAATTTGAAGGCGCGACATGTTATCTTAACAGCATATTGTTGTCTAGATTGTATTTGGAATCGAATAAATTGTAGGAACCTTCAAATCTATAATAATCGATCCTACACTGTATTTTTCATTCAACTCTGACGTCGATCAAAACAAAAATGTTTATTTTTAGCATCTTCAGATTCTTCCCAGCGTCTCCTTCAATCTTGGTATAAAAGTCCCATTGTTTACAATAAATTAAAAATCTTGTTCTCTTCTATAATATTCTCCCTCGAAATTATATGAAAATTTGTTTCTTTTCACGCCACATATTCCGGGTTCAATTGAAACTAATCAACTCGATTATGCCAGTTTCTATATAAAATCCAAAGTACACGCTCGCTCGACTTAGGCTATGGCACTTTACAGAATAAAATCTAATTGAATGTAATAAAGTGAAAATAACAAAAACATTCTAAAAGTGTTTATTTTCGTGATATTAAATATATTTATTGTGTTTTCTTATTTTGACTACCAAATGACCTGAGATAATAATATTTAATAATAAATAAATAAATGGCTTTAAATTTTAAATTTAATTCGATTAATCCGTTCAAAGTAAGTTGATTGTGTTCAGTTCTCACATTTCTAAAAAAGAAAAACGAAATTTTCTAATATGTGTGCCAAAAAGATTTCCCAGGAAATATGTTGTTTGTTTTATGTAAAATATGTTGTTTAAAAAGATATAAAAGTAAAATGTATGGAAGACATCTGGTGAAAAGAATAGAACGGAAGACGGAATTGAAGACGCAATGTTTTCGTCTTCTGTAAATCTTATATTACACATATTAAGATCAAAATTTTTCAATTTTGTAAACCTAACTACCCGCATTTGTATCATGTTTTATTGATGATATCCAAAAATTAGCTTGTATAGGGTGATTCACATCGTGAAGTTCAAGAACCTATTTTGAAATAAAATGCATAAAACTAAATGTGTGATAGTCCAATCTTTATTAAGAACTGAAAGAACAATGATACCATTAATTTTTTGAAGATTATGTTATTCAAATGTTAGCTGCAGCTACGCTTTAGGTGGTCCATTATATAAGTCCTATTTTGAACCACTTGTTCGAGCATTATGACCTGAATATGGCCAATAGTGCGAGTAAGGTTTACCTTTAAGGCATCAATCGTAGCTGGCTTATCTGCGTAGACTTTAGACTTCACGTAATCCCAAACAAAATATTCTAGAGGTGTGATATCACATGATCTAGGCGGCCAATTCACCGAAATGATTTCTCAACAAGTCCATTGTTTCACGCGCTGTATGGCTAGTACCGCCGTTTTGTTAAAACCAGGTATCACCGACATTGCGGGCTTGAATTTCAAGTGGCAAATACTTCGTTATCATGGTATGATAGCGAGTGCCATTGACGGTTACGTTAGGGTAATTTTAATTTTTGAACAAATATGGACCGATAATTTCGTCAGCCCATAAACCATGCCAAAGCATTTCTCTGGAGGTAACGGTAGCTCTTGATACTCTTCGGGTTGTTAATCAATCCATTTAGCCAAAAATGGGCTTCATCGCTAAACAAAATACTGAGATAAAACAGAGCGCTGATTTTCGTAATACAGCTCCACAATTTGGAGACACTACGCCGGTGTAAGTCTTTCCATGATGAAATGGTATTCTCTACCGACTCAAACTGCAATGACACCTTCACACTATTCACCCGTGATGTTTAAAAAAATACCGATTGAAAAAAGTATCTCGCGATGAATCACCCGTTATAACTAACTTCAATACCGAAAATAATATTGTAGTAAATACTTAATAAGTACTTCCGATACATTAATTAAATTCACGTTGAATATGATACTCGCAGGTCAGACCTTTCATTCATGAGAAACTTAGTAAATTTTGTTATTACTATTGTTCATAATTAGTTTGTTGAACTTTTGTGTTTTGTCATAAAATTTTTTTTTTATCATATATGAAATAAATTGCCATCAATTGATTCATAATAATATTTTAAAAAAAGAAGAAATCTTTCTCCTCTTGAAATCATTGTAATTCTAACGAACTTTATTCTTCGGTAAAAGCTTTAGTCCCGTCCAAGTTTTATCGATTTTAAGCTCAATTTCACAGTGCGAGCTTAAGCCTAGTTTTGAGCTTAAGTTATAAAATGAATTTCATAATTAGGGCTTAAGCAAAACTTAAGTAAAACTCAAGTCTCCTACGTTTACAAATTGAGCATAACATGCTTATTCTGAGCCCAATCATAACGGTCATAACATGACGTATTCTGACGCGCTCGTAACTCACAATTGTCATAAAAAATTATCACAAGTTATGATCGAAAATATTTTAAATCACAACGAAATTTTATGTGTTCTCTGAGTTAATTTAATTGATAAATATGGAATAATTTCCACCATTTTTTTTATACACACAAATGACCATGAGAACTTGCTCGAATTATAACAGTTTAAATTGTTATAAATTTATAGTTTGGACATAATTCTGACCCGTCTGCCAGAATACGAACTTTCTCAGCTGTCATAATATTTATAGTTGAAAAAATTTGTTATGACCAAGAATTCGTCACAAGGCTAGAATAGCCGTGATTTCTTTCAATACTGTTATACATAGCGTATTGCGATTTCCATAAGCATTGTTTTGAAGATTTCATTCAACTGCCTGCGTATTTATCTCATTTGAAAAACTAAAGAAGTGTCCGTCGACTATATTTACGTTAGTGTCACATCTTGTGATTTTTAGCCCAAGAAGCACATTTGACATGTAGATATCTTAACTACTATACTATATGACTCTATATTATGGTATAAAGCGTCTGTACGACTTATATACGGCAAATCTGCTGCTTGGGAATAACCCAAAGATATTTAATTGATTTCTTAGTCAAATTATTCGTATTCAGTTGTTCTATTTTCTTTTTATTTATGATTCATGCTTTGCTTCCATATCGAAGGACAAATTTGACGCAACCATTGAAAATTCTAAATTTAATACTTCTTGTTATGAGATTCGAGATTCTACAGATTAGGACCGATCTGCTAAACGCTTTCATTATTTCTTTAGAAATATCTGTTATTTGTTTCGGTTGTTTGTTTTGTGTTAACGTTTATCTTCCGATCAATTTCAATTACAATAACATAATGATTTCTAAAAAAAAACCTTCTATCAAGTTTTCCATTTAAAAATTTCTTAAATAAATCATATTTTATTTCAGGAACTTCAGAATGAACGTGATATTCTTCAAGAACGAATGTCTGATCAAGTTCTTCGTATATCAACACTTCAATCTAAACTCGATGAACAACGTCATCGTGCCGAAGAACTTCAAAGAAATGGAACATCAGATCTAACAATTCGTATACATGATTTACAAAATGAAATTTTCAATTTAACAGAAACACTATCAGCACGTGATAAACAAATACTAAATCTTAAAAATCATTTAGAACAAAGTAAAACAATTATCGATCGACAAGAAGCTGAACTAGCAGTTGATATTCAATGTGATCGTAGTACAATTGAAAAGCTTGAAAATGATTTGAAATCTAAAAATGAGGAAAATCGTAAACTTAAAGAGAAAATCAAAAATGAAATGATTAATAAATTAGCATTACCGGATCTAATGGAAACGATGTTAGCTGATAAAAATGAAGAAATTGATCATCTTAAAGAGCAACTTGAATCAAAAGAAAAAGAATTACAAGGAATTCTTGAAATTAATTTAAGTCAAATTAATAATAGCCCGAAAAATAATAAAAATCAACCGGATGAGAAATTAAGTGGTAGAACTTTAAGTGATATTGTTTCGATATCAGAATATGATGAGCCTGATATAATAAGACGAGGTGTTGTTGAACAAGAGACACCTCTTACATTACCACAAGATCAACGTTTTCAAGAACATGGAACGGTAAGTTTTTTTGTTGAACACTTCACAAAATTATATAAATTTAGTAGGTTTTGAAATTGGAAACATGGCTCTTTTTTATGATATTTATGTTCATTAAAAGATTAATTAAAACCGCGATAGTTTTCGAAATATTTTTATTTTTTTATGATAATTAGCAGATGAATTATTAAGTAACTTTCGAATTTCATTGCGATAGACACTTGGCCTTATAGTCATTGAGAATTTTCGGATGTCTTCAAGTTTGAAAAAACGATCTTCTGCTAACTGGTTCTGCATTTATCGAAACTAGTTGTGTTCTGAAGGGCCCATATCTGCAGAATAAGTATCTATTTCAAGTTAGATATCAGTTGATCAGTATATAGCGTTCTGTCGTAGCCGTTTTATCAGCACTTGGAAGCTTGTAATAAACGGTACCCACCAAATACAGAGTAGTACTTTAAAACCATGAATATGATGGTTTAGTCACGATCAACCAAGGGGCCCTAGTATTGAATACGATCGTAATCATATCGTTAACGTAAGGCGTGTTGTTGTTAGTAAACAATAACAACAACAGGCCCTTCGTTAACGTTACGATTACGATCGTATTGCATAATAGGGGCCCAGGATTATTTTCACTCGGGATTATCATAACAATGAAAATACGGTATTATATCGTCTAATTGTGCTGTCTTCATTCAGTATATGAGGAATCTATTTTGCATTCTAGATTGTGTTCCCATTACGCTTATGAGAACTGAAATTGCTTGTCCAGTGAGCTCTTTTTGCGTTCATATGCATTTTTCATTCAGAAAACCTTGCACTTTGTGTTCACGTCCGGAGCGTAGAGACTATCCAAAATCTAGGAAACCACCATTCATAACGTTGAATTCTGATGTTGTGTATAGACCCGAATTTATCAACTCGGTAGTTTTAGTATCATTTTTTAATTAAATATTTTCCAAAAAGTTTTTTTTTAAAAATATCTTCAAAATAAACATTAATATTTTTCTTAGGATTTCTCTAAATGTGCGACTGCAAATCTTACCGAAAAACGTATAGAAGATTTAACATTCGGATTTGGTGCACTAAATCCCGTAAATACTTTTGATCATCCTAATTATTTTCAAGATGGTTCAATTCCGAAACAAGGTAGTACAATAACTCCTTCATGTCTACCACGTCAAATCAATTTCTCAGAATTAATTGATGAATCGAAATTAAAACATTCGACACCAATAATTGAAGAAATTACTGAAAATACTGATAATAATGTAATAAGTTTAAAAAAACAACTTGAAATCGTACAAAAAAATTCCGATAGTTTAAAAACTGCATTTGAAAATTTAGAAAAAGAAAAAAATTCAGAAATTGATCAATTAAAATTTGATTTAGCAGCTAAAATTAAATTATATGATGAAATAATTATCGAAAGAAAATCACTTGAATCACAATTAAATGATGTTACAAATCAAATTCTAAAATATGAAAAGATTGAAAATCAATTAAATGAAAAACAAATTGAATTAACAAAATTAGAAAAAGATTGTACACAAAATTGTTCACAAATTAATCAACTTGAAACACAATTAAATGAAAAAATCAATGAAATTCAAGAATTCAAATCAAAAATCAATAAATTATCAAACGATAATATTTCATTATCGATGAAAATATCAAATCAAATGAATACAGTACAAAAAGTAGAGAATTTCGCACAACAAATTGAAGTATTAAATAAAATCATTAAAGAAAAAGATGAAATCTTAACAAAATATGAGAAAAATATTCGAAATTATGAGAAAAATGAAGAAATTAATATCGAAAAAATTTCCAAATTAGAAATAAGATTAGAAAAATTCGAAAATGATCAAGAAATTATTGTTCAATTATCAAATGAGCTACTATCGGTACGAACAGAATTAGCTGAAAAAGTTTTATTATATGAGAAAAATCTCTTAGATATTTCCAGTTATAAAAAAGAAATTAATCAATTGAAAGAACTTGTACAAAATCAAGATAATAATGAGAATTTGTTAGAATTAAAACAGAAATTAGAACTCGAAATCGAACAACGTCGATCGTTCGAACAACAAAATCAAATTTTAAAAATTGAATTAGAAAAACTCCATTCAAAAAGTAATGATAATTCAAAACGTTTCTCATTAGATGAAATCACTGAACAAGTTGAAAAAGAATTGAATTATTCAGCTCAATTAGATTCGAACATATTAAAAGCAATTGAAAGTGAAGAAGAGAATAATTTCGATACGAAATATAAGACTGATTATGATAAAATTGCTGAGAAAAATCTTATCCATGAATTACAAATGATTAAAGTACAATTAGAAGAGGAACAACAAAATTCAAATAAAATTCAAAAACTATTGAACGATGAAAAACAATATTCACAAAATATTCAACAACAAGATGCTGATATTATAGAAGCAATGCGTTTACGTTTAGAGGCTGCACTTGAAAATGAACAAGAACTGCATAGAAACCTGGATGAAGAACGTGAAAAATGTGAACGTTTAACAACACAAATTACAAATCTTCAAATATCTGAAGCACGAAAATTAAAGTCACCATTAAATTCTCCGCGTCGATCACCACGATCAACAAATGATTTTGAAACAAATTTAATTGAACGTTTAAAAAGTGAAATAAAACTTTTAACATCACAAATTGAACGTGAACGAGAACGTTTTGTTGATTTACAAAGTGTTCTGGAAAAAGAAAAACAACGTTTTAAGACCGAATTAAAAGATCACATTGATTATGGTGAAAAATTAAAACATGAAATGGAAAAATTAAGTTACCAGAAAAATATGGCTGATCAAGAAATTGAACATTTAGAAGAACGTGTATCACTTGCGTCTGGTGAAATTGAAAGTCTTGAACATCGTATAGCAACTCTACAAGAGACTGAAACTAGACGTGTATATCGGCATGGTCGTGAACGTATCGAAACAACACAAACTGTTGTTGAAATGCAAAAATTAACACTAAAAATTACCAATTTAGAAGCAGAAATTGAACATTTAAATAAAACAATATCAATGTTACGTGATGATATTGAACGTAGTGCTCAACGTGAAATGAAACTTACAAAAGCATTAGCAGCAAATACTGATCGTGATGAAAAAATTCCAGATCAATTTTTACAAAAAATCCAAGAAATGAATTATTTACTACATGAAAATACCAAAGAAAGTCGACAAATGGGAGAAACTTTACAATATTTAATAGAAGAAAGAAAATCATTACAAAAAAAATGTCACGAATTAGAGATGGGCTCACAAAAAGGTGGTGTTCGAACAGCACCAGCGACGACACATTTAGTAGCTGAGCTGGAAGCAAAAGCTAGTCATTTATTTGGAAAATATTTGAAAACAGAAAGTCATCGTAAAGCTCTTGTTCATCAAAAAAGATATCTTCTAATTGTTTTACAAACATATCAAGAAAATGAAACGAAAGCTATGAACTTGATAAATGGAAATGAATTAATAAAACCAAAGAAAAAATCATTTAAGTAAGTTTTTTTTATTCATTTTTTAGAAGTTTTTATTTTATTTTAATATCAATAATTTTCATTCCTATATAGATATGTTGCCTTAGCTGTGATTGCTATTCAAAGAATGAAATTTATTGTTAAACGATGGCAATCCAACAAAAAAAGTTTACCAAATTCAATTTTTCATCTAACCTCATCCAAGTAAGTAAATATTTTCTCCAACAATATCTCTATTCTTGGTTGGGATTTTGGCTGTGGTAAAACTGTGTGTGAACACCAATAGAAACTATATATTCACCTATTTTAGACTTCTTGTAGATCTTTACTATCTAAATTTGATTTTTTTTTTTTTTTGTTGTGGGTGATGTATTTTTTAATTTAAATTATTCAAATCATTAATTAAAATTGTTTTTTTTTTGTCTTTATTATATATAATTTTATTTAGACGTACTACAGCTCTAACAACAACTGTTAACAATTCATCACGTCCACACGATCATGTTTCATCATCTCCTCCATGTCAAGATCGATCACAAACAGGACGAATGAATTTTTTAGATAATAATTTACGTCCATTAGAAGCTCCCAGTCTTATAGCAGATTATTCTGAGAAACATGATTGGAATGATCGTTGGAAAAATTTTGTAAATCCAATTATTTAAAAGAATCTTTTTTAAATTAAGTTTTTTTTTTGTTTTGTGTTCAAAATCCAAAATATTTTATCAGTATCTTAATTATTAATTTGAAATTTTTATATATTTAAGTATTAATGAAAACCATTTCTTTTTTTAAACAATATTTTATCGAATTTTAAATATACTTAAGGTTAAGGGGGTACAACACCATAGTGAGCGCTCGAAAAAATATTTGATGTTTTTATAGTAAAACCATAAAGTATTATTTAGTCATTAGTTTTGCATACATTTAGTTTTATACGTAGGCTGCTATTTATGTGTTGGTATTGGCCAACCATGGTGCTGACATGTGGTATTTGATTTCTCTATCGTAAAGTTTGACATTTTTAATGGTAGACGTACCCAGAACGTTTTGACGAGTTAGCACTATTTGTATTTTTTATAGTAACTTCAAAAATTCATCTTGGCCAAACAATTGAATTAAATCGTGAAAATTTTGTGGGATCCAATGCGAACAAATCTTGTTGACGCCCAAATGTCCATGCAATATTGAATGTATGCTCGTCGTACTAATGCCCAAGGATGCCTCAATCTCACGATATGTCACATGACAATCTTGCACTATCAGTTTACGACAAGCATCAAATATACCGAAACAATAAAAAAATAATTACACAAAAATGTTCACGTGTTAATTCCTAGATGAATTTTTCAAGTTACTGCAAACGACACAAATAGCAGTCGAAGATCAAAACGTTCTGAGGACGTATACCCTTGTTGTGTAATTACATTTGTAAACGCATAAATTTTTATTTAATTTATAAAGTATTTCGAAATATCAAACTATTTCGATATATTTTATTAAAATTATTAACTTATTATTATTATTATTATGATTATTAACTTATATCATCTTTTCGTTTACCTTGTGTCACAATTGGATCAGAATTTTGTTCCTGCATATTTTGTGAATTTGTTGGTATTACTTTTCTAATCAATGACAAGAGTGTCTCTTTTAATGTGTTTCCTTTTAAACTTTTTCAGATGTACTTTAAAAACTAATACACCGATTTGAATAAAATTTGCAGATTAGATTTACGCTAGTACGATCTAGGTTACCTGTAAATTAGGGAAAATTTTGAGAAGAGGAATCAAAGTTATAAAGAAAAAACCAATTTTTAAATTTAATTTATATAATTTATATTCTATATGAAAAGAGGGAACATTAACCCTTTAAACTTCATTTTCATCATCTGAATACCAGGAGATAAGTCCCTCGTAATATGATATTACCATTTGTGGATATTTCACATTTGCTTCCTTTGCAGGTACCAGATCAACTAGATTTGTACCTTTCCACTACATTAAAAACATCCTTTCTCCAGCAGCAATCGACGCGCCTAGAATTTTTTGTGGTTCAAGCCCTCTTGCAAAACCCTTCTCAGTTTCAACTTTTGTATCATCATCCAAATCATCATCAGATCCTTCACTAGAGCCACATTTTGAGCTTCTTGTTTTCCTTTTAACAGAATTACTGTTTTCTGTCTCGTCAGTTTTTCGCTTAGGACATTTTGATGGAGTGGAATTCGATTTGTCTTTAGATGTAGTTGGTTGTTGATCTTTATTTTTAGCCAACTCTCCTTCAAAACATTTCATCAAATCACTGCCGTCTAAATTCTCCTCCGGTTGTCAGGTTTTATCCTTCTCATCATAACCTGCCCATTTAAGGAAATACTCGACCTTACCCGTTTTTACTCGTCGATTCACGATCTTCTCCACAATATAGATAGATAATGTTGGGAGTAATGCCTATTGGTGCTCCCAGCACTTAGACCTCGAATTGGGTCCATTGTGCATACTGAGTCCTTAGATTGTGGGATTGGCCAGCCTCCTGGAGCCTACAATGAAGCTGGATATCTGACTGGCGTAGATCGCATTGATGGCATTTGGTTCGATAAACCGGTCGCCGAAAGTTTTGAGTCTGCGGTTTTGAAAAGCTGGACAATGACAGAGAAAGTGTTCCGCTGTCTCTTCCTCTGCATCATAGGAATCGCAGGAAGAGTCATCTATCAAGGTTATGGACGCTAAGTGATAATTAAGTCGGCAGCGTCCAGTTAGGACACTTACAACAGGCTGAATTTTTGCTTTACTCAGAGCTAGCAGTTCTTTCGATCTCTTTTTGCTGGGATGGCAGCCGAGTATTTTCGCCTGGCGACAGGTATTGTCTTGATTCCACCTTGCAATGTGCTTTACTCGTGCTCTATCGTCGATGAGCTTCCTAGCAGTAGCCACGGATAATGGTACAAATGGCTCGGGACCAACAGGAAGCTAGTCTGAGCCTTACTTTGCTAGAGCGTCCGCAGCTTTATTTCCACTTATTTCACAGTGCCCGGGAACCCAAAGAAGGTTAACCCTGTTGGTACCAGCAAGCTCATTAAGATATGAAACGCATTCTAGTATCAATTTAGACTTGGTGAGGTTTGAATGCAACGCCTGGAGGACAGCCTGGTTGTCGGAGCAATTGGTTATGTCCTGACCATTTGTTTTGTGGATTATTAGTTGTTGTACATAAGAAATAATTGCTACAATCTCTGCCTGGAAAACAGTCACATGTTTACCAAGAGATATTTTGGCTGGTTTGGTGACATTTCCGGCCTGATCCACTAAGCAAAAACGAGCACCAGCTAGGTCATCACGCAGTGAGCCATCTGTATACCAGCATTTTCCATTGGGAACATTGGCCTAATGACCGCGATGTACAGCCAATGTAATATACGGGGAGATAGTCCCCAAGTCCGTGAAAATGCCCTTTTGCATTGAATGAATGCAATAAGAGCTTTATTGATTTTGTTGTCTAGATGACTTCTCCAGTTGAGTTTACTGTCTAAAATAATACCAAGGAATTTAACCTCCTTGTTAGTGAATAGCACTGACGTCGTCTTATTTGGATTGATTTTCAAGCCCTTGCCATTGCACTAGCTTACAGTAATACAAAGGGCTCTGTCTAGCAGATCTCCCAGTAGACTCAAGTGTTTGCCAGTTGTAAGAATTGCGAGATTGTCTGCATATCTAATTGTGTAGAAACCATTATCGTTGAGAAGAGATAAATGATCATCTACGACAAAACACCATAGAAGTGGCGAAAGAACCCCACCTTGTGGACAGTCTTTAACGACGGATACACCAACTTCGCATTGACCAATTTTTGTGAAAATCAGCCTGCTTTTAAGCATATTATACACCCAATCTATTAGAGTTCAGTTTATACCCTTTGATGTTAGAGACGCTTCTATAGCAGCAAAAGAGGTATTAACGAAAGCTCCTTCAATGTAAATGAAGGTACCTAGCACAGACTCTTTAAATTGTAAGGTTTTCTCAATTTTATAACTTAGCTGATGAAGTGCAGCATCAGTAGATTTCCCCTTCTGATGGGCAAACTGTTTGGGGTGTAGGTTGAGCTTATTATCAGATTCATATCTAAAATGTGTCTCAAGAAGGTTTACAGAAGAAATGTCATCAGATTGATTGGTCTATAGGATTTGGCAGTAAAGTATGACTTCTTACCTGGTTTCGGAATGAAGATCACCCGTACCCTCCTCCAGGAAGAAGGAATATATCTGAAGGCAATACAAGCTCTGGATAGATCACACAGAGGACTTAGTAGGAGCTCGATGCCTTTCTGAAGAGCAATTGGGTATATATCATCCATACCTAGTAATTTAAAGGGTGCGAAATAGTTGATTGCCCATTTTATCTTTCCCGTTGTTACCACTTTTATAGCAGCCTCCCAGTCCGCGGAGGTAGGGCATATGTCCCGATATGGGAAAGAAGTAAAGTCCGGACTTGCTGGTATGGTACGGCATCCGGGGAAGTGTGTAGCTAGTAGGTGCATTGCTGACTCTTCCTCATTACTTGTATAGCTACCAGAGTCTAATTGGAAGTTGCCAGGTAGATTGAGTGGGTCCTTGGTCAGGACTTTGTGGAGCCTTGCGGCGCTAGGAACTCCTTCAATTTCACCGCAAATTCTTTTCCACTCTTCTCTCTTCGCTCTTCTGATTTCTATTTTGTAGTCCATCTGAAGTTCACTGAAGCGTGCCATTCAGCTTGATTGTTTTTTTGCTTAGGTTTATTGAATTGCTTGCGTACATCACGCCTGAGTCTAGATAGACCAGAATTCCACCATGAAACCTTAAAGTTAGCTTTTCTAGTAATTAGCGGACATTCCAATTTTGTAGCCTTGCATTCGAGATCCCCTACCGTTAGGATGTCGTTTTACCAAGAATCATTTTATTATGAAGCCTTACTAAGTACGACTCCCAATTTGTATTTCTTGGGTTTCTGTATGGCACCGACTGCTCTTTACTAAAGGATAAGTAAAAGCATATTGCTCTATGGTCGGAGGAGTTTATAAGGGATGATACCTGCCAGTTTTTAACTTTGTCGAATAGGCTGGAGGAGCTAAGTGTGATATCAATTGTTTCCCTTCTTACCCTGTTTACGAAAGTTGGTTCATGGCCTTTTTTTAATATTTCTAGGTTTGCTGACTGGATTAATTCCAGTAGTGACTTGCCCCTGTTATTTGTATTAGTGCTGCCGCAAACAACGTTGTGTGCGTTCGAGTCGCACGCTATGATGATAGGGATATTTTCGGCTCTGCTGTACTCCACAGCCTTTTCCAGTTCTCTGCTCGGAGGCATAGAAGCTGAGTCATATGGAAGGTAGAAACCAGAATCAACTTAGAGTTTTTCCCATTTGTTCTTAAATTTGCAACTGCAGCTACCAAGTCACCAGCGCTTAATTGTTGTATGAGCGTTAAGCCAACGGTTTTGTCCGCCCATATGCAAGTTCTGGGTTTGTTTTCAAGTGTACCAACCAAGATGTTACCTTGAACAGTTGACAGACCTCTGACCCGCTGTTTGTACACGTACGGTTCTTGAATTAATGCAATGTGTGCTTTTTTCATGTTGATACAATGACTTAGTTCAGCCGTCGCAGCTTTTCCATGTTGCAAGTTGACTTGAATTAATTTTATCGGTGTTCTATTTATTGATTGACTATTAGACATGAAATAAGGAACGTGTTTGATAAGACTTGTTATTTGTGATGATCATTGCCGGGGAGCCCGTAATTCCTCTCTCCAACGTCTGTTGCAGAGGGGCCCGAACACTGAAGATTGTTCTTTGTAGAGCAGAAATCGGCTACCATCGGATACGCTTTGTTCATCGAGCACTTGTTTGGGTCTCCGCTCTTGAAAACTTTAGGCGCACCGTCCCCGTTGTTCGCTTCTTCGTGGTAGCTCCCGATTTTTTGTTGCTCGGGAGTGCAACTATTACTGTCCCCAACTGAATTTGTTCTTGATCCCTGTAGCAGAAATGGTTTAGGGATGAGAGTGCTTTTCGAATTGACAATATCATCCGTCTGAGCCGACTTCTCCATTGTTGGGTTAGCAAGTTTTGCTGTAAGCTTCATCTTCCTATGCCGCAGTTCACTTACTGCATCCGTAGTAAGGAATCGAACCACCCCAACTAGATAGAACAGTTTTAGGTCATTGGTTTTTAAAAAGTCTATCGAGGTCTGATGGACACCTACCACTAGATGTACACACCAGTCATTCTCCCGCCGACTGTAAATTCTCCATTTATCGCTTGCAAGTCCGGGGTTTTGTCTTCTGAACCTGGTAAGAAAGGTCGCAGTAAAGAAATCTGGTTTTCCTTTAATATTTATTGACATTTTGGTAGGCTTAGGGAGCTTGCTATAGTCAACCACTGCAAACTCAGCACTCTCCCATGGACTGGCCAAACAAGAGATGGCTGAGTTCAGCCATTCACGAGTGATATTGTCTTGACAGTCCACCAGAAATATTCCATGGAGTAGACCACAGGGGAATTTGAGTGGTTCTCTTTCATTGTCGCTCATAGCACTGTCAATGTATTCTGTTACCGCTTCTACCAGCTTGTCAGTAAGGAGCTTTGCCTGCACTTGCGAGATCTTCAACGCAGACCCTTTCGGAATGATGGCCGCTCTGAAATCACAGACTTTTGCAACTCTTGCATAGGTTAGCTCCGTTTGCTGTGTTTTTTTTTTAACTTCTTAAGATCTTCCGGAGTGGTACCCGGAGAACGGTTGCGTTTCGGAGTTGGGATGTCTGTGACCAGGTCACCCTTAATACGTACAGCATCGTCGTTTAAATTAAAATCAGTTACGCCTATCAACAGGTCGCTATTAGTTTTTTTCAATAGATTACGATTGTACTTCCGCCTCTCTGATTTGCTATATCTCCTGGCAGTCTTTACTACATTCCCCTGATGTTGTTGGTTTATATCAGTTTGACAATCTCCAAAGACTATTCCATGTTAATGAGCATTACCACAGGCTTGGGTAGAAATACCGTTGCCTCTTTAAGCAGCCGATCTTCTTCATCTTCGGTGGAGTCAGGATATTCCATTAGATCCTTACAGTGAGGGACAATTAATAAAAGTTTGAACGGGACGGTTACCTTCGTTTGTAAACTCATCAAAAGAAATCAAAACGGGTATTTAATAAGTCAAACAAGTTATTGAATCCAAAGCACAATACTTCTTGATTTAAAAAAAGAAACAAAAAGAAAAACAAAAACAAAAAAATAAAAAAAAATGTTCAATACAAAAGAAAAAAATAATAATAATAATAAATGAATCTAAGTGGGATCGATCGAAAAAACACGTCTAATCTATACCAATCTCTAAATAGAACTCTTCTCCACAATATATTTATCGGCTTCACCAGAACTTTCTTTGTCGGGAGTATTTGAGCTTATTGTTTTCATTTTGCCATTTACTGTTTTTTTTAGATGTACTTGGTTGTTAATCTTCATGTTTAGCCAACTCTGCTTCAAAACATTCAATCAAATCACTGCCCTCTAAATTCTCCTCCGGTCACCAACTGTTATCCTTGTCATCATAACCTTCCTATTTAAGGAAATAACTCGACCTTACACTTTTTTATTCTACGTTTCACGATGTTCTCCACAATATATTTGTAGAACCGTTTGAGTTGTAGCAATTGTTTCGGATGTATCAACGAGTAACTCACGTAGTTTACTCGGATTAAATTGACGAAATGTGGTAGTATAATTATTTATTATTCTCAAAGCAAACTTCGATATTTTAAAATTGCGAATTATATTCAAAAAAGTGAAAATGATTTTAATATAAAAGTATATGTAATTTATAATTACGATATCGTGTGTTTGTGTTGGTGATGCGAAGAGCACCAGAACTTTCCTGGAGTATTTGAGCTTATTGTTTTCATGTTGCCGTTTACTGTTTTTTTTTAGATGTACTTGCTTGTTAATCTTCATGTTTAGCCAACTCTGCTTCAAAACATTCAATCAAATCACTGCCCTCTAAATTCTCCTCCGGTCACCAACTGTTATCCTTGTCATCATAACCTTCCTATTTAAGGAAATAACTCGACCTTACACTTTTTTATTCTACGTTTCACGATGTTCTCCACAATATATTTGTAGAACCGTTTGAGTTGTAGCAATTGTTTCGGATGTATCAACGAGTAACTCACGTAGTTTACTCGGATTAAATTGACGAAATGTGGTAGTATAATTATTTATTATTCTCAAAGCAAACTTCGATATTTTAAAATTGCGAATTATATTCAAAAAAGTGAAAATGATTTTAATATAAAAGTATATGTAATTTATAATTACGATATCGTGTGTTTGTGTTGGTGATGCGAAGAGCACCAGAACTTTCCTGGAGTATTTGAGCTTATTGTTTTCATGTTGCCGTTTACTGTTTTTTTTTAGATGTACTTGCTTGTTAATCTTCATGTTTAGCCAACTCTGCTTCAAAACATTCAATCAAATCACTGCCCTCTAAATTTTCCTCCGGTCACCAACTGTTATCCTTGTCATCATAACCTTCCTATTTAAGGAAATAACTCGACCTTATCCTTTTTCATTCTACGTTTCACGATGTTCTCCAGAATATATTTGTAGAACCGTTTGAGTTGTAGCAATTGTTTCGGATGTATCAACGAGTAACTCACGTAGTTTACTCGTATTAAATTGACGAAATGTGGTAGTATAATTATTTATTATTCTCAAAGCAAACTTCGATATTTTAAAATTGCGAATTATATTCAAAGTAGTGAAAATGATTTTAATATAAAAGTATATGTAATTTATAATTACGATATCGTGTGTTTGTGTTGGTGATGCGAAGAGCACCACATATTTATCGGCTTCACCAGAACTTTTCTTGTCCGGAGTATTTGAGCTTCTTTTTTTTTATTTTGCCGTTTACTGTTTTTTTTTTATGTACATACTTGGTTGTTGATCTTCATTTTTAGCCAACTCTGCTTCAAAACACTTAATCCAATCATTGGGTATAGCAAAACAATCCAGGATTTTCGTCAAATCGTCCTGAAAAGTTAAAATATACTTATTGCCATGTTGTGATGTCGGAAGTGGTCCAACAATATCTAAATAAATTTTTTTGAAAGGTTGATTTGCCGTGTCCGTAATTTTCATTGGCATTTTCCAACCTTTCCCCTTTTTATTGCGTTGGCACTTTATGCACTTACATATTTATGTATTTAGTTATATCCTGTAACAAATTTTTCCAACGGTAGTTTTCTCTGCCCTCCTAAAGGGGAGTCATGATGTGCTTTTAGCAATATTTGGATATAATGTGGGTCCGTTAAAATTTCGATTTGTTCTTTTGTTTCGGATTCCGATGTTTCGTATGATGCGTTAGATTCTGTTTCTGAAGTTGATTTGTTTAAATTTATTATATTAGGCTCGGTATTTACATTTGCGTCTGTTGGTTTTACGTGGGTTTGGACAAAGATTTTATTTGGTTTTGACTCATTAGTTTTTGCAAATTTCTCTTCTGTTTCTTCTGGTTGTAGTCCAGCCTGATTTCTAATTACCACGTTTATTTGTTTCATTATAATTTCTTCTGGTGGGTGTTTGTTTGTTTTACTTTGTCCTATTTCTTCCTGAACCATTTGGTACACGAATTTTAATTGTTCGGGGGTTTGTATTAGACCTTTTCTATATTTTCGGATATCTATTAGTAATTTTGGTATTGAGCATTGGTCTTCACAATGTTTTTGCAACATTTTGGAACAGATGTCGATTAAACAAAATGCGCCTGATCATCCGATTCCGGCGCTACAATGTACTTGTATTACTGGCGGTGGAGATATCAAAGTTTTCTTTAACGTTTGGAAAGGCTTCTTCACAGATTTCAGTCCACTTAAATTTTATATTTTTGCGTAATTGTTTGAAGGTTCCGCCACTTTTGAGAAATTGGGTGTAAATTTCCTATAATAGTTTGCCAGGCCCAAAAAGGATTGGACTTGACGAATTGTTTTGGGTACTGGAAAATTTTGGACACAAGCTATCTTGGAGGGGTCAGGCAGAGCGACTTTGGCTGAGCATTGGTGTCCCAAATATACTATTTCCTTCCGGAGGAAATTACATTTCTCCGGTTATAATTTTAAATTCTTTCCCCGTAACCTAGAAAAAAATGGCATCTAATTTTAGGTTATGGTCTAATAAATGTTTCCCGTATATGACTATGTGGTCAATATACACGAAACAAAGAAAACCTTGCAAACCCGACAACACGTGGTTCATAAGACGTTGACAAGTGGCTGGTGCTCCAGTGAGCCCGAAAGACATTCTCAAAAAATCATAATGTCCGAATGGTGTACTGAAAGCGGTTTTCGCTCTATCCTTCTTGTTCACCAATACTACCAATACCAATACCAATATCACTAGCGAGATCTAACGTAGTGAAGTATCTCGAGTGGCCAAGCTGGTCCAGAATATCTTCGATGCGGGCTGAAGGAAAAGAATCGCCAATAGTAATTTCATTTCATTTGCGGAAATCCACTACTACCCTCCATCGTTTTTCTCCGTCTGGTCCACTCTTCTTGGGTACTACTAATAAAGGACTATTCCAGGGGCCTTTACTTGGTGTTATAATTTCGTTCTCCAACATTTCTTGGACCTGTTCTTGGATTATTTCGCGTTGTTTTTCCGGAAGGTGATACATTTTTTTGGTTTATGGGTGCATGGTCTGGTTTTACGGGGATTGTGTGTTCGTAAGAAAGTGTGTGTGTCAATTTGTCATCTGGTAAATAAAAAATGTCGTTATATTCCTTACATATTTGTAAGATAGAGTTTTTCTCTTCAATAGTTGCGTTTTCATCTAATCGTATATTTTTTATCAGTTCTCCTATTCTATCATTGCGTATAGGGTTTTGGGTTAGGTTAAATAAATATTGTACACTTTCTTCCGGTAGTTGTTCTGCGGTTTGTTGTTCTAACTCGTATATTTCATAGTAATTAATTGGGCGTGTGCTGAAATTAAAAGGGGCGATTTTCGTTCGTTTCATTTTGGTATTGAGTACACAAAGCGTTCGGGAGCGGGCGAAATATGAATTGCTCTCTGAGTCTCCACTCCGGTTCGTCCCGTGCTTGATTTGATAAAGTCTGTCCGTTCCATGAGCCACTTACAATTTTAACCTCAGATTTCAGGTGTTTTAACCTGTTCGTTGGTGACATCTATATGGACCTTATCCATGAAATCTATGGACGTACTATTAAAAAATGGAATTCCGAAGTTATCTTCATCAATCCTAATTTCGGGAAAAGTTAAACGTTTATTTGGGCCTTCAATATTGCAATTACGAGAAACGAAATCGAACCCTAAAATTCCATCTCCTGGAATTTGAGTAGTTTTCTCCACCACATGAAATTTGCATGATTACGATATGGGGGTGGGAAATTGGTAAGACATGTACCTATTGTTTTTCCGGTGCCGAAAACAGTTTGAATATTTGTTTTTTCCTCTTGATTAATTTTTATATTTCCTTTTAATGACAATTTTTTTATAATACTTATATCTGCTCCTGTGTACTAATAATTCGACCGGATTGTTTTTTTATTATTGGTAAAGGTACTTTTATTACACATTTTGAAAGGGTAAAAAAAGAAAAAGAAAGACGTGTTTTAGTGAGTAAAAATTTAGGACAAGATTTGTAACACAGGGGTAAGCGAATTGATTTCCTAATCATTGTGAAAATTAGATAATTTCCGGTCTCCAGAGAGAAAACCTGCTCTTAAGAAAAAAGTTTCCCAAAGTCATCCTGCGAAAGATAAGTTCGTTCCGTTTGCGACACAACACCCTCAAACATTTCAAACTTTACTATAGAGACGTCAGTTGACACATGACAGCACTAGGATTGGCCAATCCCGAAATATAAATAGTAGCCTACGTATTCATATATTTCTCGGGTTAACAAATGTCTCAAAAAAAAAGATTCTGCTCTAAATGATGTCCGTCGTTTTATACAATTTCTGAGTTCTAAGCTCTAGTTTAATTTTTATATAATAGGCTGTATTTATTTTAATGTTAGATATATTTAATATTTAGACTGTTTTTCGGAATCTTACAATCTCCGTTTCAACAATCAACTTTGATATTGCAGCAGAAACTTAGTTCTGGTTTTTTTTCTGTGTTCGAATGTTTTCTTCGTCTCTGATATATGGTCTAATGCCTGATACAAACAATACTCATCTAAATGTTTGGAATGAAATAGTAAACTCATTAATTGAGCAGTTCATAGTAAAATATGATCGTGAGTAAAAGTTTTCTGGCCAATATTGTGGCAAGTTGAGTTTTTAAATCTTGATTTTCTCGTTCGATTTAGTACCAACTATGAATTCGATTTAACGGTGCCTAACTAAATAATTAATTTATTTGCTAGTGTGTCAGGAATGCTGTAATTGATCTTCTAGTTCATAGAATATTTTACAAAATCTATAAACGTTGGAGTGTAGGAGTGTCCTAAATAGCTTATCAATTTTCTACAAATTTACATCGAGGTCATCGAGGTATGATTTTGGATGTTTGTGATGTCCTGAGAAACTAAATATTTTCGTTTATGAAAACCGCCGAATAATGGCGTAAGAGCGAATTATTCGCAATTAAAATCGTCGTTTGAATTTAGCATTTAACAACCCAATAGAATGCAAGTGTACCCAGTCAAGTATCGAGGATAACTGTGGTGTTGTTACCCTTTTATTGCAATAAAGTATGTGCCTTTTTAAAAATTGAATCGAAAAAAATTTTTAAAGTTAATTGTATATTGTATCCTTTAATGAAAAGGATTTTTATAATAAATATAAAATATTTGTTTTTTTTAGGACAGATTAAGATACTAAATAGATTTTTATAGACTAAATATTTTATATTACATTTTTTAGACAATGAATTTTTGTAGTTTTATTTTAATATGATTGTAGTTTTATATCTTTTATCCTTTTTTGTGAATTTTGTAATTATTTTATGTTATAGTATTTTGACAAAATAAAATGTAACTAACAAAAAAAAAACCTCTAAAGTTTGTTTCCTTAAATATGTTATTTTCTGTTATTTAATACAAGGTGGAGTCCAAAGTAATCAGGACTTTTTGAATCTAGCGCCCCTAGTGGCGCCATCTATATGCCGACTGGTGCGTTAGAATCTGCTATCCTTTATCGACTTCCTGTGAGAATTTCATGACATTTCATCTATTGAAAGTGAAGTTATTGCGTTTTAAGTGCAGTATGTTTGTGTCATCGGTGCGAAAATGAGCTTCGACGACCAAAAATTGCTCAGAATTCAACATTCGAAGGACATCATTAAAGAGGTCAAAAAGGACAAAAACTTCCTTTATAACATTGTGACTGGTAACGAAACGTGGTGTTTTCAATATGATCCCGAAACGAAACGCCAGAGTGCTGAATGGAAGGCGCCGGACGAGCCGAAACCCAAAAAATCGCGCCTGGAGAAGTCAAAAGTGAAGACAATGCTGATTTGTTTTTATGATTCCAAGGGTATTGTCCACAAAGAATTTGTTCCACCCGGTCAAAACGTTAATGCGGTATTCTACCTAGGAGTTTTGAAGCGTTTGGTGCGCCGTATTCGACGTGTTCGGCCCGAATATCGCGAAGATGGAAGTTGGCGTTTGTTGCACGATAATGCGCCGTCTCATCGATCGACGCTTGTGACCGATTATCTCACCAAAAGTCCATCAACCACTCCCCGTATTCACCGGATATGGCACCGTGCGACTTGTACCTTTTCGGAAAAATGCATTTGCCGATGAAAGGAAAGCGTTATGCAGACGTAGAGGCCATTCAAAAGGCTTGCACCAGCATATTGGCGGCCATACAGGCCAACGAGCTAAAACACTCGTTCAACATGCTTTTGGACCGTGCAAAAAGCTGTATTGAAGCAGAAGGAGACTATTTTGAATAAAATCAATTGATTTTGCCGAAAAAACCATTTGTTCTGTTTTTTTTTTTAAAATCCTGATTACTTTGGACTCCACCTTGTATGTTTATTTTTTTCTTAATAACTAGATAAACTAGGTAAATTGCCCATGGTCTCCCATGCTACCATAAAGCTATATCATGATGGAAGTTACTTATTAGAGGATTTGCTAATGAAAATCTGCTTTTTTGCATTATCTTTGAATCATCTGGAATGGAATAGAGACTCAGTTTGCATCTAGTGCCCAATTTATATCGCCGAGGCATAAAGAACATCATAACTGTGCGAGTCAATCCAAAAATCAGTGAGGATGTTTTTGATGCCTGGATGGTGTACATTTTTAGTAGATACATATTTTGCATAGTCGATTTTTTTCTTCACATAAAAGCGTATTTTCTTTTTTGGAAAGTTACACACCCTTAAAGCCTAATTTTCATTACCGATGTATAAAAAAAAAATCCTAATTGTGCTTAAAACGGATTTTCTAGAATACATTTTTGGTTGCCAATATAAATACATAGTTGTTACCAATAAAATTGTTCTACTTTTACTATGGTATATGCAGAAGTCACGGGAATATGTTGAAACAGTATATAAATTACAAATGATAATACATACAATAAAACATATGCGATGTAATATAACATGTGTTGCTATAAATAAAGTTCATTCACACATGGGAGCCAGAAACTAAACATGTGGAATTTTGAATAGGATTACAGAATGTCCAGCTAGAGAAATTCATGTTAGATACATAAAATGATATATCTAGGTGTATTTTGAAAGTGTTTAATTACAGTGTAAAAGAGCTCCGCAAGTATTTAGATAGATTACAAAATACCTTCATAATTTCACATTAAGCAAACAATCAAGATGGATAAAAATGTATGTCAAAATCAAAATGGAAAAAACAGCTTCATTATACCTGATTTTTTAAAAACATATTCATAAACTCGTTTCTCCGGAAACACTATCAAGTAATCAATAAAATCAAGTAATATAAAAGTATAAGCAATTCAATTAATTGTTTGGTAGTATTATTAACGAGAAATAACTTAACTGGAAAACAAATGGATAAGTTGCTGGAGATTGAGGCATCTTTGACTAGTTACTATGAACTGAATAGGAAGAGTGGACTGTGCGTAACTTCTGAATACGATTTTGATTTGGCATTTCTAAAAGATAAAAGATTCACACTAATTTGTATCAGTTAGCTTGCTGTTTATAAAATTTTAATTTTATTCAGCGTAAGCATTTTCTGATGGAATCGAATATCGGTTAAAACCAATAACATTTAATTTTATACGAAAATTCGAAGATTTTAATACAGGATTAATAATTATGCTCGCCGGATAACATGAAAGAAGTTGCTCTATTTGATGTACACCTTATGTATGAAAAGAATGTTAAGCACGGAATTAAGTAGTTATTAAGCGTTAGAGGAAGTAAACTTGGCTAGATTTATTGAGAGGAAACCATGAATGCCAGAAACATGATGTTATTTTTTTTTTTTAACAAATTTTCTTTTCTTTGATATTCGACTTGAATTACACTGTTTTCAAACTCCAAGTGGATAACTTGTTGCCATTTCTGAAATCCGGTTCGAAAATATGAGGTTCGACGAAAAGTTGTCAATTTGACAATAAAAATAAATAGTTGATCTTACGACTGGATGACATTTGCTTCGGTCGGTCTGGTTCCCACAACAATTCTCGGATGATTTATCCGTTTTTAATGGTATGTATAACATTTTCAGTTGTGCAAAAGTACTTGTTATATTTACTTACTCAGTAAGCGTTATTTTTGCAATAACAGTGGTTGTAGCACAGATACATTTCTGCAATTCAGTCATATTACTTACTACCATTTCTGAAACCCGGTTCGGAAATATGAGGGTCTACGAAAAATTCTAGTTAATTTAAGTAGAAAAATCGTTGATTTTACAGGACAAATTTACTGGAATTTGAGTTACAGGCATCAATGCGAAGAAACATCGTAACTTTAAATTACATTTTCATACATTGCGACCTTAATTTCACTCAGATCGGATGTTATCTTTTAGGTCTGGAATAGTTTGTGGTTCGGAAATGTTAACTTCGCTTTTCAAACATTCCAAAAGCAAGAAGTCGGTGTCAATTCGTATGATCTATCGTAGTTCGCCAATTTGTATTCACTGTTACACCATTGCCACAATCATTGTCAAAGAAGAATGGAACGATAATTTGTCCAAACTATGTATTAGCTACACTAAACATTGCATTTTTGTGGATGAGAAGCGACAAGATTGTTTATTAACACTCCATTTAATGTGAAATATGTCTCATTGCTGAAAATGATTTTGTATGAAGACTGCAGTCCATTTTCATAATCAATTGAAAGCGCTGTATCCATGGTTCAATTTGTATATAACTAAAGTTGGTATGTTAAATTCCATCTGAAACACAAAGGTTTTTAAAAGTTAAATGGACAATAAAAATCCCAAAATCCATTTTGTAATACACGATAACTAAAAGTGGGATAAATATAGTAATTTATTGAAATTACCAGTTTTGTAGAAACTCAAGGAGTTATCAGCATTTACAGATTCTAAAATGTATTCAAAACATTGATCCCTCAATGATATCAATTAATTATCATTGGCGACATGTAATATTTCCTTGACTTGAGTCGAGTCATCTATTTCCATAGTCGCAGTATATTAATAATTCAGGATAAGTTCAAATGTATCCTTAACTAAATGTGATGTAAAAATTTCATTCTTTTTAAAATCATTTGAGATATTTAATTTGTTTACTTGAAGCTTTATACAATATTTACATATACTAGGGTGTACAATAGAGAACGTGCTGGTAACATGTCAATTGTTTTGTCTTATATTCGTACAACCTTCATATGAACATGTGTCAAGTTTCACGTCAATAAGTCAATTCAGTCTTTCTTTAGAAGCTATTTGAAGTTGACGTGTCGTTGAATTATTTTAACACTATCGTACAGTGAATAAATTCGTTGTGTTGGGTTTTCCACCTACAGAAATTCATCAAAAATTGTTAGAAGTATATAAGGATGCATCAACTTCACTTTCCACTCTGAAAAAATGGGCTGCCCCTTTTACATCTGGTCGTACAGGCCTCGAAGATGATCCACTCGTAGGCCGTCCAAAAAGTGCATCAATAACAGAAAACATACATAAAATACAGGATATTGTTTTGGAAGATCGACGGGTGACTGTAGATAAGATAGCTGACACCATAGGCATCTCACATCCTAGCTAAAATTTTAAGTTTCAAAAAGCTTTGTGCAAAATGGGTGCCGCATTCGCTAACAATGAAACAGACACTTTCGAATGCGACTTTCTCAACAACATTTGGACCGTTTTAAGCAGGATAAAATGGATTTCGTATGTCGATTCATCACTATGGATGAGACTTGGGTCCACCACCATGATCCTGAATCAAAAGAAGAAACTAAAAGAGATCATATCAGCTGTAGAGGCGTATTTTGGAGGCCTACCGGATTTTCATTTAATTGATGGAATCCTTAAATTGGAGAATCGTTGGAGCAAGTGTATTGAAGTTCAGCGAAATTATACTTAACAATAAAATATATTTCATTTCAAAAACAGTGTTTTTCTTGCCGAGGCTGAGAAATTATTGTACACCCTAGTACATATTAGAATATGAGAAGTAACATCTTACCTGTTACTGTTAGCAATTTCTTGAAGAAAGTGGAAACTGATGCCAAAATTACGGGGTAATGGGCAGGAAAAGACATTCCATCCGCAATAATTTTAATATCACAAACCTATTATAAAAATTAATGACTAAAAATAATTCAACTTTCAATATTTAATATAATCTATAAATCTGTTCAATTTCTCGTAATTCATAAAGATTTTCATATAACTCATTGGAATAATTTGTATTCAAAATATCAATCACCATTTTTTCGGTCATTATGCCCTATGGTAAGTACATACTACCAGAGGATATATTAGTTTTGTCACTCCATTTGTAACAAATCGAAATAATCGTCGTAGAAAGGTTTCAATGGTATGGTTTTGTAGGGAATCGAAAGTTATATAATGTGTCTGTCCGTCCGTCCGCCCGAATACAAGATAAGCCGAAAACACGTTATCCGATTCCTTTGAAATTTGGAATGAATGCTACTTATTCCTTAACTGGATTTGGTACTGCATTTCAGCAAAAACGGCTATAGGCCGATTTTAAGTTACTATATGTTTTTTTAAATAAAATCGTAACAACTTTCACTGTTAAATAAGAACAATTCGTAAAATTTAAATGTGCAGCAATTCAATATAAATCATGTATGTATGTACTTGCTTTATAACTCCAGAAAACCGCTAACATAGGTATATGCTGCTTATAGAGTTGAAACGGGTTGAAATCAAAGTGAATTACTAAGATTTAAAGTTTGAAAATTACAAATTTATTAATTAAGTATTTTACACAGAAATGCATATGTTTTTAATGTAATTTGCGTTAGAAACTCAACTACTTCCTTGGAAGCCTAATTCAACGCCTAAAATTCTTAGCAAACTTCGCTATGAAAGTCACTAAAGATTTAGGCATTTTTGCTTAGTTACTATGTTTTCATGAGATAAAAGATCCACACTAATCTGTATCAGTTAGCTTGCCGTTTATAAAATTTTAATTTCATTCTGCGTAAGCATTTTCTGATAGAATCGAATATCGATTAAAACCAATAACATTTTATTTTATACGAAAATTCGAAAATTTTAATACAGGATTAATAATTATGCTCGCCGGATAACATGAAAGAAGTTGCTCTATTTGATGTACACCTTATGTATGAAAAGAATGTTAAGCCCGGAATTAAGTAGTTATTAAGCGTTAGAGGAAGTAAACTTGGCTAGATTGATTGAGAGGAAACCATGAATGCCAGAAACATGATGTTATTTTTTTTTTAACAAATTTTCTTTTCTTGGATTTTCAACTTGAATTACACTGTTTTCAAACTCCAATTGGATAACTTGTTGCCATTTCTGAAATCCGGTTCGAAAATATGAGGTTCGACGAAAAGTTGTCAATTTGACTATAAAAATAGTTGATTTTACGGCACGACGATTTTATTTTGGTCGCTTTATTACCACTACCACAATACTATAAGAGATACTGTGACTTGTGCTATCATACCATGCATAGTGGAAAGAAATTTGTATGCAATTCCGTCGTATTACTTGCTACCATTTCTGAAGCCCGGTTCGGAAATATGAGGGTCTACGAAAAATTCTAGTTAATTTAACTAGAAAATTCGTTGATTTTACAGGACTTGCTGGAATTTGAGTTTGTTTCGTTTTAAGTGGGGTTGCTAATTTGTAAATTTTTTTGAAATGCATTTTTAATATGTATCAGCCATCTTTCAATAATACAGGTGTGTCGAGTTCTTATTAAAGCTCTTATCTTTATGTATTCCATAAGAGGTAACCTATTAGTATTTCCAAGGATTAAAAAATTCGAAAAAAAACCCTAATAACCTGACACATTAGTAAAGAATGAAGTATTCACACCTTATAATTTCATTTTATGTTAAAAAGTCTATGTTTGTTTTACACCAGGGCCATGTTTCACAAAACTCGGCATGTCAAAAGATAACAAGTTGATGTCATAAAAACATGTGAATGCATGCTTTGCCTAACCTTTAAGCGTTATCAAGCAAATAAGCAAACAATGTAAATTTAAAGCAAACAAATTTGACTAACTAAATAAAATCTTCACAAATGTTTTCGTCAAATTAATGAAAATTTTTCGTAGTCCCTCATATTTTCGAATGGGCCGTCAGGAATTTCTGCAAGTAATAATATATGAGAAAAATGTAGAATATGTCTACGAATTCTCACATTAAGTATCAAGGATAACCTTCGAATTGCTTTCAAAGAGTTCTCCTGGAAATGCAAATTCTACATGAGTACAATGCATTCTTCCATTTTACTATAATTTGTATCATCTTACAGCACTAATTTAGGTCGATAATCAACTGTCTATACATAAGTTATCCAATTAAAGGTTTTTAAATTTGCGTGATAGTATTTGGCCACGGAATTAGTATGACGTCTTATCTTCTCTTCGATAACAAGCTCTATAATATTGGAATTTATTTTATTTATACTTTTTGTAGATTTCCGTCGTATTACATGCTGAAATTTCTGAAAACCTATTCGAAAATATGAGGGTCGACGAAAAGTTCTGCTTAATTTGACTAGATTTTACGACACGACGGTTTTATTAGCTGGTTTTATTGCGGATATAAAAGATTCGCTATACATATAGAGTTGATTACAATTGAATTCAAAAATAATGTAAGCATTGACTGAAGACGATTTTATATTTAGTTGAAAATTGCTAGTTGAAACTCTGTTTCCCTAATAATTTACCAGTAAACAGAACTAAACCGAAGCACAACTTACTCTGCTGCTGACTTTTACTTGAGAAAGATTTTTATTTCCCTTAATGGAAGTATGTCCACTCCCAATAGTCAGAGAATCCATATTTTTCTAATAACAGAACAGATAGTCTTCGTGACTATTAAGTTTCGTCCAAAGATAAAAGTACATTTCATTGAATTTATTGTGGAAACCCATTTTTAAGAATCTCACTTAGCAATAAATGTAATATTTTTACAATTTCCTTTGGTCTGTAAAGCGTAATTTTCTTTTTTTGCTGGTACTATCTATTCGCTCTGATAAGAGTTATCTCTTAGCTGTTTGGGAGGCTAATTTATGTGCTTAACAATTCTTTCAAATATTGTTTTTAACCACAAATAATTGCGGAGAAATTCCTCAACAACAACACAAAACTTTAGGATTTAAGGGAACTTAACGTTAAAGGCATTGATTGTTTTTATTTGATGTTGTAGGCGTCACCAAAAAATCGATACACGTAAGTGTTTATGTTTGTTGGAAGTGCCTACATGCAAAAGTTAAATAAAACATTAATTTCTTATGTTTCAAGTTTGACCAAAAAACGCGAAAAAACTTATTTTTTTTTTAATTAAAAACAAATTTCTGTCGACTTTTAAATAAAGTCGTTTTACTATCTTTATAATTCTGTTGGCCGGGTTTTTGGACTTTTATAACTTCCCCACATTTCTTTTAGAAAATTGCTTTTTTCACTTACCGGAAATGCTTTTCTCGAAATTTTTTCTTTATTAGTTAAAAAATTAAATTTTTCTTTTATGAAAAAAAAAAGTGGGTGGTGAGTTTGACCTCCTCACAAAAACATAAATTCACATACTGAAATAAGTGCTTTAAAATGTTGATAAAAGTATTGGGAGATATTGATACCTGTTTAAGAGAGTCAACCAATGGTATTTTTTTATCCTATGGTAGTGGATCAGAGAACAAAATAGATTAGTTTTACATTTGTCCAACGAGGAAACGACAAAATATAAGTAATTATAAAGTACCCAAAGCTAGCGAATAAACAATTTCACCAATCCGAACAAAGTAATAAACAAAACCAAAATAAAATACACGCGGCAATAAGTGCAAAAGAGCATGGGACGGTTTTTAAAGCCAAAATGTATCAGGAAAAGGAAGAATGAACATTTTTTAAAAACTTCCCATTGACCACAAACGACACAAACTCTTAAGAGTCTTAATTTTTGCTGGGATTTGTGCATTGGTATATAAATTTTAGGATGAATTTGTTTGTTTACAATTTTTAAATTGTAAAATTAAATCATATTTTTCTATCACTCACACGCATAATATGCAACTATCTGGATAGAATATTGTTTGGAAATTTTGCTCCCTGACTCTAGTTTCTAATACATTTCCAATTGAAATCGGTAAAAACGTCAACACGGCAGGGATAGGAAGTTGGGACCGTTGAGGAAACTTCACTACACGTTATTAGTTTATGTGATGCCTTAACGGGCCTGCGAAAGAAGATCTTCGGAAAACCATTCCTGACCTTGTCGGATGTCCGGAATCTGAAGATGGAATCTTTAATCGATTACCTGAAGAAAACAGAACTGTTTCCAGAGTTGGGACAAGCTACCACTCCGTAAACGGTATACAGGTAATTAATCTTTTTCCCACAGGTTTTCTTAGAAAACTTGTGCGATCCCAGGACATATGTCCAGATTCTCCCGAGGGTACAATGGGCCGAAAGGCCTAAGTACGGGGTGCTTTGGCACCCACCTCCTCTTAAAAAAAAAAAAAAAAAAAATAGGAAGTTGGGATACTTTATAATTACTCATACTTCGGAGAGATTGATCGGAAAACGGTATTTAGGGACTCGAATATGAAGTTATTTACATTTTTACATGTTCAACCGCATACAATTCTAAAACATATTTGTTATAATATTTTATCTCGTTGGAAAACTTGTAACCCAATTTTGTCCAGATTCATATTGAATTTCAATAAAATCGATTCAAGCATAGTGCAGAAAAAAATTCTTTAAGTTTTTCAGTTTACTCATAGGACTGCAAATTTATTATCTTTGTATTTCTACCATAGGATTAAAAAAAATCGGTTACAGGCCGATTTTAAGTTTCTTTATGCTTTTAATTCAAAAACAAACAAATTTAAAGAGGCAACAAACAAACACAACGCACACCTAAGTAATAGGAGAGCAGGAATATTCTGAAAATTTTAGTAATTCAAAAACCATATAAAAATTTTGGATACCTCCCAAAAAAAGCCCCACAAAATCAACCAAACAAATTTTTATTTATAGTTTTTATTATAAAAGCCAACAAAGAATTTATTATCATCGATTTCGATTGATAAGAAATTGATTAAAAAGTTCAATTCAAAAATTGGAAAACAAATATTTGATTGACTTATCCTCAAATCAACGTGATAGAGAAAATATTTTCGATACTATTAAATATATCTTATCTTATCTTAAATTTGTATTTATCATATCAGTTGCCATTTGATTGGTTTCCAAAAGGTAATAAAATCGATTTTATAGGAAACGGATATAGAAGGCATCGACTCGTTCGATTTGTATCAGGGTCTCAGCAAATTCAGTAAGTGAAACCAATAAAATTCTTGTTCGGAATATTTGTTGAGAAGAACCAAAAAAGTAAAAAAAAAAAAAACCGAAAAACCCAGGCCTCCCCGTTATCAATATGTCCATTGATAAGTGAATGTACGCACGTTCATTTTGTGTGTATCTTTTTTTGTGGTAATTTTGTTTACCTTAGTTTTTTGTTTTTGTTGGAGAAGAATCCAATATCAAAAGTTTTGGAAAATAATCAATATTTACCATGAAGAAGACGAAAGAAATGGTATCCAAATTTGTATATTTAGGAGACTTCAATCAATAATTTCAGAAATTTGGATTACTAAAGATCCCAATTATTATTCTTTATAGACTACAAAGAATTATTAACATTTGTATTAATTAAGATATAAGTGGTCGATGGAAAAACAAGCATACGTAGCTTTTAACAAATTTGGAGGCGATGATTTATTTAGTTAAATAATTAACATATATGTAATATTTGATTTGGCTTTACTTATTAGACAAATAAATGTTTATAGTACCGGGATTTTATGTTGCCATACAACTTGTCTTTACTCTTTGCTTTACATTAATGTTAGTCTCAATTCTGATGATATTATCATTTCTACGATGGTCACGAGATGATGATCGTTATATTGTTTTACTTTTGTCAAACGAAACTGTACAACTACTCCCAGCATTTTGTGGTTTAATTGCCGTTATAACATTTGATGCACACGGAGATGGCCGTGATTGGATGCCCGATTGGGCTAATAACAATCCAGGTTGGGCATATGCTTTAGTGTGCGTTGATGTGCTTGCCCTTCTGCCCAGCGGTATATTATATATTGTTGAAGCGAGACGAGAACGCTATAAATGATTAAATGAAATCGGTACAAGGGACGCAAGTGCATACAGTGCGGACGATGGAAGTAGAAAGTTCCGCGGAGCACCCGGAGGTTTTCATACGGACATTTAATAAGTTCAAATGCCATTTTAGCAAATTAACAGACGAAAAGAAGGATATTTTTATATACATTCCGTCCACTTTTATATATTTGGAGAAATTAAAATAAAACTAATATCAAATCAATTATGTTATTAAGTTTAATTTTTTTTTATATTGTAATTGTAATGATTAAAAATTTTAATTGTTTTTTTTTTCTCATTTAATAAAATATGTTTTCTTTCCTTAAATTGTTGTTATTTTTTTTTTAAAGATTCTGAACGATGCTTTTAAGCATTTTCTAAGCTTTGTGCCATGTAAATGAGAAATTGAAATTTGTTTATAGCTAATCTAATCTACGTGTATCAATGCATTGAATCTTTTTACTAGAATAACTCCATGAAAGCTTCAAACAAACTACTATGGTACATTTTTGAAAAGATTATGCAATTTTTTCACAGAAGATGTGAATTTGGTTAGTTCGAAAATTAGTGTAGTAATTGACATAGGCATTGATTATGGTGGCTAAAACAATTTTATTTCATACAGTTTTCTAATAAAAAAAAAGAAATCTTTATTACAAATTCAGCGTATGGTCGCCACCTAACATATTATTTACGTCCGTGTCAACAGTACAGCACGATACCTTCGACAATAGCATATATTTTTAAGTGATTTTTCTGTTGAAGTATCTTCCATAGTATCTTCCAAGGAAAATAAAGCTCTTTTTGTTATTGTAAAAAAAGCTAAAAATTTTCCAAGTATCCTACCAATCGTCTTTTCAGTATCTAGTAAATAATATTCCAGTACAATATTTAAGTAATCCTCGATTTACACGATACCTGATTTTATACTGCTTCCGTTTAACATAGTCAAGAAATCCCAAACAATTTTAATATTGTTAGTCGTTTTCTATTCTTTTACAGAGGATTGTTTAGAACCAATCTATCTAAAATAATTTGAGAAAAAGGGAAAAAAATAATTAACAAACCAACAAAACGCTTATCAGTACAGAAAAATTAAAAATCCAACCAATCTGCCATATCATGTGGGAAAGAAATTCAACTAATTTTTTAGTCGACAACTTCAGTCGACCATTTTTCGTCGACTCTAGAACCGGCTTTCAGAAATTCCAATAAGCAATAAAGCTGAAATATATAAAAGGTGTAAGTGCACTGAATTTTATTTGGGTATTAAAGAAAGGAAATTCCGTATTGCTTAATTTAAAAATATTGTTTTATGGATGGACTTTTAAATCCAAGTTGGAAACTCTTATTATTGTATGCTTTTTGCTAGTACCTAGCTAGTTTATAATTATATAATTGGAATATAAAAATAAAGTTCCATAACATATAAAAACAATATAATTTATCTTCATGTACTATATGTTTGCTGAAGAAAACTAACAAATTTCCGCAAAAGTATTCAACAAAACTTTATGAAACCTACCTATGAGTAAACATTACTTCCTGAATATCTGAACTAATAATATCTCCAATTAGCTATTCAAATTGCAAATGCTTTTAACTAGCAGTGGAATTCTGTAAAGCAACAGCGATTTTGGTCTGTTTTCAAAAGCGGCAGCTTCAAAGTACTATAGGACTATTACTTAAAATGTTTCCTAAGCACTAATTGAAAGTTATAATTACGAGAGTTGTCATCTCAACTTGAGCACTTTCAAGTGACATATTACATTTCAAAATGTATGAAAGTGACTATCGATTGTCACCTATTGGTATACAGAATGCCACTGCAGAACCAGAAGTCCAGTACCTACTCACCCTTCTTAGCAAATCACTAGCCCAGGTTTAATTATTTATTATTTTTCGTCCCATTTTTAGTACATAAGTATATGAAATTATGGAAGAAATTGTTTGTCACTCATTCCTAACCTGTTTAGTAATATAGAATTAGAAAGAAAGTCGACAGAAGTTAAGAAAACAAATAAAGATGTTATGATTAAGTTTAAATTGAATTCATACATTTATAGATTATTGATAAAAGAATTGAATTGAAATACAATTGAATACAAAATTCCAGTTGCACTTATTGACTATACAGAAGAATCACGAAACCAACGGATGACAACAAGCACATTTGTGTATGGCAAAATCAACTACATTTTATAGTAAAGTCAACAAGTTTTGTAGTAAAAGTAACTAGAATTTTCGTTGGCAGTCATATTTTCGAACCGGCTTTCAGAATTTTCTGCAAGTAATTCGAATGAAATGCGGACAATATAAAAAGTCGAAATAACTTTTGATGTGTGTATGCTTGCTACTTGAAGTTATCTCGACAGCACAGAATTAATACAAATCAAGTCTGTATGTGTTTCGTTGATTGTCAAGCGTCATCAGAAATTATTAGCTTATTAATTATTGATGCCTAAACAATCGTTATAAAAGTTTCGAGCTTTTTTACTGTTTCAAATTGGCTTCAGCTTCATATACTTCTGTTGGTCACTCAATTAACTCAAACAAGAGATAGCAGTGTTTATATCTAGTACGAAATCAGCTCACATTATAGTGTCACCATCAGTGGCTTATTTATTTATATTATTATTTTATTATTACATTATATATTTATTATTTTATGATGTAATACTGACACTCTAAAAATCACTTTGCACCATTCTATGCTCGCCAGCTCATGTAGTTTTTAGCAACGTCCAATCTGGTAATGGTATGTTAGCGATGGTTTTTAAAATCCTTTTTTTAATTCTACAAGTATATGGTTTTATCCGTTTCCCTTGGAAATTATACAATTTTCTATAAGAAAATACCGAACCATACCAGGACATGGCATTTTGTGACATATGTAAATTCAATTTGTTTTGTTTGTTTTTTTGAATTTTGGCATGGTAATGTTACTGGGTTTCTGACGTTCCTCCACCCTAGGTATACGTATTTAATTTATAATTAAAAAATTAAAAAATATTTTTAATTATTGGAAAATGAAAAGCAGAAACCAATTCTCTAAGCTAAAAGTGAGCAATTTATTGTAGTTAAATTAAATTCTTAAAGTTTTAGTAGTCTTTTGGAGTTGATTAATTTTTTTTTATATTTAATTTCATCTAAAATATATGAAGTTGTACCTTTTCAATTTCACATTGAGAATACATGATTAATTTCAAGTATCTGTCAGCATAGTGGCTATGGTTAATAGACAATTTTCCTTGCTACGATTCAGAAAATGTTTTATGAAGAAGAATAGAAGGGCGAAGGACCTCCGTTTATTTTAATAAAACTAAATCTATGTAGTCCAGTAATAAACCCTATTGCTTGGGAAAGACTAAAATCGGATTTAGCTATTCCTAAATGCGACAGATTATAACTGGTGAGAATAGGCCAAATATTACGGAAACCAAGAAGTACAACAGCTAAAAATATGTTACAAATAGAGTTATAAAGTTGTTCGAAATGTGTCATCTGATTTATTAAATCTGGAAGACATAACTTTTTAATTCTGAAATAAATAAAATTAATCCAAATTTGAAGTTGACAAGATTTAGATGACAAAATGGTATACTAAATATTTTGGGTGCAATTTGATGAAATCAATCAAATTAAAACCGATTTCAAATTTAAAATTTAATTAATTTCAAACGCTAATCATTAAGGAGTTACGAAAACCAAAATGGTAATTAGAGCTCTATGATGAAAATGAATACAATATAAAAATGTGGGCGATGTACAAACCATATTCATCAAGTCGAGTAATATGAAAACTAGGCGGTTTTTGTAATAAAAGATATATGGAAAAACATATAGTACACCTTCCCTATAACATAGTGAACACACATAGGTGAGTTATATTAAAATAAATATATATATATAATATATCTCAAAATGTGATATATAAAAAAAAAAACGATTTTTATATTATAACTTAACAAGCTTTCATTTTATTGGTTCAACATGATTTTCATCATTCGACAAATTATAATTTGAATAAAAAAATGAAATTCACAAAAATGAGGAGAGAGAAACTACAGTTTTTTTCGTACTAAATTAACAATAATATATATAAAATACTCGGATCCCATAACACTAATAAAATGTAGAAGACAAACACGTAACTTTTGTGTTGGCAAAACAACATATTTTATTTTGCTATAAGCATACTCATACCAATACTTGAAACGCAAAATAAACCAGCAAAGCTTTTTGAATTCTTTCCCACTTCCCACGATTACTGAACATCTATATATAGACGTATACCATGTAGAATGGAAAAACAATTTCCATTCATCCAATGTGAAAACTGATGTGATATCAGTCAGTATAAAACTTTAAATGTAAATTTGTATAATCTACTGAATAAGAAACTTGCTATACTATTGCAGTAATGTGAATGGAATGATAACGATTTGCCAAAGCGACCCAGCCCACCAATTTAGCATACAAATACTGGTACCGTAACGTACCGCAATTGAAGTGAAAGCACTTGCAATTTTTCAATTGCATATACCTTAAGATTAGCCAGTATGCAGTCGTATTTCTTAAGATTATGTTGTTTTTCGAAAAAGTACAAAACCCAACCAATTAAAATGATACAAAAATCCATATTATTCCTCCGAATGTACAACACTATTACAAACTGTGGCCACTACAAAATTAGATCTGTTTGTAAAAACGCCAAAAGGTATGCAGAAAGAATTTCAGCTATTCGAAAAACTCACGGAATCTCTTAAAACACGTACTATCTCTTGTAACAGGCGACTATGAAATCCAGCTAGAAAGTCTTTGTTGAATTTCAAAATGAAATTCTTTGTAAAAGTATTACGAAAATGAAAGAAGAATCCCACCGAAGGCATCTATCTATGCATGGGAATATCTGGTTTTGTTGAAAATATTAGTTGTTATACTTTGTATATGAATACAATCTAATGTTGCCAGATATAAATAATTTTAAAAATGTATATTTAGTTACTTAAAATCGGTTTGTAGCCAATTTTTTTGATGTCCTATTGTAGAAATGGGACTCGTAGCTTACAAAAAATGGCAAAAATTTATAATATTCCTTTTTTTCAAATTTATTCTAATTTACAGGTAGTGGTATAAATTTGTTCTCTAAATTTTAAAACTTTTACCTTTCCCTACGATTAATTCTTTCGCCACTATCATTGGGCTGATTTTATTAAAATTTAACATAATATCGCATCGCTTATACATATGCTATAATTTGCTGCCACAAATTTTAGGATTAAATCCGAAAAACCATAAAAAAAACTATAAAACTTTCTGGTCATTCTGGTTTTAGCTTAATAACTTCGTTACCCATAGTCAATTTTGCTGAAATGCAACACCAAATCGAGTTAAGAAGTTAAAGCAAAGATCGTATAGTACTACTATAGGATCTTTGGTTAAAGAGTTAATTTCATTCAAAATAGTATAACGTGTTTTTGAATAAATTTGTACACGGAAAGACGAATGGATGGACATTCATAAATCTACTATATAATTTTTCATTCTCTATATATCTATAGCTTTAAAAACCTAGCATATTATTTCTAGTGTCAAAGCTAATATATCCTCTAGTAATATCTACCTTATAGTACCTATGTTGTGCGTGAAACTTATTTTATGACTAGTTGCGATAGATTAAAAGAAAACTAGCCAATTTCAAGCAAGTTTCATCGATAGACTTGATAGTTGTAAACTAGTTATTTCAATGTTAAATTTGAAATTTGTATCCTTAAAGGAATGTTAAGTATGTTTCGTGTATATCGATGGTTAGGAAAGATTTAGAGAAACGATATAAACGTCTGATTGACTTGATAGATTTCTAATATGAGTATTATGGTATTATCTAAATATTAGTTTAGAAAGCGGTTGCCTGAAATTTATCACTTTGAAGTGACAAATGTGTGATATTTAGATGTCACTCGTCACTTTACTCGTATGTAATACTACTGTCTGAAATCTTAGCAAAACCATAAATCAAAGGGCGAAACCAGCCGTGCGCCAACAATGAGGTATCTTTACAACCAACGACAACTAAAAATAATTTAAATAATCATTTTTTAGATGAAAACTTTAAAAAGTTTTTAATTTTGTTTTCTTGTCGTTAATAATAAAATGGAGCTTGTTTTAAGGGGAATTTCGTTAAACGAAAATGTAAACAATTTTAATGTGTTTGGTTTATTTAAATTTTAAATTCGTCATAATTTTTTATATTTTAAAAATACATTCAAGACCACAAAACTTAAAAACAAACAAAAATTTTCTTATTTTCTCAGAACTTTTTTATTTAGAACAAAAATAATTTGGATACTCTTCTATACATGAGTTGATCAAAGTGTAGTAATGCTTGATAGAATATGTTTTGTATAAGCTAGGAGTTATGTACATCCAATGATTAATTCGACCTTGGCAATATCATATGGCATAGATCCCAATTTTCAAATGGACCTATTTTTGGGTTTAATGTAGATGTTATTATCCTAGCTAGAATTTCTGTCACCTCTAAGTTTCGAAATAATGATAGTGTGAATTTCAAAAACGAAATTTTTAATAATTTTTTAAAAAAATAAGCTCATCTATCAAGATATCATATCGAAAGCCTTTCCTAGTACAAGCGTGAATAGCAAAAAGCTCAAAAATACCTTTATAAAACCGATTTCGTCGCGTTGAAGATAGACGACATCTTATCCGGTGAACTGGATATTGTTTTAGGGATGTATTTCATGACAACTTGAAACCCATATGAGGATAACAGATAACTGTATAGAAAGGATTCTAATATATTACGGATCTTTGGCAAAATACTTCACTGTATTCAGACTTGAAAATCACCCAAACAATAAGACTATAGTGTCTAAATGGTTTTGGTACTAGGTCTAGGCCTGGAGGAATGGCAAGACTTTAATAACATAGATATTTGCTTTTATTGTATATAAAAATGTAAAACTTTTGAAAAGAAACATTATAAAACGAAATATTATAAAAGTTCTTATAAAATATTAAAAGAAAATTTTTCATAAATTTTCAATTTTCCAAATAAAAATAATTTTTCATTTAATTTTTGATGAATTTTTTTGTGGAGATTTTTCAAGATACGAATATTTAGTTCAATGTTATTCTAATTTTAGAAAAATTAATTATTAAAATTTGTTTTTTTTTTAAGAATTATTTTGGATAATATACAACGAATTTTAAAATTGTGAAAAAAAAACAGTAAAGGTATGTAATTTATAATTGATTACAAAATTTCTCATTTAGTTTATGATAGGACTTTGTACATACGCAATGATGACAGGTCTAAGAAAGTTTTTCAATCTCTTATAGAAAATCCAGGTCATAAAACTAGAACAGATTCTTTTTTTTATGAAAATCTGTATTAGAAATTCATGGAGTAATAATATGGAATATGTACTTTCAAAAGTATTTTATGTGGCAACCAATTTCCTTTCATTAGTCTTAATTAGTTGGAATATTATATTATATTGGATTTCATACAGTAAAGATTTTTTGTAGTATTGATAACGAGTTAATTCTTTCATATTACTTTTTTTCATAATCGCGGTTAAGATTACGGATTTAAATATAATTAATATGTGAAAATTTTGTCGTTAATTACTCGAATTTTCATTTGTCAATTTTTAATGTGAGTTTCCACTGCTAAGATACAATATATGGCGAATATACAAATGCATATACTACTGGTATACATTATCAAGGCAGTAGTTCAAGTTAATCTACTAGATTTAAGCCCATAATGCCATTGTTTGTAAACATCATTTTCAACAATTTGTCGAGTGGTAAAAAGGGAATAGTTTTTAAAATTTATTTCTAAAAGGACATTGAAGATTCAAGTTCATAATAAAAATTTGCTGAAATTTAAAATCAACATCGAAATTCTAAGATTTGTATATGAACTCATTGCAAGATATGAAAAACTAATTATGATATGTGCTTTCTTTAAAAAAAATAAAAACCTCTTTTGTCAACTAAATTAAGAAAAGCTGGAAAATTCACCCAAATTTGACAATTTTTCATTTTGCAAAGGAATCAATTTCTTTTACAGAAACTTTGAAAGTTATTCAAATGCTTTCAGCCTTTCCGGGACAAACGTCAGCAGTTTATATATTGAATAATGGCTTGTTTAAATCTGACAATTATTATTATTATTGTTTATTAATGTCCTCTATTTTCCTGTTCCAAATCTGGTCTTAAGTGGTCGCGGTTTTTTGTAGAATAAAATATAAAAGTATGTAAAAAATTCCAGATTTTTATAGTTTTTCAAACAGCTTTTGCAGCCATTATTATTATTTCAAAAACTCAATAGAATGTTAATTTATATAGTTTATCCAAAATAATCATAAAAATCGAGCTGAACGTATCGAATCTTAATATACAATGATCACTTAAGGGGCCACACCACTGTGAAATTTTGTTTTTATTGCAAAAAATACTTTAAACCTTTACAAGAAAACCATGTCTAAAAATTGAATTGAATTTCAGAAAGGCAAATATCGGGTGTGTCATCTTTTGATTCGTTTGGCATCTTTTGGTTTGTTTTTGAACTAGCGGTTATTTCGCCGCTCATAGTTCTAATGTTATCTGTCAAGTAACATAAATTCAGTATTATATTTCCGGTGAACGAAATGAGTTGATATACGCTTGGTTAACTTTGGGAAATATTAAAAACTTATTTCCATTTTATTTAATATGCATTTTTAAAACGAGTAAAAGTCGCCGCACCCTATGTAAGCTTGCGTATACGTAAGTCGTAAAACTGCAATTGCGCTTTTTCGAAGCTGCATCAAATGCATCAAAATTCACCAAAACTATTTGTCTGAATTACTTCAAATTTGGTACATTTGGACATAAATTTTAAAACTAATATTGGTTTATAATGAATTCTTTAACTCGTTCTTTGAAATCTATTTTCTTTCTGCTCTTATTTGTGAATCCTTATGCTGTCTTGCGAATATTTTATTACTGAGCAAGAAAATCGTAGGCCTTTTGATTTCAGATAAGCTTTGGCATAATAATCGTAAAGAAGTTTCGTGGGACAACTAATAACGATGTAATTTAAAAATATATTTCTATAATATTTATGCAATACGTTTATCAATATGTAGCCTAAACATAAGATATAGTTTCTCAAATTTGATATCATTTCGAATGCTTCAGGGTAGTGCAACACCTTAAACATTCATATATTCATTGTTTAGTTAAAAAATCAAATAATTTTCTATGTAAATGAATGAATATTCGGTTTGATCCCAAGCACCTGGTTACCTGTACTAAAAATAATATAGAAAAAAAAATCTATAAAAAAAAATTTTCTCCATAAAATTAAGTCGTTATAAGTTTATTCTTGTTTTTCCTTAAACTGCGCAAACTCAAGACGCTTTTCTTTCACACATATTTATATACAAATGAAAATTCATCGGATTATGACTAATCAAATTGTTTGATGAAAATAAATAAAACTGAGGGGGTATATAGTTTCTTTCCAACTTTTATGATAGACAGATGAGAAGAAAACAATTCAATAGGTACAAGATTTTCTAATTTTCATCACCTAAAATGGTCTTTTTTCTTTTAAATCATATTTTCGTTTGAATTTTCTTTCAAAATATGCCCAAAACAAATTTTTAATAATAATGACGTTTTTGTGCAAAAACAAAGAAAAAGGCATTTTCTTCTAGTAAGTGGAAAATTCTTAACACAGCTATAAACAAAATATGAAAATAAGTATTTATTGGGTTTTTGTTTTTTGTTTTTTTTTGTTTTTTGTGAAAATTCCTCACACGATATAAATATAGAACATATACTTATCGAAAGATTTTCACATATTTTCTGAAAAGAAAAAAAGTTGGCATTGTATTGAAATATATTTGAACGTAATTTTTCAAGATCACGTCATCCCGCTCATCTCCACAATGTTTCCAATAATTTTTTGGCGATCCTATAAAAAGTATAGTGGCGCTCAAAAACAGGTATTTCGTGTCCATTCTTCAATCTATAAGTTTGTGCCAAGAAAGGTAGAGATTACTCAACAACAAGAAAAAGAGAACCTACTCCTCGAAATCATAAATTTTATATATTTTTGAAGTGAAATTGGTGTTAATCGTAATTTGATAAAATTCATAACTTTAGTAACATTAAGTTTTCTTTCGATTAGTTTACATAAAAATATCTATATAAAAATGCCAGGTCCAGGACGTCCATTATGGCAGGTTAGTGGAATTTTTAGAGGAAAAATTTTCATTTAATATAAAAATTTTAAGTGAAATTAAGTGATAGGAAAAAGTGATATATTTTTGAGTGGAATATTTTTAGGCGTTTTGAGTTTTTATCAAAATTTTCGAGAATTTTGAAAATATTTTAGAGATTAAGAAAAATTTTCATGTAAAATTAAAAAATTAACAAACTTAATAAATATTGGTTTTGAAATTATTTGTTTTTCAAAAATTGTGTGACTCGCGGAATTGAGAAAAACCACGAAATTTTAATTTTCTATAATTTTATAAAAGTTGTGATTGGTTAACATTTTTCTCAGAAAAAATTGACATTTTAAAACTATTAAATAATGCCAAAAAAAAATTTGATCTATTCTCGGTTTTTAATTGGATGAAATTCATTTCTAATTAAAATTATTTTGAGTTTTAAAATAGGTCAAAATTATGAACTGAAATCTATGAAAATCGCTGCAAAGCTGGAAAACAGCAGCATTTGGGAGTTTTCTTTTATGTTTTGGACTGCGAGTTGAACTTTGGAAGACAATTATTAGACGTGCTTCTTTTTATACTTACTGGCGGCCGGGACCTTTTTGTCCTATCTGCTTTTTTTTTTTGATAAGATAAATCAGACAAATTGATATTAACAAAATTGTATTCTATGAAGAATAATGTTGTAGTACTTCTATATGTGTCCCTACAACATCGAAAGGTTTCAGGAAACAATCTGAACTCGAAAAATCATTCAATTCAATCCAAATCAAATCAACCAATGTTTTGAGAGCCAATTTAACAGAATTTTGGTTTCAATCCTTTAAACTTAAATTAACAAAATAAATTTATAAAATTGAGATTTTGTCAACTCATGATGCATTCAAGCAATCTGACGTTGTTTGAAACGTCATTATTTAAGAGTAATGGGAATCTTTCAATATTTACACTTGTCATCTGATCAAATACGACATCATCAGTTGATAACGTATTACCAAAATCTAAAGGCCCCTGTAAACGATCAGATTTGTTGTTAAACACGCTGTCAGTCAAGATTTTCATTAAACACGTCAAACACTTACACAATGTAAGTTTGTTTGACAAACGCGTCAAACAAACCTGAATACCAGCAAATAATTTGACAAACACTTAAAATTTGGGGCCTTAATATGGATTTAAGTTGAGTATGGAATCTTAAATATAACTTAAGCCGGGTATTGAGCTTACCGTGTCCTTAAGTTATAACTATGAAATTGGTCCTTATTAGTTAAATAATTGTTATTATAATAAAATTGTCTAAAAGTCTTATTACTATTGAATTCCTAGCAGTTTTTGGGCTTGGTTAGAGAAATTACACTTCCTATTTTTTTCCAATTGCACTATACAAGACAAGTCAGTCATTTAGATGTGCTTAAATATAATTTCTAACCCCAGAAATATAGGTTCACTGAAAAATATCAAGTGAAACACATTACGTATGCATTATTGTTTTAATATGCTCTTTCAATTATTGGGTATACACGGAAATTACTTTTTCCCATTTATTACTTTGCACTTTTTTTAATAATATCTTACGAAAATAGAATTCTGTAAGGCAACAATAATTAAAAGCTTCGAAGTAGCACGATCGCTTAAAATATCGCCTATACATAATTTTAAAGTTACAGAGTAGATTTAAAATCAGAGTACAAATAAATTGGCATTGAGCGTTGAAAGGTTTTATAGAATAATTCTTGTATTGTTTGAATAATATAATATTTAGAATTTACGAAAAAAGGCAAATGAACAGATGAATAACTACAGTGTTGAATGATCAAGTTAGTTGAGACCTCGTTTCTAGAAACTGATGAGACTTTGGTTCAAATTCAGCTCTCGATTCTTCATGTATTTATTTTTCTTTGCCTACATTTATGTATTAACTATTTAAACTAAAACCTGTAAAAAAGTGTCTGAGGAGTTCCTACTTTTTTCAAATTTTCTCAAAGTTCTCTCGATATTTCTAATTTGTAATAAAATAAGGACTATTTTTTCTTTAGTAACAAAACTATTTACTTATTCCTTAGTCTTTTCTCCATTAGATAATTATAATTTATAACAAAATAATTAAATCAAAATTAAAACAGTGCTATTGACCGAATTGCAATAAATAATAAACTTGAAAGCTGACGCAATTGAAATCTTAATATTCATGTGTACAAATATTCGTGACTCACCCTATATTAGTCTCGAATGATCGGCAGAAATTCGAATGTTCTCAAGCCAAGCCAAAATTCATGATCCACTATTAAAATTGTATGTCAACAGAATATTTCCTATTTTGAATGGAATTTCGATTTCATTTTTCTTAATTAATTGCATTTTTAAGGAGTTATTCATTTTATATACGTTCTGAGATTATCGCGCAAAATAACATATTATTCAATATGATCTAATAATAGAAAATCGAAATGATTTTAAATAGATCTTTTTATCCACCCCCGACATGAGTTAATATTGTATAAAAATACAAAACCGAGGGAAAAAAAACAATGACTGTGGATATTCACTTAGAAAATAAATTATTTTTAAAGAAAAGCGTAATTAAATTCTTTTCTTTTAAAATTTTCTTTTTCTAAATGTGAAAAATTCTGAATAATCAAAGTTAAAAATAGATCCATGGATAAATCTTTGACCAAATATCCATCTTGAACGTGGATTTCACGTGTATGGTTAGACTAGATTACTCATTTTATTTAGTGTTTATTCAAAGAGTTTGTATATCCAATGGCATGGATACGAACCATATTTTTTTTTTGGATTTTATAGCATTTTATTTACTGGGTATTTTTTTTTAAGAAACAAACAAAGAATTTGGCTTTTTTACAAGCTTATTTATAATACATATCTTGTTTATTTAGGCGGCTATAGAATTGAATTATTTTTGGAATTGATTGGACTTGGAGTTTTTCGAGAAATTTTGTGCTTTATTTTCAAATCATTAACCGTTTAAACTCGGAGTGCCAGTACTGAGTGATGCCATAGCAAAGCTATTTCAAAAAATATACATTTGAAAATATTCTTTGTTATCCTTTTAGAATACATTCAGATATCCACGATCCTTTAATTCTAAGTTTCAGTCATCCACAAATGCATAACCATTTAGTAAACACATAGTTGGACAAATTTGTTTAAATAAAATATATATATGGTTTACTCGTCGGATGTTTTCCTTAATCGCGTCAAGAGTTTGTAAATTATTGGCATAGAGGTGCGTCCTGTCGTGTTTTGGGTTTTAATCGGCATTGTGTGCTTTTAGATCTTTTTTGAAATGTCTTTTCACTGATCCTCAACAAATTAAATCCACGTCAATAAAATTCTCTTTTTAGATCGATTCCAAGAAAAATTGGGATCTATTGCTCATAAAAACCGATCAATTGATCAACTCTGAATTATATCGAATATGGAATTCAAAAGATAAGATGTGTAATTTATATTTTGACTAAGGGATCTGCAGCCTTCGCAAGGCTTTATTCCAAATCTATTGGAACAAAGTAATACTAGAGATACTAAAGTATTTTTTATTTGTAATAATTCACAATTATATTTAAATTCTATTAATACAAGTTTAGTTTTTATTTACATTATAAAATTAAAATTAATAATTATCAGTAATATTTCTCATCGAATTTCATCCCGAAATTTGGCTCGGCTTTGGAATATCCGTGACAATAAAATCGGCTGGTATAAAATGAAATATTTTCTGTAAAATTCCTAATAAAATATTTTCAATAGTTTGCGCTATGATCGGTTTTAATGAATCTGCGGCCGGTCTCCAATTATCATTCAAATATTGATTTGTACTCTCCTCTAAAAATATAATAGAATATGTAAATCAAATCATTTTTATATAAATAAGAAAATAAACTCGAATATTTATACCTAAAGCTCGGATTCCATCAAATAAATTATTTAGCCTTAACTTAAGTCCACTTATATCATAATCGACTTTTGTTTCGGTTACATTATAAAATGTATGATTATGTTTTTCATAGAGTTCTGTTTTTGTAAACATTTTCACAGTCATATTTGCTATTCGAATAAGATTTTTATGCATTTTATTTCATTTAATTAAAATTATAACATACTCGCTTCAATCCACAATTTTCCATTTCCTTTTAAAGGGATAATTAATATTCGTCCTTTTAAATCATAAATTCCATCTAATCGCATTTTTGGTAGTTGAAATGTTGTTTCCCAACTAAAATCTTTAGGATTTACTCTAAAATAATTGAAATATAATTTTGATTATTGTTAAATATAGAGTTTTCTTTTTTTAATTTTTAAATCTTTAAAGTACAGACTAAAATTTAATCGTAATTTAATGTAACCCGCTTAATTAAACAATATCCAATAGACTTATGAATTAGATTTTCTTAAAAATTAGGAAACAGTATCAACGGATTCCTCATATCTGTGTTCAGTACTGGGTATGGTCTCTTAGTGGCCATACTAACTGGGTTTCTTATGTATTTAAGTCTCAACTTTTACATATGTTCTTTTCGAAATAACTCTGGTAATCCCATAATCAATTGAATATAAAATAAGATTAAAGTTTAATACTGAAGAATAACTTCACCTATATTGTACTTTACTATAAGACTTTATTAAAATGTAAAGGATTAAAAAATGATAAAAACAAGAATTCTTACTTGCTTTCCAAAACATCAGTATTAGCGAATCCAGTAATAACAACTTGGACTAGCGATGAATTTATACTAACCGGTCCTGTACCTTGAAATATTTTAATTTTATTTAATTTTAAAGGATCTATTACAGGTAAATTGTCCAGCCCCTCAATTCCTACAAATAAATATATATTTAAAGATTAAAAATTTAAATTATGATAGTTTGTATATGATATATAGAGATTTGTATGGTGTTTGTTGTCCCTGCTGTGCTTGTACATGTATGTCAAGTTGAATAAATCAGTATCGATCCTTAGCACGTTTGATGTATATCTGTATTTCTGTGCTGTGATTTAGCAACTATGGAGCATTAATGCTTAGAATGTTACTTAAGATTTGAAAGACAAATGAAAACGTCGTTGATTTCGTTGAATATTTATGCAGTCGGGAAATTCTAATAAATGGAAAAATAACTACTTTTTATCACTTTTTTGTATATTTCTCTTCATTTTACCACGTTTTATGAACTCGTTTTCTTGTTTGTTTGATTGTCCAGTACAAATCTTACAATCGATTTTTAACTAACTTCCCGACTAGGGAGACATTTAAAACTTTTAGAATAGCTCAGAACACGATGACAATGCATTCTTTTAAAATTGAATTCATTTTCAGTAAATTTCTATAATCTGGAAAATACAGTTCACCAGACTAGTCTCAAGCATTCTAGTTCGACTTTATATGAAATTTTTTTCTTGAAGAATTTGAAATTCCAAAAGCCATAATTAAAAGTTTGAATTTTCTATTTCAAAATTTTGGAAAATTTTCCAATGAAATACAATTAATTTCAGATAATTGAAAAATTTTCATTCATTTATTTGTTTTAGAATATTATTTGTTTATTTGTTAGTGATATGTACGTATAGAGAAAGTCACATTATATATTCATATGGTTCTTTGGTATACCTGTTGCTAATTTCCGAAAAAGTTGTTGTACTGTTTTTGTTGAACATTTTGTAAATTCGGGATCAGAAAATTGACATTCTTGTAAAAAATCGGCTGTGGAAAAAAAATTAATTGGAAAATCATTAAAACTTTTATTAATATCAAAACAACAATTAAAAAATATGAAAACAAATTTTTAAAAACTTCCTTTCAAATCAACTTTTTTCTTAAGAAAATGTTACACAATAATTTTCAATTTATAAAGCCGGTTTATTCTTGTGCAAAAGATTCATTTAAAATTTTCCACAAAAGAGACACTATGACACTATATTGATTTCCAATTAAAAAAAAAAAATTTGCATTTACTTACGTTTAGTTGCCATAAAATCAGCTCCACTATTGGGTTGAATGAACGTCAATAGAAAACAACAAATCCATATTATTAGCATTTTATTTTTAATTAATAAAAAATTAACACAATTTGAATAAATTTTATACACAAAAATGGTTTTTTTTTAATCAAAAGATTAACTAAAACAAGTAAAACTTTGCAGATTTAAAAAACAGAAAAAAAGAAGTCCTAAAATACAAAAATTCACAAGCGTTCACTTGATCTAACGATCTTAAACTGATCGTTTTACATTATCTTCAAGAAGTGCAGTGCTGCAATTTTATGCAATCTCTATTTTTAATATAATAACTATCTTTTTTAAAAAGCATTCAATTTAATATTGATTATGTAATAACAACCATTTGATATTAGTATTTGTATTTGTAAACGATTGAGTAACTTTTGTAACTAGTAATTTTGGTTTTCAACTATTTTTCTCTTAGACTTTGGAAGAGGAAAATGGATAGTTTTTTTTCGCAATTTTTACGCAAAAGTAAATACTACATAATTTCCTTTTAAAATTTTTGAAAGAAAAATTTTTAAATACATGAATGTTTATTTCAAAATATATTTTTGTAAAATATAGAAAACAATTTTATTACAAACTTTTTTAATTAATAACACTTTCCCCTGTTCGATTGTATTACTATGAAAGAAAATATAAAATTATGAAGAAATAGATCTACTTAAAAAATACTATTATAATATTAAAGAGAAACATTTAAAAGGTCGATTTCTAAAAGTAAAGTTACAATTGAACAAATTCAAAATATTACTAAAACTATTGAACTATAAACTATTTTTAATTTCCTCCTTTTTCTTTGGTTGGGAAACGATTTTAACCATAAAGTTCTGTTGATTTTGGAATATCGCTAACAAAATAATTAGCTGGTATATAATTAAAAATACGATGCAATACATCAAGCAATATATCAGAAACAGTTTGTTGTATGACCGGTCTTAAAGCTTCCTCAAGTGTTTGCCAATTTTCATTGAAAAACGTATTTGTGCTTTCCTCTAAAATCAAGATGGGAAAAATTGTCTTAAATACATGTAAAATATTAATATATATAAAATATTGACCCAAATCTTCAGTTATGTATAAGTCAAAAGGTACAGGATCTAATCCTGTACCTTTTGACTGCTATTTAAGTCCAGTTTGTAACATTATTTGAGCTTAATTTGTTTATCATTCATATTTATGGTAATATTTTGGACAAATAATTGCTAAGTGACGAATTCAAATTCACCAACTTGTTAAAATTATATTAATCATCTATTCCCTGACAAAGTGAAGAACAGTACAACTTATGTTGAGAATCGGGCTAAAACTTAAGTTGACCTTAACCTTTTGGATGTGACCTAGGTAATAATAAATTTGGAATAGCATACCAAAAGAATTCGGGTAAACTCGGATGATATGGAACATATCCTATATTAAATTCGAAATCATCTACCAAAAATATGAGAAAAGAAATTTGTATTGTTTTTCTGGCCTAATCGACGACTTTAAAAGTGCGTTTTTTATGGATACTTTTCTTACCAAACTTTTGCACTCTTCAATATTTTTTATGTGACTTTCAGAGAATGGGAAGGCAAAAAAACTGTCTCAAAGCTAAAGGTCACAAACAAACAAGTATTCATAAAACTACTGACGCGAAGAACTTTTTATTTAGTATAATTGGTCAAGGATATAGGCGCTCATAAGGTGCAATGAGGATTTTGAATGGTGATAATTTTTGAGGAGAGGAAATGAATAATTTCGAAAAAAAAGTCCAAAAGTAATAAAGCCGGCAAAGATTTCAAATCCAAATTTTCGTTAGTGAAGTTCTTCTTCTTTTTCGATGCTGAAACGTTAAGTCCTATCTTCATTATTAAATTCTTTACGAACTTACCGAGTTCACGATTTCCATTAAATAAATTTGTAAGATTGGCTTTTAATCCACTTATTGTGTAATCTGCTTTAGTATTTGTTACGTTATAAAATGTGAAGTCACCTTTTTCGTATAATCTCGTTTTCGAATATAAAATTACGTCCATATTATCTACAAGTTGATCAATTTTTAAAATAAATACCTAAAATATTTATATGATATTTCTTACTTAACATTAATGAAATCCTGCCATGTCCGTTTAATGAAAGCAATAAAATTCGTCCTTGTAAACCATAATTACCTTCAATATTCATCATCGGGAATAGTATTTTGGTTTTCCAACTATAATCTTTTGCACTGACTCTATCGAATTTATAATTTATCCGTTATTAGAATTATCAAAGAAATAATTGTATCCAAATTACCTGCTTTCTTTGATAACCATACCGTCAATACCATAAACCATAGTTTTTGATAATTCAACTTTTATATTTACAGCATCATTATTTCCTTGATTAATTCGAAGTTTCTTTAATGCGAAAGGTTCTAGTTGTGGAAAATCTTTGATCTTTGGGAGTCCTGAAAATATGTTATTTGAAAAAATCCGTCTTAAAAATATAATATCAAAAATTACACCTTTCTTAACTTGTCCGAAAAGTTGTTGGATACTTCGAGTTGAACATTTTGTAAATTCTGGATCAGCTATTTTACATGAATCAAAATAACCGGCTGCAAAAAAAAAAACAATTAATATTTTCTAACAATACTATCCTACAAAGGAAGAGCTCCCGTGGGAATTGATTACGGCGACCCAATGTGTTGAGAGGTGCACAGTTTGAAAACTTGCCCAAGCATTACATTTGAAGTATGTATACAGATTTTAACTACTCTAATGCGATTATTTACTATGGATATAACTGCGGTCTAATATGCCGCTTGGGTGGTATTTTTCCTATTAAAATCATCGATCACACCTCGTATTGTCATAACAAAAAAATTAACTTCAATTAACTCAAACCACAACACCAAAACATAAATTCATAACAAAATTGCGATGCTGTACCGGTAACTGAGCTTTAACCTTACGATTACATCATTTTCTTCAAAGTTTCTGTAAAGTTAATAACAGAATGAATTTTATACCAGCCAAAAGTTTAGACTATCTACTTGGGCTTTGTACATATGTAGATCTAAATGAAAATTTGTATACAGTTTCCACAAGTTTTTCTTATAAAAATGAGTGTCGAATATACTAAAGACATTTTTATGCCCTATGATAGGTACCTACCAGAGGGTATATTAGTTTTGTCATTCCATTTGTAACACTTCGAAATAATCGTCCTAGAAAGATTTTAAGGGTATGGTTGTGTAGGGAATCAAAAGTTATATCGATTTATGCATATCCGTCCGTCCGTCCGTCCGTATACAAGATAACTCAAAATTGTGTTATCTGATTTTGATGAAATTTACAATGCTTATTCCTTATCTTGGTTTGGTATTGCATTTCACCAAAATTGATCCAAGGGGAGCAAACTTATAAAGGAAAAACCATGGTGACCAGAAAGTTTTGTCGTTTTTTGTTTATGGTTTCACTGATTTAATTGTAAAATTTGTAAATCAATTTTGCTTAAATTATATAGGTTAACTACACAAACAGACGATACCATGTTCAATTTCAGTCAAATAGGTCTAACGACAGTGGAGAAAGAAATAATATTAGGAGAAAATAATCCTCTTCATATAGTTTTTTCGATGTACTTTTAAAACTAATACACGAAATTGAATAAAATTCGCGGATTAAACTTATAGTATGCTATCAAGGTCTGGATTACATGCAAATTAGAAGAAATTTTGATAAGATCAAACAAAGTTATGAAGAAAAAACCTTGAAATAATGTTAGTTTTGACAGTTTTTCTGTCTCATTTCTACCATAGGACATCGAAAAATCGGTTCTAAGCCGATTTTCAGTTACTATATGTTTATATGTAATGAAGTCAATTATTTCCTTGAGTTTTACTGAATTATGTTATTTGTTTCAATCACTCAGTTTGTGCAATTCATCTCATGGCAAAATTGCCAAAGATAGCGAAATTTATAGCTTGAAATCAGAGTAAGGACATTTTAATTACAAATTTGGATTTAATTACATATTTGGATTGTCATCAATTTATTAGAACAATAAAAACTTATTCGAAATCTTTCAATTAAGTGAAATTCGAATAAATTTTAATTTTAAATTATGTTTAATTTTTGATCAAGAAAAAATTAGTTGAATTTAAAATTTTAATAACACTTAAATCATTATTCTTTTGTTTTATGAGAAAATAACTTAATTAACTGAAGTAATATTAATTATTATTGGATAAATTATTATGCGTTTTCTTCAATTAATAAAGAAATTATATTTTGTATTTAATTATCATTATTTTAATCATTTTGTTTTCTATTTCTTTTCAGGTTAGTGTTAAATTTTTCTCACAATTAAAAGACCTGAATTGAGTATTAGAAAACTAATTGCATTTAGGAAAAGCACATCAAGTAAGTAGGAATAATTCTAGAAGTGACTTTGTGCACAAAGAACAATTGAATGTTAGTTCTAACAACTGAATTTTAATTGTGGCAACAGAAAATTCAGTTGTCGCAACTAAAATTATCTTGTCAAAACTAGCCAATAACTTTACCTTTTCTATGCTGATAATCGCAAATGTATCTCATAACATTGGTTTAATATACATACGCCCATCACCGGCGCTTTCATATGAGAAGTTGAATTTCAAAAAGGTATTAATTCCATTTTTGCAATTTTACAGATAATGAGAAAAACTGGCAAAACTGCCCAAGCAGCATATTTTACGTATCTTGATCTTAACTTGTCCTATGCGAATGTATATTTTGATATAAAATGTTGTTAAGTCTTATAAACATGTACGTCAAATGTGCTACTTGGATGTAAACTTTAGAAATTTTTAATAATTTTATGTTACTATCAACAAGTGTTGGTAAAATACCATCGCTTGAAGCTGTTTTCAAGAAAAGACGACCTAGATTCTTCATAAAAAAAACCAATATTCATTTTGAAATAAAACTTTTTGGCCAAAAACTGATGGAAATAATACTTTTTTAAACTGAATAAAGTGGAAATAATAGAGTTGATAGTCGTTTTTTAAAGGATAATTTATTTTTGTAAAGAAAACAATTTATTGGTGCAAACAATTCGGTTTTGTTGAAAACTTACACCTTCGAAGTAGCACATTTGACGTACATAGATCTTAACTAAATTTTTGCCACTATTTATTCTGATATCAAAATTCGTTACGTCCTATATACGTCAAATGTGCTGCTTGATCCCTTTATTCCGTTTGGACAGAGTTTTGTGGGTAATATGTAATTTTGTTGATGATTTGTCAAATAATTTTTAAAATTCGCGGGAATACTATACGGGGTTTTTCTACCTTTGAAAATACAATAATTTCCTCTAGAAATTAGGGTTATTAGAAAAGAAAATTAGAAATGTTAGGAATGTAAGTATATCGCAATCGGGATTCGAGATAGAAGTAGAAGTAATGTCTTTTGATATGAAGTTTGTTTAATACAAACAAATATGAAAATTATGGATATAGGAATACCCTACACGCCTTCGTGATGTATCCTATGCTCATAATGATCATTTCATTCTTGTCGTATTTTTATGTTTGTTGAAATTGTATTTAAACAATTAAAATTACTTCATAGAATTAATTTTCAGTAAATCAAGTTGAGTAAATCTCATTAAAGAAAATCTTTAAAAATAATGAGTAAAATTAATTAATAATAAATTTAAATAAATAAATAAAATAAACTTGTTTAAAGTCTGATCAATGTATGTAAGGTCGTTTTGTATCCGATCGTACTTAATATCATTCTATTTTCGGCTCGATATTGAAATTCAATATGAATTTATTAAATAATTTTGTATACTATTTAATATTCTTCTCACTTTCACTTACGATTCTCTTTTAAATAATCATCTTCACAAGAACTGATCGATATAAATCCAATCAAAACGATCGTTAGAATTAATATTCTTTCCATAATTTTGTTTTTTTTTTTTTTGGTTTTGAAATAAACTTAATACACTAACTTATTTTTAAAGATATAACTAAAAAATAATAAGATTTTATTATAAAAATTAAATCAGATATTTAAGATGTCCGATAAGATCGCGATCACTTGGCGTGGTTTGTTTCGCACAACTTCTGACAACCGTGTGAGAAATATTTCGTTCTATCAACGAGTTATATAAAAGTTTTTTTTATATTTTTTTTATTCAATAAACTAAAAGCTTATAATTGTTTTAAATCTACACTTATACAATTAAAAAATTCGATCGTTTTATGTGCATTGAAATGATTGCAAAAATTGCATAAAACTAACTTTCGAATATTGTATCTGCGAGAAAACTACGTAAACAGTTAAATGAAGTAATCTTGGCCTTGATACCTTAATAAATTGCGATTTTTTTTAATGTGTTAAAACCACAAACTTGAAAAGCCTTGATCTTGAATTGATCTTTATTCAATTTTGTAAGCAATTGTTTAAGATCTTCAGAAATTATTTGTTTGTACTTTAATTATAAGACAAATTTATGTATGCTTAAATAGCATTTTAAAAGGTGTTTTCAGATTGTTTTTATAAGTAGATTCGTGTTTATGTAATTATTTGTAAAGAACTTTAGAACTTTTTTTGTTGAGTAATTAATTCTAATTGATTCGATTTTCCTTTCTTTAGAGAGAATAATAATGTTTATTTGTTTGTTTATCTTTTAACTGACAAATTTATATAGTGTGTTTCACATTGATCCAATCATGTATTTAGGATGATGTAGGATGATTCATGTAGATAAGATACCTACATGACGATAGAGATAGTTAAACTAGAACTAGGGTAAAAAATAATCATGCAGATAAGATGCCTGCATGATAAAAAAAAAGAAGAAAGAATGAAGAAAATGATGTTTTAAGCGGTAGTCGGGAGACAACCGCAATTAAAACAAGACCCGCAAAATAAAGAAAGTTAAGTCAAAAATTAACAAAGTGTTTTCTTTGAAAATACTCATTATTGTTTTTTTCTACATGTATTAATTATATACCTAAATGTAAATAGATCTATCAGCAAGTAGATTACGAATATTAAAGAGGTTTTCCCTTGAAAGAACTTTTTTTCATTTTTAACACCCTTTGAAGGAGATCATGAGAAACCTTAATAACTTGATATAATAAAAATTAAAAAAAAAAAAACAAAGGTCCATTTAGACGACAAGATATGGTTTCATATTCTGTTTAAAAAAAATTTTTGTGTAGAACATCTAATACAATAGTTAAAGGAGAAAAAGGAAAGCATAAGTTAAAATGTTAAAAAGATTTATGTGTTAAAAAGGAAGTATCCAACAATCTTAGAAGTTAGTTAAGTCAGATTTTGATGAGTATATAATGCCTAGAGTTTTTAAAAAATAGGATTAGGTTTGAAGCAACATAAATGTCAAAGACAATTTAAAAATTTTAGAGTTAAGATGGTCTTGCTTGAAGGTGACAAATATTAAAAAATTTTCTTGTTTTCTTGAAAGAAAATGATATATTTGAATTCATTTTTATATTTCAGTTAAATATGTTGTCAGAGAATTGATTTATATGAGTTGATACTAAATTGTATCAAAAAAATTATTGCTATTTTTATGCTTTTTCGACAAGATTAAGTTCAAATCGAGTTACACGATTCCATTCCTATTTAAATTATATGAAAATCGAATAAAAATATATGAGAGAGTCTGAAAAGACCTCTAGAATACATTTTTTTATTTCTAAGTTACTATTTGTTTATGTTAATCGACAAATTTGAACTTTCGAACAATATTAAAATAAATATTCAAGTAAGCAATTCTACAAATGTAGAACGCACTTTAGTCATACAACGTCCAATTGAGATGGTGTTCGATAGAGTTTTTAAGAGATAGTTGATGTCTGAGAAAATGTTTAATTAGCTTAATGTAACGAGGTTATTATTTACTTAAGAATAAAAATGTTATGACATATTAATTATTGAAATGAACATAAGTATTCAGGTTATTGTATTTTAAGTTATCTCTAGTCATATTTAATACTTTTTAATGTGCTTATTTCATATAATTAATCATTCACGCCTTACCAAAGTACTGAAACTCTAAAATACAAGTAGTCATACGTACCAATAAAGAATAAGCCATACTATACTACGGTCGAAAGGTTGCGGTTTAAGAAATATCCAAAAATAAAGTGACTAGTTTCATTTAAGATTAGTTATTAAGTTAAAACAACTTTAAAATCCAGCCGACATTGAAACTATCTATTTCCATATACTGATTTAAATCAAGTGTTATACAAATTTTGCTATCGAATTCGATTTAATATGTAAAATTTTCCACAATTTTATAAGAATAGAAGAATAGAAAAACCAAGTCTAGAGTCTGATGCTTACAAAATCCTACTCGTTTGTATTATGTGTGGAACTAAAACATGTTTATTTTTCAACTGCAGGTATTGCGATTTTATACCTGGTCAAATAACCAATAATATTTATCGGGGTCTAATTTTAACAACAGTTATTTAGTACCATATTTAAGATAGTGTTGCGTGCTACTCCTCTCTGGTTCGAATGTTATAGAAATGATAACACTTTTTATTTATATGTGAATTCGGTACATAAACTTTATTTACAATTCTTTCTGAGTTTGCAATATTAGTCTTAAAAATTTTTGTTTATCAATTATTATTAATTTATACAAGATTAATTTATCCACAATTTATTTACAATGCAAAACACTAACTATTGCTTATTACTTTACTAATTTATCAAATCACTTTAATATTTCACTGATGTAAACACTTTCGCTGTTTAATTTCAACTGTGTCTATTCCTCTAATGTTTCCACCTTATATACTCATCGTAGAACTCTCGAATATTCTTCTATATGCATGGAAACGTATTTCTATGAACGTCAAGAAACTTATTCTTAGAATTTGCTGGAAAATGTCAAAACGACATATCAGTAATCGTTTTGTGTGGCTTTATATTTTATTGTGTTTTAAAAGTACTAATTATATAAAAAAAAGTTGTTTATTTTGTTCTATGAAAAAGATTGATGGCTTTTCATTTTGGTCCACAATAGATTTAAAATATTCCATTTTATTCATTGATTTAGACAAAATCTTTACTAAGTCATTCAATGTTTATTATGTCGGAAATTCCCAAACAAACATAATGTATTGAAATTAGAATATAATAATTCTTTTTCTTATTTGTAATATTATCTATTAAAAAATATCTATTACTAAAATTACTTCAAAACAGCTAATTAAAGAAATTCGCAAAAAAAGCTTTCGTAATATTTATATAATTTTTTAAATTCTTATTTGACCGTGAAATTTGTAATAACTCTTTTTCTATAGCTGTCAATGTTAACTGGAGTAAACTGCAATTAAAAATTCAAGTATAACATGTATGGGATGCCTTAAACTTATCAAAAGCTATACTTTGAAAGTTTAAAAGGTTTCAGATTACGTTTGGAGAAAAGAAAACTAGTATTAATTACTTTTAATTAAAAATAACCGCAAAATATTGTTTTTTTAAGGAAACATTTCTACCCAAACCATAACTATTTCTCCAAAAAGTTATAAAATATTTAAATAATCAAAGATTTGCAATGAAATATTCAACTGCTTTGTTAGAACTAACAACTTAATAGTAATTTCAGTGATTGTCAGCAATAAGAGCCGATCAGTAGTAGTTCTCTAGTGCACAACCATTGCTATATATGGCTTGTATTCTAATAACACTCTACTATATATGTTTTTAGCCCATCTATGGTATATACAAATTTTCTTTTGGAAGGAGCATATCAAACAAAATGATTCATAGATGAAAATGATATATTTTTCTGAGCGTTTTGTTTGGATTTCATAAATGTTTCATAAATTAATAGTTTAGTAGACTAAAATGCATCCGAAAAACGAATGTTTATAACCACCGATCACAGCTCGGAGAAGAAAACCATTTTAGATTGATTTATGAATTCAAATCCGAAGAAAACGCCCGGAAAACTAAATTCATCAATTTACTATTATTTGTTTGGGAATGAATGAAATATTCACAAAATCCATATAATTTATTTCTGGTATAAACAAAATATCATAATATACAAAAAAATTACAAATCTTTTAATCTCTTAATATTAACAATTACTACTAAGTAATTGCCATTTTCATTCTTAGCTTGAATAACCAATTTAACAACAAAGTTATGCTGATTTTGGAATATCACTAATTAAGAAATTAACTGGAATAAAACTATAAACTCGGGTCATTACATCATGATATATATCAGCAATAACATCTTGAATGATTGGCCTCAAAGCGTCCGCAAGTATTTCCGAATTTTCAGTGAAAAATTCACTTGTGCTATCCTCTACAAAAAAGGAAAGGAAAAAAGAATTAGATACATGTAAAATATTAATATTGTATTAGTATTAGGTGTAGAAGAAAATTCTGAATTTTTTGATGAAACTGTTTAAGTAAGTCTAATCAAATAAATTCTATAAGAAATTTACCTAATTCATTTCCGTTAACTAAATTTGTAAGATCAGATTTAAATCCTTTTGCTGTATAATCGAATTTAGTATTCGTTATGTTAAGAAATGTGAAATCTCCTTTTTCATATAAGCCCGTTTTTACATCTAAAATCATGTCCATACTATCTACAAATTTATCAATTTTTCAATTAAATACCTGAATAGTTTATGTAATAATATTTTTTTACCAAAAACTAACGACATTCTGCCTTTTCCTCTTAAGGAAGTCGAATTAACTCGTCCATCTAAAGCATAATCTCCTTCGATTCTCATCGACGGATACAACCCTTTGGTTTGAAAGGTAAAATCTTTTGGATTAACTCTAAAAACACCGAAATTATAATTTTTTTATTAATTAAATTAGCAAAACCAAAAAGTACATTTAATAATTACTTGGCCTCCTTGATAATCGCACCTCCAATACCATAAACTAGAATTTTTGATAATTCAACTTTCATAGTTACACTATCATTAGAAACTTCATTTATTAGAGTTTTGTCTAATGCGAATGGTTCTAATTGTGGAAAATCCTCAAGATTTGGTATTCCTGAAAAATATTAACTTCAGGAATCTATCCTAAAAATAGATGATGAAAATTTTACCTTTAGTTACTTGTTGGATAAGTTGTTGGAAAGTTCGAGGCAAACATTTTGTAAAATCTGCATCAGACATTTTACATGAATCAAAATAGTCAGCTAAAAGTCCAAAGTAAATTGAACAAATTTTGACAATTAAAAACTAAGTTACATTACAGTATCATATTTTTAGACTATCGTATTACATAAATAGAATGTTAAATAGAATTTCTTTCCCGAAAAACACGGCGTGCAATTAATATTAGTATTGTCACCCATTCATATCTTACATTTATCCACCGAATAAAAGTTTCTGACATTTGAGAGATATTGTAATATAAAGAAATCCTAAAATCGTTTTTATTATTAGACTGAGACTGAGACGAAAAATGTCAGATGTACATGAGGCCTTAGGCATTATCAATGTAAACATTTTTAAATATTTTCTTGCTCCATTAGTTAGGACCGCCGACTAGAAGAGACTTTGGATTCAAGTCATTATTCTTTCATAATTTCTAAAATATCTTCTTAAAATATAGTCAGTTCAAATTCATTTTTAAATTAATCATATTTAAGAAAAATACATTAATCTTAACTGAAAATTAAGTAATTAATTAATTTATTCATTACTTAAGAAAAATGTAAGCCAGTCTTTTATCAATGTTAAATGTTATCAAAAGCGGATTAGAGTGAAAATTAAAAAAACGCTTTTTGAAATTACGCTAAATTATGAGGCAATATTTATAAATACGAAAAATTTTAAATAAGATTTGCCTCTCTTCTTAGATCTTGCCAATATTTAGTATCAGGCATCTGCGTTTATAGAACTGATAAGAACTTCATAGATTTTAATTTGTAGTAAATATAAACATTTTAATAGAAAACTCATTTGAAGATTCTTTTATCTTTTTATAAGAATTTCATTTCGGAAGATAGTAAATTAAAATTTAGAAATAAAATACAATTTTTATTATTTTTGCTTAAAATGCAAAGTCAGAGACGATCGGTTCTAATTTTATTCTAATTTCGACTTGATCACATTTTGCAAATTTTGCAGTTTCACATTACTTTATTGAATACGTTTATAAGGGTAGTATAGCATAGTTTAGCTTTGTCATTACATTTCTAGCGCAGGGATCATCCGACACGATTTCAAAAATTATAGTACGAATATATAAGTTTTTGCACATCCGTCCGTCGTATGCCAGATAACTATAATAGCTCCTAAGTACAACCATAAGCTACGATTTTAAAGAAATTTACAGCAAAGGTTAGTTATTCCTTAAATCGATTTTGTATTGAATTGCAACTGAAATCAACTGAAGGTGAAGTTTAAGTTTTGTCGCTTAATTTTCGTTTTTCGGAATTAATTTGAAAATTTGATGAGCAATTTAATTTAAATCAATCATTTACATTGGTTATACATGCTATATAAATCCACGATTCTTTATTGAATTTTAGTAAAATCGATTTAAGAATAGTGGAAAAAGAGATAGTTATCAAGCAAAATCGGCCTGAATTTGTTTAGTTTCCTGGACCTTGTTTGAAAGTGTATTATTTTGACTATATAAATTTATGCTTTTCTGCTGAATTTTACTAAAAAAATTTTCATCAATTTGAATTTAGTTTTGAAAATAGATTTATGCTCTCAGAACCTAGGTTGGAGGAAATTTGAATAAACGAAATCGAATTACGTTGTATTTTTTCTCAATACTGTTTATGATAAAAACGTCACTTTCACTTACGCTTCTCTTTTAAATAATTATCTTCACAAGAATTGATCGATAAAAATCCAATCAAAACGATCGTTAAAATTAATATCTTTCCCACCATTTTTTGTTTTAAAATAAATTTAACAATATAACTTTTTAGAGATGTATTTCAAAATAATAAGTTTTTATTAAAATGAAATCAGATATTTAAGATGTCCGGCAAGATCGCGATCACTGCGTGGTTTGTTCCGCACAACTTCTATCAACTTTCTGAGAAATATTTCGTTTATCAACGAGTTATAAAAAATTTTTGTTATTCTAGAAACTTGAAGCTAATAATCTATTTTGGTTTTTAATCTAAACAGACGGTTCCCAAAAAATGAGTCTCAAAATGCTTTCGCTAGATTCTTTTTTTTTTGTAGCGCGAAGACTTCATATTTGCTTTAAAAGAAGTCTGTCTGATTTCAGATAAAAGTAAGTAAATCATCATAATTCAGCTTGAAAATCTGCTACAGTACAATAAACTTGAAGAGTCAACAAATGACAATTACTGCAATTGTTATTTCTTGATGTTTTCATTTGACGCCAAAAAGCATTTACTTGTTAATAATACTGCTATGATCCTAATCCTAATGCGAATATATACATTTCTCTATAATTTAATAAAAAAATAAGGACTGCAAATGTTCAAAAATTAAACAAACCTACCGAAAATTTTAATTAAAGTTAATATTTGCCCAAACAACATAGATAAACAGATTACTAAAAAGGTTAAGAATTCATTATCATTGGAAACATGTGCCAACAACAAAATAATAGTACGTTCACAATTAATGAGAAAATATCGAATTGACAGTATAAAAAAATCAAAATGAGTCAACCAAATCGCTTGGTTTGGAGCATGTTCACCGTAAGTTTCCACAAGCAAACGATAATTTTCCACAGGTTTTTCTTTTGATTAACGGAAAAGTAAAACTTCTATAAAATGCTGTTTATTTGCTACGTAATCTTCCATTTTCAATCGAATAAAAGCAATGTTGTTTTCCAGTTAACCAAATATCATATAGTACGTTTTGTAACTTGTCATAATACATTTATGTACTGCCAGTTCACATGTATTACATATAATAGCCTGACTTACGCCATCTAATGAAAAATCGTAAAATCTCATTCACAGATCTAATATCAAAACAAAAGTCCAATATTATTAGTGGGATGCGATCTATTTTGCAGACTGCTAATTTGGCCAAATTATAATCCATCTATTCATTCTATACTTTCTAATAGAACAAAGATTTCCGTATAAATACTGCAAACGAAAGAGCTAATATAGTGTAAGCAGAAGGTTGTATCACTTTTCATATCTCTAGACGTAGTTTTAAGTTGTCTCTGGCTAAGGTGACCTGGATTTTCTTCCTTCCTATGCTTTTTGTTTGTTTGTAGTTTTGATTTAATGAATGATGATTTTAGTGCCCAAATATACATTTATTATTATTTGTTTGGGAATGAATGAAATATTACAAAATATGCAAAATCTCACATAATTTATTTCTGGTATAAAATATAATAATATACACGAAAATTACAAATTACCAAATACCAATAAGTAATTCTGATTTCCAGTCTTTGATTGGAAAAACAATTTAACAACAAAGTTATGTTGATTTTGGAAAATCGATAATTACAAAATTAGATGGAATAAAACTATAAATTCGATTCAATACATGAAGGAATGTGTCAGAAAGAGCTTCTTGAATGATTGGCTTGAAAGCGTCCGCAAGTATTTCCCAATTTTCATTGAAAAATCCATTTGTGGAATCCTCTAAAATGGGGAAGGAAAAAAGAATTAGATACATGTAAAATATTTCTAGTGTATTGTATATTAGTATTAGATTGTAGAAGAAAATTCTGAATTGTTTTGATGAAACTATTTAAGTAAGTCTAATCAAATAAATTCTATAAGAAATTTACCTAATTCGTTTCCGTTAACTAAATTTGTAAGAACAGATTTAAATCCTTTTGCTGTATAATCGAATTTAGCATTCGTTATGTTAAGAAATGTGAAATCACCTTTTTTATATAAGCTCGTTTTTACATCTAAAATCATGTCCATATTATCTAGAAATTTATCAATTTTTCAATTAAATACCGAAGAAATTTATGTAATAATATTTTCTTACCAAAAACTAACGACATTCTGCCTTTTCCTTTTAACGAAGTCGAATTAACTCGTCCGTTTAAAGCATAATCTCCTTCGATTCTCATCGACGGATACACAGCTTTGCCTTGAAAGGTAAAATCTTTTGGATTAACTCTAAAAACACCGAAATTATAATTTTTTAATAAATTTGATTATCAAAAAGTGCATTTATTAATTACTTGGCCTCCTTGATAATCATACTTCCAATACCATAAACTAGAATTTTAGATAATTCAACTTTCATAGTTACACTATCATTAGAAACTTCATTTATTATAATTTTGTCTAATTCGTATGGTTCTAATTGTGGAAAATCTTCAAGATTTGGTATTCCTGAAAATATTTGCTTCAAGAATTTATCCTAAAAAAATAGATGATGAAAATTTTACCTTTAATTACTTGTTCGATAATTTGTTGGAAAGTTCGAGGTAAACATTTCCTAAAATCTGGATCAGACAGTTTACATGAATCAAAATAGTCAGCTGAAAGTCCAAAGTAATTAGAACAAATATTAACAATTAAAAACTAAGTTAAAACTAGCACATCACATTATCATATTTTTATACTATCATATTACATGCATAGAATGTTAAATAGAATTTCTTCCGCGTAAAAGACGGCGTGCAATTTTTGTTAGTATTGTCACATTGTTTTCATTTATCCACCGAATAAAAGTTTCTGACATTTGAAAGATATTTTAATATAAAGAAATCCTAAAATCGTTTACACTTTTTTATTAGACTGAGACTGAGACGATAAATATCAGATGTAAATAAGGCCTTAGGTATTATTTTCTTGCCCCATCAGTTAAGACCGCCGACTAGAAGAGACTTTGGATTCAAGTCATTATTCTTTCTTAATTTCTATTTAATAAAATATCTTCTATCAAATATAGTCAGTTGGCACTGGTCGGGACTTCGGGTACAATTTATATTCATATCTCTTTTATTAGCATAATTTATTCAACTAATGAATAACTTGCATGTGTTTAATTATGTATTCTTGTTGCTTATTAAATTAGCATTACACGTAGACCTCGAATTACACGGTAGATTTGTTCCCCAAAAATGCCGTGTAAACTGAATTCGTGAAATTCCAGTGGGAGGTAAATGCAGGTCTAGGCGTATTTTTATTGCTTTTTTTATTTTTTAAAGTTTAGTGTTACAATTTCGATTTTAAATTAATTATATTTTAGAAAAATACATTAATTTTTTACATTAATTTCTACTGAAAATTAAGTAGTTATTTAATTTATTTATTATAGTACTTAAGAATGTCAATGTCAATGTTAATTGTTATCAAAAGCGGATTAGAGTGAAAATTACAAAAACGCTTTTTGAAATTACGTTAAATTATGAGGCAATCTTTATAAATACGAAAAGTTTGAAATAAGATTTGCCCTTTTCTTAGATCTTGCCAATATTTAGTATTAGGCGTCTGCTTTTCTAGAACTGATAAGAATTTCATAGATTTTAATTTGTAGTAAATATAAACATTTTAATAGAAAACTCATTTGAAGATTCTTTTATCTTTTTATAAGAATTTCATTTACAAGGATAGTAAATTAAAATTAAGAAATAAAATACAATTTTTATTACTTTTGTTTAAAATGCAAAGTCATAGACGATCGGGCCTAATTTTATTCTAATTTCGACTCGATCACATTTCGCAAATTTCAAAGAGTTTAGCTTCGTCATTACATTTGTAACCCATAGGAGATGTGTCGGAAGTCAAAAATTATAAGTACGAGTATATCGATTTTTACACATCCGTCCGTCGTATGCCAGGTAACTATAATACCTATAATACTATAATACCTAAGCATAACCATAAGCTGCGATTTTAAAGAAATTTACAGGAATGGTTTGTTATTCCTTAAATTGATCAACTGAACGTGAAGATGAAGTTTCGTCGGTTAATTTTCGTTTTTCGGAATTAATTTGAAAATTTGATGAGTGATTTAACTTAAATCAATTATTTACATTCGTTATATAAATACACGATTCTTTATTGAATTTTAGTAAAATCGATTTAAGAATAGTGGAAAAAGAGATAGTTATGAAGCAAAATCGGCCTGATTTTGTTTAGTTTCCTGGATTTTGACTATATAAACTTATGCTATTCTGTTGTGATTTACTAAAAAAAATTGCAACATTGGTATAGCCAGAAATAATTGTAGAATTTTTCAGTTTTACTTTAAAAACTAATTCATCATTTTAAATTTCGTTTTCAGAATGGAACTATCAGAGCCTAGGTTAGAGGAAATTTGAATAATCGAAACCAAATTACACTGGTTTTTTTTCTCAATACTGTGTATGATAAAATTGTCACTTTCACTTACGCTTCTCTTTTAAATAATCAACTTCACAAGAACTGATCGATAAAAATCCAATCAAAACGATCGTTAAAATTAATATCTTTCTCACCATTTTTTGTTTTAAAATTAATTTAACAATGTAACTTCTTTTTAGAAATGTTTTTGAAAATAATAAGTTTTTATAACAATAAAATCAGATATTTAAGATGTGCAATAAGATCGCGATCACTGCGTGGTTTGTTTCGCACAATTTCTAACAACCTTCTGAGAAATATTTCTGTTTATCAGCGACTTATTTTTATTGTTCTAGAAACTTGAAGTTAATAATCTATTTTGTTTTTTAAGAGACGGTTCCCTAAAATTGATTCACAAAATTCTTTCGTTAGATTCTTTTTTTATGGGTTAGGAAGATTTCTTATTTGCTTTAAAAGAAGTGTGTATTTGAAATTAGATAAAAGTAAGTAAATCATCACAATAAACCTTGCAAATCTGTTAGGAAAGTGAGGCTATTCAATTAAACACGTCGTTATCTATAGAAGTAATAACACAGACTGATTTATTCATAGATAAATCTAACGCTTTTGTGTGTCTATGGCTAAGTATAAACGTGTATTTTATTCTAACACCCCCACTAGAAGGGAAATTTTTAATTATTTTCAAAATTCATAATTTTTCTTCTCATATTTACATTTTAATTATTTCTTAAAACCACAAGCATTTCAAATTATTTCAAATATTTTTAGTGTTACAAAAAATTATATCACATTTTATGTGATTTTACAAAAAAATTTATTTAATTCTGTTCGTTTAATTTAAATTTAATTTAAGATGTTAATGAATTCTTCTTAATAGTTTTAAACAAATATATAAAGAAATTTTTAATCATTTATGAATTACTTTAAACCCATTTTCTCTGAACACAAATCAAATTTAGCATTAAAAACTGCTTTAGAAGCTGTCAGCTATCATACTATTTGTATCTAGAGAAATTACTTTAATTAATTTATTTTTGACTTTTTCACGAATAAAATGATGCCTGAGATCTATATGTTTAGTTCTGGCATGATAAGCATCATTGGTTGAGAGATTGATAGCACTTTTATTGTCACGAAAAAACAGTAATTGGCTTATCGCTTTTCCTAGGTGTGAGCTCGTCTTGAAACATTTTTAACCACATGGCTTCTTGAGTTGTTGGTAAGGCCATGTACTCTGCTTCAGTAGTAGATAATTCTATTGTAGGCTATCTTTTGCTAGACCAAGAAACTGTGCCACCCTGTAGTACAAAAACGTAACCGGTGCACGATCTTCGATCGTCCATATTAGTAGCCCAGTCTGAATCAGAAAAACCAAAAAAATTAGTATTGCATTTGTTTGAAAATTCGTTTGAAGCTCTCACTTCATGATTTATGTCACTGCCTACGTAAATAACAGAATCTTCTTTATTATAATCCGTAGATGTGTCAATTAACACAGAATCTCAGTTTTTCCAAACATCTTTAGCATTTATAGCATCTTGTATATGAATGTAATTGATTGGTTCGATGGAAAGAATTAAGCTGCCCTTTGCCTTTGCCATTTTGGAACCATCGGTTTCTGTACCAAGAATACATTTTCCTAAATCACTCATGCCAAGATAATTTTACATGACAAATTTCCATGTGATGAAATTTTCTCTGCCCTTTAATTTTTCTATACCGCTCAAAAAACTCGTCATTTTGAGAAAAAATTAAACGAAATATTTCACTGATCTGCGATATCGTATTACTTTCAATCGGAAGATTACAAAATTAAAACGAATTGGATTGATTTTTTCGGATAATTTTAATTTTATTTGAACGACTTTAATACACGTGCTATGGGCCCATAACCGGTTAGGAAAATGAGGCTATGCAATGAAACACATCGTTATCCATGGAAGTAATAACGCAGACTGATTTATTCTAACAAAATCTTCTTGTTTATTAAATAGGTTAGAAATTCATTATCATTGGAAACATGTGCCAACCACAAAATAACAGTACGTTCACAATTAATGAAGTAAATAATGAATTGCCAATACTAAAAAATCGAAATGAGTCAACCAAATCGTTTAGTTTGGCGCATGTTCACCATAAGTTTCTACAAGGAAACAATAATTTTCCGCAGCGTTTTCATTTTAATTAATGGTAAAGAAAAACTTTCCCCAAATGCTGTTTGTTTCGTATAGAATGAAAACAATGTTGTTTACACTTTAATCAAATGTCATATAGTATGTTTTGTAACTTGTCATAAACCCTTTATGTACTGCTATTTCACACGTATTACATATAATAGCATGACTTACGCAATCTAATGTAAAATCGTAAAACCTCATTCACAGGTCTAATATCAAAACAAAAGTCTAAAATTCGCTATACTAGTCGATAAAGCAACTGATATAGGTAGCCAATTTGGCTCAATTGATTGTATACGTACGCCGATGTTTCGGTGAAAATATTCATGAAGATATGCTATTTTGCTATGTCCTGTCCTTGAGGGAAGAACAACTGCAGAAGATATAGTTTTTATAGAACCCATTTTTTGAGCAACATTCACTGCAGTGGAAAAATTTGGTTGGTATATGCACCGATGGTGATATTCCACTATCATACAGAGTTTTTTTTTCAACAAATACTAATAATCAGGTGTGATGTATTTTACAAGCCGTGTTTTTTTGGGAAAAATAAGCACAGTTACGTGTACCATACATTTTACATGGGCTTATTTAGGCCAAGTTTTTATCGGGGCCTCATGGCACAAATCGAATCTTGTTGTTTTATTGCAATATTTGAAGTTGACAGAAAATTTGTTTGAATTTTGAATCTTACCTAGTTTTAGTCCATTTTTTCAATTATTTTTGTTGCCTTTTGTTTTATTTGGTTAAAACAATACTTCAAATAGATGTCACGCAATTTTCTTAACCTCAACAAAGATAACTGAAGTTGGTTGCATGTTCCATGAAATAATTTCAGTTGTACCAACATTCGAAATAAAATATTTCAAGAATATAGTAGATTAAAAAAATCGTTTTTTTGAGAAAGTGAAATAGTGACGATAGAATTCCCAAGAAAATACAGCTGCAGACAGCAAATATGACCAAATCATAATCCAAGTTAAGAACTCTATACATTCTATGCTTTTTGATAGAACAAAGATTTCCGTAAAAATACTTCAAAAGAAAGAGGTACTATGGTCTAGTCAGAAATTTGTCTCACTTTTCACATCTCTAGACGTAGTTTTAAGTTGTCTCTGGTTAAGCTGTCCTGGATTTTCTTCTTTTCTATACTCTTTGTTTGTTTGTACCTTTCATGAATGATGATTTTTATTGGAGACGTTCACAAGTAATCCACTTATTTTTATTTGTTTGGGAATGAATGAAATATTCACAAAATCCATATAATTTATTTCTCGTATAACCAAAATATAATAATATACAAAAAAATTACAAATTTCTAAATCTTTTAATATTAAGAAGTACTACTAAGTAATTGTCATTTCCATTCTTAGCTTGAATAACCAATTTAACAACAAAGTTATGTTGATTTTGGAATATCAGTAATTAAGAAATTAACTGGAATAAAACTATAAACTCGGGTCATTAAATCAAGGAATATATCAGCAATAACTTCTTGAATGATTGGCTTGAAAGTGTTCGCAAGTATCTTCCAATTTTTATTGAAAAATCCATTTGTGCAATCCTCTAAAAAAGGAAAGGAAGAAAGAATTAGATACACGTAAAATATTAATATTAAATTAAATTCTAAAAGAAATTTACCTAATTCACAATTTCCGCTAAATAAATTTGTAAGATGAGATTTTAATCCATTTGCTGTATAATCGAATTTAGTATTCGTTATGTTAAGAAATGTGAAATCACCTTTTTTATATAAGCTCGTTTTTGCATATAAAATTACGTCAATATTATCTAAAAATTTATCAATTTTCCAATTAAATACCTGAAAAGTTTATGTAATAATATTTTCTTACTGAAAATTAATGAAATTCTGCCTTTTCCGTTCAATGTAATCAATTTAACTCGTCCGTTTAAAGCATAATCGCCTTCGATTCTCATCGACGGATACACAGCTTTGGTTTCAAAGGTAAAATCTTTTGGATTAACTCTAAAACATTGAAGTTTTAATTTCTTAATTAAATTCATTAACAAAAAGTACATTTATTTATTACTTGACCTCTTTGACAATTGGACTTCCAATACCATAAACTAGAATTTTAGATAATTCAACTTTCATAGTGACACTATCATTACAAACTTCATTTATTAGAGTTTTGTCTAATTCGAATGGTTCTAATTGTGGAAAATCTTTAAGATTTGGTACTCCTGAAAAATGTTTACTTCAGGAATCTATCTTAAACAAATAGATAATAAAAATTTTACCTTTAGTTACTTGTTGGATAAGTTGTTGGATAGTTCGAGGTAAACATTTTGTGAAATCTGGATCAGACATTTTACATGAATCCAAATAGTCAGCTAAAAGCCCAAAGTAAATAGAACAAAAAAAATATTAATTAAAAACTAAGTTATGAACTAGTACATCATAGTAACATATTTTTAAACTATCATATTACATAAATAGAATGTAAAATAGAATTTCTTCCGCGAAAAAGAAAGTGCATTTTGACTATATAAATTGATGTTATTCTGCTGTATTTTACTAAAAAAGTTTTCAATATTAGTAAAGCCAGAAATAATTGTAGAATTTTTCAGTTGTACTTTAAAAACTAATTCATCAATTTGAATTGAGTTTTCAGAATAGACTTACCCTCTCAGAGAGAGCCTAGGTTGGAGGAAATTTCAATAAATGAAACCAAATTATACTGTTTTTTTTTCTCAATACTATTTATGATAAAATCTTCACTTTCACTTACGCTTTTCTTTTAAATAATTATCTTCACAAGAACTGATCGATAAAAATCCAATCAAAACGATGGTTAAAATTAATATCTTTCCCACCATTTTTTGTTTTATAATAAATTTAACAATGAAACTTTTTTTAGAGATGTATTTCAAAATAATAAGTTTTTATAAAAATGAAATCAGATATTTAAGATGTCTGGTAAGATCGCGATCACTGCGTGGTTTGTTTCGCACAACTTCTATCTACCTTCTGACAAATATTTCTTTCTATGAACGAATTATCTAAAATTCATTTTATTCATGAAACTTGAAGTTTATACATTATTATTTCATTTAATGTGTACAGTTGGCTTCCAAATAATGCGTCGCGACTCAAAATTGTCTCGCCAGCGGTATTTTTTGAGTTCGCGAATACTTTATGTTTGTTTAAAAAAATATATGCTTAATTTCAGATAAAAGTAAGTAAATGATCACAATTAAGCTTGCAAATCTTCCACAGTACAATAAACTTAAAGAGTCAGCACTTTATACCAAATGGCACTTAATGCAATTCTTATTTTGTGACATTTTCATTTGACGCCAAAAAGCATTTATTTGCTGATATTATCTTTAGAATACTTATGTATACATTTTTCTGTAATTCACGGAATCCTATGAAAATATCAATAAAGTTAATTAAAGTTAATATTTGCCCAAAGAGCATAGATAAACTGACTATTAAAAAAATAAGAATTCGTTAGCATTGAAAATCTGCCCTAATGACAACAATAACGCCTGCCGCACACTGGAGCTAAGCGAGCTAAGCTGTGTAAGCTAAGTTTCTCGCTGAAAATAAAAAATTCAGGATTTACATTGCTTGTTGTACTCTTCAGCGAAGCTATGAAACCACGTCGCCTGGTCATGAGCGATACGAACTAAGCTCTTTCACGTAGTTCAGACCTCAACTACGCGAACGAGCTTCGCTGGCATCGCTTACAATAATTTATACGTCCTTTCTTTATTATACAGTATAGAATCGATGCTTGCATAATTGTAGTATGTCTTCTTTATTTTGTGGTAGTGCCTTGTCGACATAGATGTGTAAGTGTTAAGGTCTAGTAATAATTCATCGTTACTGTACTCGCACATTATATCTCTCTGACGGTTCAATAAGAACTGATGGCATGAATTTACCAAAAAAATCGCCGCGTAGCTTAGTGGAAGTGTGCAACGGGGTTAGCGAGCCCAGCTAAACTACTGCAACTACAGCAAGGCTCGCCCGCATAGCTTAGCTCAAATGTGCGGCGGGCCTAACAGTACGTTCACAATTAATGAAGAAAATAATGAATTGCCAGTATTAAAAAATCAAAATGAGTCAATCAAATCTGTTAAAAAGGTTTCAATCAGTAATAGTATTTGTAAAAAAGACTGTAAATACATGTATTTTTATATCATAGAGAGTTTTTTCTACAAAAAATACTATTAGTGAGTTGTGATGTGTTTTGCTGACTGCAAATGCGGCCAAATCATAATCCAAGTTGAGAACTTTACTCAATCTACACTTTTTGATAGAAAAAGATTTCCGTAAAAATACTGCAAACGAAAGAGCTAATATGGCGTAATCAGAAGGTTGTATCACTTTTCATATCTCTAGACGTAGTTTTAAGTTGTCTCTGGCTAAGATGACCTGGATTTCCTTCCTTGCTATGCTCTTTGTTTGTTTGTAACTTTGATGTAATGAATGATGATTTTAGTGCCCAAATACACATTTGTTATTATTTGTTTGGGAATGAATGAAATATTACAAAATATACAAAATCACACATAATTTATTTCTGATATAAAATATAATAATATACAAGAAAATTACAAATTTACCATATACCATTAAGGAATTCTGATTTCTAGTCTTTGATTGGAAAAACAATTTAACAAAAAAGTTATGTTGATTTTGGAAAATCGCTAATTATAAAATTTACTGGAATAAAACTATAAATTCGATTCAATACATCAAGGAATATATCAGAAAGAGCTTCTTGAATGATTGGCTTGAAAGCGTCCGCAAGTATTTCCCAATTTTCATTGAAAAATCCATTTGTGCTGTCCTCTAAAAAGGGGAAGGAAAAAAGAATTAGATACATGTAAAATATTAATATTGTATTAATATTAGATTGTAGAAGAAAATTCTCAATTTTCTTGATAAAACTCAAGTTTATTTAGAATGTTTAAGTAAGTCTAATCAAATAAATTCTAAAGGAAATTTACCTAATTCATTTCCGTTAACTAAATTTGTAAGATCAGATTTAAATCCTTTTGCTGTATAATCGAATTTAGTATTCGTTATGTTAAGAAATGTGAAATCACCTTTTTTATATAAGCGCATTTTTACTTCTATAATCATGTCCATATTATCTACAAATTTATAAATTTTTCAATTAACATAAATACCTAAAAATTTAAAAAGTTTATGTAATAATATTTACTTACCAAAAACTAACGACATTCTGCCTTTTCCTTTTAAGGAAGTCGAATTAACTTGTCCATCTAAAGCATAATCTCCTTCGATTCTTAGCGACGGATACGCAGCTTTGGTTCGAAAGGTAAAGTCTTTTGGATCAAATCTATAAACATTGAAATAATAATTTTTGAATTAATTTAATTATCAAAAAGTGCATTTATTAATTACTTGGCCTCCTTGATAATCATACTTCCAATACCATAAACTAGAATTTTAGATAATTCAACTTTCATAGTTACACTATCATTAGAAACTTCATTTATTATAATTTTGTCTAATTCGTATGGTTCTAATTGTGGAAAATCTTCAAGATTTGGTATTCCTGAAAATATTTACTTCAAGAATCTATCTTAAAAAAATAGATGATGAAAATTTTACCTTTAGCTGCTTGTTGGATAATTTGTTGAAAAGTTCGGGGTAAACATTTCCTAAAATCTGGATCGGACTTTTTACATGAATCAAAATAGTCAGCTAAAAGTCCAAAGTAAATAGAACAAAAAAAATATTAATTAAAAACTAAGTTATGAACTAGTACATGATAGTATCATATTTTTAGACTATCATATTACATAAATAGAATATTAAATAGAACTTTTTCCGCGAAAAAGAAAGTGTATTTTGACAAAGTTTTCAATATTAGTAAAGCCAGAAATAATTGTAGAATTTTTCAGTTGTAATTTAGAAACTAATTCATCAATTTGAATTTAGTTTTCTGAATAGATTTACGCTTTCAGAGCCTAGGTTGGAGGAAATTTGAATAAACGAAAACAAATTACGTTGTTTTTTTTCTCAAAACTGTTTATTATAAACTCGTCACTTTCACTTACGCTTTTCTTTTAAATAATTATCTTCACAAGAACTGATCGATAAAAATCCAATCAAAACGATCGTTAAAATTAATATCTTTCCCACCATTTTTTGTTTTAAAATAAATTTAACAATGAAACTTCTTTTTAGAAATGTATTTCAAAATAATAAGGTTTTATAAAAATGCAATCAGATATTTAATATGTCTGATAAGGTGGCGATCGCTGAGTTTTTTTCACACAACTTCTTATAACCTTCTGACAAATATTTCTTTCTATCAACAAGTTATCTAAAATTCATTTTATTCATGAAACTTGAAGTTTATACATTATCATTTCTTTTAATGTGAACAGTTGGCTTCCAAATAATACGTCACGACTCAAAATTGTCTCGCCAGCGGTATTTTTTGGGTTCGCGAATACTTTATATTTGTTTAAAAACAGAAGTATGCTTAGTTTCAGAAAAAAGTAAGTAAATCATGACAATTAAGCTTGTAAGGTTAAATAGACACATAGAAACAAAACTTCACACGTGTGCCAAAAAACCTGTAGAATTTTTTGAAAGAAAATCAAATGATCTTTCTCGACAAAAGGACTTATTAGCAAAACAAGGAACCGTCTTAAGAAAATATATAATGGGAATGGCATCATTCATGACTGGTTATTTGGGGTCCAGAGCGAGGAAACTTGATACCATTGGTGAAGAGTTAGTTTTGGTAATTGCAGTTAAAATTACTGAAATAGTAAAGTGAAAAGAATAGTCGAATGAACTGAATGAATGTTTCGTTTTGGCGTTGACGGGACTAGTTGACCAGGCTTTATCTTTGCTTTTCTGCGTTTATTATTTTCGAAATGGATCCGTTTTTCATCTCCAGTAACAATTCGATACAAAAACCCTTTCCTTGTCGTCTTTGAAGCAGCATTTCATAAATGATTTTTGAGTGTCGATGTTTTTTAATATATATACATGCATTTTTATGTCACACAGAGTTTTTTTTTTATAAATATTATTAATGGGATGCGATGTATTTTGCTGACTGCTAATATGGCCAAATTATAATCCATCCATTCATTCTATGCTTTTTGATAGAACAAAGATTTCCGTAAAAATACTGCAAACGAAAGAGCTAATATGGTGTAATCAGAAGGTTGTATCACTTTTCATATCTCTAGACGTAGTTTTAAGTTGTCTCTGGCTAAGGTCGCCTGGATTTTCTTCCTTCCTCTGCTCTTTGTTTGTTTGTATTTTTTATTTAATGAATGATGATTTTAGTGCCCAAATACACATTTATTATTATTTGTTTGGAAATGAAATATTACAAAATATACAAAATCACACATAATTTATTTCTGATATAAAATATAATAATATACAAAAAAATTACAAATGTACCAAATATCATTAAGAAATTCAGATTTCCAGTCTTTGATTGGAAAAACAATTTAACAATAAAGTTATGTTGATTTTGGAAAATCGCTAATTATAAAATTAACTGGAATAAAACCATAAACTCGGTTCAATACATCAAGGAATGTATCAGAAAGAGCTTCTTGAATGATTGGCTTGAAAGAGTCCGCAAGTACCTCCCAATTTTTGCTGAAAAAGCCATTTGAGCTATCCTCTAAAAAAAGAAAGGAAAAAAGAATTAGATGCATGTAAAATATTAATATTGTATTAGTATTAGATTGTAGAAGAAAATTCTGAATTGTTTTGATGAAGATCAAGTTTATTTACTAATTATTTAAAAAAAACTCTAGGTTTCGAAATAATCGCTGTTATTGTTTATAATCGCCTGCCGTTTATTGGATATCTTGCAGATTTCTTGGCAACAGAAAGTTAGCGGTTTTGAGAGCAAATAGTTATCGTGCTCATCAAGCCGTTTTCTCCGGGTAATTTTTACAGTATTGATCAGAACAAATCGTAATCTGAAGGATCCATGTCTGTAGAATAATCCGAAGAAGGGAGAAGTTTCTAGCCAAAGTTGGCCATTGGCAATTTTCATTCAAAGAAACATGTGCCTTATTCCTTTTTTTGATACCTTTTTATCTGGCTTTTCTAATGGTTTATTAATAGCCAAAGATTTCGTCTCTAATTAAAAGTTTTAGACACAAGATTAACCAATTCCACTAGACTGTACCTATTTTCTGCTTAATTTCTATTGTTCTATAAATATTATCCAAACATAATACAACAATTTTTTTGAAAATAATTCGAATTTTAAAAACTTTCATTTCCAATGCGAATTATTTGTATTTTAACTATGAAACTAAAGCACCTAAAACTCCTATAATAGGTACAAATTCCCTTCAATTTTTGTATGTTTAGAATGTTTAAGTAAGTCTAATCAGTTAAATTCTAAAAGAAATTTACCTAATTCCTTTCCGTTAAATAAATTTGTAATATCAGATTTTAATCCAGTAATTGCATAATCCAATTTAGCACTAGTTTTGTTCATAAATGTGAAACCACCTTTTTCATATAAGTTCGCTTTGGTATATAAAAGCACGTCCATATTATCTACAAATTTATAAATTTTTCAATTAAATACCTAAAAAGTTTATGTAATAATATTCTGTTACCGAAAGTTAACGACATTCTGCCTTTTCCTTTCAACGAAGTCGATTTAACTTTTCCGTCAATAATATAATCGCCTTCGATTTTCATCAACGGATACCCAGTTTTGGTTTGGAAGGTATAATCTTTTGGATCGAATCTAAAAACACCATAATAATTTTTTAATTAATTTAATTAGCACAAAGTATATGTATTAATTACGTGGCCCCCTTGATAATCGCACTTTCAATACCATAAACTTGAATTTTTGATAATTCAACTTTCATAGTTACACCATTATTACAAACTACATTTATTAGAGTTTTGTCTAATTCGTATGGTTCTAATTGTGGAAAATCTTTAAGATTTGGTATTCCTGAAAAATATTTACTTTACGAATCTATCCTAAAAAAAAGATGATAAAAATTTTACCTTTAATTACTTCTTGGATAAGTTTTTGGAAAGTTCGTGGTAAACATTTTGTAAAATATCCATCAGCTATTACGCATGTATCAAAATAGTCAGCTGAAAGTCCAAAATAAATAAAATATTAATAATTAAAAACTAAGTTTTTAACTAGCACATCACAGTACCACATTGTTATACTATGATATTACATAAATAGAATGTAAAATAGAATTTCTTCCACAAAAAAGACGGCGTGCAATTTATGTTAGTAAGGTCGCCACTAAACGTGCAAAATATTGTTGTACGCGCGGAGTAAAAGAGAAATAACTATTGAATTAGAGTATTAAAATGAGAGAAACATGTCTTTCGTACAAATTACACGAAAACGGATTTCTCTCTTTTTACTCTGCATGTTTGAATATTTTTTTCTCTATTACCTACGCGAGCAAAAACATTTTGCGCGTTTAGTGAATACATGGCATTACATTTATCCATCGAAAAGACATCTCTTACACTTGAGAGACATTGTAATATGGAAAAATCGTAAAAGCTTTTACACTTCAATATTAGACAGAAATTTGACGAGAAATGTCAAAAAAAATGTACGGGATCAGAGCTTAGGTTAGAGCAAATTTGAATAAACGAAACCAAATTACATTCTTTTTTTGCTAAATACTACAATATTTATGACAAAATCGTCACTTTCACTTACGCTTCTCTGTTAAATAATCAACTTCACAAGAACTGGTTGATAAAAATCCAATCAAAACGATTGTTAGAATTATTATTCTTTCCATCATTTTTTTGTCTTAAAATGAACTAAAAACAGTAACTTTTTTTAATAATAATATATTTTATAAAAATGAAATCAGATATTTAATATATCTGATAAGATCCCGATCACTGAGTAGATTGTTTCGCACAACTTCTTATAACCGTCTGACAAATATTCCGTTCTGCCAACGAGTTATATAGGATTCTCTTCAAGAAACTTAAAGCTTCTAATTTATTGTATTTCCTTTTTAATGTAAACAGGCGGTTCCCAAATAATATGTCACGAGTCATAAAGTATACTGAAGATTTTTAAAATATGGATTTACTTTTACAGTCATTAATTAGAAGCCTGGACAAACTTGTTTAATTTTTAGTGAAATTTTGTCAAATGACAGTTTAAAGCCTGCAAAGTTAAAGAGACACATAGAAACAAAACCTCGGAAGTATGCCAAAAAACCTGTAGAATTATATTAAAAGAAAATAAATTGATCTTTGACTAAAGGACTTATTGAAACAAGCAACCTTCTCAAAAAAATATATAATGGCATCATTCTTGGCTTCTTATGTGATATCCAGAACGAAAAACTTGTCACCATTGGTGAGGAGATAGCTATGCTTATTGCAGTTAAAATTTCTGAAATAGTTTATGGAACAGAATACTCGGATGAACTTTAAAAACTTCTGTTGTCCAGTAACACTATTAGTAGAATCCTTGCAACAGATCATTGTAAAGATTTGCTGGAAAATTTAATAGTTAGAATAAAAGATAGTACAACTCAATGAATCAACTGATATAATTGTAACTGTAATTTCGCTTGTTTGTTTTGATGGAAATATTAATGAAGACATGGTATTTCGCAATGTCTTTAAAGGAAGAACAAGTGGAGAAGATATTTCTTTTTAAAATTTAACCAATTTCTTGAGGAACATTTTATGCAGTCGGAAAATTTGGTTGGTGTATGCATCAATGGTGCACCCTCTATGACAGGTAAAGGAAAAAAAAAGAAATTTGAAATTATAAGGAGCGACATAAGTGTCGCATAATTGGGAATGCAGATTAGCGCCTCGTCATATATCTTCTCAATATTTAGTTATAAGTATTAGTTGTATTAGGCATCTGTGTTTCCAGAATTTAAAAGAACTTCAAAGATTTTAATTTTCAGTAAATAAAAAGCTATAGTGCAAAACCACTATTGAAACTTCTATACATATGAATTTTCTGACAAATATTTAAAGGCATAGTTTTCAACTTGATATCCCTCTTTATCATTTTCCTACTTTTTCAAATTCCTTTAATTTGGTCTCTATCAAGTAATCGTAATACAGTTTCTTTGGAAAATAACATCGAAACCAAGTTTTTAAGTTGATTTCCTCTCTTATCCTTTCCTTCGTTATTGATACTTTTGGGGAATGGATCCTCATAATTTGAATACAGATGTAAGATTTAATAAATATTACTGGAAAATTTACTTCCGCCAAAAGGATTTTCTTCTGCAGGACCGGTATCCTTCCTTAGATCCTGGCGAAAAACAACGGACATCTTACCCTACGTATAACCAAGGAAATTTCCAAATTTCACTAAAATCAGGTAAAACGTTTTTCATTTATCTGAACTATAATTTATGAAGATAATATGGAGGGAAATTTCGGAAATCGAAAAATCCAAATTTCATTCGGCAGCTACCCGAAGTTTTAGTCCGATCGATCTCAACTTCTGATAAAATAGTTCTCATATGTGAAAATTAGCACCTACCAATTTTCGTTCAAATCACTTCAAATATACGATTGCAAATTTGCCTGTCACAGACGTATAGACGGACGGACAGACAGATATTGGATAAAAATGATTGCAAACGATTTAGAATCATCGAGATTTGTTTTGATCACAATTCCAGTAACTTATATACTTTGTGTAGAAGCTAAAAACTCATTAAAAAATCTTTTATTATCTTTTTATATGCATTTTATTTACAAAGATAACAAATTAATTAAAATTAACAAATAAAATATGATTTTTATGACTATTGTTTAAAATGCAAGGTCGGAGACGGTCAATCGTAATTTTATTCTAATTTCGACGCGGTCACCTTTTGCAATTTTTTTTTGGGTCAGGTTTACAATCCCGGACCCAATAACAACTATCAAGATTCCATATTTATTTATAAATAGCATTTTTATATTTTTCTCTAATTTATTTTTTATTTTTTTATTATTACTTCGACTTAAATAAATGTTCGCTGCGCTGCGGTCTGCTCGCTAGTCCCACTTAAGAACTTATACTGGCTGGTCACAAATATATGATATATATTTTGTTGTTGTTTTCGGAATGTAAACCAGACCCTTTTTTTGCAATTTTATATTAATTTATTTAAAACGTTTATAATAGAGAAGTATAGCAGAGTTTAGTTTTGTCATTACATTTGTAACGTATAGAGAATGTCTCGAAATTCAAAAACTATTGTACACTCAACCCTCGTACACTACGGTTTCACTCTAATACAATAAGACAAATTGCGGCAATCCTTGTTTACGTTTTCCCTTTTCGTAGGCACCTATCTACAGTGTTATATGAGAGTCGGGTGTATATCGACTTTCGCATGTCCGTCCGTCGTATACCAGGTAACTATAAAACGCGTACTCCAATTTTAAAGAAATTTAAAGCCGAGGTTAGTTATTTTATTCGTTAAATCGATTTTATATCGCATTCCAACTGAAATCAACTGAAGTTGAAGGAAGTTTATAAATGAAAAATCAGGGTGACTAAAGTTTTTCGGGTTTAATTGGAAAATTTGTTGAGCGATTTAACTTAAATCAATTATTTACGCTGGTTATATAAATACACGATACTATATTGAATGAATTCCAGTAAAATCGATCTAAGAAAAGAATATAATTTAAATGACAAAAGATATCTTCTTGGCATCTAGATATCTTCTTGATCAGATGTTTTTATAACAGGTTTTCAATTTCCACTCATGAGGAAGCTTTCATTTTTTGCTTGCATTGAAAATTTCTCATTCATTTTAAACCTCAAAATTAAGAATTAGTACTAAATTTCACTGAGATTCGCATAACTGCTTATCATACAAAACCAAAAGGTCGAACGTTAAAAAGATGATTTCAATTGAAAGATTCGATTATTTTTAATGGATAAAAACTCCGAATTGAATAAATTTTTTTTAATGAAAAGTGGTTATGCACAGTTTGTTATTTGGCAGACATTTTTGATAAATTGAATGTATTGAACGCAATTCTAGTAACGAGAACTAGTCGATTTCCAAACATTTTTCTTCAGCGTACAAGAATTAATCACATTTATTTAGTATCTGTTACGAAGCGAATAAAATTTCTCTAATTATCCGTAAAACAATTCAACTTTGTTTAAATTCATGTTCTACCTACTGTAGTCGGGTTGATTTTGCACCATTGTAAACATATGAATTGAATAGTTACGGAATCTCGAATATGTAAATCCACCTTAAAACTGGTAATTCCTTGGTTCATTCCCAGTAAAATTTTTTTATCCAAATTTTAATTGCGTTAGGTATATTTTAGTCTACCCGAATTTTCTCTGGATTGGTGAAAGTTAGACAAACATTTTGTGGGTGACTTTTGTATACAATATTGTAAAATGGTGTATGAAATTCATGCATCAATTTAGGGAATTTATTCGAGAAAAATTACCACAAAAGTGAAAGTTTATTTAAGTTTAATAATAAGAAGTGTTGAACTGAAATAAGAGCAGAAAAGAATGGTTGAAAGTAGTTTTAAGGTAGTTTTTAGCTTGAATTTAATTTTGAGTTGCCCCTGACTGAGTGAACGGGCCATATTTAGGATCTGTGGACCCCTATGCTAAACCTGTGGTGCGGGCCCTTCCGTAAGGAGACGAATGCTGCACTTTTTAATAGATTATAGATTAATAGATTAAAATAGATTATGTTTTACATGAAAAATGTCGTCGATAGATACTTGAAAATTTCCCTTCCATCATTCATTAAATGAAGTGTTTTTTGTTCTTATATATTGTTTTATTTATATTAAGGCGCGGGCCCCTAGGCTGCAGCCAAGTTAACCTGCCCGTAAACACGGCCCTGCTGAAATGTCCTTCTTTCTATCTCTTTACTTGCTTATGGCTTTGATTTTATGGACAGAAGATTTGTTTTTATGATGGAATCTCATGGCTGGATCCATTTATTCTTATTTTTTTGAAAATTAATGAAATAATAATTGCTTATTCTATTGTAAGGAAGTTTAAAATGGTAATTGAAAACCTTAATCAGTTATAAAATACCCAAATATATTTCCTCAAAAATTTACCAAATTAACATAATTTATTAGTAAAATAGTACAAAATATAATATTTAAAAATAATGAATTTTATAATTTCTTCGTATTAAGAAAATTTTGAATTTTTCATTTTTTGATTGCAAAAATAATTTAACCATAAAGTTCTGTTGATTTTGGAATATCGCTAACGAAATAATTAGCGGGAATAAAATTAAAAATTCGTTTCATTATATCAAGCAATATATCAGAAACAGTTTGTTGAATAACCGGCTTTAAAGCGTCTGAGAGTGTTTGCCAATTTTCATTGAAAAACGCATTTGTGCTTTCCTCTGAAAAAAGAAAGAAGATAAAACAATTAGATAAAGTTCTATTTTACAACTTTTAAAGCTTTTTTCTTATTTTCTTATTACTAATGTTTTTTAATGTCCAAAAATTTGGTCTCCAGTTAGTCGGAGAAATAGGAAAAACAGAAAAGTTGTGTTAATAATTTGGCGAAGGATTATTGCCAACAACAATTCCTGCTTCGATTTCAATTATATACTAGATTTGTAGTTAAATTTAATAGTTTTCTCTACTATAATTTATAGTATTGACAAAACTGAATTCATTAAATATTGCTGGTTCAGGGTTAGAGTCTCATGATTTCGTATCGAATAGTCCAGGGCTCAAATTCCGGTTACGGCAATTTCATGTTACTTTTTATTCTATAACAATAATAATAGAAGTTTTCTAGTAAAAGCTTTAATTTGTATTACAAATAAATATGTAATTACAATAAGAAAGCCGAAAGCTTTAACTGGAAATTTTGTTTTTTTAGATGTTAATGAATTCAACTTGAATAGTCTTAATTGCCTTTTACTATAGACTTCTATGTAAACTATTTAACCAGATATTCCTAATTAAATTAGCAAGTTCTTATTTTCTTTTGGTATTAGAATACTATTTAATCATTTAAGATGAATATCAGTTACTATATTTTAACCAAAGATATACTCGAAATTCCACTTGTGTATAATTATGTATGGTCATACCCTACCCCGGAGCAGGGTAAGTGGCAAATAAAACGAGCAGGAGTAGCAGAAAGCTTTAGTTCAAATTTTTAGCACTGCTTAGCAACCATATTGTTATTAAATAAGAAACTTTTAGCTAATACACTTTTTATGGTAGAAAACTGAACTAATTCGGGTACAATAGTTTACACCTTCTGTGAAAGTTGTGTAGGATTTTTGTTGTTTTTGTTTTCAATGTAAAAATTTCCAAGTGGCAAATAAAACAGACCTTATGTGTCCGCTTGGCTAAAGGCTTATGTTCTTTGTTCAAAATACATTTTTCTTTTGGCCACAATATGGAATTCTAGTTGGAATGTTTTAGTAACAATCTAATAATTTAAATTCTAATGATAACTTACCTAATTCAGTATTTCCGTTAAATAAATTTGTAAGATTTGCTTTCAATCCACTTATTGTATAATCTGCTTTAGTACTTGTTACATTACAAAAGGTGAAACCACCTTTTTCATATAATCTCGTTTTTGTGTATAAAATCACGTCCATATTATCTAAAAAAATATTTCAATTTTTCAATTAAATACCTAAAAAGTTTATATAATAATATTTTCTTACCTAAAATTAGTGAAATTCTGCCTTTTCCATTTAATGAAATCAATAAAATTCGTCCTTCTAAAGCATAATCGCCTTCGATTCTCATCGACGGAAATAGGAATTTGGTTCTCCAACTATAATCTTTTGGACTAACTCTAAAAACACCGAAATTATAATTTATTAATTAATAAAATAAACAGAAAAATAAGTTCATAAATTACTTGCTCTCCTTGACAATTAAATTTGCAATACCATAAACGAGTACATTCGATAATTCAACTTTTACGTTTACAGCATTATTATTTCCTTGATCTATTCGAATTTTTTTTAATGTAAATGGTTCTAATTTTGGAAATTCTTTAATATTTGGTAGACCTGAAAGAAATGTTTTTTTTTTGAGAAAATCTGCCTTAAAAATACCACAAAAAAATTATACCTTTATTTACTTGTTGGAAAAGTTGTGTGACACTTTTCGTTGAACATTTTGTAAATTCTGGTTCAGATATTTTACATGAATCAAAATAGTGAGCTGAAAGTCAAAAATAAATAGAACAAATATTAACAATTAAAAACTAAGTTAAAACTAGTATACCACACTATCCTACATGGTTAAAAATAAGAAGTCAATTTTAATGACTTTCAAGTTATGCCAGCGCGAACTTAAGCTTAGTGACCTTAAAAAACATTAAATTCGAGGACCATTTCTTGGGTATTCAATCTAAACTTCCCATGGCTAGTTAAAATATGAATTAGCGAATTTTGTGAGGTAAATATAATTTCCATGAAATATAGAAAATGTTTTACCATTCAGGCGTTCATTTCTATTGAAGCGAACGTGCCTAAAGATCCGTCCAATTATAAAACAAAGCTCCTTTTAAATACTATATTTAACTCTATTAATGAAATAGTATCCTAATAACTTATGGTGTACGGATTTTGACGTACCTGATTTAAAATGCAAATCATTAACTACTCGAATAATAACGAACCAAAAGGTGAAAACGTCCCATTTTTAACCGTGTATGGGTACTATTACCCTACATTCAGAATTTCTTCCGCAAAAAGCACAGCATATAGTGGCTCATTAATATCTTAATATCTAATACCACTGAATAAAAACCTCTGACATTTGGTATAATGTCAGATGTAAATAAGGTAAACAGTGTTAAAGTAAATATTATCAAAAAGTTTAAGGCAATACAAACATTTCTGTTGCACCCATATCTCTATAAGTTAAGACCGTTGACTTAAAGAGAACTTTGATTCAAGCCTGGCTAAGAATGAACAATTCTTGAATAAAATGAACTTATTTTTTAATAAAATAACTTTTTTAAATATTGCTAAATTCACTGACAAAACAGCTTCTTATACAAATTATATTCGTATTTAATTCTTATTATACTGTTTTTTTCTTTTGGGCATAAAAACTTAATTAATTCAAATAATGACTAGCTTGTATCTAATTATTTATTCTTGTTGTTAATTATTACCGTACAGGTTTTATTCGATTTTTTTTCTTGAGGTTATTAATAAATTAAAAGGCCTTATAAAAAAATACATCAAATAAATATGAATAATTAAAAATATTCCACAAATATTTTTGGCGATCACATGATCTTGTGATGATCATTTGCCAATATTTCGGCCAATATTGTGTTCGATATTTAATTTTATTTTCGATTCGATCATCTTTTACAATTTCAAACTTTATAATTGAGCCGTTTATTTTAAAAGTAGCCTAAGTCCACTTTATAAAGAAAACTAGTTAAGCGCACTATAGTTATATAGATATATAGTACCTTCTTTTAAAACAGTTTAATAGTCTGTTATCTATCGCAAAAACGTCGAAATAATTAATTATATTTGAACTGTGTAGTGCAATTTGTATTGTAATCATTTTACAAAACTGCTCATAACTCGAAATCAAAAAAATGGACGCAGTGCATTTACAAAATAAACGGCTTAATTATTACTTTTACTTAATTCTACTATCAATTTGTTTATCACTTTCACTTACGATTCTCCTTCAAATAATCATCTTGACAAGAACTGATCGATATAAATCCAATCAAAACGATCGTTAGAATTATTATTCTTTCCATCATTTTGTTTGTTTTAAAATAAACTTAACACAGTAACTTATTTTTAGAGATCTATTTAAAAAAAACAAGTTTTTATACAAATGAAATCAGTTATTTAAGATGTCCGTTAAAATCACGATCACTGTGTGGTTTGTTTCGCACAACTTCTGACAACCGTGTGTGAAATATTTTGTTTTATTAACAAGTTATATAAAATGGTTTCTTATTCAATAAACTTTAAGCTTATAATGTTTTTTCTTATAATTCAGGCTTACTTATACAATTAAAAAAGTTAATGGTTTGATTAAAATAATTATAATTACTGAAGTAATCGTTACCTTGGCACTTTAAGAAAATGCGGTTGTTTTGTGTTAATACAACAAAGTTGAAAAGCCTTGATATTGAATCTTTTAATTTGTAAGCAGTGGCCGCACAGATCTTTGATTTTATTTCAATATTTTCAGCATTCAAATATATCAGTTAATTACATTTATGTAGGATCAGTTATCAAGCGAAACAAGTTTCACAATTATTCCTAAAACATTAAAGTGATCTGTCCTGATACTTTTACTCTTTTCATTTAAGTCACTATAAATATATAGGACATACTCATGTTGTCCCGAAGTGGATCCAGCTAAATTTTTTAAAATTTTTTTTATAAGTTAGATCTTTCACTCTTCCCGGATTAGCTCAAAAACGGTGAAAATTAAGAAGAATTTTTTCTGGCAATTGGTGCATGAAATTCATACAACAAAGATATCCTGGATTTTTTCGACAAAAAGGGCCACAATGATTAACATTATAGTTGAGTTTGAAAGATTATATCTTCACTATGCCTACACTGATATACTAATAGAAAGTATTATACTTAAATAATGAGGAGCACTTAAAAAATGGATGTTATTTTATTTTACTACATAAAGAACTTTAGAAGTTAGGAATTTTAATATGATTAAAGGTAACCTTCCGCTTCCAGTTTTCAATAGCCAAAACTTTTGCTTAAATCTTTGCTTAAAATGGTATTTTCAGTCGATTCCTTTAAAACGGGGATTCGTCTAAAAAAATTCTAACTTATCAAAATGCTCATATTGTCAGTATTGTTAGCATATAGTGCGACCTTTTCAGTTTGGCTTAGTTCTTAAAATGTTGAAAAAATCTCATTTTTGATAGTTGAAGTTTTTAAAGACTAAACTGAAAATTGTATAACTAAAAAAGACGTGTCTATTTAAATCTCATCTTAAAAGTATAGATTGATCAGGCTTAAGGAATCACCTTCCATCTATATATTTGAGACACCCAGTATAGTAAGTTTTATGCCTACTGCATTCGTTTTAATTTTCATGCAAACTTATCTACAAAATTTATTAATTTTCACTAGGATTACGTAAATTTTTTTTTTTTTAAATATGATCAGTCTGATCCGCTCGATTTTGACTAGGTTTAACATACTTCTTGGCGTTCTTAATAAAAAAAAGCTTATTTCGTTCTTTTAAAAAGTTTACATGTACAAAGTCAATCAACAAATCCCCACGAAAAATTGCTTTTCTTTGAGAAATTTTCTCGTAATTTCTAAACTTGTATGATGGCATTTTCCATAAATAATTTGGAGTGAAAAACATTTTCAAGGTTAGAAGAAAAACGATCAAGAATTTATTTTTAAATCGATTTTTCATACTTTCGTCATTATTTTATTTTTGAAAGTGAAGTCTTTTTTTTGGTGGTTTTTGGTACTCAATAACAATTCTTGAGAAATCGGTTGTCGTAAATAAGACTAAAATTTATCAATGAAATGAAACAGGTAGAGTTTTGTATTCAAAAATTGGCTTTTTCAATAACAAATTAATACAATATAAGTATGAGAAATATAGTAAACCCTCTTCAGAGCGGACAGTTAAAGGAACGGACTGAAAATTTTGTCCGCTTATTAGAAGTATCCAGTGAAATGAGTACATGATTTTATATCAGTATTTTACATCTTCACATCAATCTATCCGTCTAATTGAGTTTTGAAGGTTGACATTAAGCAAGATTTAACCTAGATCAAATAAAAAAAAATTTTGGAAACTTTCCAAATTCAGGTTTTCTGGCTTTTCATTTTTAGTACATATGTTTTCTTTCTCAATTCTTGGGTCAGAAAATAAGGGCACAGATTAGGAAAATACCCGAAATACAAAAATGTGACCCACCTTACAGTAATCAATGGAATACTGTGAGACAACAAGCGACAATCGATGGTCACCACTTTCATAGATAACCTAAAACAATTTTATGGTTGAAAGTGGTAAATTTGAGATTACACTGTCACTTTAAATGTTTATGCGACATAAGGCTATAACATAGAGTCATAACCTTACTTTGAAGCTCTTGCTTTTCAAAATAGCCAAAGTAGTAAGGCGATCAGTTGCACCGCGACCGCTGAAGAGTTCTATTTGGGCTGCTTCTGCAGACAGTTATTTTTTTAGTATAACCAAAAAGCATATAATAATGAGTGTTCCAAACTTGGATTCTGATTTGGTCACGTCTGCAAGCGCAATTTCATTAATGGTATTTGTTAAAAACACTGTGTGATATAAAAATGCATGTATTCACAGTCTTTTTTACAAAACGGAGTCGCGCTATGCAGCGTGATGGTACCAAAAATTTATACGCAAATTACATGTGGTACAAAAACCATGTGTATAAACCTAAACTTATTCTCCTCGACTCAAAATTGAGGCAAGTCTTAAACTCAAATTACATAATTTTCCACTAATTTTGTGTTTATCTGCTTGACTGATTTTATTGAAAATCCGAATATAGAGTTACTATTTAAAAATGAAATTTGGAACTGAATTGTTATTCGAGTCCTAGAATACGTAATCACCATCGATTTTAAATTGGCCATTCCATATTCGTTTATTATATTTAATTCAATTTGTTGTAAACCAAAGGTCGGGTCATTAATTTGCTCTTCTGCCAGCTGCTGGGTTAAATGAAGATAAACAGTAAATATGTATATAGTATTAATTTGTAGTGATAGCCAATTCAGCTCATAACCGATTTTAGTCAATAGTTAAGTGTAAGCTTATTGTCGTAATACTCATTTAACAAAAGTCAAGACCAGACAATATAGTGACTCTCTGTAAACTCAAGACAGAATTATGATTAAATATAATTTATGTCCTTAGTCTATACCACTGTGTTCAAAACGTAAGGTGAATTTTGTTTTAAAATTAACAATTTTTATTTATTCCTCCAAATCGATTTCGTCCCCCTCAAAATAATCCCCCCCAGCTACAATACACTTATGCCAACGTTTTTTCCAATCTTTGAAGCATGCTAAAAAGTCGTCCTCAGGTATAGCCTTCAATGCGCGTAGCGATTCACGTTTGATCTCTTCAATCGACTCAAAACGATTTCCCCGGAGTGGTCTCTTGAGCTTTGGGAACAGCCAGAAATCACACGGCGCTAAATCAGGCGAATACGGTGGTTGTGGAGCGACATGAGTGGAGTTTTTGGCGAAAAACTCACCCCCTTTTTCGAAAAAATTGAGAAATTTTGGCACCAAACGCGATTTGACTCTTCTGAGGCACAAATGATTCTATTATAACGTTATTTAATGATGTCGTTCAATGTTTTGTGATACAACGACAATATAAAATAATGCTATTCTGAAGTACAATACAAAGTCATCGACATTAAATTTGGAAATTAGACCCCAAAATAAAATCACATTAATAATGTTTTTAAAAAAAATGTTATATATTTTTAATGATTTATAAATAAATTAAAAGCCAACAAATACTTTTCATAATTTCCTTTTTTTTTAAAAAACAAAATTCTAAAATTTAAGAACTTAAATTAAATTTTTTATGAATCAAAAAAAAAAAACAAAGAAAGACAATTTTCATCTTTTTTTACATATGACGTGTATTACCGAAACCGCCATGTCCAGATTGAGATGCACCCTTATTGAAGCCCATTTGAAGATTAAGTTCACTCTCATGAGCACGTAATTGTTCTTGGGTGAATGTTCTTTCATTTTTGTCAGCCATTTTTGGTCCAAGTTGTGGTCCATTAAATTCTGGATGCTTTTGAGTCTACAAAAAAAACCATTTAATTAATATAATACTAAAGCTAAACTAAAAAAAAAATTTGATTTACAATACGTCCTAAAGCATATAAGCATAATGTAACTTGTGCAATATTTCTACGTTCAAATAAATCGGCAGTTTGGAAAATTTCCTCTTCAGGGACACCGTATTTTTTAATAGCAGCTTGAAAACGTTGAACGTTTTCCATCAATTGGAAATTTGTACCGCGTTCTTGAATTTTCTTCACTGAACCGGGTGCCAATTTATTAGCTAATTTACATAAAACGATGCCATCCTTTAAGATATCTTCATATTCACCGGATGGTACTTTTTCACCTAAAACTGCAAAAATCCAATTAAGAACTTCAGCTTCTTGTTCCTTGTTACGTGGCTGAAAGAAAATCATCAATTTTTAATTATGAATTTTGTATTTTTTTGAAAAAGAAATGAAAATTTCGAAGAAAATTTTAGACCAGCCTACGCCCCTTAAAAGAAAAGAGTCATGATATTATATAAAACCATTTTCTGAAAAGTATATTTCTTAAGATTCCAACTACGGAAAATTCCTTTTCCTTTTCGGAAAAAATTGCATTCATTTTATTATGAAAAAGAAAATTTAGTATTTTTCTCAAAGATTTTCGGATTTTTTTTTTTTGGTGATCATGAATTTCAAAATTCTTGAACTTCGAAAACAAGAATAATTTTTTGTTTTTCTATGAAAATTTTTCGTGTGAAAATTTATTTTGAAAAAATATAAAAGAAAAACTGCAATGGGATTTTGATAAATGATTTTTGTTGGCCTAAAAATAATCACAAAACGTGAACAGCTGAGTAAATATATAAATTATTAAATTTACGTAAAAGTTCTTGAAAATACCAAAAAGAAATTTTTCAGAAAAACAAAATTAATAAACTTATAAAACAGAAACGATTAAAATTTTGAATTTATTTTGGCAAAATTCCATGACTTTTTTCATATTAATATTGAAATTTGAAAATTTCAAATTTGTTAAAATAGGAATTAATCCGTTTGAAATGGATTAATTTAAAATTTAAAAATATCCCAAAATTTTGAATAATTAAAAAACTAAAAAAAAAAAAAACACTCACAGCCATTTTATCTAATTAAAATAAAATTACTAAAAAGTTTAACAATAAAAGTAAAACAAATCACTTTTTCGGAAAAGAAAATCAACCGACACAATTTCTCTGAGACGTCCAAAATTCCGTTTACGACTGACACTCGACTAGGAAAATTTTCTGATTTTTGTTATAAGCCATGGGAAAGTAAAGTAAAAAAATAATAAAAATAAAACTTACGTAGTTTTCTATAATCTTTGATGGTGTTTGTTATAAACGATATAAAAAGAAAACAAATTGCTTAAGAATATATCTTCCAATAAGATTTTCTACATCAAAAGTGTAGGTGGTGGTTGAATTTATCAAGAAGAACGGAAACTTTAAAGAAGTACATGATAGCATCATCCGTCTCGTAAGATCATCTTTTTTTCACTTCTTATAGAAGAGGGAAGGATAAACAAAATCTTGCTATATTTTTTGATACAACATTTTGTTTATACGATCTCGAACTCTTTTATATGTTTGTAGTCCGGGTCCAGTTTGTTTTAATATTTTTCCATTTAACATTTCAATATTATATTAATCTGGATTTTTTGTTTTTTTGTAATATTATTGTATATTGTTTTGAAGCTGAAAATTAGCAAAAATAGAATCTTTTTTATGGCCTAAAAACAGATAAATTACAAATTTTTAATGGTAACAAATTTTAAATTTGGAAGTTCTCTTAGATTGGAATATATTTTTAGATTATTTCGTGCCCGGAAATATGGAAATTCTTCATTTTTATTAATACAAGAAAAAAGCCTAAAACTTGGATTTAATAATACAAAATTTTAAAGAATAAATTGTTAAACTTAATTTAAAATGTTTTAAAGTTTAGAGAAAATACTGAACATAAACTTTTCGGATAGATTTCCAGATGGAAAATTGAAAATAAGTTTAAAAATGTTAAGTAAGTGAATTAGTTTTGAAATTATGCAATTAGTTTTTTAAAAAAATATACCAAAACTATTAGTCCAATCCATTTTAAAACTTGTAAAGGAATTTAGAGAAGGAATTTAATGGGTTATGATACTGTGAGTCCATTAAAAACAGTGCGAATTTTAAAAATTGGTTCTGGAAAAATTACAAATGCATGTTTAAGCTATATAATTTAGCGTACATTGTCGTTTGTTAAAAGGCCCTGGACGGTGTGCATGATAATAATAAGGACAACTTTGTTAGTCTGAGACCAATATTTTCGTTAATGAAAAATATTTCCTTTTATAAGACTTACACCATTAAAATCGTCGTCACCCTGACTTCAGATATGTATATTAGAAGCAATGCAAGATATCAGTCATAATCATATCGAGTAAATAATATGTCGACAGAATATGCTGCTATCATTAGCGTCGAGGAGCAATTAGGTGGTAAGAGGTCCATTACCGGAGCAACATATGGTCAACAATTGATAGAACCTGTCACCTACAAACCCAAATGATACAGAAGATTCTGTAAATATCACATAATATATATTGAAAATTCATTGAAGCAGTATTGATTTGAAAATTTGAGAAGTTTAACAATTATTTTGTTGACATGATGACTTGAAAATTGACTTGAATTAGACTTGAAACACAATCCGTAGCTTTACTAAATTGAAAGGTTGGCTTAAAATCGAGTTCAAATCAGCCTCAAATTGATAGTCTAAATTAGGTTTCGTCTCTCTTCATATTCCACTTCAAAATTTCTAGCCAACCTGAAGTCGATCTTTATTTACATGCAAAATTTCAGATCGTTCAGAATAATTTTTTTGATCGTTTCGACTCAAGTCGAATTCAAATCGTTCCGGGTTTTCGTGTACGATTTTTCGGATTGAAGTTGACTTCAAGTTGATCATGTAAATGAAGCATAGTTGTTTCAAATTCAAAAAAGAAATTGTATTAATTTAACATTTCTAAAGAAAGTAGAAAGAAATGGAAAATTTTAATTATTATGAAAGCAAAACAACCGAACAGCGAATAACAAAACACCCACAAAAACCACCCAAGAAAATTCATTCGACGCTGATTTTATAAATTTATTATATTTTTATTATAGCTACTAAAAGAAAAAAAGCAAAACACAAAAGCAACAATTTATATAATTTTCCACGCGTCATTCGTTCAAAATCTTCTTAAATAATTTGGCTATTTTCCAAATTTTGTATATTTCAAAAAGTTTTATAATTAAAGAAAAAAAAAAAGAAGAAAATATGGAAAAATTAATTTTGGAAAATTCAGAAAAAATTATATTCAAAGAAAATTTTGATTGAATTCATTTTTAAGAATTTTGTCAAGAAAATTGCTGTAAATTTTTCAAAATGACATAATTGAAAATTTGAAAATTTTCAAGTTTGAAAACTTTCGACAATGTTTCGTTTAATTTTCTTTTCGAATTTGATCAATTAATTACGATTATTGTAAAAATGCCAAATATTTAATTTTCCATGGCAATATTTATGTATTTTAGTTCAATTAGAACATGAAATTAATAAACACGAATTTGAAATCAAAATCGAATAATATGATTTCCAAATTAACGGACTTATTCTGCGAGTCGAAATGTATTATACGATGATTATACCAGTTTTGTGATTATTAAGCAACGATGCTTAAAAATGCTATTCTGCAGAACAACATTGTGGGCTTATATGACGAAAGATTTGTATATTAAGTTGATTTAAAAAAAAAAAAAGTTGAAGAGAATTTGGACGATCCCTAGTAGTACTTTTGGTCATTGGCATGTTTCTGACAATAATGGCTGGAACGTAGCAGATACTCGAAATATTACTTGGAATTTCATTAAATCAATTGATCGCAAATGATCGTATATGGTTTTGAGATTATGCTTTTCTGGCGAAAAACGAGAAAGGATTTTCTTTGTTAATATATTTTCTGATGATGATTTAAACTACTTATATTATTTTAAGTACAAATTTAACAGGTATTGTTCAAATGAGGGAATTATTCAAAAAGGCAACTGTATATTTCCAGTTGCCTTTTTGAATAATATGATTTTGCTGACTGCAATCTGATCGCAAGTTTATCGTCTGTCAGGCAGGCAAGCCTGCAATAATGAAAGCATCCTTTATTTTGGCTTCTGAATTTATTATAGAAAATATTTAGAAACATTTAAAGACTCTTTGACGGAGAAAATACTAAGAATATACTAAAATCTGAAGAATTTTGAAAAATTTTAAAAAATGTACGGCTTCTGAACGACTCAAATTATCACAAAATTTAAAGAACTTTAAATAATAAAATATTTGTACGAGAATACATGTTTTCTATTTTATGTCGTAAAAGTGCAAAATAAATATTTAACGACACAAAATAGCACTCACTACTGTTTGAGAATAAGCCCGTAAATTGTATTACAAGAACAAAATATTTAAATTTTAAGAAAATTTGGCAAATTTTTATAGATTTTCTTTTCTTAATATTTCGACAAATTTTCTAGTTTTTCTAATTTTTCACTTTTATGATTTTCAATGTCAATAATAAATTTTAAAATTAAAGAACAAAATAATATTTGAAATGTTTAATTTTTTGTTGTTGAACATAAAAAAAATAAAAAATAATGAAATAATGAAATTTTGAAGGAAAAAGCAAGCTCAATTCTATTTTATTAACTTTATTTAAATTCAAAAATAAAAAGACAACAGCATTAAAGAAAATAAGAATAGATTTCTGGAATGGTGAAAAACTTTCTAATCTAGGAACCAATAAATTCGGAGATTATGTATGTTAAAAATTTAAAACATTTCTTCCTAAAGAAAATAGCATCATTCTATCTATGTATCCAACTCCGATACTTACATATGCTATTCTGAAGTACAGCACTTGTGTAATCATGTATGAAGTTATTTAACGACAGTTTTTATGCTGTTTTAATTCGTAAAAGTAGAAAATAGAGATTTAGAGGTAAAATGTTAAATTTGAGAGTTAAATTTTGACAATAAAACCGTTAGGCTTAGTAGGAAAGAATGACAAAAGGCTGCGTAGACTAATAATAACTTTGAGCAATGTTATTTATCGCTGTTAATTTTTAACAAACTTATTCATTGCTGTATTTGAGATATAGATGTCATTAATTTTTCATTTTTTTATTTTGAAATTTCGCCTAGTTTCACCCATGTTTTCTATTATATATATTTTCTAAAACCAAATACTTAGCTATCTTGCAAAATATCATTCGTTTTAATTTAACTATAGGAATTTTTTTAAATGTCGAAAAGCAAAGCTGAATTCAGCTACGTGTTCCAATAAATTTCAGTAGTGGGAACATGTGGAGTAAAAATTTATAAGTACATATATAGATGTTACAAAGCAGCCATTAAAGCCCTAAGCTCGGCGACTGTGAACTCGGGATTAGTCAAAAGCTATCGCACAATCATTGGGATAGTAACGGGATATTGTCTGTTAAGAAAAAGACTGGGATTGGTGCAAATATATCTTTGTCGGTACTGTGGCTGAAAACATCAAACACATTTTACGTGAATGCTCAGCTCTCTCTCGAGCTCGTAATAACTTTTTGGGTAGCCATTTCTTCAAAAATCTAGGGATGCTTCAAGCGACTGACATGGGTAGTTTAATGAAATTTTGTAGGAAAATCAAATGCGTTGAAGGGGAATAATTAGAAGTAATAGTAGAAGTAATGCTCATAGCTCTGAAAATCTAGATATAATAGAAATATGCTCATTATGCCATTTATTTCTATTAAATAAAATATCGACGTTGTTCATTTAGCATATCTAAGTTTTTTTCGGTCTTGACTGTAAAACTTCTATTTATATTTTTAACAAATTTATTTTTAACAAATTTATTTTTAACAAATCAATTTTAAATAGCGAAAAATATTTATTGAACTTCTTTGATTTTCTTTTTAAATATTAATAAAAATAAATTTGAAAACATTTTCAAAGCATTTATTTTTATCATCAAAATTAGTGCAATATTTTTACGTTTATTTATAAATTATTTGAGTTTTTAATTAACTTTTCTTATCATCAAAAAAAAAAGAAAGAAAGAAAGAAAGAAATATAATTTTTTTTATTAGACCCAATAAATTCGATTATTAAATATTTTTTCCGTCAAATTATTTCCTTTTTTGATTTTAGTTATCAATTTGTTGTTTTAAGATTAAGCAATGACAAATTTTCTTTTACCTACTAATATGTTCTCATATATTGTTATCAAATGCCTTGAAAATGTATAACACTTAAAAATGTTTGTTCTTTTTAGTACGACATCACTTTTTACATGAATAGGGTGCTCTCGTAAGGGCTGGGCTGTTTAATTTAAACTCACCTTAAGTATGTCAAAAGGAAAGCCGGATTACTCATAAACAGCTTGAAATCGTTTTATTACTTCTTAATTTCATTCTAGGCATTGTACTTTAAGTAGTTTTATGCAGGTTATGTGATGTATTGGTGTACTAAAAATAAGCTTACGATTGTTATAAAAGTAAGCCTATTTAGTTAAGTTAGTTAAAAACCATATGAGTGTTGTGAACCGAAATAAAAATAAAATGGTTTTCTTGTTAAATCCATGTCTAGGCATAGAGATTTCGTATATTTTTATTCAGTCTTCTAGTTGATAACCTTTAAGTTCGTCAAACCATATCTGGCTAAAAATTAAGATCTTTTAAAGTGCAAATAGTGCCCAAGAAACATTGTGAAAAGCTTGTATTGGTAAATCAATTAATTACTACAATATGGTGTAATAGTACAATTCTTTTAGTGCTAAAAAACATGAGAACATGGGTATTTTGAATTTTTCATATCATCCTGTAAAAAATACATCAATTCAAAATGTTTCTTATTTTCAATTTTACTTTATTGATAAGAAATTTCATTTATAATAATTTTTTCTTGTAAAATGAAACAAAAATGAAATGCACTTAATTTAATTTTCTGTTGGGCACAGTAAAAACGCCGACAATTTATTGTCCCATATGGAACAAAGATTTTAGTTGGTAGTAACTAAACGCCAATCTCCACACAGCCGACATCCTACTTTTGATGCAAGTATGGGATAACACTATACAAAGATTGGTTAAACAGAAAGAGAGAAAACAATCATCCTACAAATTTTGTCGGCTTCTGCTTTTCTGATTTTCCCAACTGATTTTCGACCTGCAGATGATTCGCCTCAAAAACAGATGAACATGTTTATCTGATTGATATGGCACTTCTAAATTTTGTGGGGAGACTCTGATGTTTTTATTCGATCAATTCTAGCGAAAATTGGAAAAATCTATCTCTTTCTAGTTTTCTGATTTTTCCCCTCAAAATAGGATGTCGGCTATGTGGAGATTGGTCTTAAGGCTTTATATATATCTGACATTTATTCGCCGAATTTCTGATAATAAAACTTTAGTGAATGCTTTTTATACGTAAAAAGAAGTTTTCTTAAATATCAGCGAATTAAAATCGATGGATAAATGTCAGATATAATCATGACCGAACTTCTATACTAGAATTTGTTACACCCTATATTTTTATAGTTAATTTATATTTAAAAAACTATTAATCTATTTTGTTATGCGCACAAATAATTGATTAAATTGAATAATATTTAAATTAAGAATAAACAAAAATAGTTTTTCGATTAGCAGAGCGCATAATTTTATATCGCTTTAAAGAACACACGGTTGTGACTGTTTTAAATTATTTTTATGCTATTATTAAATATATGTTTAATTAATAAAAGAGACACATTTCATTTGTAACAAACTTGTACATTAAAATAAATGAAATATTTTAATGATTAATTAGATGAAAAGAGAAATTATATACATATATATATTTTAGTTAATATATTGTTATAGAACTTTCACGCTCTCTATAGGTACAGAGTAAAAGTAAATTCCTACAACTGTTGATTATATTTAGAATTAAAAGTGTATACTTAAATTGGTTTTAAAAGAAAAAAGAAAACCTCCTTGTAATAACGAGTCAGCCCCACAAATCAATAGTGTGTAGGTAATTGAATAAATGCGAATATTGTCGAAGCCCGTACCATGAATCATTAATTGAACTCGGTATTATACTCAAATTCTACCAATCTTTTGTACTTAAACTACGTGTACTAAACAAATTCACCAATATTCTTGTTTCAATTTGTCATAATAAACTTTCCTTACAAACGGCTAAAAGTTTTCCAAGTGGAACTTTACATTGCGACAAACGATTTTCAAGTATCGCTTTCTTAAAAATGTTCAATTTAAGATGATTGCTAATTCTCTGTCAATTTCAAATAATGTTTAAGGGCTGTTTCAAAAATCATTGTTCCTTAACTTACGGAATTCCATTGGTCTCATATGATGTCCCAATAATATTAACCGATTTAAATCTCGCCTTATTTTCGTTTCATTAAGTTGACATCTGCCATCTTCCATTGTTGCGATTAATAGTCATGGAACTCTTAACAGGTATGAATCATACCTGTAGGACCCAGAATACCTGAGATATACGTATACTTTCATATTAGAACATTTTTGGATTTCCTGTCCTAAAAAGGAATATTTTTAAAAACGTCGATTGGAATTTAATTCGTTATAAAATTGATCATCGAATGAGGTATGGGTTAGTATCTATAGGATGCAGAATACCCGATATATACACATACATACATCAAATTAAATCTTTTGTTATTATATTGGCACACCCTATACTAACTATGTCGTGTTTTATTTACCAATTTGTCCGGACCAGCGCAAAATTTTATCACGAAAAACAACAACAAAAAAGAAAAGCTTGATCGGTTGTCGTATTGTTTTCAATATTAACATATTGCTCCGCTCCGGAATAAGTGGCAAATAAAACACGTCAATAGTCATAATAAGATGTTCTGAAGATAAATCCTTCAAAATATAAATTTCGAAGAGATCTTTTAAAAATAAATTCTAATTTTCTTATGTTCTCACATAAATCATTTCAATGTCATGCCGTGCCCTTTTTTTATATTGTATTTAGTCACGGCTAATTTTCATCAGCCTAATTCTGTCGGACTTGACAATTCTTCAAGCGTAACCAAGAAACAATTCTAGTTTTCATATCGAAGATCTTATGCCAAATGTGCGTCTGAACCCGGAGTACAATTTTCAGGTATAATACTCCACAATATAAGTATAGAGAAAGTCATTATATATGGGCACATTAATACATAAGGTATATTAGATTTTAATTAGTGATTAACTAATTGGCAAAACTAAATTTTGTTATTTTTAGAAATTATTTCATGAAATTTCGAATTAAAAGAAAATTACAATAATTTAATTTTTCAAAAAGAAAACACCGAGAAAATTTATTTTCTAAAAATAAAAGCTAAACAAAAAATTAATTTAAATTTTTGACCCTCACGAAAAAATTCGTTGCCAAAAAATTAATAACTTATACTAAAATTTTTAATTCGTAATTTGGCACAAAAGTCAACCACTGAGATGTAAACATTTTAAAAATGCTTCTTAAAAAATTTAGCAAAAAAAGAAATTAGTTTTATAATTCAGTGTCTTTTAAAGAATTTTCACTTTTCTTCATTTTCTTTTCTTCAAAACAATACCAATTTGTTTTTTTTCGAATTTTTATCAGGTTGCCGGAAAACGTGTTGAAGCCGAAGAAGCTGAAGCTCAACGATGGATTGAAACTGTTATTGGTGAACGTTTCCCACCAGGTCGTTATGAAGATGTTCTTCGTAATGGAATCATTTTATGTAAATTAATGAACAAATTAGCACCCGGATCAATTCAAAAAATCAGCACCTCAGGCGGTGATTATAAAATGATGGACAACATCAGTCAGTAAGTTATTTAAATATCGATATTTTCATTTTTATTTTAACAAAAATATAAAAAAAAAATTAGTTTAACTGATGATAGAACTAAATTAAATCAATGAATAACTTATATTTTGTTTCTAAATCAGTTTTTGTAAGAAAGCGAATCTAAAATTTGGTGAAAATGGAAATAAGTTAGAAGAAAAACAGTACGAAAATTGTATAATTAATAAAAAATATATGTTTACTTATATATTAGAAGAAATCCAAAGTTTAAACCCCTCTCTTTTCTTGGGCTGAACCTCCAAAAAGTCATCTCATCCACATATCACAATTCGCCCAAATCAAGCGTTATCTTGAAAAAAAATTTTTTTTATTTATCTGGATATGTTTTTTAATGGCTAACTAAGCATCATTTCTCCAATATTGAACCTAGTCAAGTGTCACCAGCGAACTCAAAGAAAAATTTGATGAACCGATCCATATTTTTAGAGAACTAAGTTTCATCAAATGTTATAACTAGATAACAACCAACTATTGTGATTATGACTACTAAATGTATGTAGCTCCTCGGCCGTGGCTAAGATCAAAGTCTAGTATATATTCTTATCAACTTAACATCTGATAGATCCTCCATAGTGGGACAAGCTTTCAAATTTTTCACAAAAATATTAAGTTTTCCAATTTCCTACAAAACAGAAATGGTATAAAACCCGGTCACAGTTTCCAATTCATAATTTTAAAGGTACTAGAATCTAATTTTACTAATGACGACTAGTCGATTTCCAAACTTGTCTCTTTAACTGGAAACAATGTTACTCCTTTCTGGGTATTGCTTGAAAATGCGAACTATACGTCTCTTTTTTGTGGTGCTACCACATGATATGGTAAGTCTTCATACATTTATCATGATTATTAAGGCATTAATAAGACAAAAAGCTTGTACAAATCCATTCTAAGTGTCTATTAAATGCAAAACGATAAAAGACACTAGCGCATAAAAACAAACCTTTTATTGGAATTACAGTAAATACAATTATGTACTATAAATCGAAGTACTATCGATGTATTGCTGTATTATAGAAACACATCTAATACAATAATGGCACATCGATTTACAACGAAAAGTGAATACCTCCTCCTATTATAGTTCGAATTAATCTTATCTACACGAATCAATGAACTCCCTTCCATATGACGAAACTTTTAAAACACTAAATCCCAAAAATAAAAACAACCATATATAGCTGGTAACCCAGAATGAAAGCTGTTTTTACTTATTCAATACAAATACTTGAAATATCTTACAACTTTTTGCCATAGTTGAAATTGTTGCTCGAGTATTTCTTGCTGTATTCCATGTCCGCCTGTTACTAATGAAATAGCACGAATACATTTCGTTGATTTGGAAATATCTGCCCATCTTATTCGAAACAAGGCAATTGCCGATTGTTCTTATTCATTCGTACAAAAAGAAATACTTTCTTTCATAGAAAGACTGATTTTGGCGGTTTACTTACCAAGAAAAAATCTTCAATTTTTCATATTAGTCCATATTTCTTGCTACATGTTCTGAGATCCTATTCAAATTTCACCGAGTGCTCTCGTTGATGCGGTCAATTTTCGAAACTGGTGCACAAACTTAACTAACACAAACAAACAAACACCTGTGTTCTAGAACTTCAATTCACATAGAAAAATCGATTAACACCTTATCTACCTTATCCGCTCTCCCCGGCTGGCATGTAAGTGTTGCGCTGGCCCACATATGAGAACTGTGATATCAATTTGTGGTAGAGGGTTTTTTGTTTTTTCCTTGATTTGATTAATTTTGTATGAATATGACAGGAATGCCAACAGATGATGTTTAAGTCCGCTATGATTCCCGGCGTTCAGAAATTCTAGTAAGTTAAAAACGATGATGTTTTAACATTTTATTTTAGAACACCTTTCGTGATGCAATATCCAAGTTTTGTGGGAAAGCCAAAGATTATTTTCAGTTTTTTTGTAGTACCGTAAAAACAGTGTTACCAGTTGATTTTTTTAAATTTCATTAATTTTTAACTTCTATACGAAGTATATAGTTACTGGAATCGAGATCTCCACGTTTCATAAGATTTTAAATTGTTTGCAATCATTTTTATCCAATGTCTGTCGGTCCGTCTGTCATGTACAAGATTGCTGCCGCATTTTTGAAGCAATTTCCATGACAATTGGAAAGAGCGGTTTTTTCCTCATGAGAACCATTTTATCAGAAGTTGGTTTTGATCGGACTAAAACTTCGGGTAGCCACCGCACAAAAGTTTGTTTTTTTGTGTTTTTACGTGGTATTGTAACGTTATTTATGGACCAATTTCAATGAAATTTGGCATGAGACACTTGCTCAATGAAAGAACAGAATCCGATTACAACTTCGGGTAGTTGCCGAACAAAATTTAGATTTTTTGTAAGAAATTTGGAGCATAACTTTGGGTGTTCGGACGAATCTTCGAAATTTTTGTACAGAATAAATCATAAATTGTTGTACGAAATAATTGTATAGAATTGTATAGAAGTTCCCATAGTGGTTTGTGCACTATAGCTCGTTTATATTTACAACACTATTATTTTTATATTTTCAGATTCCAAAGAGCATGCACCTTATATGGTGTACCTGATGTTGATCTTTTCCAATCAACAGATTTGTGGGACTACAAAAATATTGCCTTAGTTACACAAACTATTTTCGCTATTGGACGTGCAGTAAGTTTCTTTTAACGCATAATTTTATTGTTTTTCGAAATATTTACATTCATTTTTTTTCTAGGCTTACAGGCATCCAGAATGGCGTGGACCATTTTTGGGACCTCGTCCAGCTGAAGAAAATAAACGTGAATTCAGTGATGAACAAATTGCTGCTGGTAAAACAGTCATTGGATTACAAGCTGGTACAAATCGTGGCGCAAATCAATCTGGACAAAGTTTCGGTGCAACCAGAAAAATTTTGCTTGGCAAATAAATATTTTAGAAATTTAAAAACTCCTAAAATCTTAATCTTTTAGAGATTAAAAAACACATGAAATTTAATTTAATTTTTATTGTATTTTATTTGTAAGAGCAGTAATTTTTTTGATTTTATATTTTTATTTATTTTATTTTGGAATAAAAGATACGAAATCTAAAGAAATTGGAGGAATTCATTTTTCATGATAAGTTCTCTCAGCTCTGTCAAATTCAATCAAAATTGGATAAGATGAATTCCGTATTTATCACGAATTTAGAATAGAGATTTAACACAGTTTTTTCGAAGTATTTTTTAAAATATTAACATCTATCGTACATACTCTGTTGTTTCATTTTCACCAATTGATGACATATGATATATTATTCTGTTTCTCTCTAATGCAGCCAAAAAATGAGGGTACACAAGTTTTCTATTTGGAGAAAAGGCTTTCTTATAAGAAAACTTTGGAATTGGTAACTGAAAATCGGCCTATAACCGATATTTTGATGCCCTATGGTAGAAATAGGAGAGAAAAATTGTAAACATTCACAATATTTCATAACTTTGTTTCCTCCTTTCAAAATTTCCTCTAATACGATGGTAACCTAAAGCCTATTAACATAAAACTAATCTGCAAATTTTATTCAAGCCGGTACATTAGTTTTTAAGGTACATCAAAAAAACTTTATGAACAGACTTATTTTCTCCCAGGATTATTTCTTTCTCCACTATCCTTGGACTGGTTTTACTGAAATTTACCATACTACCGAATAATTATAATTATGTAGTTAACCAATATAAATTAATTTAAACGAAATTGCTTCACAAATTTTCGAATTAAATCCGAAGAAACATATAAAAAAAACGACAAAACATTATGGTCACCCTGGTTCCTCCTTTATAACTTTGCTCCCCGTGAATCGATTTTGCTGAAATGCAATACCAAACCAAATTAAGGAAGAAGAAACTCACATTGTAAATTTCATCAACATTGGATAACGGACAGTAATCGATATAACTTTTGATTCCTGACACAACCATACCCTTGAAACCTTTCTACGATGATTTTTTCGATGTGTTACAAATGGAGTGACAAAACTAATGTACCCTCTGGTAGTACCTACCATAAGGCATAAAAATAATGTTTTTATCAGATTTTGTGGAATTATTAAAATCAGAAATTATTTTATATCATAAATGGTGCGATTAAAAAAGAAAAAAAAAGAGTATTTTTCAATATAAAAGAGCTTTTCGTTCATTCTAACCAAAGTGTAACTATGGTAAAGTGGCGAAAGTTCCTATCCTTACCGTACCGCCGTTTTTCAAATTTTGACTGTTCTTTTTCAAACAATTTTCTATCCACTGCTGAAATAGATAGCACTAAAAATTGAACATATGGGTGAAAGAGAAACATGATGTCATATGATTTTGAAAAACATCCCTCATTTTTTTGTTCGAAAAATTGATCCCATGATGGTGTTGCCATTAATGTATTTTTTTTAAACTGACTGTTTAACTTTTTTTAAAAAATAATGAAAATCTTTAATAATAGAGTTATTATTTAAATGAATTTTTTAATAATGAAAAATGAAATTAATATTTCTCCATTCTTTGCTATTTTAGTTTTAATGCAGCATTATTTATTTTGTTTCGAACATTTAAAATTTTCCATATTTTAAACCGCGTCTAACTCCAACGATTTTTTTTGAAAGAATAACAATTTGCAATATTGGCAACACCACTAATGGGTAATTTTTAAATGTAAGCAATGAAACACAGGCAAAAATTAATATACAAATGCACACATACCAGAAAAAAAAAAATTTGGCGCAAATTCTTTTTCTGGTATGTATGTAAAATTTGTGCCCAAACATAAGATTCCGGGATCAAATCATAAGATTCCATCTGATTTTTAAGAACATTTCATTCTCTCTCTTGCTGATGGATTTTGCCTATGAAAAGCATATGTACTCTTGCGTATTCTTTTTCCCGTCTGCCACGTGCTTTTTCTAGCTACTTCGCTAGCTTTCCTCACTTTACCATAGTTACACTTTGTTCTAACTTTGCTATAAGCTCTTCCTGAATTAAGAGATTCGAAGTAGTGCTTATTGTAAAACATCTATGAATCATTTTAATTTGTTGATATTATGAAATTTATATTGAAGTTGGGATTTCATAAAGTTAGATATTACATCAATTAAATACAGCTGCACAATCAGAGCAATAATATAGTACTTAAACCTTTGATACATAGTGTAGCATACTTGCATACCATATAACAGTTAATGTAGACAATTGCCTGATTTACGGTAGTAGAACACGCCGCTGACGCAGGGACTACATTAGCTTTTATTTCTGGTAAGCCAGCTGGTATATGTAAGGCTTTGCAATACTAAGCTGGAGCCAAAGTTAATAGTGCTTTCACTAAATAAAAAGGTCTGTAGTCAAATTCGGTTTTTAAAGCCTAAATACATGAATGTATAAAAACAATACGTTTTTGGTAATGCATATTTATTACAAAGCTTTAAAATTATTCAAAGAGACCAAAATGTTCTCTTCAGTTTTGTGATTCACAAGATTTGAACAGAAAACCTGAAATGAAAACAATGCTGATTGTTGATTCCTCAGTCACAGTCGGAATTCACATCTTTTTGGTTGTTATTAACACTTTTAGTATTCCAAATTACGTGTTAGAAATTTTATTAGAAATAGGTGTAGTTCAGTTTGTTATAATCTGAAAGACGTTTGTGATTAATAAAAATGTTTCCCAGCATAATTACACAACAATTCGCTAAAATTGCAACTTTAGTGTACAATGAGTAAGTAGGCAGTAGCACCTAATTAATTTAGATACTTTAGCTTTTATGCGTAGTAATGTGAAGAATATATTTTCCTATTTAAGTTATATTATTCGCTGTACAGTGAGTCCGAAATCTTTGTACAATATACGCTTTACCTAGTAATTACATTACATTTTTCTATAATTACGTAAGTCTCTAAACCCGGTATCCGGTTAACTTTATGTATTTTATCTAAAGCTCAAATATATTTAACGAAATGAATTAAGAGAATCCAATCATGAAACTAATTAGAGTTAAATTTTAATTTTCAGTTTATCTAAAGATAATGATTTCATTTTTATGAAACGTTCGAAAATTTTGGAAGGCTGTGATTCAAATATTCCTCAATTTCTAGTCATAATTTATGGACGATTTACTGAATCTCCAAAAGCTCTATTTATAACACTAGACCAAGAACAAAATTTGAAATTGGAAAATTTAATGAAAATATTTTATGAAAAATTACTTTTAAATCTTCACAAAATCACAGACGGTAAAGTAACCAAACTTGTTTTGGGAAATTGTGAATATTATGTTTTCTTACAAGAATATCCAACAAAAGAATCTTTGGAAGATTCAAAATTTGAAGGTTTATGTTTGTTAACAAAAGACAATGAAAACTATCTCATACCAAAAGAGCCCGTACAACATTCCTCATGCATTCCAATTCTCAGTGCTCTTATTAGTTGCTCCAAGGATTCACTCGAAAAGCATGAAATTCATGGAAACAATTTACTTGAAGTTAAATTTCATGGAAAACCTTTAAGAAACCTGAACTCAGTATCAAATCCACCTAATGAACCAACCTGTTATGAATTACCGTGCATATTATTTTACAATTCCTTAGAGTTTCGGGATATCATTGCCAGTCGAAAAGATTGTGGCATATTTCTAATGCGTTATGCAAGTTTAAAATTCTTCAACGAAGACGAATACAAAGAACAAATAGCTAAAAGTTTAGACGAAGTGAAAAGTACCATCAAATTTTTAATTAGTGACACAATCGCCTTTGAAGATATTTGTAAAATTCGAGAAGATGTTCATGAAGTTCTAGCCGAACTTCATAACGGCATTTTAACATGGCTTCGGAGTTCAAATTCAACTGAATCACTACAAGAATTTATATTTAATACATATATTAATGAAAACGAAAATATTGATAATTCCATAAAAATTCTCCATGGTTTACCAGGATGTGGGAAAAGTACTTATTTAAAGAAAATTGCAAAAGATTTGCAAACAGAAGACGCAACACGATGGATAAACTTTTTGGACGGTTCAGTCTTGGAACATATTTTACACTTAGATCCAGATTTATTTAGTAAATCTTGTACAGAAGTTTTGTATCAGCTTTTCCAGATAAAGAATAATTGGGAGAAACTTGTATTTCATTATGGTAGTCAGATTTTGGGACGAATTGTCTGTTTGATTGACAATTTTGATGACATGCCCAAGTCGATATTACCAAACTTTGCACAATTCTTAAAACAAGTCAACGAAGAATATCCAAAAATTGTTTTCTGGATAACTGCACGAACGGAATTTAAAGACATAATCCTTAAACATGTTCCCATATTTTCACACAATTTGCCAGTTTTTAATAAGGAAGAAAAGATGAAATTTTTGAAAGGTATTTTATCAAACATTGATGACGATGCTCTTAAAGATATTCTCCAAAAAATCGAAGACGAAAATGATTTCTTTACTTCTGCTTTTGATGTCATTTCTAAGTTTGATGTAACTCCTTACGATTTATGGTTGTGTTCTGAGAAAGTAAAAAGGTATGGCAAAGATACATCTTTGTACCTTTTAGATGTCTATGATTTTTATGTTGAGCAAAAGATGAACGAGGTCCAAGAAAATGATTTAGAAGAGTTATGCAGATCAGCAGCTTTTAATTATGTTAAATCTTCACAAAATGTTTATATCGATCTTCCAAGTTCAACACTATTTGGAAGAGTTTTTGGTAATTATAAAGATCGGAAGATTTTGATGTATTTGACAGCCTTATTCTTTAGTAAAAATGAAAAAAATTTGACTAAAGAATTCATGTTTAATCAGGACCTGGAATTCATAATATATCTTCTTAACGGAATAAGTTTTCGGAAATTTCCACTAGGCAGAGCAGTCTTGAATGGTAGATTAGACAAAATATTGATATTAACGGAAACTGAGGATGCCAAATTAATACGAGATAATTTTGGACGAAACTTAGCACATATTGTACGTGATGAACATTCTGATATTTTGGAACATTTACTGAAGAAAGGTGTATCACTTGATGAAGAAGATAACATATTACACTGGACACCAAAACAATACTCTGTAGCTCGGAAAGAAAACAACAATATCGAAATTATGTTAAAAAATAAATGCAAAATGGATGAACTTCGAAAACTTCCACAATTCAATGATGATGATACAGAGTTCCTATTTGAAAAGCAATTTAATGAAAAACATTTTGAAATCTGCAAATTAATTTTAGACAGCCATCGATTTTTCAAAATAACTCCATCATTAGTATACTGTGTGACTAAAAATATTGATGATGAATCTGAAAACTTTGTTCTTAGAATATTGAATATGGCAAAGGATCAAAAACTTAATGAACAGCCGGAATATCTTAATACTTATAGGGAGAATGCTATTTACAATGTTATTACTTCCAATTATCTGGAAATTATGAAAATTCTTGTTGAGGATTTGAAATATAACGTCCGCTGTAAAAATTCCTTCGGAAATGAACCAGTTTCGATGGTAACCAATGTGGATCTGTTAGATTATATGATTAAAAAAGGTGCTGATCCTTATTTTACAAATTCGAATTATAAAGATGGCAACATTTTTTTCAATGCTTGTTTAAGTGGAAATTTCGAAATTGTGAAATATTTTATAGAAGTGCTTAAGATCGATGAAAGCAGTTTTAACGAATGTGATACTATGCCTCTGTATCTTTCTGCACACAGTGAAAATCCGGAGTTGTTCCAATATTTGGTTGAACATGGTTTTATGAAATCGAAAAATTCTTTCAATGATACCGCATTACATACAGCTTGTAACTATGGATATTTTGAAATAGTCAAATTTCTCGTAGAAAAGGGTGAAGACATAAATTATGTAGGAAGATATAAAAATAAACCCATCGATAATGTGAATCCTCAAGAAAGTGAAGATAAATTGAAAATCTATAATTACTTACTTGAAAGAGGGGCAACCAATACAATGGAACATTTATATCATTTAATAGATTCAAAAAATTATGAACTTTTTCGAAAAATGATCGATTTATATCCTGTCGATTGGAATTATTACAATCCCAATGGTTACACTCTTCTACAACACACTGTTATGTACACTACAGAAGAAGATATCATTCGATTAATTGGAACTAAAAGTGATTTAGAATATTTAAGTGAAACGGAACGTGCAACTGCTTTACATTTAGCTTTTTCAAAACAAAGTACAAAAGCTGTTCAAGTTCTTTTAGATTTAGGTGCTAATTTGCAAGCAAAAACAGAAAATGGAGAAACAATGTTTCATTTCGCAATGAAATATCCAGAAGAAAATTTATTAAAAATTCTTTTAAATCATGGACTTGATATAAACGCCAAGGATAATAATGGTCGATCTCCAGTACACGTACTGAGTCAGAGTTATTGCGGATCATTAGCTAAATACCTTATTGATAATGGAATGGATGTTAACAGTGTAGACAATGATGGATTAACTGGTAAGATTTTATTAGTAAATTTTATGTTATTAGATTAATAAAAAGGGATTTTTCTTTTAGCTCTTCTTGAAATATATGTAAATAATAATTGTTATGCCAGAGAATGGGTTGATATATGCCTAAGAGATCTAAAAATTAATCCACATATTCGTGATAGGCGAGGGAGGATGGCTCTTCATTATGCTGTTGAAAATAATAATTTCCCTTTAATATTGTTGCATGCAAAACATACAATATTGGATGTTGACGCAGAAGATGAAAATGGAGAAACACCTTTAAGTTTATCCCAGAAGCTTAACAATGTGATAATTCATGATTTCTTGTTGAAATGCAAGTTAAATCAAGAAAATTTAGACTAAATAAATTATGTACTAAGTATTTTTCTTATGTAAAATATTAATAAATCTTTTCTTATTCAATTTTTTACTTATTTCGAATCATATTCAAATGGAAAGGAAATCCTTCTATACATTTGATACAGCTTGTATATTTGTCACAGAGAATACAAACACTTCAGATATAAGCTTCAACGACTTCCCTAATTTTAGTCTATCCTTGGGCAATAAAAAATTGTCATCTAATGAAAGGTTGCGTAAAAATCTACGTTTAACGGACTCTAGTCTGTTGACATGAGCTTTGTGGCCTCAACTGAGTGGCATATTACAATAATGGTTTAACAAAGGTGACATAAGGGGCTTTAATAACATGTGGATCAGAAAATTCTTTGGACTACAGTCTTATGTGAGAGTCCTGACATATTATATTTTCAAATGAAATAGTTTTGTAGTTTTCGTTGGAACATATTTTAATAGTATAATAGCACTTTCAATGTAAACAATTTGCAAAGGTTTAAGCGTTATTCTACATCACGAACTAATTCAATCCTTTCATCCAAAAAGTCTTTGATGAAAATTTGTTAATTTCAATCTATTGCAAAACATTTGGAAATAACGAAATGATTCAGAAAAGTTTTTATTGCTCGTTTTCTTCTACTTTCGTGGCTATTGACATGGAATCACCTTCTATGGAATGGAAACCATATAAAATGACTGTGAACAGATTTCAATATCATAAATATCGACATTTTACTCGGTCTGATAAACGAAGGGATTAAAAAAAGAAAGAGTATTTTTCAATATAAAAGAGCTTTTCATTCCTCCAAATCTTGCTATAAGCTTTTCCTGATTTTTTTAAGAGATTCGAACATCTATGAATCATTTTAATTTGTTGATATTATGAAATTGATATTGAAGTTGGGATTTCATAAAGTTATTACTTCAATTAAATACATCTGCACAATTAGAGTAATAATATAGTATTAAACCTTTGATACTTAGTGTAGTATACTTGCATATCCCGTAATAGTTCAAAACTCCACATTGTCCATCCCTTATATAGCAGATTGAAAATACAGTTTTGTAAGAAATTGACTTATTTAATAACCGGATTGTTCAAATTTTACAAAACTCGACCATAGGGGGAGTAAATTCAATTTAAAACATATAGTAACTTAAAATCGGCCTATAGCCGATTTTTTAATGCCCTATGGTAGAAATGGGGTAGAAAAACTGTCAAAACTAACATTATTTAAAGGTTTTTATGCCCTATGGTAGATATTACCAGAGGGTATATTAGTTTTGCCAGTCCATTTGTAACACATCGAAATAATCGTCGTAGAAAGATTTTAAGGGTATGGTTGTGTCAGGAATCAAAAGTTATATCAATTTATGCATCCGTCCGTCAGGGTCTAGGTTGCCTGCAAATTGGAAGAAATTTTGAAAAGAAAGAGCAAGGTTATAAAGAAAAAAACCTTGAAATATTGTTAATTTCGACAGATTTTCTCTCCTATTTCTACCATAGGTAGGGATGGCAAAAACGTTACATATATCGATATATCATATGATATGTCGTTAATCATATATCGCTACGTTTGATATATCGGTATAGAAATATCGATATTCTCATATATCGATTTATTTAACGTATAAATTTTACTGTCAAGAAAAAAGAATAAAAATTAATTTTAAAGATTTTAAAATTTTTATAGATTTTAATTTAATAGTTTGGAGAGTCCCTTTAATCGATTTCGGTTTTAGTGGCGAATGGCACCAGCTTTTGAAAATATATGCTCACACGGCGCTGATGTAGCAACAATACAAAAATATTTTTGGACTTCTTTGTACAAATTTGGAAAAACGCTGTTTGCTTCATCCCAGATCAAAAAAGGATCCTGACTTAATTATGTACTGGTGATTGCAAATATTGGGTAACTTCACTCTCATTACCTTTTTATCGTTTGGAATGAGCTAATTGTTTATGCTGCTCCCATAAATCAAAAGATCTATCGCCGGCAGAACATTTCTTCGCTACTGTCACTACTTACGATGCAATCTAAATTTAACGCCATAGCTCGTTCTAAATTCTTAATTGTTGACTCACAAGCTGTTGGACCATTGAAATGCAATTGTTTAAATCGCGGATCAATTAGAGTGGCAGTGGCCAATAAAAGGAACTTTTCGATCATAGAGCATTCTTCAGGTTTTGTCTCGATTTTGTTGAAGGTTTAATTGTGCTGTTGAATTGTGCAGTAACGCACCGTATCATAGGAATGGTTTAGCTTACTGTAATAAGTTTTTCAGCGCAGCGAAAAGTCGAACAATTTCTTTTAAATTTTCAATATCAATTGCAGTTAATAACAGCAGGTGCATTGACATTGTCAAAAATTAAGTTGGAAATTAAATAGTACTTACTAGAAAATGATATACCATAAGTAGATTTCTTTATTCTTACTTTCATCATCAGCTATTGACCGATCTTCAGTTACCATATGTTTTTATACTATAAATCAGCGGTTTCCAAACTTTCTGATACTGCGACCCACATAAGAAAAAAATAAAAAATTGGCGGCCCCCTTATTAGATAAAATAATAAAATAATATAAGCACATTTTCAAGTTGTAAAAAGTAATGTATTCATAGAATCAAACTAAACAAAAATTAATAAAAATTTAGTATGTATATTTATAGAAAAAAATGTAATGTGATGGATAAGCTTGTTTGTTAGCACAAAGTTTCTTAAATCGTGGTGTTATTGTTGAAATAGCCACCCAAAGTTCTTTTTCCACTACTAAACGATTTCGATATTTCGATTTCATGGCTGCTAAAGCAAAAAATCCGGTTTCGCATAAATATGATGTTACGAATGGTAACAGCACTATTATAGCTCTGTCCGACAAAGTAATATAATCTTTTTTTCGTTCCACCCAAAACTGAATTAAAGTTTTACTATCAAATTCCTGTTGCAATGAAGTATCGCAAGATATTTCAATCAGTTGTTCTTTTTCGAAAATTCTCAATTCAAATGCATCAAGTTGGTTATTCAAAAATGGATTCTGGATCCATGCAAACTTTGTAAAATCAATATCATAGAAATAATGTGAGAAATGTTTTAGTAAACTTTGCAAATGTTCTATAAAAAGATTTTTGTTTGCTTTAATATTGTTTCTGGTACCGGCGTCATTTAAAATTGGAAACATGTCATATATATCCTTTTCTAAATTGGATATCCATAGCTCCAATTTTTTAATGAATGCCGTGACTTTGTCTTTTTGAATCAGAGCATTCATTTGTGGACCTTGCATTGATTTATTTACATCGCTTAATTTTTAAAAAATTTCAACTAAATAAACAAGTTTAAGAATAAAGTTATCGTTGCGAAAGGAAGATAAAGCACAGGGTATAGTAAAATAGAGGGCATTAGATTTTTGTAAGTATTTTTTTAAATATGTAAAACAGAAATTAAAAACTTCACGACCCCCTTGAGGTTATTACCCGACCCCCCTGTGGGTCGCGACCCACAGTTTGGAAACCGCTGCTATAATGATGGATACGATAAAAAAAAGAAAGAAAGAGCATTTTTCAATATAAAAGAGCTTTTCGTTCATCCCAATTTTACTCTAAGCTTTTCCTGAATTAAGAAATTCGAAGCAGTGCTTTTTGTAAAACATCTATTACTTCGTTTACATGACCGGATTGAAGTCGACTTCGAATATCGTGCATGTAAACCCAGATCGACTTCAAATCGAATTGAAAATTTTAAATGGAGTATGAACATAACCTAAAAAAAAAAAATTTGATTGGCAGCGTCTATGAAATTGACGTTGATTTGAAGTCGATTTCAAGTCAATTTTTCAATCCTGTAAAGATAAAAAACTCGGGTTGAATTGCAAGTCGATCTAAAGTCAATTCTGAAACCGCCATGTAAACGAAGTATATGAATCATTTTAATTTGTTGATATTATGAAATTGATATTGAATTTAGGATTTCATAAAGTTAGATATTACATCAATTAATTCCATGAGCACAATTAGAGCAATAATATAGTACTTAAACCTTTGATACTTAGTGTATCGTATTTGCATACCCTATAACAGTTAATGTAGACAATTGCCTGATTTACGGTAGTGGAATACGCCGCTGATACAGGGACTACATTAGCTTTTATTTCTGATATACCAGCTGGCTTACCAGAAATAAAAGCTAATGTAACCTTTGTGTTACACAGGGTCTACACTGGCCAATATTTCTGGTATACCAGCTGGTATACTAGAAATATTGGCTAATGTAGACCCTGGTTTACCAGAAAAATTGGTATACCAGGAGGGTCTCACAGGGTCTACACTAGCCAATATTTCTGGTATACCAGCTGGTATACCAGAAATATTGGCCAGTGTAGACCCTGTGTAAGGCTTTGCAATACTAAGCTGGAGCCAAAGTTAATAGTGCTTTCACTAAATAAAAAGGTCTGTAGTCAAATTCGGTTTTTAAAGACTAAATACATGAATGTATAAAAACAATACGTTTTTGGTAATGCATATTTATTACAAAGCTTTAAAATTATTCAAAGAGACCAAAATGTTCTCTTCAGTTTTGTGATTCACAAGATTTGAACAGAAAACCTGAAATGAAAACAATGCTGATTGTTGATTCCTCAGTCACAGTCGGAATTCACATCTTTTTGGTTGTTATTAATACTTTTAGTATTCCAAATTACGTGTTAGAAATTATATTAGAAATAGGTGTAGTTCAGTTTGTTATAATTTGAAAGTCGTTTGTGATTACTAAAAATGTTTCCCAGCATAATTACACAACAATTCGCTAAAATTGCAACTTTAGTGTACAATGAGTAAGTAGGCAGTAGCACCTAATTAATTTAGATACTTTAGCTTTTATGCGTAGTAATGTGAAGAATATATTTTCCTATTTAAGTTATATTATTCGCTGTACAGTGAGTCCGACATATTTGTACAATATACGCTTTACGTAGTAATTACATTACTTTTTTTTAATTTTACGTAAGGCTGTAAACACGATATCCGATTAACTCTATGTATTTCATGTAAAACTCAAATATATTAAACGAAATGAAACTAATTAGAGTTAAATTTTAATTTTCAGTTTATCTAAAGATAATGATTTCATTTTTATGAAACGTTCGAAAATTTTGGAAGGCTGTGATTCAAATATTCCTCAATTTCTAGTCATAATTTATGGACGATTTACTGAATCTCCAAAAGCTCTATTTATAACACTAGACCAAGAACAAAATTTGAAATTGGAAAATTTAATGAAAATATTTTATGAAAAATTACTTTTAAATCTTCACAAAATCACAGACGGTAAAGTAACCGAACTTGTTTTGGGAAATTGTGAATATTACGTTTTCTTACAAGAATATCCAACAAAAGAATCTTTGGAAGATTCAAAATTTGAAGGTTTATATTTGTTAACAAAAGACAATGAAAACTATCTCATACCAAAAGAGCCCGTTCAACATTCCTTATGCACTTCGATTCTCAGTGCTCTTATTAGTTGCTCCAATGACTTACCCGAAAAGCATGAAATTCATGGAAACAATTTACTTGAAATTAAATTTCATGGAAAACCTTTAAGAAACCTGAACTCAGTATCAAGTCCAGCTAACGAACCAAGCAGCTATGAATTACCGTGCATATTATTTTATAATTGCTTAGAGTTTCGGGATATCATCGCTAGTCGAAAAGATTGTGGCATATTTCTAATGCGTTATGCAAGTTTAAAATTCTTCAACGAAGACGAATACAAAAAACAAATAGCTAAAAGTTTAGACGAAGTGAAAAGTACCAGCAAATTTTTAATTAGTGACACAATCGCCTTTGAAGATATTTGTAAAGTTCGAGAAGATGTTCATGAAGTTCTAGCCGAACTTCATAACGGGATTTTAACATGGCTTCGGAGTTCAAATTCAACTGAATCACTACAAGAATTTATATTTAATGCATATATGAATGAAACCGAAAATATTGATAATTCCATAAAAATTCTCCATGGTTTATCAGGATGTGGGAAAAGTATTTATTTAAAGAAAATTGCAAAAGATTTGCAAACAGAAGACGCAACACTATGGATAAACTTTTTGGACGGTTCTGTCTTGGAACATATGTTACAATTACATCCAGATTTATTTAGTAAATCTTGTACAGAAGTTTTGTATCAGCTTTTCCAGATAAAGAATAATTGGGAGAAACTTGTATTTCATTATGGTAGTCAGATTTTGGGACGAATTGTCTGTTTGATTGACAATTTGGATGACATGCCCAAGTCGATATTACCAAACTTTGCACAATTCTTAAAACAAGTCAACGAAGAATATCCAAAAATTGTTTTCTGGATAACTGCACGAACAGAATTTAAAGACATAATCCTTAAACATGTTCCCATATTTTCACACAATTTGCCAGTTTTTAATAAGGAAGAAAAGATGAAATTTTTGAAAGGTATTTTATCAAACATTGATGACGATGCTCTTAAAGATATTCTCCAAAAAATCGAAGACGAAAATGATTTCTTTACTTCTGCTTTTGATGTCATTTCTAAGTTTGATGTAACTCCTTACGATTTATGGTTGTGTTCTGAGAAAGTAAAAAGGTATGGCAAAGATACATCTTTGTACCTTTTAGATGTCTATGATTTTTATGTTGAGCAAAAGATGAACGAGGTCCAAGAAAATGATTTAGAAGAGTTGTGCAGATCAGCAGCTTTTAATTATGTTAAATCTTCACAAAATGTTTATATCGATCTTCCAAGTTCAACACTATTTGGAAGAGTTTTTGGTAATTATAAAGATCGGAAGATTTTGATGTATTTGACAGCCTTATTCTTTAGTAAAAATGAAAAAAATTTGACTAAAGAATTCATGTTTAATCAGGACCTGGAATTCATAATATATCTTCTTAACGGAATAAGTTTTCGGAAATTTCCACTAGGCAGAGCAGTCTTGAATGGTAGATTAGACAAAATATTGATATTAACGGAAACTGAGGATGCCAAATTAATACGAGATAATTTTGGACGAAACTTAGCACATATTGTACGTGATGAACATTCTGATATTTTGGAACATTTACTGAAGAAAGGTGTATCACTTGATGAAGAAGATAACATATTACACTGGACACCAAAACAATACTCTGTAGCTCGGAAAGAAAACAACAATATCGAAATTATGTTAAAAAATAAATGCAAAATGGATGAACTTCGAAAACTTCCACAATTCAATGATGATGATACAGAGTTCCTATTTGAAAAGCAATTTAATGAAAAACATTTTGAAATCTGCAAATTAATTTTAGACAGCCATCGATTTTTCAAAATAACTCCATCATTAGTATACTGTGTGACTAAAAATATTGATGATGAATCTGAAAACTTTGTTCTTAGAATATTGAATATGGCAAAGGATCAAAAACTTAATGAACAGCCGGAATATCTTAATACTTATAGGGAGAATGCTATTTACAATGTTATTACTTCCAATTATCTGGAAATTATGAAAATTCTTGTTGAGGATTTGAAATATAACGTCCGCTGTAAAAATTCCTTCGGAAATGAATCAGTTTCGATGGTAACCAATGTGGATCTGTTAGATTATATGATTAAAAAAGGTGCTGATCCTTATTTTACAAATTCGAATTATAAAGATGGCAACATTTTTTTCAATGCTTGTTTAAGTGGAAATTTCGAAATTGTGAAATATTTTATAGAAGTGCTTAAGATCGATGAAAGCAGTTTTAACGAATGTGATACTACGCCTCTGTATCTTTCTGCACACAGTGAAAATCCGGAGTTGGTCCAATATTTGGTTGAACATGGTTTTATGAAATCGAAAAATTCTTTCAATGATACCGCATTACATACAGCTTGTAACTATGGATATTTTGAAATAGTCAAATTTCTCGTAGAAAAGGGTGAAGACATAAATTATGTAGGAAGATATAAAAATAAACCCATCGATAATGTGAATCCTCAAGAAAGTGAAGATAAATTGAAAATCTATAACTACTTACTTGAAAGAGGGGCAACCAATACAATGGAACATTTATATCATTTAATAGATTCAAAAAATTATGAACTTTTTCGAAAAATGATCGATTTATATCCTGTCGATTGGAATTATTACAATCCCAATGGTTACACTCTTCTACAACACACTGTTATGTACACTATAGAAGAAGATATCATTCGATTAATTGGAACTAAAAGTGATTTAGAATATTTAAGTGAAACGGAACGTGCAACTGCTTTACATTTAGCTTTTGCGGAACAAAATACAAAAGCTGTTCAAGTTCTTTTAGATTTAGGTGCTAATTTGCAAGCAAAAACAGAAAATGGAGAAACAATGTTTCATTTCGCAATGAAATATCCAGAAGAAAATTTATTAAAAATTCTTTTAAATCATGGACTTGATATAAACGCCAAGGATAATAATGGTCGATCTCCAGTACACGTACTGAGTCACAGTTATTGCGGATCATTAGCTAAATACCTTATTGATAATGGAATGGATGTTAACAGTGTAGACAATGATGGATTAACTGGTAAGATTTTATTAGTAAATTTTATGTTATTAGATTAATAAAAAGGGATTTTTCTTTTAGCTCTTCTTGAAATATATGTAAATAATAATTGTTATGCCAGATATTGGGTTGATGTATGCCTAAAAGATCTAAAAATTAATCCACATATTCGTGATAGACGAGGATGGATGGCTCTTCATTATGCTGTTGAAAATAATAATTTCCCTTTAATATTGTTGCATGCGAAACATGCAATGTTGGATGTTGATGCAGAAGATGAAAATGGAGAAACACCTTTAAGTTTATCCAAGAAACTTAACAATGTGTTAATTCATGATTTCTTGTTGAAATGCAAGTTAAATCAAGAAAATTTAGACTAAATAAATATGTAAAATAATTATATACTAAATATTTTTGTTATGTAAAATATTAATAAATCTTTTATTAAAATAAAAGCTTATTCAATTTTTATTTATTTCGTGTCATATTCAAATGAAAATGAAATCCTTCTATACATTTGATACAGCTTGTGTATTTGTCACAGGGGATACAAACACTTCAAATATAAGCTTCAACGACTTCCCTAATTTTAGTCTATCCCGAGGCAACAAAGAATTGTCATCTAATGAAAGGTTGCGTAACGCGAAACGTAAAGCATCTACGTTTAACGGACTCCAGTCTATTGACATGAACTTTGTGACCTCACCTGACTCTCATATTACAATAATGGTTTAATAAAGCTGACATAAGGGGCTTTAAAAAAATATGGGTCAGAAAATTCTTTGGACTAGAGCCTTATGTGGAAGTCCTTACGTATTCTAAGTTCAAATGAAACAAAAATAATTTCGAAGTTTTCATTGGAACATATTAAAATGGTATCATAGCACTTTCAATGTAAACAATTTGCAAAGGTTTAAGCGTTATTCTACATCACGAACTAATTCAATCCTTTCATCCAAAGTCTTTGAACATTTGTTAATTTAAAACTATTGCAAAGCATTTGCAAATAACGAAATGATTCAGAAAAGTTTTTATTGTTCGTTTTCTTCTACTTTCGCGGCTATTGACATGGAATCACCTTCTATGGAATGGAAACCATAACAAAATGACTGTGAAAAGATTTCAGAAGGCTGCAGCAATATCATAAATGTCGACATTTTGCTTGCTCTACACGAATTCTTTGTGAACATTTTTTTTAAAGTAACTTTTTTCCTTCCCATATTCTCTAAAACGTCATCAATTTGTAAATAAAAATATGAGTCAAAATACTTCAAGCTTTTAAAAGCTTAATTTAGAAAATGAACTTTCATATACAGTCATCCCTCGATTTCCGCGGGCATTATGTCCTGGGAAATCATCAGGCAAGATAGTATTGCGTCAATAGAAAATATGTTATTTACAAAGAAAACTTAAACTTTTTGTTAATTGCAAATTATTGCGTATTTACTGAAATCGTGGAAGTCGAGGGATTACTGTAAAAGACTTTGTTTTGTGGATAATCTTTTCCAAAGATCAAATCTAATCAACACTTTGATGTCACCAAATTTAATACCAGTTTCTTTCAAAAGCTTTACGTAAATATATTTTGTTATTAAATATTTAAACGGAAGTTGCCGGAACTTATTGGTCAGTTAACTCGCGATTTTTGTATGTTGTGCGTGTTTTTGAGATTTGTGCCTTTAAAAAAGAAATATTTCAAATTAGTTTTTTTTGTTTTAAAGAAAATTTTAAAAATGTTTGCGAATACAAAAACACAACAATTTGGAAAAATATCAACTTTAATTTTTAATAAGTAAGTAAAATTGAAATAATTAAATTGTTTTTTTTTATTAATTTTCAATATCCGAAAAGCCTTTTCTTTTAATTAATTAGGTAATAATTATTTTTTGAATATTACTCATTCGAAATAATCAAATGCTAATAAATTAACGTGAAATAATTTAATTGTATTTTTAGAAAACCAAAAAATAAAAGCTAATTAAATAAAAAAAATAAGAAAATTTGAATCTATTTTCGTATTAACTTTTAGTATTGTCTAAAATACGATTAATTATGTGTTTAAAAAAAAATAGAAAATATTTTACAGTCTTTGCATGCCTAATATACCCTTTTTTGGCACCAAAAAGCACAAAATAAATAGCGTTCTCAACTTTTATTCTGGTTTAGTCACATTTCCACATGTTACCTCATTAATAGTATTTTTATATAAAAATGCATATATTTACAGTCATTTTTAACAAATACTATTAACGAGGTTGCAAGCTTTGCAGCGCTGAAATGGTGTCAGAAATGTATACACAAAGAATTCTCTGTTTCTTTTCTTTCTGATGATACATATCAAGTTCACGCTTTTGCAAATCACATTCAACTTCCGCCAACCAAATTCATCCATTGCAATTTTTCTTGGGGGAAGAGACCTCTACCAATTTTAGGAGAAGTTACAATGGTCTAGTAAGGTCTTTGTGCTAAGACCTGTAACTGTATGGGCCCCTCCAATACAATATAATACAAGATATGTATATGTATATCAGGCATTCAAATTCTGTATAACTTTATTACAAAACAAAAAAATTGCTTCAAACTTTCATATTTAAATTACTCTAATATCAAATTAATTAATTTTCAGTTTATCTAAAGATAATGATTTCATTTTTATGAAACGTTCGAAAATTTTGGAAGGCTGTGATTCAAATATTCCTCAATTTCTAGTCATAATTTATGGACGATTTACTGAATCTCCAAAAGTTCTATTTATAACACTAGACCAAGAAGAAAATATGAAATTGGAGAATTTCAAGAAAATATTTTATGAAAAAGTGCTTTTAAATCTTCACAAACTCACAGACGGTAAAGTAACCGAACTGGTTTTGGGAAATTGTGAATATTACGTATTTTTACAAGAATATCCAACAAAAGAATCTTTGGAAGATTCAAAATTTGAGGGTTTATATTTGTTAACAAAAGACAATGAAAACTATCTCATACCAAAAGAGCCTGTACAACATTCCTTATGCATTTCGATTCTCAGTGCTCTTATTAGTTGCTCCAATGACTTACTCGAAAAGCATGAAATTCATGGAAACAATTTACTTGAAGTTATATTTCATGGACAGAGTTTAAAGGATTTGAGATCATCTTCAGTTTCGAATATAATAACCACCTACGAATTTCCGGATTTGAAATTATATACATCTCTAAAATTTTGGGAAATTGTAAAAAATCGAAAAGATTGCGGTTTGTTTCTTATGCGTTATGCAAATTCGAAAACAATTAATGAAAATCAATATAAAAAAGAAATTGCTAAGAATTTAAATGAAATAACTCCCACCACAAGATTTTTGATCGATGACAATGTTGCTTTTGAAGATGTTTGCAAAATTCGAAATGTTGTACATGAAGTCATTAGTGAACCGCATAATAGAGTAATGACATGGATTCGGAGTTCAAATTCAACTGATCTATTACAAAATTTTATTTTTAGTGCTTATACGACTGAAAATGAAAATATTGATAATTCCATAAAAATTCTCCATGGTTTACCAGGAAGTGGGAAAAGCACTTATTTGAAGAAAATTGCAAAAGATTTGCAAACAGAAGATGAAACACGATGGATAAACTTTTTGGACGGTTCAGTTTTGGAACATATTTTACATTTACATCCAGATTTATTTAGTAAATCTTGTACAGAAGTTTTATATCAGCTTTTCCAGATAAAGAATAATTGGGAGAAACTTGTATTTCATTATGGTAGTCAGATTTTGGGACGAATTGTCTGTTTGATTGACAATTTGGATGACATGCCCAAGTCAATATTACCAAACTTTGCACAATTCTTAAAACAAGTCAACGAAGAATATCCAAAACTTGTTTTCTGGATAACTGCACGAACAGAATTCAAAGACATTATCGTTAAACATGTTCCCATATTTTCACACGATTTGCCAGTTTTTAATAAGGAAGAAAAGAAGAAATTTTTGAAAAGTTGTTTACCAAATATTGATGACGACGCTCTTAAAGATATTCTCCAAAAAGTTAAAGACGAAAATACTTTCTTTACTTCTGCTTTCGATGTCATTTCTAAGTTTGATGTTACTCCTTACGATTTATGGTTGTGTTCTGAGAAAGTAAAAAGGTATGGCAAAGATACATCTTTGTACCTTTTAGATGCCTATGATTTTTATGTTGAGCAAAAGATGAACGAGGCCCAAGAAAAAGATTTAGAAGAGTTATGCAGATCAGCAGCTTTTAATTATGTTAAAACTTCACCAATACTTGAAATTAAAATTCAAAGATCGAGTTTATTTGAAAATGTTTTTGAAAAGTATAAAGATCGAAAAATTCTAGAATATTTAACGGCTAGATTTTTTAAAGAAAACACAAAATTTCTTACCGAAAATTTAATTTTCCATCCACAAATGAAGTTTATTATGTATTTGCTTGATAAAATATGTTTCCGGAAATCGGCACTTGGAACGTCAGTCTTAAATGGTAATTTAGAAAAGGTGCTTATATTAACTGAAACTGAAGACGCGAAATTAATACGAGATAATCTTGGACGAAACTTAGCACATATTGTACGTGATGAACATTCTGGTATTTTGGAACATTTACTAGAGAAAGGTGTATCACTTAATGAAGAAGATAACATCCTACACTGTACACCAGAACGATACGCTGCAAGTAATAATAATTACATGAATCTTGATATTATGTTAAAAAATATGTGTCAAAAAGAATACCTTCAAAATATTCCGCAATTCTTTGATTGTGATTCCGATTTATTCTTTGAAGATAGTTTTGTTCAAGAACATTTTCACATCTGTAAATTCATTTTGGATAATAATCAAAATTTTAAAATTACACCATCAATATTACATACTGTCACCATTGAAGTGGATAATTACCCAAAAAGCCTTGTACTTAAAATATTAAATATGGCAAAGGAGAAAAAACTCAATGAACAACAAGAATATCTTGATAAAAATGGAGAGAATGCTATTCATAATGTTTCGCGTCATTCAAATGGCATGGAAATAATGAAGATTCTTGTTGAAGATCTACAATATAATATTCATTGTAAAAATCATTTAGGAAATGAACCAATATTAAGTGTAAAAACTGTTGAAATATTAGATTATCTAATTAAGAAAGGTGCCGATCCATATTTTGAAGATGTTGAAAGGAATTACCGGACACTTTTTCATAATGCATGTATAGATGGTAATTTGGAGATTATTAAATATTTTCTAGAAATTCTTAAAGTAGATGAAAGTAAATTTGAGAAATGTGATTGTTCACCACTTTATTATGCTGCAGGTAGTGGAAATTTAAATCTAGTCAAATATTTATATGAACATGGTTTTACAAAATCAAAAAATCCTTTCGATGAAACTGCTTTACATCTAGCTTGTTCTAATGGAGATTTTGAAATTGTCAAATTTTTAGTAGAACATGGTGAAGATGTAAATTGTATAGCAAAGAATAATCATAAACCGATCGATGAAATAAATTCCAATGAAGATATTAGTAAATCGAAAATTTATAATTACTTAATTGAAAATGGTTCAACATTTACAATGGAACATTTATATTATTTATTACAGCGAACAAATTTTGAGAATTTTAAAAATATCATAGAAAAATTTCCAATTAATTGGAATTATTGTAATGAATATGGTTACACGTTATTACATTATTGTGCACAATATATAAAAGATAAAAATATTATCCATTGGATTGGAGAAAAAAGTGATTTAAATTATTTCAGTGAATATGAACGTGCAACTGCTCTACATTTAGCATTCTCGATGGGTAATGAGGTGGCGATAAGAGTTCTAATGGAATTAGGTGCTGATTTGATGGCTCGAACAGAAAATGGTGAAACAATGATGCATTTCGCAATGAGATCACCAAAAGATAATTTATTGAAAATACTTTTTCAACATAAACTTGATATTAATGCGAAAGATAATAATGGAGAATGTCCGATTCATATATTTGCTCAACTTGGTGATGGATCATTAGCAAAATTTCTTATTGATAATGGAATGAATGTTAATAGTTTAAATAATCATGGATATACTGGTAATTATTTATATTGTAATATTCCTAATAGAACAATGATTAAAATAAAATTGTTTATATATATTTGTAGGCCTTATAGAAATATGTAAATATAATCATTATTACGCAAAAGATTGTGTTGAAGTATGCCTGAGAGATTTGAAAATAAATCCATACATTCGTGATAGACGACAACGAATCGCTTTACATTATGCTGTTGAAAATGATAATATTCAAATTGTAATGTTATTAGCGAAATATACAATTCTGGATATTGATGCTGTCGATGAAGATGAAGAAACGCCATTAAATTTAGCTAAAAAAATTAAAAATTCTATTATTTATAAGTTTTTGTTAGATAGTAAAATAAAACAGTTGAATTTAGATTGAAAATAAATTATAGTTTAGTTAAAAACTTACTTAAATAATAAAATATAGCAATGTTCAACAATCTGAGTAGTTTTCGGTAATATGGAAAACTCACTTCAATTGTCGCATAAAGTGACGGGATTCTCAGAATAGACTAAAGGTATAGACTATCTGCTTTCTCATATGTTTTCCCATAAATTTTGTCAAAAATGAGACATTAGAAATGTCTCTACACATTTCTAATATCAACAAATACCCTAAATTTGTCATATATATTTGTACCAAAGTGTTTCCTATTATTTCGCGCTGAGTGGAAATTTTTGACAAAACTTATACGAAAACATATGACAACACAGATAGTCTGAAGGTATCTTTACAACTTTCTTATTGCATTTGCAACAGTAGCTAAAATGATCGTTACGCAGTTTATATTTAACAGTTGAAAAGTTATGTCACGAGGAAACTTTTCATTTATTTTGTATTCGGAAGGGGCCAAAAAAACGAAAAAATATTATTATTGCCTACGAAATGTTTATTTAAAAATACAAGTAAGTAAAATCATAATTCAAGAACTAATTGTAAATGAATTCAAATAAAGAAAAGAGGTTTAAATAGAAAAATACGAACTGGAAAATTTGCCTAGCCAGAATAGGAATTTGAATTAACCAGTATACGAAATAGAGATTCAACCCGAATAAAGACCTTTGTAAAAATAACATACAATAAACACGCACTCATAAATACACTAAACTAAATCTTAAATATAAATATTAAATAATACGGGTTTCTGTAATAGAAAATCATGAATGAACTAATATAAAGATTATGACATCACGTGTGATTTTCTTTAAAAACTATATAACGTTTAAAAAAATTTATGAATTCAAGAAAAGGTTTAAATTAAAAAATGATGTGTGCCATGTTTTTTGTAATAATAACAATGACAAAGAAGGAAAGGAAGTTAAAGCCAGGAACTGTTCCAAGTGCGTGTTCTGCAAAGGATTCTATTGATTCCATTCCCTATATAGAAGACAGATAGTAAAAATAAACTTGATCTTTCATTCTACAAATGTATTTCATGTCACGCGTGACGTAGGATGCACAGAAAAAACCAATTTGAAATATGGGACTTTTCATTCGTGGACACGAATTATGAATGAAAGAGTATAAAAATTGCGCATTGCGATTGTCGGTCATTTTGATTTTTATTTTCATACTTTTATGGCATTTGTAATTTCCTTTCAAATAAATAATCATGATTTTTTATACTAACAATGTATTTCATGTCTCGCGTGACGTAGTGCGAAAAAATACCAATTTGAAATTTGGGAAAGCGTAATCTATATATTCTTTCATTCATGGACACGAATGCCATTGTTTCCAGGGACACTTTAGTTTACTATTCAAACACGCTTTTAAAATCAATTAAACAATAGTTTTTTTTTTTAGTTAAATAAATTTTTAATTTATAAGAAAACAAAAAAATTGTCGAAAATTTATAGCGAACCATTTTTAAACAAAATTATTATCGCTGTTTTGTTTTTATCACAAACACAAAAGAAAAAATTATAATAATTAATTATTAATTAAATTTGTAAACAAAAATTATTTTTGTTAGTTTTTAATACATTAAATTATAAATTATTAAATTTTTTTCTTAATTTTTTTTTTGTTTTTAAGAGAGAAATGAATAAAGACTAAAACACAAAAACAAAATTACTAAAATATTTACATTTAAAACAATCAGAAGGCACATTTTTTTTGTTGTTCAATTTTGTAAATATTAAAAATTTACGCATCGTTTTTTTACTTAATTTACGAAAAAAAGGAGACTATATAGTTTCTAGAATTATTTGTCATCGAAACCATTACATGATTCGTAATCACTGCCATCAATCAAATCATCAGCCGAATCGAAACTATTAAAATTCGAACTTGCCGATTTGATTATGACATTATTTTGGGGTTGTTCCAAATTTTCTGGAAGAATATTACAATTTATTTCTTCATTATGATTGAGATTATTTTTATGGAAGGAATTTTCTTCATTGAGATTATTGAATTTTTGTCGATGTGCTTTTAATAAATGCCACAGATTGACTTCGACACCGCACCTAAAAGAAAACATTGAAATAAGAATTAAAATAAAACAGTATCTAAAAAGTTGCGACGAACTAGGATATTTTCTCCAGGGCCCATATTTGGTTTCTCGTTTCGATGTTGGGAAATACTAAATTTATATTGTTTTGACAAAGACTTTAAAATAGATTTTGTAAACCAAATACAGATCCAAGAAACTGGAGTGGAATCGTGTAATTCGATTGATAATAAATCGTGTTGAAAATACAATGCAATTCCTATGCTTTTTCGATATGATTTGATCGAAATCAAGTTACATGATTCCACCCCTGTACTTCTAAATTCACCATCAATTAGGGCATGGTTGATTAATTGGATCCCGAGATAAGTGATTAATAGTTGATTTCAAACTGATTAATTGGATTCTATTTTAAAAGCCAAGCGTCGAAATTTTGCTTGTAAAAAATAACAATTTAAAAAGAGAAGTGAATTAATCAGTTTTCGGTTGAATAATTAAAATACTGAACAAATTTTGATTACTCAATTAATCAATTAATTAAACCATGCCCTACCAGCAATTTATTTAAACTCGGATTTACAACTCGTGTTGCTAAATAAGACTAGAATTTAAATCCAATTTACCATCAGAATCTAGAAACAAAAAATATCCTAGTCTATCGGATTTCTTAACTAAATAATAATTACTTTAATCCTATTCGTTGTAAATCGGATTTTTCCATGTGATATAGAAAATCTTCATATGTGAATTCTTCTTGTAAAATTATCATTCTTGAATTATTATCAATATTGTTTTGTAAAAGCCATTCATTTAATTTTTTATCTATAGATGATCGTGGTGAATTACAACTATTTAATTGTCGTTCATCTATGGTGAATGCACGTCTTCCAATTGTTGTCGAAGATGATATTTGATTTGACGGTTTTATTATATCAATACGAATTGGAAGATTTGGTCTTCCATGATGTGATTTTTTATTATTATTTGTTGGACTAGAAGAAGATGATGAATTATTATTATGAATAATATTGTTTGCTGATAGACCATCAATTTCCGATGAATTTTCACATGGTATTAATGAAATTGGTGAATTATCATCAGAATTTGTACGTAATTTTGGTGTTGTTTCACTGACATCACTGAAATAGCTAAAATGAATAAGTTTTTTCTTATATTTCGTAGGTTCTCCAAAAAACCAAATATTTACCCTTGTGATAAACTTCGATCATATAAATTTGTTACAGATGAAAGTTGATTTGTGAAATTTTTTAACATTTCTAAATTTAAATTTTGTTCATCAATTGTTGTTTTCAATAATGTCTGATATGTACGTTGTGATTCCAACAGGTCTTGCATTAAACGTACATTTTCTAAACGTAAAACACTAATTTCTTCTGATGCATATTTTTTATCATTCAATTTTGGTTGCATTTTTGTTGAATTAACAGTACTAACACCAGATGTAGACATTTCTTCGGTTTCTTCTTCTTCTTCTTCGGGATTACCAAGATTTTCTTGGCCAGCTAAATTTGCACCCAATTCTATATTAAGAGAAGAAAAAAAATGAAAAATAGGAATTCTTTAATATTTTATCGAATAATTGGAAGAAAAGAAATTACCTGGCGATAAAACTGTAATACCAGCTTGTACAGCACTTTTAACCAGATTATCAAGAGCAAACATCCAATGCGGTTTTATACTGTGCGAGCGTAATACTGAAACAACTGCATCCTAAAAGGAAAAAATATTAAATACTTTTAGTTATGTCGCCGGTTTTATTAGTACTAATAATAATAAAAAAAATATATATCGATTTTTTTCTGATAAAATTTATATGTTATCAGAAAAAATAATAAAATTAAAATATGGATATTAATTGTTGTTTTTTTTTTTGTTTTACCTGAAATGAATAAAGAGCTAAATGTAAATGATCGATAGCCGTTGAATCAAAATCTAAGCTTTTTTTCAAATCACTCATCGTTGTTTCGAGCGTATCTTTATTTTGTTCAACAATATAATCGGTTAAAGCACGTATCATCATTTCTAAATGTTCCTAAATGATAAAATAATATATATTGATTAATAAATTAGAAGTTTTTTTTTTTTTTTAGTGAATCTAATTACTTTACTAATTACAACTTGAACTTTATGATTATTTTCGATTTTATCCATCCAAACATCGCATATTTTTAATGCATCATGTGTTAGAACTTTTGATAGTGTTGCACGCCTTTGTGAATCTTTTTTGAGCAAATAGAAACCATCACTTTCACTTGCTTCATTTAATGATGTTTTTGATGATGAACCAGATATTTCAACTTCCGGTGATAGAAGACCACCAGATGAACTTCGACGATTTAAACCAAATGCAATGTCCGGATCAGATTCGATTTCGATGCATGGAGAATTTGCTAGACTATTGTAAGAATATAAAAAGTGTTAATTTTTCAATTAGAATTTGATTTTATTATTAAATTTTCTTTTTCGAAAGTGAATAAAATTCAAGCTGAAATAAAAAGTGACACCAATTGCAAAAAAAAACATTTACGAAAATCAACATTTACCATACACTACTAACTAACACTTATGCGGGAAACAGAATGACGGCGGATTCACAACGGATGCACGGTTTTCAGATTGTATTAAAAATTTTCCGTCCTGGATCCGTCGCGTTCTGCGTAGTCTAATTGAAAACGTATACATTTAAAATTTTAATGTGCTCTGGATCCGTCATTCTGTTTGGACCTTCATATTTTAAAAATATCGTAAGTACATAAATAAAAATGATTAATAATTAGATTTTATATAAACCTTTATATTATATATTATATAATGGCCAATTCAACTTTGAAATTTTTATAACTCATCTCAAACTTAACTTTATAAGGTTTCGGCCTTTTCTGTGGACCAAAAAGATGAATACGTTACAGTTTTCAGGGTAATTCATCAGATGTTACCACCAACAAACAATTAGTCACCACAATGCCTGTTTTATTATGCATATTCAGTTCCGGAAATTATTTCGATGCTTCTCCCTTGTTCAACCATTGAACAGGACACAGTTTTGTTGTCATAAATAATCAATTTGTTATTACGGGTCGAGGAGAAATGAATCTCGTTTTTATTGCGAAATAGAAACTCCAAGTAGATCTCGTAATGATGTTTTTCTCTTTCTTGATTCATTGTCTCCCAGACTTTTTTTCTACCGGAATAAATAAACTTGTTTTTCGTTGGTAAAAAATGGATCTTATTCCGATTAATAAAGTTGAATTTGAGCTGAGTCATAGCATTTAAAAGCTGACCTGGATTAATTTCCCTCCAATGTGTACATATTTTCGTGTTGGTAAAATATTTTCTGACACCAGACAAAGATAATAGTTCGGCCAGAAATAATCTTGTCTAATTAGATAAAACCTTTAGTTCGGTTGCCAACAGAATAGTAGTAACGGTTATTAACAGTTTTCATCTCAACCGAAAAGTTTTGTCCCATCACAATACTTGCAGGTCCGGCCATAAACAACGCTTTTTTGGGGGGGTTTTTTAGCCTACATAGATTTTTGTGCGAGAAAACTTTCTTCTGCTAAAAAAAAAGCTCAAAGAAAATGTTCTTCATGGTACTGAATCGTACTGAATCTAAAGCTAGCACTTCTTTTCTTTTGTTGCCTAAATATATTAATCATATTTTATTGAGCTGAAGATGAGTTAGCTTATGATCCTTTGTGATGGAAATGGGTTTTTTTGCATAAAGAGACTTATCAGAGACTTTGTTAATCAGATAATTTAATTAATAATATATAAGATTTTATTATTTACAAAATACACCTTCAAGTATTTAAAAACATTTAAAAAATAAAAAATTATCGATAAAAATTGTTTAAAATAAGCAAAAATAAAAGTAAAAAAAACCGGAATTTCTCACAAATAAAATTTGCTTACCTGAAACTATTAATTATTGGTATTTGAATTGGTGGTAAATTAATATGATGTATGCTCCTCTTCATTGGTGATGATTTTGAAAGACAAATACTATAAAAAAGTGAACAACATCGATACAAACAAATGCAAACAGAATATTAAAAAAAATAAAATTTGACAAAAATAATTTTCTTTTTTCGACAATCAATAATCAATAATTCATTGATCCTTAAAACAAAAACTTTAAATTGAGTGCAGGACAAAATCGGAGAAACGTTTAAATTGTTTTTTTTTTTTCTTTTAACATCGAAACATGCGGAATAATTGAAATACGAAACTTACTCTAATTCTGGTGTAGTTGGTGTATTACAAGTTGTACTATTTTGTTGTGATGTATTAGTTTTCATAATTAAACGATCAGCTGGAACAGAAACGCTACGAGCAAATTCTGTATTAACAACTGGTGGACGAGCTTTTCTAAGTCGTCTATACAAGAAGAACAATAAAGAAATTCAGCTTTTATTCTAATTAAAATCATAATAATAAACAATTTACTCGGATAAAAATGGATCTTCTAATAATTGTGCTGATGTTGCTCTTTTATTAACATCAACTTCGAAACAACGTAATATGAAATTTTTCGCCATTGGTGACATTTCTTCCGGAATTTCTGGATGTTTTTTATAATAACCAACTTTAAACATAGCAGCTTGTGCAGAACCTAATTCAATAAATGGAGGTTTTCCAGTAGCCATTTCTACATTTGTACAACCAAATGACCATACATCAGCCTAAAAGAAATCGAAATTATAATAATCATATAAGAATTTGTGAGATATTATAAACTTATTACCGCTGGACCATATCCACGTACACCTTGATCGATTACTTCTGGTGCCATATATTGTAAAGTACCGGTAAATGTTTCTGTTATTGGATTAATACCGGCTAAACGTTTTGATGTACCAAAATCAGATATTTTTACAACACCACTGTACGTATTAACTAGTACATTATCACCTTTTATATCTCTATGGACTATTTTTTGATCATGTAAATATTTTAGGCCTAAAAAAATAGGGAAATATAAATATTTTTTCTTTTTTAGAATAAATATCTTTAAATAAGAACAAACCTTCTAAAATTTGTTTTGAATAAAATGCAATTGTCGATTCATTATCTTTAAGAGGTCCCCATTTTTCTCTTAATAGTGCTGATAGTGAACCTCCAGGAACTTGTTCCATAAATATTTTAAAGTATCCATCTTCGGAAACTGAGCCCAGATACTAAAAAAATATATATATATTAAAATCAACATTCAATTTCTATTTATCTATATATAACAGACCTGGACAATATTTCTATGCCGGAGCTGTGAATGTAATTTAATTTCTTCATGTAATGGTTGAACATCATGGGTTATTTTTTCAGGCACTTCTTTAATAGCTATTCTAACTTGAGTATTTAAATCTCGAGCAGCAAATACAACACCGTATGTACCTTTACCAAGTACAACTTTACGTGTTTGATCATCAAAATCATATTCATACTACAAAAAAAGAGGAAACAATTTAATTACATACATTTTGTTTCTATTTAACCAATTCCTTACTTTAATTTGTGTTTCATCAATTGATAGATCCACGAACACTTCTTGATCTACAGTCATTTCTAATACCAAATCATAGAAACGTTGACGACATAGTACTGATGGAAAATACATTTGAAAATCATCCGAATTATGATGTACATATAAATAGGCGCATCTTTCATCACGTTTATATAAACTAACTGATTTTATTTGATTTGCGGTAAATAAAAAATCATGAACTTTTTTACATGTGCCTTTTGAATGTGATAAGCAAATATTAATAATTTGTAGTGATTTCTCTTCAGCACCCATATTGACGTTAACATGACTTGGCATGTAAATTTTTGTTGGCTCTAAAATCTATATAATCATCCAAAAGAAACACATCAAAAAATGATATTAATGCAAAAAAATATTAAATACTAACCAAAATTGGAAATCGTATATTATCGACTGCATCTGATTTTGTGGCTTCAATAAAAAATTCCATCCAAAATTGAAAAATTTGTTGTTCTGGACTTGATAATGCATCTTCAGAACGTTTACGAAATCTATCGATTAATGTGATATTTCCAACAGTCGATTTTAAATACCAATTTGGTGGTTTTAATTTAAACATACATTCAGCTGCTTGTATTGCTTTTCCATAATCTTCAGCTAAAACTGATATTTCAAAAAATGTGGCAACATCCCAATATTCTGATAACGATGATAAACTTCCCTTTTTACCAATTAAATTATTTAACACCATTCCTATAGATTGTATAAAATTTTTAAATTATAGTTTTTCGAATCAAAAATAGGTTCGTGTAAAAGTAATACAGGATAACTTTGAAATTTTATACATCGGCGCATATCTAGCTTTTTTAACCGAAATAGAAGGTAGGTAGGTAGAGTAGGCTTCCCCGAAAATTTTGTCCTTGAAATAGAAATAGAAACTTTTATAATAAACATAATTTCACCAACAAGAAACTAGTTTGTTGATTCAGGTAGCATAAAACTCTGAGCTTTAATGATCTGAACGAGAGAACCAAAAAATATCGTGCTCTACACTTCTGTTTCGCAAAAAAAGCGATCTATTTCTCGATAATATTGTGTCGTGTATTGAGAAATGGATTCCTTACAATATAAATTCTGTTCAAGCATTGAAATACTTCCCGAAACTGAAGTTGCATAAAAATAAGGTTATGGTAACTGATTGATGGTCTGGTGTCGGTATTATTCACTACAATTTTCTTAAATCTGGCAAAACTATCCAGATATCGATGAAATACGGAAACTACAATGTCTTTGTCTGGCATTTGTCAACTCCCGGCCACAAGTCGCAAAACAAACGCTGTAGAAATTTAACAAATTGAGCTAAGAAACTTTGTCTCACCCACCCTATTCATTGGAACTCTCACCAACTGAGCTACCACTTCTCGATAACTTGTTACTGGAGAAACTTTTGAAAAACCAAACAAAATCCTTCCGAAAATACCTTTAGAGAGTTCATTGGCTACAGAAGCCCAAACTTTTATGTTAACAGAATAAACATCATATTTCTCATTGCCAAAAATATGTTAATTATACGGGGTTTATTTCAATTAATATAAAGTTAAGTTTAAGCCGATTTATAACATTTCAAAATTGACAGTTAAAACACTATATTAATTTCACACTAATCCAAATATATTTTATTTACCAATATGTTGTAATTCCTCGGTAATTGAAAAATCCTTTCCATCAATAACTAAAAGTGTAGCTAAATTTATTCCAGCATATTCATTTGGTTGAACTTCAAAACTACGTCTGTACCTTTAATTTAAAAAGAAATTAATAACAAAATTCTGTTATAATATAAAGAAATTCCAATTTTACCATCTGATAGCATTTTTAAGACTATCCATATCAGTATGTTCAGATTCTACAAAAATATCTTTATAAATTCGTCCACAAAGGCATAACATATCAGGAAAATGATTTTCTTTTTTTTCTAAAGCTTTAACACAAGTTTTTAAGGCTTTTTCACGATCACCTTCTTTATTACGACGATTCAATGCAAAAGCATATAAGCAACTCATATTGCCGGTATCAATATATTTTCTTTTGGTCGGTATTGTTTTTAAATCATTAACTAATTGTACCATACCATCATAATCTTGAACATCACGTAATGAACACATAAAACTGTGTACAACTTCTCCGGATAAAACATTCGGATCATCAAGACGTTTACGCATTTTATGTAAAACTTTTGCTAATTCTTCAGAATTTCCAGTAAATGTTTCACGAGCAGCACGTAAATCTGAAAGAAATTTTTCTCTCATATGAGCTCTGTAATCGAAATCAACACGTATTATTATTCAGAAAAAAAAAAATAATTATAATTAATATATATTTACTTTGATTGTATTTCGACATCTTGTAATAATTTTTTCAGCCTTATCATTAAAGATGTTTGCTTCGGATCCGCCGCTTCCTTAGCAAAATTAGTAATACCGCAGGTACCACATTCTTGTAATTTATATGGTAAAAATGTATAACTACCACACGATATCTAAAAGGATATTATTTATAAGAAAAATTTGTAACTCACAGTGTATTTCAAACCATACCTTAAGTCTTAAAGTCTGTTCAGTTTGTACATCGTTGTACATTAATACATTTTCTTTCATTCCAAAACTTTCACGAACTCCTAAATGGTAAGATAAGGCACTCTGTTGAAGTTGTACACTAAGATCGACGACAGCAACATCAGCATTATAAAAAGTCTCCAATATATTTGTTTCACCGAAATCTAATTTTTCAAACTGGAACAAAAAAAGAATGTAATTTTTAAAAATTCCGAAAATAGGAATTTTTATTAATTTTACTTGAATATTTTGTAAATTTGCATTAACCATTGAACAGGCTTGTTTCAATTCTTCCAATGCACATTTACGATGTTGAAGATTTTCAGGTTGATGAGTATCAATAACACAAGCGACATCCATTCTTGGGCGTCCAGCTTGAATTGCTGTATTTCCAGAAACATCACTTAAATTTGACATGCTATCCGTTTGACGAACACCGTTCATCTCTGAGAAGAAATTAAAATGAATTAATAAAAAAATTTTCTAAATTAATTTTGTTTTTAGAAATAGTTTCTCATTGAGAAAGAATTTTTGGATTGAATCCAATGAAAATATACTTAAAAAGAATTTTTAAATGTATTCGAATTAACTTTTTTTTTTTTTTGTTAAATTATGGTAGGTCTCTGCGGTCTCTAGTTCTCTGAAAGGCTTATATCTAAATCAAATAAGCTGATTTAATAAAATTAAATTATTTTATTAATACGTTTTTTGTTTCTTTGGAAAGACAACAAAATTACAAATGATAAAACTGTGTGAAATCAGAAAAAACACTATCTCAGATATGCATGGTTAATTATTCTTAATTAGTTATCAAATCATTATCTTATCAATTACTAACAAAACTTTGATCGTTATCTGTTTTAAATGAATTAATTGGAATTGATTTAACGAATATCAAAGAGTTGACTAATTTACATACAAATAAGAGAAAATACTTGATAAATAGTAATTTATTATATTTAAAAACTTTAATTAATGAATGAAAAGGTTTGATTAGTTAAGAATGAAAAATGTATTACTATTTTGAAGAAAAACTATTAACTAATAGTTACTAGATATACAAATTTATATTAACTGAAAAATAATTTTCAGTTCAATTAATGAAAAAATTACGGTGATGGTGACATTGGACACTTAATCTTGAATATAGTATATCAGTGAAAAAGAATGAGGTTATATAATATTGCTTTTGCATTGCTTTACCAATTTTCAAAGTAATAAATCTAAATTAAATTAGTCATTATACTAACAAACAAATCATTTAATAACATAATTAAAATGATTAAATCGATGTTGCTCTTGAATCAGAACAAGTACACGTATAATATTGCTAAAAGCACACCTCAAAAAAAAAACAAACAATATGTTTACATTAGGTCTGTTTTATTTGCCACTTGCTCTGGGGTAGAGGAAATTTTTACATTGAAAACAAAAACAACAAAAGTGCAAATCCTACACTACTTTCAGACCAGGGGTAGCTCTCACACCGAAATTAGTTCAGTTTTCTACCATAAAAAGTGTATTAGCTAATATATTATGTGCGTTTTATTCACCACTTCACTTCAAAATTTGTATTGAAAACAAAAACAAACACATAGTAACGTAAAATCGGCTAATAGTCGACTTTTTTATGCCCTATGACAGAAATGGAACTCTTAGTTAACAAATCTATAAGTTCAATGAATTAAGATTGCGAAAGAAGCACCAAAACTACTAATATTTCAAGGTTTCTCTTCCATAACTTTGTTTCGTTTTCTTCAAATTCTTCTGCCCGGGTAGGCTAGGGCCTAACAGCACAAATTTATTTGCAAATTTTATTGAAATCGGTGTATTAGTTACATTGGAAATACTTTATGAACAGGCTTATTTTTCGCTACAACTATTTCTTTCTCCACAATTTTTAGACCGAATTCACTGAAATTTAAAATGATATCGCTTATTTATGTAGTCAACCCATGTAATTAATTTAAACAAAATTATATTACAAATTTTCAAATTAAATCCGAAAAACGATTAAAAAAACGACAAAACTTTCTGTTAATTCTGGTTCTTGCTTTATAACTTTGCTCCCCTTCGGCCGATTTTGCTGAAATGCAACACTAAACCAAGTTAAGAAAGAACCATTTCACATTGTAAATTTTATCAAAATTTTTGAGTTATCTTCTATACGGACGGAAATAGAGAAATCGATATAACTTTTGATTCTCGACACAGCCATACCCTTGAAACATTTCGACGATGATTATTTCAATGTGTTACAAATGTAGTGACGAAACTAGTATACTCTCTGGTAGTATCTACCACAGGGCATAAAAATGGAGCGCATTGTGCGCTAATTTCATGTGAGCTGTAAGTTATGCTCTAGAAATATGTTGACATTTTTTCACATGTAGAGTTTGTTTTGTTCCTAATATAAACAGTTTTTATTATATTAGCGAAGTTTTTTTGTTGCAACTTTGTCAGGTCGTAATTCTTATTGGTCAGGAAAAAGTGAAAATAATCTGTAACCGGTGTTTGTTTGTACAACTTACTTTAGTATTCACTAATAGAAATGTTTTGAAAACATCTATACATATAGCGTTAAAAATTTTGGAAACGGATTAAATTTACGACTTTACAGAAATCAATTTAAAATATTATTCTTGACGAAAATCTTTAAAATATGAAACTTAGAAATTAGTGTACGAGTATATGGCAGGTCGATTGATAAATTCTAACTGAAAGAAGTTCATTTTGCGTGTCGCATATTTTACTTTTCATTTTTGTTTGAAGAATTACGCATCATTTTGGAAACATTTTAAATTTCGTAGAAGAAAACATATTTTTTAACCGCAAAATAAATTACGTAGTGACGTACCTACACAAAAAGTGTGCGAAAATAATAAAACATGAATTTTTGCAAAAAATAACAAAAATATACAGAATTTTGAGGTCCAGAAAAAGTAATACGATTACACTATCTCCATTCTTTAAAAATGGCATGAAATCATGTACTCCTATGCATGCCTATTTTTATGGGATTATAGTGGATGTGATGGCCTATGCGCTATACTCAGCCTTTCCAGACATTCTATGCAATTATTCTGAATAAAAATACGCGCCTAATCAACGATGAAATTGTCATGCAATTAACTACATTAAGTATTTTTAACAAAACTTTTTAGGTTTGGCTTTGAACCAAAGTACGTTTTATTACTTAAAGGTTTTTCTACGCAAAGAAAAGGCTTTTAAGGCTTCGAATTGTAAATTGAAAAGTATACATTTCTTTTTTTCGATGAATTTTCAGAAGACTTGGTAAGACCCTTTGCGACCCACCAACCAAGCGGGATTTAATGTGTCCTCGGATGGTCATATACGAACCACATATGCACAATTCACAATTCATTTTTTGTTTTCAAAGATCAATTTCTGTAGATTGTAATTATTCGATAAACTAACTTAATACAAATTTTCAAAAATTAGATATTTTAATATTAAGGATAGGAACGAAAAACACGATTGGACAATTGACATCCCGGAAATATGATTTAATTTCAAAATGATGCAGTTAAATTAGTATAGAATATATTAGGGTGTTCAATAAGTTCGCAGAACGGAAATGAAAAACGGACTTATAGTTGTAAAAATGACTTTATTTTTCAGTATAATGTCCCTCAACTTCAATACACTTATTCCAACGATCCTCCAATTTATGGATCCCACTGTAGTGCGTTACCGTTAGGCCTCCAAAATACGCCTCTACAGCTGTTATGACCTTCCTTAGCTTCTTGTTTTGATGCAAGATCATGGTGGTGGATCAAGTCTCATCCATAGTAACAAATCGACGTACAAAACCCTTTTTATTTCTTTTAAAAGGTTCCAAATGGTTTTGAGAAAGTCGCATTCAAATACATTTTTTTTCCATTTTTAACGAATGCGGCACACAGCTTTTTGAAACCCAAAACTTCACTTAAAATATTGCTCAATATTGTGCCTAATGCAATGCCTACTTCTACTAAATTTCTCTCGGTCAATCGACGATCTTCCAAAACCATATATTTTTATATTTTTTTGGACGTCCCTCATGTGGATCGTCTTCAAGGCTTGTACGACCACTTTTAAACAAATCAGCCCCTTACAAACCATTGATTTTGAAGGAGCAGATTCACCTAACACATTTACCATTTCGGTATGAATCTCCATTACTTTTTTTGACAAAGAATTTAATCATTGCACGAAGTTCAATTTTCTCCATTGTTAAAAATGCATGGACACGTCAACTTTAAATGGCTTGTAAACAAAGAATGAATTGACAGATCGAAGTGAAATTTTGATTATGTTCTTATAAAAGATGAAATATCATATTAAAATGGCGTTAAAGTTTCAGATCTACTGTTGACGGATACATGGTGTTCCGCGAACTTATTGAATAACCAAGTAAATGCTGGCAGTTATTGCAGAAAAAAAAAACTTCTAATGAGTTTTAGCGATGAAATTCATTACATTGTTATATACAATATTGTTTACTATGTAATAGAATATTGTTTATGAAATTTATTGCACAAACATTTTATTGGCGCCTTATATGCAATTATTTCATTCACAAAAGCTACATATTGTTGGCGACAGTAATAAAAAAAGGTTGACCTCGTGGCAAATGACTACCTATGTTGGTATTAAGAGGAAACTGAGGTGTTTTTTTTCTATAATGTATATTTACTGGAATTACTTTCAGGTTTTCAACACAACCTACGATCAATTTTGAATTTAAATAAGTTTTTGTATAAATTTAGTGACACGAAAACAACAAAACTGTCCAAGATATAAACTCCTGCGGATTTCATTTGGATTATTGCCATTAAAGGGAGTGATGGAATAGATAGATTTTTCATCGTTACAACAATCTTTGTCGTTTAATTTAAAAAACTATATTTCGAAATAATAAAATTTATAGAGTAAAATACCAAATGCCGGACATTATTCTAATCTTTTTGTTTATTTAGTATATGCGCACTAATGGAACAATATGTGCCTGATATTGATGAAAAGGTTGGATCCTATTGGAAAATTACTTCTGAATGATTAATATTCTTAATTTTTAAAATTTCTATTCAATGTAATTTGGACTATTTTTTGAAAAATATTGAAAACTTAAATCATAAACTATTCTTGTTGAACGTAAGAAATTTTTAGGCACTTTTAGAAATATGTTTCGGTTAGTAAAAATACAAACAGGAAATCCTCCAAAAAAACCTTCGATTTTCATGTCAGATTCAACTATCGTAAGTGAACTGGGATGTAATCGTGTAACAAGGTTTGACCCAAATCGTATCAAATAAGCATAGGAATTGAAATGTTCCTTCGATACGATTTAATTTCAATCAAATTACACGATTCCACTTCTGAATGTGTAATATGAAAGTTTAATTAAAAGATTGGAAAATTATTTCGAATATTTATATGTTTTTTAGGTATTTTTCATGTTAATAACTAATTTGAGTGAAAGTTTAGTTAAGTTCAGTTGGAAACTTAAATTGAGATTAACCCGTCTATTCTGAGCGCAGTCGTAGCAAGTTCTGACTGTCATAACATGACGTCATTGTCATAACTTTTTTTTAAGACTATTTGGTATTCTGATCCCGTCATAACTAATAACTGTTACAAAAAAATGCCATAAGTTCTGAGCGAAAATATTTTACATCATAACGGAATTTTATATGTGTTCTCTGAGTGATTCAATTGATAAATATGGAATAAATTCCACTATTTTTTGAAACACATAAATAATTTTACACTTAGAGAAAAATTTCAAACCTATGCAAACATTTTCGAGAGTATTTCTCAAATACTCATGCCAGCTCGCTCGAATTATAACAGTTATAAATCCATATTTTGGACATAATTATGACCGCTAGAATACGAATTTTCGCAGCAGTCATAATTTAAGTCAGAATATTATTGTCATAAATATTTATGACAGCAAAACTGTCACAATCCCAGAATAAGCGGGTAAGTTTAGAAAACGCATTTCACAGTCAATTGCTTATAAGAAAAACTTAAGTTTCCTATTTTGACAATATAAGTTTTTCGCAATTCAATTTAACAGCCAAAGTATTATGAAATGTTTGCATTAATTTTTGTATTCATTTTAACTTGAAAAGACTTCTTTATATTCTAATCATTCTAAAAGTTAAGATATTATTTAATTTTTCAAAGCAATAATTACGGAAATTTCTATAAAAAAAAACCTAGTCCCGAGAAATACCAGGATTCGATAAATTTTAAAAACCATAAAGAACAAAACTCACTAGTGCCCGTTACTGGCCCCCTTACATTAAATAAATTTCTATCAATATTTTATTGTATTTAAATAATTAAACAAACTTTTTTTTATCATATCAAAAACAATTGATAAGAATTTTTAAAATAATTCTTTAATTTATAATAGTTCAACTAAAATAATAAAAATTTCCACTTTTAAATTAAAAATAAATATTTAATTTTAGATTATTTATAAAAATATAAATATTTGAATTTTTCACGTTAATTTTTTTTAAGAAAAGGTAAAATAAAATTTTTTTGAAGAAAAGTGAAATATTTTCCACAAATTTCTTCGAGTATTTACAAATAGATTTGGTAGAGAAAAAAAAAAGAGTACATGTAATTTGGGATAACACGGTACTTTTGAGGGCATGCATGGTCTAAGAATATTGGAAGCTCTTGTAGACCATAAACAATTTGGATTTTACATAATTAGGGATTTCACTTGAATTTCAGTGGATATTTTTAATCCGCGGCTTCGCTCTGAAAAAATATAAACCAAAGATTTTCATCAGTCTTGAAACAAAATATCTCGTTATTATAGCTATTATAAAAAAGACTGGGTTTAATATAAAAATACATGAATTTACAGTCTTTTTAACAAACACTAATAAAAGATAGATTTCTTTGCAGCCCTGCAATAGTGGCAAAAAATGTTACTCAAAAAATTTTCTGTTTATTTTCTCTGTAATGAGGTTTATCTATATTCGTCTGGCTAAAGATTCTAGACTACAATTTTTCTATTCTGAAATACCTAGGTTAGGTTAGATTATGGTGGCGGCCGTTAGATCTCACAAATACCCCATTATGCCCATAGTGATATCAAATGATTCATTGACCTAAGAAAGTTCCCATAGTTTATGAGGTGTTTTCGAATTGCAGACACTAATTAGTGTTGAGCTGAAATGCTTCCGATTTCGATGCGAATTGTAGGATATTCCTTATATTGTACTATGGATCTTTAAGAAGAAATAGGCTCTCGATTTCCAACCGTATCATTGCAAATGCCGAATAGTGGCAAAATAACAACGAGTTCAACCTGATCCAGTTTCTCACAGTTCCTACAATGAGCAGTTGTAGACAGTTTCGATTCTAAATGGGCGCATCCCAATAAGAAGTATTGAGATGCCCAAGAATACCTAGGTATTTACGTTAAAACCTTAAATTTCATTATCCAAATTTTAAAAAAAAAACTAACTTCTACCCTTGTACCTCAAGCCCACAGATATAAGAGCTGTATTTCTTCATCATATTACGAAAGAAGATATTAACTACACCTTTTTATTTATTTTAGAATTAACTACATGCAACTTGTTGGCTCTTTGTAATTGTATCTCTTGTTAACTAATGCAAGTTACAAGTAATACATACTAAATAATTTATTTAAATATCGATTGTAATTGAAAATATTATCGTACCTTTATTGCAGGAAGTATTTGAAGACTGTTTTTTCTTTACTTAGTTTTATAAAACTTAAAAAAAGGAATTGCAGAATTTTTTTTTAATACTATTTCTTAAACACAATAAAATAGAATGAACTGAATTAAAATTGACTTATTGTATTATCTTGAATTTAAATTTGTTCGAGATAACAAAAAATTAAGATAAATACTCGGAATTTCTGCGAAAAACAATACTTTCCAATATTAAATCAGGTTACTACTTACAGGTTGTCTAGGAAATATGTTATCAATAGAGTGTGTATAAAAATAACTTTGATAATTTTATTCTATTAAATTTTTAATGATTGTTTTATATAATTATTAATAACGTTAACAATTAATCTGACGGAAATATTGATAAGCTGAAAATAGCTCTTGATAAGAAATATATTTTTAAAAAAAAATTTAAATAAAATTATTTGTCTGCATGAATGAATGGTTTGTACTAGATTTTTAAACCATTTTAAAAGAATCTTAATATGACATATAAGATCATTAGTATTAAAACTTGCTCTTTTATAACGGGTGATTTTTTAGGCGTTTGGTTTTTCAGTGTTGCATTATTGACATTTCGTCCGTGATTCGTGAAATGTGTCTAAGTCAAACATGCTCAGTTAGCATTGCCATTTCATCATGAATCAATTCACGGTTGGGAAACAATTAAGAATTATCCAAATTTGCTTTGAAAATCGGTCCTGTTATTTTATCGCAAATTTGTGTTCAGTGTCGAGGCACATTTTTGGCCCCATTAAGAAGCAAAATTGGCGCTTCTAGAGTGAAACCAACATAGAAGACTCTAGAGATCCCATTGCATCCAGAAAAATTAAGTTTACATGCTGGTGGCATCGTTGATCCTTATTTCTTTAAAAATAAGGCGGTAGCTCGTGTTATGGTCAATCAGAGCGTTACCGGACCATGATCAATGAATATTTCTTCGAAAATATGGAAGACATTGATCCTGCTGAAATGTGGTTTAAACAGGAAGACGCTACGTGCCATACAGTGACAGAAACCATCGATTTATTGAAATCACGATTTAGTGATAATGTGATTTTGAGAAATATCCCTTTAAATTGGCCTCAAAAATGGTGAGATCTGACATTTTTCCAGAATTTTCTATGGGCTTACGTGTAGTCCCTGGTTTGGTCTGATAAACCAGCAATAATTGGACAACATTGTTCGTGTTATTCGTGACCTACGGCCGCTATTGATCGAAAATAGAAACCAAAATTGGACTAACAATATGCGCTTCGTCTAGTCACAGTGGCCATATGCCCAAAGTCATTTTTAAATATTAATGGCATGAATAGGTATTTCGATTAAAAAAAGATTTTTGATTAAAAGTTAACTGTTTGTGTAATTTTTTTTTGAGTTTAAAGTTCATTACGCTAAAAAAATCACCCTTTATTGGATGGGCAAAAGAGTAATTGCCGATTTTCTTATAGAAATGAAATATGATTTTTTTATATAATTATTAAACTTTATTCAATAATATAATTTCCATTTTGATCGATAATCTTTTGCCATTTTTCTGGTAAAACCATTATGCACTGGGATTTCTGGGCGAAAAATTTAACGAAGTGATTTGCACAGGTTTTTTTTGAAGTCAGCTTTACACCATTAAAGTAATTCTGCAGAGACCGAAACAAATGGTAGTCGTACGGAGCAAGATCCGGATTATACGGTGGATGCATCAAAACTTCCCAGCCAAGCTCTCTCAATTTTTGCCTAGTCAGTAAAGAGGTGTGTGGTCTGATATTGTCGTGATGGAAGACGACGCCTTTCCTATTGATCAATTGTGGCCGTTTCACCTCAACTGCGTTCTTTAATCGCATTAGTTGTTGACAGTAGAGATGGGAATCAATCCTCTGGCAAGATTGGAACAGTTCATGATGCACGATTCCCTTCTAATTCCATCAAATACAAAGCATTACCTTACGGAACCCAAATAACGAGCTTCTTTTTGTATCCAGCCTTACACAATCTTGATCAATCTTTAGGTCCTCAGCAATGTCCTAAGATGAAATGTGTCAGTCTTTCTCAATTTAATTTTAAGAATTTCATCGACTTTTGCAATGATTGGTTCACCAGAGCGTAGCGTATCTTTAACATCGATATTTTCAGAACGGAAACGAGCAAACCATTTACGTGCTGATGATTTTGATAGAGCATCTTCACCATAAACACAACGAATTTTTTCACAAGCCTGCGAAGCTTTATCGCCTTGGTCGAATAGATATTGTAAAATACAGGGAATTTTTCCGAATTTTGGCTCATTTTCAAACCCCAATTACCGCAATTACTTCTGACTGAATTTCACAATTTTTTTTTAAAAATATTATATGAAATGTTAATTTTTAGGGGCGCTATAATATATAATATAACTTGATAGGGTTAGAAACAGTAAGATTTTGCAACTCTAAAGTAATGTTTTGGAAAAATCGGCAATTATTTCGTCCCACTCGATATTAATTAGTATGATATCTAATAAATAACGGGTGATCTATCGTAAAGTAATTTTTCAATCGGGATTGTTTTACACTTTCTGAAATTCAAGCCTGTAATATAGGTAATATCTGGTTTCAACAAGCCATACAGCACGTGAAACAAAGAACATGTTGAGAAATCATTTCGGTCGGCAGTTGATTTCATGTTTTGGACCGGTGAATTGATATTACACCTCTGGACAAGGGTTACGTGAAGTCTAAAATCTACGCGTATAAGCCAGCTTCGATTGATGATGCCTTGGAAGCAAACATTACTCGTGTGATATTTTGTGAGTGCGTCTGAATATGTGTGAGGTATTTAGTGTATTAATTTTGTCACATATAAATTTAAATTAAACTATCTCACTCACATTGTTGGTAAAATTTGTATGCTTCGATGATGTATATTGGGCTGAATACATTATTGTATATGAAGCCATCGTAAATGATGATATTTGCTATAAATTCAAATTCCCATTAAAATTTACATTTCAAATAGTTTCGTTCGAAAAGTCATGTAACACCTAGAGACACACCTTCCCTCGTTAGTTGAAAAATTAAAATAAGTATTCGCGGCCTCGTGGATAGTTGTAATCCACTGGATTAAAGAAAATATGAAATGCAAACGAAACGTGTAATTTTCTAGAACTAACTTACACATCTTTTTTATTAAAAAAATTAGAAATATTCTCATTCAAATTGCATTGATTAAGTTCCAGAGAAGTAAATAAATAAACAAACATAAATATTTTATTTTCATTTTATTATCATAAAACGCTAATAAAAGCTTTTATCATCATTTATAATTTACATAACTTGGTTTGCTCGCACGTTTTGATTCGCTAAATGTTGTTAATTTTTTAGCACATATTTCTAGCGAACTAAATTCAATTAACATTGAAATGTTTTTAAGTTGCATTCATTAAATTGCTTGTCTCTTGTCTGTTCTTATCATTCAATTTGCTTGTTTCGGTTTAATGGAATAAAATTCTTTTTATTGTACATATTTCCTATATTTATATTGTTTTGATATATCATAAAGTATAGATTTAGATTTGATTTTTATTACTTCAAGTGTATATTAACGTATTATTGATTTTTAGCATAATAATCCTACAAATTTATGGAGTAAACAAGAGTACCTACTTTCCTACGTATAAACAAGGAGTAGAAATATTAAAAGGTCTAATTTGGATCCGCATATACAGAGAGTTGAAATATCGAGCCCAAATCGAGTTCTAGAACAATTTTTACTAACCAAATGAAAACCGTAACATAGTCACCAAAACGCAATCAAGTCCAGTCAACACAATTTGAACTCGACCAGTGTATACACATGTATTTCAACCTAGTTTCGATCTGTTTTAGACTCTTCATGTATGTTATGATGATTTTTGAGATGTTTATGCCCTATGGTAGGTACTACCATAGTTGTGTAGATAACCAAAAGTTATATCGGTTTCTGCATCCCTGTCCGTCTGTCCGTCCGAATAAAAACTAATATACCAATTTGAATAAAATTTACAGGAGATATTTATGCTATTAAGTCCCAGTCAAACTTATGGAGAAGAAATCTTAGTTTTGATTCTTTTTTCTCAGAGTTAATTCATTAAACTATAGATTTCTTAACTACGAGTACCATTTCAACCATAGGGCATCAAAAAATCGTCTATAGGACAATTTTCAGTTACTATATGTTTTAACTCAATAAATTCTGAAGTTCTAATATTGAAAGTAAAATCTTTTATTAATTAACATGTTCCTGTATTTAAAATATTATATAAAATTTCCTTTCAAAAACGAATTCATCCATCGTAACAGTTTTAATTCTTTTTGACAACTAAAATCAAGCTTTACTAGTTCTATCCGGTCTATTTTGTTCAAATTAGTGTCGTTTTCAAATACTATATAGTACACAATTAGAATAAATTGAATCAAATGCTAAAACTGAAATCAAATTCAATTTTGCTTCTTTTTGCATAATGGCTAAACTGATTGCATTAGAATCATAAAAAAAAACCGAAATAAAAAACAATTTCGCTATTATACTAATCCCAAGTTTCTCTATAACTACGTACATTTCGATAATCTCATTATGACACTGTAATTTTTACACCCAATGTTGTTTTGCCCACGTACAAAGCCACCTAAAATATATTTATATAAGAGGATTTGCACGTATTATAGACTCAACCATAGAGATGTAAGTTGGACGTATTAATTTTCTATCTACTATATAACATACCAGACCAAAAATGAAAATCGAATTTATATCTTATTTCAACGTAATGGCACGTCCAAATCAAGCGAGCAAGGAAGAGCAGACATTTAAGAGCATTTGTTGATTTTCCACTCACTCAGTAAAGCGAGTATAAGCACGCTTGCTCAGCGTTCATACCAATTGAGTATTGACAAACAACATCTTTTGCTCTTGCTCGCTCGCTTGGTTTGGAGGACGCTAATGAAAATATCACAAGAATGTCAAGTTGTATCTTGGCTGAATGTACCAGACAATGTTTCAAAATGGATTTGAAGATTCCAAATCGGTCAATTTAGCATAGCTGATGATTCTTATGAAGGTCGCTCCAAATCGTATGAAGAAAATTTACTCACTGGTCATCTAGTACCTTTAATAAAATAGCAATAAGTGATTAAGGTCAGTGGAGAATAGAGGTGGCCGAGAATCCGATATGCGGAGCCTTTCTGTGTGAATACTCGGCCTTTTCTAGAACGAGACTTGCTACAGTGGGTGCGTGCACTCTGAGTTAGAAGCTAAGTTAGATCTAATTACTTCATTAGAAGGACTAACCGGTTCAGGGAAGAGACCTAGCCTCTCAACCAGCCATTTAGGAGGAGGTGGAACAATGGGCTAATAAGGCCCACGTTCTAATTTCTGCAACTGTGTGTGCCCCTCCAATACAATACTACACAAGAATAGTTTTATAAGTACGACAACAAAATCAAATAACAATCCATGATATGGACTCCGAAGTTGCAAATTAATTCCAACCAGGAAATTATTATTGAAATGAGTGCTGAACTTATAAATGCTAAAGTTATAAAGCAAAAAATAGGGTGACCAGAAAGTTGTGTCGCTTTTTTTTATCGTTTCTCGAATTTAATTGGAAAATTTGTACATCAATTTTTATGCCCTGTGGTAGGTACTACCAGAGGGTATATTAGTTTTGTCACTGCATTTGTAACACATCGAAATAATCGTCGTAGAAAGGTTTTAAGGGTATGGTTGTGTCAAGAATCAAAAGTTATATCGATTTATGCATTTTTGAGTTATCCGATTTTGATAAAATTTACAATGTAAGTTGCTTATTCTTTAACTTGACTTGGTATTGCCTTTCAGAAAAATCGATGCAAGGGGTGCAAAGTTATAAAGGAAAAACCATGGTGACGAGAAAGTTTTGTCGTTTTTTGTTCATGGTCTTTCCGATTTAAATGGAAAATTTGTGAACCAATTTTGTTTAAATTAATTATATAGGTTAACTACACAAATAGACGATACCATGTTAAATTTCAATCAAATCGCGGAGAAAGAATTAATCCTAGGAAAAAAAACCCTCTTCATATAGATTTTTTGATGTACTTTAAAAACTAATACACCAATTTGAATAAAATTTTCAGATTAGACTTATGCTATCAAGGTCTCGGTTATCTGCATATTAGAAGAAATTTTGAAAAGAGGAAACAAAGTTATAAAGAAAAAACCTTGAAATAATATTAGTTTTGATAGTTTTTCTATCCTATTTCTACCCATATGGAATCAACGGCCGAGTTATTATATGTTTAAAGATTCAAAACAAATCAAATTAAACTCATTTTACCTGGAAATTCTTCGCTTGTTATTGAAGAAGGCATTTTGTTGATAAATTTATCCTTTTTTTGGACTCGAAACGAATAAATTGCATGTGCTTCTGGTTAAGTAAATATAATTTCTTTTCATTTACTTTATTTTGTTTTGAATTAAAACTTAAAACTATAACTTTAAATTTCACGACAAAATATTAACATTTTCCATGTGTTTTCCATTTAAAAGGCACTTTGCACTAAAAACAACTGAAATCAAAAACATTTACAGGTCGCGCACGCACATAAATATAGAAATATAAAATTGGATACACTTTCGCTGCGCCCACGTGCAAAATGTAAACAAAATTTTCTTGAATTTTTAATGCAAAAAAAAATAAACATAAAAAAAATTCCAGCAAAATTTTCTGAAGGGCAACAAAAATCGAAAAGCCTGAGAAAAAGTCTGGAATAAAAAAAGTCAAACAAATGACCTTCCAGAAACACGAGAGGAGAGGGGAAAATGAAAATTAGTGTATTTAAATAATTCAAATGTAAATAAACAAAAATTAACAACAAATCGCGTTTGTTTGTAATTAAAAACAAAAAAAAAAAGAAAATTTGGACAAAACTTAACGCCAGTCGAATGTTACATCACACAAATGTCATTTAAATGGTCAAAAAGAAAGAAAAAAAACCAAATTCCTAGAAAAGACGAGAACAATTTTTTTTTTTTTACATTTTTTCACAGCAAATTCTCAATTTTCACGAATCTTTTCACAAATTGGAAACATTTTTAATTGATTTTTAAGAACTTCGCGAACACTACTTGTTTTTTTAACATTATTTATTTGATTGAATAAATATAATTAATTGTAAAAATAAAAAAAATATATAAATATCAACGAGCGCGCCACCAAACGATTAAAAGAGCACGACATTAACGAAAAGATAAAAAAAAAGAAATTCTTGACAGCTCAGTTACTACGTTTACATGGCAGCTTGAAATTGAGTTGAAACTCAATCCGAACAGTGTTGAAGCATTCAATCTTAATTGGTCGAGTGGAACTAAATATTGTCAGAAAACCATAGGAAAGGCAAATTTAATATAAATCGAATTACAAGATTCTATTCCAGATAAATCTAAAAATCCTGGATTGAAGTTCTAGTTAATTTTCAAGTATCCATGTAAACGAAGCAGCGGTTATATGAACAAACAACTTCAACTGGCTTATGTAAACAAAGTAAATTCCCCTTTATTTTTAAATGCATTGGAATTATATATTCGCTCATACGATATACGCGACATCTGGGGAAATGTTCATCTATTTTCGTACAGATGGCGGTATGTAGGAATATTTTCTATTATGGCGAAAGAAAAATGTTAAACAACGCTTTTTTTTGAAAATGCGGCGAGTTTATTCCAATTTCTTAATAGTTTATTATTTTTATCATAAAAATGGAAAGTTTATTGTCAATTATTATTGCGAATGATTTTTTGAACCTAAAAGGATTGGAAAATAAATAGAAATGGTTAAAAGATTTTATGATACAACATGGAATTCGGCTAAGGTTTTGACTCTTTTACAAATGGAACCGAAAGCCAGGGAATTTATAAATCTGGATTTCCTATTTTCCCTTAAAACATGCTTACGTACACTTAGGCATTCCTCCCAGCTTTCTAAAGGACACCACAATTAAAAATATACCAAAATCAACATGCTTTATTCAAATTCATGTGTCCACAATCAACACTGTGCATTTTCCTCTGTTAGAGACATTGCAATGTGGTACATTTAAGATCTAGAGCCCCTATAATCATGTTCTGATATTTGCGTATTCTCTAAGAGGAATAGTTCCAGAACAGACAATGATCTAGAACCGAATACCGGTGGAATGCGTAGTTATTGTCCATATCCTCTCCATTAACATCTGAAACAGATTTAAGAAGGTTGGGAATCCAATATCAATTTTCTATCGATTTCAAAGGATTTTTTGGAACTGTTAATAATAGACTAGTCGCGAACAACACGCATAGTACCAAGAGCTACCCGTTACATCCAGAGAAATTCATGGTTTGGCGTGGTTTATGGGCTGGCGGAATTATCGGTCCATATTTGTTCAGAAATGAGAATGGTCGTAACGTTACCGTCAATGGCGCCATGATAACAGAGTATTTGCTATCTGAAATTCCGTAATGTTGGTGATATCTGGTTTCAAAAAAATGGCGCTACTAGTCATGCAGCGCTTGAAATAATGGACATATTGAGAAATCATTTCGGTGAGCACTTGATTTCAAGTTTTCGTGAATTGGCCGCCTAGATTGTGTGATATCACACCTCAGCGATTGTTCTTTCAGTCTCTAATAAAGTTTTCGCCATCATATTCGGTTTTATGTATTTTATTTCAAAATACTTCCTGAACCTCAAGATGCGATTGTTTCCTACGATATAAAGCGTCGTCACGTCTTATACTATACATATATGCTCCAAACGTGTTGCCTGTAATTGAACATTAATTGTAGTTAAATACTTAGACGTACTTGAAGTGTACAAATGGAAAACTGCTACTGTATTAAAAATGGTAATCGATTGTCGTTTGCCTACTCGGAGAATTCCACTTCCGATTATCGTCTTTAAGCAATCTCAATATTAAGAAAAAGAATTAGTTATAGTAGATAGTGTTTAAAACAAACTTATAATCAAACTCTTATTTTTTGTGAAGTAAAATTTACATTCTAAATCTAATAAACTTGCAAATTAGTCAAGATTTTCGTAATTATCCATGAAACAGTCACCATTAAGTCTTAGTCAGAGATCAAACTTACCAAAGGTGTGTCTCATGGAATTAAATCAATCAAATATCATGTTTTGGCCCAATCAAAGACGATATTAATGAATAAAATATTTTCCTAATATGCAAATATTACATGTGTTACCCATTCACTAATTAATCTGAGGTCATTTATGCTATCAGAATATGATCTTTTTTTTTGGGTTTCGAGTACTAGAATTCTTTATAAAGCGGGTCCAATTCTTTGGACGGAAGCCTTTCTAATTTATTTTGTTTTATGTAAATTTAATTTCTTGGAAAATTTATTATTTAACAAAAACAAATTAAAATAAAAAAACGTAGCCTAAAATAACATAACATAATATGATTTGCGTATGTTAGATCGCTTTTATAAGCTTTTATCTCAAGTGTTTCCCAGGGTCAAGAATTTTTATACTTATGCTTTTGAAAATAATGATACATATTTGATTAGATTTTATTGGTTCTTGTCGTTTCGAAATTGATACCGGAAAAGGATTTTAAAGTGTATTTCTTTAGGATTATCATAACAAGTCAAGTTGATTTCGTTAGAGAAAAATTTTTAATCGGTTTTTGTGAGATAAATTTTAATTTTCGATGAAAATCTTTGATGTTTTTTGAAAATAAAAATTTGTATAGAGTATGTCTTTTGGTTCCCAACTTTGTATTTACTCATATACTAAAATCATACACTTTAAATAAGAAAACATAAAGAAACTTAAAATCAACATATAGTCGAGTTTTTGTTATCATATTGAGACTAGTAGTTAACAAATCGACAAAAAAAAATTAATAATATTTAAATGTCTTCATAACTTAGTTTCATCCACTTCGATTTTGTTCTAATTCAGAGGTTAGGGCATGGTTTACTTGAATAAACAGAATTATTCCAAAATTTTGAATAATCAAACGAAAACTGAATAATTGTTTCATTTAAGAGAAACAAAACAGAGTAAATTTTGGAAGAGAAATCCTATAATAGAAAAGTATGGAAAGCCAGCAAACAAACCAGAAGAAGTGCAAGAAAACGGAAGTCTCCTTTTGGCCACACTGTAGCTTTTTTCCGCTATGCAATATTTGTATGCCCTGTCTTGTGCACAGAAGCCACTCGATCGTTTGTCAGCTTACGTTGATGTGACATGTATTGCTGCGTTACAGAGTTAGCGTTCCATGATTTTTGCTAGTCGCTCCCATAGAAGTGTTTCACTTGAAAAGCTCAAAATTTTTTATCGACTGTAGTGCCATTTCAGTAGGAGATAGAACTATTTTATCTTCGACGGAAATAATCCCCATAAAAACCTCCACAACTTTGCCGAACATTTCAATCGTGTATGACCTCTATATAAAAAGTTCAAAAATTTGTATCGACTACAGCGCCAATACAGTGACAGATAGAACTATTTGGTCTAGGATGGAAATAATCCTCATTATAACCTCCACAATATAGCTGAACATTGTAATCGTCTAGGACGTCCATATAATGAGATTTTTTGTAATGTAACGTTTCGTCACAGAAAATCGTCACATAATTTTGGCTAATCGCCCTCATAGAAGTGTTTCACTTCAAAAAAGAAAAACACATTGCAGAAGAGTACGGACAATTTTCAAAATCTATGTAACGCATGGGACTCTTATGCAATTTCTCAAGAATCATAAATATTTTTAAGAGAATATTTCCTCTTTTGCTTTTATTACGCTTTCCTTTTTCTTTCATATAATAATTTATTTCTCTTTGTAAGCAGTAATTTTTGCTTAAAAATGTTGACTTCTGGCTATTATCATAGGAGCGAATTAATTGGTTTAAGACCATCAATTATTCAATTATTCACTAACCTCGAAAACCAATTAATCAACCATGCCCTCATGTGAACACTACTATCGTAAATCTATTCTGTAAATTTCCTTCAAATCGGTCTATCAGTTTTTGAAATATAAATATATATCTGAAAAATTGTCCAATTTTTCTTTACAACTATTTCTTTTTACTTTACCCTGGAATTGATGTTATCGAAATCCAATATAGTTGAGCCCACTTATGTAGCTAACGTATGTAAATAATTTGAACAAAATTGGTAAATAAAATTTTCCAATTAACTCTTAAAAAGTGGACAAAAATATCAATAAAATTTTGTGGTCACCCTGATCTGTTATTGACATCGAAATCAAAAATAATAGGAATTATTTTCGTCCCAGTACTAAAATTTCGAATAATGTTAAATAATGCGTTCCAGAGATTTCATACATATATGGTACACAGAAATTCTGACATAGGCAGTGAGGCAGACAGATAACGAATGGACATTATCTAAAAAATGTTTTTTTTTTTTTTTTGAATTGAGGGAACCTCAAACTATCCATTGAAATCTGAAAGCTTTATTTCCGCTCTATGGGAAGAAAGTAACGATATGTAAATATTGGATAACACGACATAATTTTAGTTTAATTATATTTCGTTTATCTATTTGGATTATAATTAAAGGACATTCATGAATTTAATGACTTAATATCGACATTTATTTTACACATTTTGTAATTAAAGCTTTTCGCCATAATATCGTTGTTTATATTTTTTCCTGTGAACAATTTCTTCATCCTATTTAGTCACATCAGCTAAATTGAAATCATTTTAATTCAGTTTATCTTTTCAAAAACAATCCAGTTTACTACATGTCCAAGAAATACAACAATAAATCTAAACGAATAAATTTTGTATAAGAAATATGATAAAAATTATCAAAATTTTATAATTTCAAAATTAATTTTTATTACAAAATTTCCTTAAAAAAAACAGAAAAGAAGAAAAACTTCACGCTTTTCATATAAAATAAAATTTTTAATTATTATTTCACATAAAAACAGAACTATTAAATTAATTCATGGTTTTGTCAGACATCGCATACTAACTCCATTATTTGGGTTGAGATTTGAATAATTTTAGTAGTCCAAACACCAGTCGTCGTCATCCAAACATCATCCTCATAAAAAACAAAACAAAAATCTTCATTGAATCGCCATTATTATGAAATGTATGTCATAAATATAATTTTCCATAAACCTCCACGAGAATTCCGCCTATGCAGGTCTGGAGTTGCGATTTCGCATTCGATTTTATTTAAATGATGTGATTTTATCACAAAACATATTTATGAAACATATAGTAACCGAAAATCGGCCTATAGCCTATTTTTTGATGCCTTATGGTAGAAATGGGACAGAAAAACTGTCTAAACTAACATTATTTCAAGGCTTTTCCGTTATAACTTTGCTTCTCCTGGATCGATTTTGTTGAAATGCGAATCAATTTAAGGAATAATCAACTCACAATGTATTTCATCAAAATCGGATAAGGCATTTTTGAGTTATCTTGAATACGGACGAACGGACGGACATGCACAAATGGATATAACTCTTGATTCCCGATACAACCATATCCTTAGAACCTTTCTACGATGATTATTTCGATGTGTTACAAATGGAGTGAAAAGACTAATATACCCTCTTGTAGTACCTAACACAGGGCATAAATATTTATCGGCCTGGTTTTGTAACATTGCAACATAATCCAGCATTTGGGGAATAGTAGTAAAAATAGGATATCCTCAAAAATATTGAAAATTTGCCAAACAAACTGTTCCAATGGTTGAGGTCAATTTTTGACATTATTTTCATTAATTTCCTCAAACAAAATTATACTCTCTTAACGTGTAACCACGGATCAGGTACATAAAAGGTGTTATAAATTGTGTAGGAAGTACCAATGAAAATTTTTTTTTTTTCGTTCACGGCTATTAAATGGTGTAAATTATATTTAATGGTGTTACCTAGTTTTGAGAAAAACATGTACGTTGGTTGGTTTCAGGTTAGTCCAAATCATTTTGTGAATCATTAATCATTGAAAAAGTTCTTACTTACTGCTTGTAAAAGTTCGTGTTCATTTTTTATAAAGAATTTTCAATGGAAAATTCTTACATTAAAGAGTTTTTTTCTATAATAGACTCTTGTAATGGGTTCAAGAGGGCTTCATTAAGTTAAGCTTTAATTTAGAATTTTTCATCAAAATAAAATATAAGTTTTTTTGTTTTGTTAGAAATAAATGTAAAACAGATTTTGCTTCGTCACGAAAAAAAAGCATAAGGAATATTTTCAAACTCACAAAAGAAAAGTTACTAACTTATGTCCTAAGATGACGCAAAAACAGCGTAAATCGAAGAAATTGTCCCACTTATACTTGTTTAGGGACATACCTGAATGTTTTCTAATCGGTGATATCCGAACTTGAGAAATTCTATTTCAATATAAATTACGGAGGAAATTTATAATTCCGAAGTCTTTGCTTACTCTCGTCCTAATAGAGGATGTGCTAAAGAGCTTAACTCCAGTTTTGAAGATGGGCCAAAAAATCATTACATTGTCAATGGCGACAAAATAAGGGCATTGATTGGTGTTTAAGGATATGACAGATTTCTTAGAATCATACAAAAATTGAATTTTGGAAATCATTAAACAGAAGCCTCCAGAATTGGTGAACTGGAAAAGTTTTGTGTTTCTCTATGATAATATACAAGTTTTATCACCCGTCAAAAATTAAGACATTTAGCCTGCATCAAGCATATAATCCTGAATCTCTGCACAACTCAGTTAATGGCGCAAATTTGACTTTAAACAAAAATCATATGAAAAGACTATGTCTTGGTTTTCGTCCAGAAAACCCTAAAATCGTACAGTCATGAACCTGGCAGGAAAATGGTAAAAATGGGCAATATATTGTTTAATAAAGTTCTTGTTTTTCATGAAAAATTCGCTTTTCATTTTCGCAGAAAAAAATATCCAAAAACTTTTTGACATCCATCTAATAGTTGATGCGGAACAAAATCTTTCATATTTTTCATTACAAATTTTTTACATGATCTAAAAAAATTGTAATTTGCATATAGTTTCTTATGAACCTAATTAAAACTGAGAAAAGTGTCTCATTAATTAAATTTAATTAAGTAACCCGGCATTAAAGTGCTTAAAATGATAAACTCTCACTTTTTTGCGAAAATGAAAATAATTATACGTCTTACAATTTTATTAAAGAAACGTATTTAGTTTTCTTTTTATTACTCTATTATAGTGTATACATAATTGAATTCCCAGTACTGTAAGTATTTAAATAACGTATCCACAAATATTTTGGCCATGCTTGGAGATCATTATGGACCACCAAATTCCCAGCGTTCGATTGACTCTATAAAGTGAAGAACTACTTACCTAAACTAATAACATTAAAATTATAAACTAACCAGCACCCAAGCAAATAGGCTTGTTACAAGACTATCTAAAGACTGGCACCATGGAGCATAACTAACATGAATCATTCTTATCCCTAGCTATATATTTGAGATGATTTTTTACTCCTGAAGAACTTACAATGCCTCTTGATTGCCACTTGTGGTTCGAGACTGGGAAATATAAGGTGATCCAAATTAGGTTTCTTATGTTGGCAGCACTCTAAATTAAGCAGTTCTCGATAAGCAGTTTTTTTCAAAGTGTCAAATGTCAGTTTACCACAACACTTTTACGAAATGGATGGTTTAACCACCGCACAACGCGTTAAAATTGTTCAATTGTTCTACAGAAATAACAATTCTGATTTCTGAAAGAAAATCCTCTTCTCTGATGAGGCACATTTCCACCTCTCTGGGAGTGTTAATAAGCAAAATTGCCGCATATGGATAGATGGTAGATGAAAATCGTCATGAGATTCACGAGACACCATTGCATGGCCAAAAAGTGACTGTTTGGCGCACATTGTTATCTATGATACCTTCTTGGAATTTTAAAGGAAGCAAACATATATATTTTTGCGTAGAACAAATGAAGTATGCTCATTTATAATTTTAATATTGGTGAACATACATACTATATAAGTACATTTGTTCACTACCTAATTAATTACGTAACGCATCTCTATGAGTTTAGTTCATTGAATTTAATCAAATACAGAGATATGTATAAAAACTCATCTAGTCCTTATTTCAAATATTCTAATACGTGTTTTTCCATACAAAAATAAAATAATATCCTGTTCATATTATGCTTAGAATTCAAAATATAAATTTATTTTATAGCAATAAATTGTAATGAAATTTTGGAACCTTTCTGAAACTAACATTAAACCTCTTTCATTTGATATATTCATCGATTATTTATATGAAAAAAGGAGCAATGAACTTACAACAAAAATGTAAAAAGAAATGGACATTTCTGAATTGGTGAGGAATACCAAGAAATAATGGGATTTTCTCCAAAAAAAAGAAAAACAGAAAAAAGACTATCGAAAATGTAAAAAAGAAAAAAATGCTTTTAAAAGTGATGTACCCTACCAAAAGGGATCTTTATATAAAAATTGTAAGGCATAAAATTCCATTTTACTCATCTCACAATATTTTCCTTAGATTTCCGTCGGATACTATAACATAAACCACTTGGATATCCCTTAATGCCCAATGGTTTATGGAGGTGCAAAAACCAAAAAAAAAACAGAAAGAAAATAAATAAATAAAATCATATGTGGTGAAATTTGAGTTTTGTATAAAATGTTTTCCCACGAATCGGCCTGACATGTGGTAAAGATAAACTGCTAAACATTTGACTGAGACCAAATCCTTTACTCATTCACAACAAAAAAAAAAGAAAGAAAGAATAAAAAAACACAAGAATCTTACGAAAAATCCATCTCTAGAGATATCACAGTTAAGAGCCTACATCATTGGTTAAAAAAAAACTGTACATTACGTATCCTCAAAGGACCATAAAATGAACATAACATTACATTTTACTTGATACGTTCACTATATACATATTTATATGATTATTGGTTGAAATAATGGATAAAGGACGAGTGACCGGTGTGAAGATTAAAGGTCATTCATATCAAAGATTCTTTTCGAGCAGACACAAAAATGTTAACTTCATTTTTTCGTAGTATGTAGAGAATATCTATAGATAATACCCATATTTCAGGTCTCACTCCAGGTTCAAGAGGTTTAATACTGTCAATGATTAATGCTGGTTAGGGGTCTGTCCTTTTTCATTTTCAATGGAATGTGGTAAATTCATATATTATGAACAGCAAAATGGGTGAATATGGAAGCTATATAAACATCTGGTGTTGCATAAAATTAAATATACCGAAACCAAAAATTATACTCTTGCGGAACACTTCAAGTATGGTAGATAATCTCTGAATGGTTGGTGTTTTTTTCGTTTTGTTTTTCTAGAGAATATATTTTAATAATTCAAGATTCAGTGCATTAATCTTACAGCAAGAAAAAACAAATGTTATATTATGAGAATTTTATGCAAAATTTTAAACCTTGTACAAAATAGCTTAAGAATATTATCATAACCCAAATGAATTACACCTCATATGAATGGGCTTTCATTCATAAGCAGTTTAATTCTTTCATTCAATATTTATATTTTTTTTTATTTGAACGAGATTTAATCATGTATTTAGTACGGATTAAAAAGTAATGAACTGGAATTTATGTAATGATATATTTAAAGACTGTAAATTCACTTTCCTATACCTATTTCGAAGTACTATATCATATTATATATGTAGGTGTTTGTGTTCCAAGATTGTACTTATAAACGTATGAAGTTCTAACTGAGCCACTGTATATACGAATCACCTAGAAAATCGGTGACATTATTATATAGGAAAACAATTTTATGAATTCTTCGTTATCAGACTATATGCTAAATTGGATCTCATTTTCCGGAGAACGATTCCAATTTATTGGTCCATGGATGGGCAATACGATGAACAATAGTTTGAACTTACTTTTCAACAAAGAGATTGAAACGTTCGCTGTGTGGTAAGTGGCACCGTCCGGTTGAAATCACATATTGTCCAAGTCCATATCATACAATTCATTCCAAAAATAATCAGTTAGCATGGTTCGATAGCGATTTCCATTAACTGTAACGTGGCGGTTTTTAGCATCAACGAAAAAATATGGCCCAATGACACCTCCAGCATGTGATCTACACCACACAGTTATTTTTTGGGTATGCAATGGTGTCTCTTGAAGAGTGTGTGGGTTACGCCCTGCCCAATAACGCATATTTTGTCGAACGGGCAGGTAAGTGATGTCGTCCATAAATCGGTCGTAATGCTCCTAAAGTTGCGGCGACCGACTCAGAATTTCGGTAGTAAATTTTAATAATTTGTAAACGTTGTTCAAGTGTGTCCATGATGAAATGTCAACTATTCAATAAATGACATTAGAACAAAAAAAAAAAATATTGCGTGGTTCGCCGTCCCTATTGGAAAACATTTGTAGTGTCCCATTTGAAAAACCCTTTACAAGTGCTGTTTGGGTGCTCTATTACAAGAAACACAACAATAGAATTGAATTGGTTCAACGAAGATTTCTACGTGTTGCCTTATCAAGGATTTCATGGCAAGAGACAGAAAATTTGCAGTCGTATAAGGCTCGTCAAAATTTTTTTGGATATTCAAACTCTTGAAAGTAATCGATTATCATCAAGTATAACTTTTCTACAAGAGCTTACCATATTTCTGGTAATATTGATGCCGCACTTTTTCTTAAATACATTTCTTTCGGACTAACGAACATAGCTCGAGGTCTGCAAATACTTTTTCACACAAATAATTACGGAATGCTCCAGATTCTGGATCGAATGGGTAGCGAGCTTAATTCTTATGCAAGAATTTTTGATTTTTATGGAAAATGGGACTAAAGAATTATATATACTTTAAGTAGTAATAAAGTAGAAAAGCCATTTGTTTGTAATACTAAATCTACTATATTCATAACATTTTAAGACGTATTAATATTTAACACAATACATTCTTACATTAACTTTCTATTTTCACAAATTTTAACCTTCTTAATCAGCTTCCCTTCTTTTCACTGCAGGCTGGATAACCATGCGTCTTCGCTTTATCGTTTAGCTGGGGTTGTGATACTAATAGTGGAATTTCTATTGCTTGTTGATTCTCAATTAAGCTGCCCTATATCTATTTATATATTTGATGATTGCAATTAAGCGATGTCTGAAGCCTACTAGACTTTGTTATTTCATCAATATTTCATTAAAAAGTTATTTTTATAATATTTGCTTTTATCAATTCCCAAAATATACTTAATATAATTATTTTTGTTTGCTAAGAACTTTTTGAAATTAGTCTCAAAACTTTTCAAAATTTCCATCCATCCTACGTTAATTTATTGATTGATTTCATTTAATTAAGATCATGAACAAACAAATTTAATTCAAGATAAGATAATTTAAAATAATTTACATAATAAAAATAATGTTTTTCAATATAAATTTTAATTAAATTAATTTTTAAAGCTTTTCTATAATTAACTTCATACAAAATTCCAATCTAATTAAAAAGTTAATGGATTTATTTTTGGATTTTATTTTTAAATTTTATCACATTAATAAATATAATATCTTTTTTTTAAAACAAATTATCGAAAAAAGGATTCCAATTAAAAATTTACAAAATTTTGCATTTCTCATCGTTTTATTTTAATTCCTATCGAAATTTGGTTTTAAAATATGAATTTAATTTAAATAAAAAAAATTTAATATATGTATTTTAAAGTACTTAATTATAAAAAGTTGTGATAATTATTATTAATAATCTGAATTTAATGCGAGACATGTAAACCAATTCTTCAAAAAATAACAAGCCCCATCCGTCTACCCTAATCCGTTTAAAGTGTTTCTTATGACAGCTCAAATGTTACCATTTTGAAGAATTGAACACCTCATTAATGCCTTGGTTTATTTTTGAAAGAAGTAGAAATTCTAATTTATAAAATCCCAGCTAAATCTATTGATCCTTTAGGGCCTTTTGTCCTTTTGTCTTTTTATTTAAAACAAAGTGAACCGTTTTTGTTATTGAAAGACTGCAATAAGTATCCTTCTTTGCATAATTATTTTGCACAGTGTTAGATCACATCAGAAGAACAAAATTCTATTATGATAAAATAGTGTTAATAACACTGACTTAATTCAATTTAATAAAATTCTTTTACTAAAATTGTTATTATAAGAAATCCTTAGAAATTTTTTTGTATATAATTTTTTTCTGCAAATGATTTTTCCTTTTTTGGTTCACAGCCAAAAAATGATGCCGCTACCAATTCCCAGAAAAACGAAATATATACTTGTAGTAAGATGGCTTCTATTTTTAAGAATCTTAGAAAAATAAATGAAGATGAAAATTTTTGATGGAAAATAATAAAATGCAGAAAGAAGTTGAACTTGAATTTTAAAATAGCACAAGAAAAAAAAAACCAATAACAATTTGATAATGGTTCGTTGGGTTATCAAGAGGAACCTTATTTACATTTATATTTTGTGTACATCAAAAATATTATTTTATGAATATTGTTATATCAAAGGATCCGAAATTTTCATCTAGACATCATGGAGATTTTCCTTTTTTTAGTATAATAATCATCTAAATATGGTGACGATGAAATACTATATCTATGGAAAAAGGAAGTCAAACCCAAAAAAGAAGGATCCCAACTATATAAGTCTTGAGTTTCATTCAAGTTAAGAATTTAAGTTTTAGAAAGTTGGCAACAATTGGTTTTTATATAAGAAATTGGGTTGAAGAAAGGATTTTTTTTTTTTTGTTTTACTAATTTTACAAATTTTATCAGGAAATGACAAGGAAATGAGAAAATTGATCAGCCAAAAAGATACATTCATTATAATAGTTTCCGATTATTGCGTTTTTGTTAGAAAATTGTGTGAGAAAATTAAGTTGTGGGTTTATGAGCCTAAGAAAAGAAAAAGGTTATTGTATAAAAGTTTCTCGAAAATTATTTAGGCAGAAAAAGAAAAAGTTAAATAAATATATTCTTAGCTAATTTTTTGTGTAACTTTTATAAGTCTCGAAAATTTAATTATCTGCTAATTTGGGATTATTTTTTTAGGACTGACAAAAGGAAGTAATATGAAAGGTTCCCATATTCAATGACATGACTCTGTTATTAAATGATCAAAGAGAGTGTAAATAAACAATGGTTCAACGTTTTCCATTGATTGAATATCGAATTTTGACTAACCTTATAACAAAATTTTTTTCAAAATTCCAAAGTACTTAAAGACCTTTTAGTTATTTCTTATTGTATTAAACTAGGGATGCTTCAAGCGACTGACAAGAGTAGTTTAGGAAAATCAAATGCTTTGAAGAGGAATAGTTACCCCAAACGGGTAACTCTTAGTCTCGTAGGGATCACAATGGGCTCATAAGGTGCCTGGTGTTGTACGCAATACCCCAACTCTACCTAACCTAACCTACCATATTGTATTCGAATACTTAATTTATATGCCCTATGGTAGGTACTATCAGAGCGTGTATTAGTTTTGTCACTGCATTTGTAACGCTTAGAAATGGTCATAGGAAAAGGATTTGAAGGCTACACATTACTAGAAAACCAAAAGTTCTACCGAATTATGCATGTAAATTCTGATAGTGTAAGAGCTATCTTTAAGGCTTCGATAGATCAGTGCTTTATAAGGCTTACTTGGAAATCTGTATTGTAACAAAAAATATTACATAAATAATAAGAAAAATAATCTTGCAATAAAATTTCGCTAAAATCAATTCACAAGACTTAAGAAATTCATAATTTTAAGAAGTTAATCATCTTAAACGATTTAAATTTAATAATGCACTGTGATTTATCACAAGTAACAAATCAAAATTCCGAAATTAATCTCCTATATACCGCTTATAGGAAATATAATTAAATTCTCATTAGTATAATTTTAATACGAAAGATTTATCTATTAAACTGTTTATCAGTGCGTTCGTATAAGAAATCTACTTAAGTTATTGTTTATTTACCCAGTTAATAACTTAACATTGATCTTTAAAATTATATCATTATTGATTATATTGAATCGTTCATAAATAGATTATTTCCCATATAGTAGTTGTATTTTTTTTTCAATAACAAAACACATCCATTTTTTCTTTTTTTCGTATATTTAAGATTTCACATGGATGAACTTTTCCACTCTAATGATCATTATAGTCGACTTTATTCTGTTTATATCATTTTAACATTGTTTAATATTTGATATGATATTTTTGCTTTTAATGTTCAGATTAATGACCAGATATTGACACTATCCTATTATGAGAGATTTTGATTTTAGTCCTAATCTTAATGATATTTAGTTTATAGATTAAAGGAATCGGACCAAATTCTTTATGGATTTTGTATATTTACACCATTTAAAAAACATATCTATTCCAAATATGGTACTTAGCTGGGTGATGAGTTAATTTCATAAATCTTAACAAACAAATATTTTCTTTTGCTTAATACAGATTGGAACAAAATTTAGTAAAGGTGAATTTAATTGGATGACAGAAAACATTAGAAATAAATCATGAGAGGAGATGAGTGGTCCTAAACTAGGTACTATACATTAGTTCCAGAACTTCTTAATATAGTACATTTTCTGTCTACAATTCTATATACCTATTAGGGTGGCCCTTAGCCGTATGAAATTTTTTGGAAGTTAAGCTCCCACCCCCTAATCCTGTTTCAATGACCAAAAAAACAGGTTATGCAAAATTTCTGCTCAATCGGGCAAGTTTAAGGCGACCCTCAGGAAGTATTAAAAAACATCCGATGTATGTAATACATCGCAATACAAGCTCAATGAGGGTCGCCTTGCAGTTGTCCGATTGAGTTAAAATTTTGTGTATATCGTTCTTTTGTTAATTGGAACAAGATTGAGGGGTGGGAGGTAGACTTTTGCAAAGTTGAAAAATAAGGGCCACTCTAATATTATGCGAAACCATGAAATATTTACAAGAAAAATGTTTAATTGTTTTAAGCGGGCTGACAATTTTGTAGCCTGATTTCATCGTTATTAGTAATAAGCATCTATTATATTATATTTTTTAGTATAGAAGACGAGTGAATTTTCACCGACGCTAGTAAGAATCGGAACTTCATGGTTGAAAAATCGAGCTAGTGCCTTAATAGTAGAGTATGGACGTCATAAAAATCAGAAATCGTTAGCCAAGGAATAAAGGATTAATAGAGGGTTAAATAAAGGGGATAAAGTGTTGCTAACGAAAAAAAAAAACACAGCGTGACAGTTGACCGTTCAGGTTTATTAAAAATGGAGCGCTACACGTAAGACAACGCGTTTTCATTGTTGAGCAATATTTTAAAAATAATGAAGGATTGGCAGCTACAGTTCGCAATTTTCGTACAAAATATGATCGGAATAGTAGTTTAATTTCATCAATTGTGAAGAGATTGGTTAAAATCTTAGGGAGACTGGATGAATTAGTGATCTTAAATACGACCATAACCACGACCATACACGCCTTGAAGGAGGAAATTGAGCGCTGTATCAAGGAAATTTAGCCACATTTATGCAAAATGGTCATGGAAGATTTCGACAAAAGAGTGCATATGTGCCAGTAAAGCCGTGGAGAGCATTTACCCGATATGCTATTCCATACATAACCCTATATATTGTATACTTTATGAATCAATAAAAAATGTACAAATTTTTAATTATAAACTTGTGTTTTCCATCAAAATTACTTCCTACGTGAACTTTTGGGACACTCCTTATTTGATGATTTGAGGTGCATGAAAGTATGTTTTTTCATTCTAACTTTTTTTCAACAATACTAAGTAACTATTATATAACATCTATATTAATTATGTAATTTTACTGAATCTACTACCCAAATAACCTTAGTTTTAAGTATTCCAACCACAATTACAACTTAGTAGCTATTAATGTGCTGTGTTTTAACAATTTTTTAGTATTTTTACATCTAAACATCTCAATGTTAGTTGGGCATGTTCTTGTTTTGGTTCATTTAAATTTTCATTAGCTTCTTCTGACTCATCCTGTATATCTAAAGTCGTATTTAAATTTTTTAAATAAATTTCTTACATATTTTGCGCCTTTTTTCTGCATATGCTAATATTTAAACATTTTTGTTTATGAAAGGTTGAATGTCTTAAAAATATTATATAGTATTAAGTCGCATTATGAGAAAATTACATAAATGGAGCAGCATAATATTTTTATCCAAATTTAATGTTAATGTTTTTTTTTTGTTTCGGTAAAAGTTAAAGCAAACACTTTAGTTCTGATGCGATTCATAGTGTTTTGTTTTAAAGCCCTTGGCACGGAAAATTAATTGGCTAGAGTACCGTATATGAAGAAGTCTTTATAAAAATAACAAATTTTTGTAATATGAAATATAAGTGAAGTGAAAAACTGAATTTATAAGTTAAATATATCACCCACCTTGAGATGGTAATCGCATCTACTAAATATTAATAATATATTTATAACAAATAACTTCTAAGGTCAGTAATAAAAATGTAGGCGGATGTAAATTGATTAGTTTAGTTAAGTCCATTCTTAATACAAGACTTTTAATTGTTATAATGTTTGGTAATAGTTAAATAAGAACAAAATTATGTTTTATCGGTTCGATCAATTTTAAACAATGTATGACACAAATTTAATGTGCACCAATTTATTGATATCAAATACTTTCAGGTATGTACATTTATAATCCATGAATGTGACAATATAGCTACTATAGTATAAAAACGATTTTTATAATGGTTACAAAGAAATGTTAGATAATATCGACAAGGCTATATTTTGCTAAATATAAGGTATTTTAATTTTCTTGTTTAGAACTGAATAGACCCAGCGATCTTTAGGATAATATTTCCGTTATATTCCTAACATTTACCACATGACTCCACACGACTTATTTCAAGATTTATTTTCAGTCGGACTGAAAAAAAAGTCCTGTGGAAACTCCAAACATTGGACTTTTTTTTCAGCCCGACTGAAAATAAGTCTTGAAATAAGTTCAATGGAGTTGTGGGGTTATCTAGGAAAAACGATAATGATTACTTTCGAATAAAACACGTTGCTAACTTTTCAATTCTTTCTTTATTTTTTGAGTCTTGTTTGAATCGCGGTTGTCTCTCGACTGCCGCTTAAAAAATCCTCTTCTTCATTCTTTCTTCTTTTGTTTTATCATGCAGGCATCTTATCTGCATGATTATTCTTTACTCTAGTCCTAGTTCAAATATCTATATCGTTATGTAGGCGTCTTATCGACGTGACTTTTATTTAACTTAGAACTTTTCTTAGTCTAACTAACATAAGTCTATCATGTAGGCATCTTATCTACATGATTCATATTTACATAGGACTTATTTGGAATCTTACCATGCAGCTGTGCCTCCATGTTTGCATTCGCAATATTCCTTTATTTAATTAATCATGTTCCTTAGTCTTCCTACATTTATACCCAGATATAAATTAGGAGTATATTAGTTCTTTCATTACATTTGTAAAGCACCGAAGCAATTATCACTGTATTATTTCAAGGCAATGTCTTTTCATCCGTTCTTGTTTAAGATAACTCAAAAATGCATTGTCTTACTTTAATTACATTAACATTGTAATTTCGATATTCGTTAACTCGATTTAGTATTGAATTTCAGCAAAATCTGACCTGCTGTATTATTTTTCTCTGAACTGCAAGTTTGTAAACTCGGGATAAGAAGAGCTAGGCGCGCTTCTATCTTCAGGAAAAAACGACGGGGCTAAGTTTCACCAAACAAAGCTACTCTACTTTACCTCTGAAACTGAAAACTTTCAGTTAAAAGTATTGGAGGAATTTTTTTTGAAGCCATTTGAATTCCATTAATTTTTCATATTATGGACCAACAGCAAGCAATTTCTAGCAATGCTTATTACATATGAAAAAGTGAAGTTAATTTACATAAGTATAAGCTAAAGAAAGCGCCTATAGCTTTTCATAATCAGAAAGTTTTGCAGAAAGCTGTGATTCTGGGATTGAGGGAGTATGTATTTGATTTTTCCTTACAATTTTGAAGCTAATATAGATTGGCCCGTACTAATAACAGGAACATTTTATCTTATACAATTTCTTCAAATATTTTTGTCTTTCAATTAAAATAAGAAGCCATTAATTACTGAAATTTTTAATTAGGAATCTCACTGAAATCTCCCGGATTCAAAAAATTAAATTTGAAAATCTTGATTAATAAATCATTTCAATTTAATAAGAACACGGAAATGTCTTTGCAAAATTTAAAAAATATTAAAACAATTACAAAAAAAATTTATTAATGAATGCAAAATTAACTTTATTTCTTATAATTAACAAACATTTTTTTGAAAGTAGAAAAATCGTTTAATCATTTTTTTTTACCTCTAAATTTCATAATTAATAATAATTGTTATTTGAATTCTTTTAGGTGATATAATTAAAAGCTATTATTTTGATATTTCATGAACAACAGTAAAAAGTAGTAATTTGGTAAATTGTAATTAGAAAAAAAAGCGTTTTTTTATTTTGGATATTTTACGAGAAAAACACCTTCCAAAAAAAAAGATAAGTTGATTCTGTCAAAGCAATCTACCCGTCACATTTCACAATTTAGCTCTCCCACCATTTTAAGATATGAAAAATGAAAAAGAAATAAGTAGATAAAACATATAGTAACTGAAAATCGGCCTATAGCCGAAAAACTGTCAAAACTAACATTATTTCAATGTTTTTTCTTCAGAACTTTGTTTCCTCCTTTCAAAATTTCTTAAAATTTGCAGGTAACCCAGACCCTGATAGCATCTAATCTGCAAATTTTATTCAAATCGGTGTATTAGTTTTTAAAGTACATCAAAAAAACTATATGAAGAGGGTTATTTCCTCCTATTTCTTTCCCGACTATCCTTAGACCGATTTGACTGAAATTTGGCATGGTGTCGTCTATTGTAGGTGTAGTTAATCTATATAATAAATTTAAACAAATTTGGTCCACAAATTTTCTAATTAAATCCGAAAAACCATAAACAAAAAAACGACCAAACTTTCTGGTCATACTGGATTTTTCTTTATAGCTTTGCTCCCCTGGATCGATTTTGCCCAAATGCAATGCCAAACCAAGATATGGAATAAGCAACTCACATTGTTAATTTCATCAAAATGGGATAACGCGTTTTTGAGTTATATTGTATACGGACGGACGGACGGACATGCATAAGTCGATATAACTTTTGATTCCCCTACACAACCATACCCTTAAAACCTTTTTACGACGATTATTTCGATGTGTTACAAATTGAGTGACAAAACAAATATACTCTATGGTAGTACCTACCATAGGCCATAAAAATAACAAAATAATTGTTTCACAAATTGTATACAATTTAATTAAACTAATACTAATATAATTTAGTATGTGTACTTTATGCTATTTCACTTTCCTTTGGCCTTGCTAATGTGTCTTGACTGCAACCGTTGAGTCATATTCTCTAAAAGTTCATGCTTTATGGAGGTTGCTAACAAGATCGCGTCTAAAAAGAAAGATTTATATTCATGTTTTTATAAGCGATACAGGTCTTAAGAGCTTTAGTGAGTTGAATTTCTTGTACGATTATTACCAATTTGCGCTGAAAAATAACCGAACAAAAACGATAAAGTCAACATGCACGAAAACTTTATGTGCTTCATGACCTACACGTTAAATTATGCATCAAACGCAGTCAATTATGGGTGGAATATTAAAGCCAGGAGTCGGGGTCAGTGTTGAAGTAGAACAAATTTTTTGCAAATTTCATTTACGAGCAAACATTTTATTAAAAAAACTTATTTTTCTCTTGGAAATTCGGAGCCGGAGTCGGAATGGAAATCTGAGTTGAAGTTGTACACTTCTACCAATCTGGTTTCATCTTTCGTTCAGTAACCATACCGAAAAAATACACTAAAATCGAATAGTCGCTTATACTAAAATTTGGTTCTAGTATTTAGAAAATTAGGAATTAGAAACTAGATATTGAATAGTTCTCGTTACAAGAATTAAGTTCTAGCATTTATAAAATTTCAAATTCGAAATAGTTACAATACTTTAGATAATGATAGAAAAACATCTCTAGTTCAGCCAATAATAGGATGATTTTTATGAAACTAGGAATATACATTCTGATTAAACAAACTTAAAAGATAGCATATACATATCTCCATTCCATTGGAGGGTGGCAAAAATAAGAAAACATCTCTAATTCGGTCAATAGTGGGCTGATTTTCTTGAAATTTGGAACATAATTTCTGGATAGGCTAATTGATAAGCCACTATCTAGAGTAGTCGCTGGGTAAAATATGAAACTTCCCAAATTCGGTCAATAGTGAACAGATTTTCATGAAACTTGGAGTATACATTTTGGTTAAGCCAAGTCTTTTCGCTAGGATTGTCATAAAAGATCGGATATATCTCCATCAAAGGTGCGTGGGACAAAGATAAAAAATCATCTTTAACTCACTCAATAGAAGGCGTATTTTTAAAAGACATGAAGACGCTTATGATTCTAGTTATAGCAATTGTTTTTCGGTGTTTCTTGGTCAATAGCATTTTAGTTTATTTAAATACTGTGGAGTCGGAATATAAAAGATAATTATACATTTTTTTATTTTAGACATTTGATAGGGTCAAAATCAAGAAAATCCCATATCTAAACTTGACTTTACTTCGTTAGAAAGAGATACCAGGTAATTAAATTTTTAATCACCCACTATAAATTATAATTAGCCTCAGGATGTGAAAATTTGAAACATAAATTTATTACTATTGCGTTTTTTTTTGTTGATTTATTTGAAATAATGTAATTTTGCTAATGTACCTATTTTCATATGTATATTATTTTGGAATTTATTTAAAAACAAAAACGTTTTGACCAAACCCAAAATTATTATAATTGTTTAAATCTTAAATTAAGAAAAAAAACCGTGACTTAAGTTCACGAAATTTTTGTAAGAAATAATTTTTTTTTTTGGTAACCATTTTCAGTAGCCATTATTAATTGTAAAAATTTCCATCAAAATCGATCAAATTAATAATTAAATAAATTATTTAATAAAATGTTTTAATAATTTCGAAAGCTTTTAAGAAGGTTAAAACAAAAAATATGTAGAGTCAAAATTAAACAAGCAAGGATTTAGGAATTATTGAAAACCTTGCTTTCTTGTGGATTTAATTTCGTCTTTCTCAATTAAATAAAAGAGGTGCTAATTATAGAAAAAAAAATTACCTTTCTTTATTCAAAATAATATCTGAAATTTTTTTTTTTAATCAAAAACCGATTAATATCGATATTGTTTGATGATCTTCTGATCGTAATCTTGATGATTTATTTTAGTACCATAAATGAGAAGAAATAACGTTGAACGGAGTTAATATTTTGGTCTATTTTTTTGTTACATCATCGAAAAGTACAATGAACCTTATCTGTTATTATATTATTTAACCCGACAACGGGCCATACTTCGTGCGGATTTTAATTGCAAAGCAATTTAAACATGATCTTGTTACATCGATCGATTGTTGATCCTAATATGGTGTATCTTTATATTCGGATTTTTTTTTTCTGTTATGATATCTTGTTCATTTTTATCCAAGTAATACAATCTACTAAGATACTTATTAAGATTAGAATTGACTGTTGTAATAATTACAGTATGAACTCAGCAAAAATGCTGTACATAACTCTTTTGTGTTTCGGAATTATAAAATAAACTGTTTTTTCTTAGAGCATTTACTTTCAATAGTTACTTGTATTTTAAGAATAAGAATATATCCAGAAGGCGAAACATTAGACAACTTTAAATTAAATTTCAATTTCATCGTGATGGAAAATCTAGGGTGAACGACACATAAATTGATACCTGCGAACAGTGGTCCTAAAATGTTTAATTAATGCTATAAAAAAGCGGTATCGGAATACATTCCAATACACTCTGTTAGGTGACAGTGATTTGAGGGATAGTTTCTGATGATTGCCGCAGAGATCGATTGCTTTCATTCAACTACTATTGTAATTCTTAACCATTCAGAACAAAAGTTGCATTGTATTGGAGGACCCAAAAAGTCATTGCATTTTTGATGACGAGTTATTGATCGAATGCAATCGGTATTTAGCAACACGAGAGATTTTGATCAGAATCTTATCATACCAACATCAACCTTTGGAAATCATCAAACACTTCGTCTAGAATTAGTAAATCGCAAAAATTTTAGGTTTGATCATGACAGAATCAGATCACATACAAGTTTGATCACTCGTCTTAAATTGAGAGAGCTAGCTTGGGAAGCATTGAGGCATTTACCGTACTATATCATACTACCATTTATATCGGTTCCTAAAAAATTCTTTTAATGTTGTAAATTCGAGTTCAAAAGAAGACTGTAGAAGTGACTTATCTCGATCTTTTGCTCCTTCTCATCTATAAGCATATGAAAAACAAATTATAAGAATTTGTTTTGAATGATCCAAGATTGTTTTTAAAATTGAACTCATTTACTTAAGAACTTACTTAATATAAAGGAGTATGAATATATTTTTCAAAAGTTTTCATACTTTTAATTTTGATTGAAGTTTTCCATTTATTTCAAAACTTCTGGATTCATTAAATCCTTATACTCCTAAATCTTAAATCTACTCTGATTGTGTACAGGATTGATGATGTACTTATTAAATGAAAATAATTGTATATGTAAATATGTGTATGAAAAAACAGAGAACTTCAGGACGTCATTAAACTTACATGATATGTCATCCTCACAATATTAATGGTGTCAGCAACAAAAACATGAACATAGTAAGAAAAGTCTACACTACAAATACAATATCACATGGCGGAATTATATGATATTTCTATACTTCTAAACTTAATCTAAAACATATACGAAACTTTGAAGATTTCCACTTTTTTTTAATAATAATCAGACATTTTTTGATAAGTTATACTAGTTTCGTTGCAAAATTATTTTAGTTGTTATTTATAAGTAATTAAAATAACTTTGAATTCATCTTTAACCTTTAGAAAAAAATGCACGTATAAAAGTTTTCGATTAAAACGATTCAAAATTACTGAAGCAAAAGTTTAAATGAATTTAAATTATTTCATATTGTTAGAGGAATTACATATGTAATAAAATCAATTGATATTTCTATATGAAATCATGTATGGAAATGTTTTTAAGTCATGCGAAATGAACCGGTTTAATGTTAAATTTAAAAAAAAACCTTTTCTTGATTGCGTAAACTACAAAGTTAACATTTTAAATTAAATATATATAAAGAAGAGAAAAATATTACATACTATATAGTTTTCTTTAATATAATGAAAGTCTATAATTTTTTGTTTGTTTCTAAAATTTGGAAAGATTTTTTAAAAAAAATTATCAGTTTTTCATCGATTTTGTCTGGATTTTATTTTTAATTGAAAAAAGATGTTGATTAAGAAATGATATAATTCAATTATTTAGATTTTCTTTTTAATTAAATAAAAAAAAAAAAGAAATTACAGAAAAAGTTAAAAAAATTTTCAGATTTAATTGTCTACATTTGTATCTCAATTGTAAAATTGTGAATGTAAGAAATTACGCGAATCAATTGTGATGAAGTCTAAAAACAAAAGACACCAAATTACATCAGTAAAAGTGAAAGAAATTTTATTTTAATAGTATAGAATTTTTTTTAAATACTATATAAAAGCCTTTAAAATGCTACAAGAAAACATCATAATAGAAACTTGTATAATTTAAAAAGAAACTCATTACTAATTTATAGTACTGGATAACATGTCCTAATGCCACTGTTGAAGATTACTGTTGGAACTAATTACTGGTAACAATTTCATTTACAAGAATTCAAAGCCATATTTGAATTGGGATAGTCGAAGCTCTAATCAAAATACAATTTCAAGCACATTAAAACTTCATAATTAAAGATAAGATGGTTTCTGATAATATAATTGCCAAAGTGATATGTAATTCTATGCCAGCTTCTTCCTATTTAGTTTTTGTGTTTAATAAATTTTATTCGAATGCAATAATAACTACATATGGTAAAAGCAGAAATTTCTACCACAAAAAATTAATTTGTGAATACTCACCTCTCTATTCTGAGCGCAGTCATAACAAGTTCTGACTGTCATAACATAACGTCATTGTCATAACTTTCTTTTAAAGACTATTTGGTTTTCTGACCCCGTCATAAATAATAACTGTCATAAGTTCTGACCGAAAATACTTTCCATCATAACGAAATTTTATATGGGTTCTCTGAGTGATTTAATTGATAAATATGGAATAACTTCCACCATTTTTTTAAACGCACAAATAATTTTACACCTATAGAAAAATTTCAAACTTATTCAAACATTTTCGGGAGTATTTCTCATATAATCATGACAACTCACTCGAATTATAACAGTGTAAACTGTTATAAATTCATATTTTGGACACGTTCGCTAGAATACGAATTTTCGAATCAGTCATAATTTCAGTCACAATATTATTGTCATAAATATTTATGACAGTAAAACTGTCACAATGCCAGAATAAGAGGATAAGTCTCAGTATAAGAGAGAAAGGAGTTTAAATTTATGTATAATTTTAATGAGACAAATCACAGATGCATTGCAAGTGCAAATTAGGGCGGCAACAAAATGTCGTATAATTCTAAAAATGGAAGATCACTCGTCTGTTTTCACATCGTCTTAGAAAGTCATTTCATTTTTTACTTCTACTGTGACAAAGCTTCACACTTCATTATAGTAGACTCTTTTGTGACTCCAAACTGATAGTTATATAGACTACTCGGAACGTAAATTAATATAATGCACAATAGATAAAAGGTGTGTTTTTTTTCAATTTTAAATTGAAAACAACAACAAAAAAGAACCCTGTTGATCCTCTGGTTAAACTAACAAATATTGACATGTAGATAATTATAAAAATGATGTTTTTGTTAATAAAATTTCATTAAAATTGTATTAATCGATCATACTAATTTTATTGATAGAAAACTGAATTGATTATTATCAGTACAACTATAAAACTTTCTCCGTTTCTTTTTTTCTTGTTAACAAATTTCCCCATGGTCAATAAACATGAATCGAACTAAACAATTAAAGTATTTGATTGATTGAAATAGAAATGTCTCCATTGCACAAAATGTATGTAACTCCTAATTAAATACTCAGGCAACTTAAAAAGTACTATCGGTTATATACAATACTATAGTATGTATATTTTGAGAAAAATTTGGAACATTGGACTATTGGATAACTCAAAAAGTTGTTGATGACACCAAAATAATTGTATTGATCGAATCTAATCGTAGTTTAACGATACGAAATTGTTCAGATCAATTTTAATATATCAAAATCGAGTGTTAAAGACAATCAAACCAACAAACAGAAGTATCTAGAATTGGTTAATAGCAAAAGTGTTGTGTTTCATTATAATAACGCTAGACGACATATACATAAGTTGGGTCACTTGTCAAAAATTGACCGGGATCTTTTGTTGCAGCCACTATCTAGTCCTGATCTTGAACCATCAGACTACTCTTTATTTCGGTCTCTACAGAACTCCTTTAACCCATTTCTTGCCGAGCTCAAAAAATTGTGGAAGTTTTTGATGCAAAAATGCACCAGTGGCAAGAAATGGGTTAATAGTGTAAATTTGAGTTGTCAGGAAAGGAATGAAAAAGCATTAACCAAAAATATTAGTTTAATAAAGCTGTTGTTTTCCATGAAAATTTAACCTTTCATTTACACAGACAAAATCGCATAGTCTTTCTGGCCCATCAAACTGTGCCTAATTTATGGTAGAGGTGTAGTTTCAGTAATTCGTTATTAAGTTTTGCGTAGTTCTTATTTTTTCTTATGTTGTATTCTTTACAATTCCTAGGTATGCGTATAGACTAACAATTATATTAATTATATTAAACGCTTAATCCAAACTATTATGACCAATTTTTGAAATCAGCGAACCATTTTCACTATCTGGTATACTAAGGTGAAATAATCTAAGTAATTGAGTTATTTTAGTATATTTAAATAAATGAATTAATTTCATGGATAAGCAATGTAAGCAATTGGTTTTACGCATGAATAGCTGGCGTCTTTTTTTCCGTTGAGTTCTCAGAGATTCTTTTTTTCAATACTTGTATTGACAATTTTCGAATTAAATTCAATTGCTTTAATTAAAATTTTTCTCAATTTTTTTTTTTGGGGTTTCCAAACTGAATAAAAATTTGATTTCTGACAATATGATATATCACTTGTGTTTTTTTTCTTCATAAATTCAATAATAAAAAGCATTCCGAACATTTCCAAAAAAATTTTCTACAAAAAAAAACCAATACTGTGTTATTGAAAATTTATGACGGACGATACAATAAATCACTTAGAAAATCCTTCTCCAATAGCATTGAGAACGTCCACAAAATTAAATCCTTTTAATCGATACTTCGTTATTGGAAGACATCCATCATAATTTCTGACATAGCCTAAAGTATTAAAGGATCCTTTTCAATATTTCTGAACAAATCTATAGAATATAATATTGGGCTTTGATTTTATGGTACCGATTGCACGTATTTCTAAATTTGTATTCTGTTAAAGTTTATTATTTTAATTAAAACACATTTTCCTTTTTTTTTTTTGATTTTATGGAAATATTTTCTTATTAAACTCTTTTCAAGATTTTATTATTTTTAATCGATTTAAAACTTTTCGTCAAGGAATATTTAAAAACTTAATTTGTCTTGTTTTAATTAGGCTTCATTTGTTTTAGGGTTCTAAGTTTTCTGGCCTATGTTGAAAATAATGTCAGTTAATTTTCATGAAATATTTAGGGATATTTTATTAATAATTTTGGATCCTTATTAAAATGGACAAAATCACCGTAAATATTTTTAGCGAATTAACAACAAGACCCAACACTTACCTCTTGTGAACCATTGTCCTGAAGGAAAGGAAAGACTGGACATTGTGCCTTGCAATCGCGCAAATAGAGTTTGACCAAATCTATCGGTAATTATTACCTAAAGATTAGCTGTGTCTAAGTTTGATTGTTAGCCTATCACATTTCTTGGAATAACCCTTCGCTAGTGCGTCCACCTCGTGTAACCGTCCAGCCCCATGCGTCCTGTTATTCAGCTAAGTAGAACCTGTTTTGAACTAGAAGATTGAGAGCATTAAAGTATTATTAGACAATACAGGATGTGCTCTTTACTTACGATCTATATGTAGATTTCTGTAAGCTCAATTGAAGTTTTCGTTGGCACAAAATTGAATGGCATATGTTTCTGCTTACCACAAGACTCCATTGGACTTATTTCAAGACATATTTTCAGTCGTACTGAAAAAAAGTCTAATGGAGACTCTAAAATTTGGACTTTTTTGTCAGTCCGACTGAAAATATGTCTTGAAATAAGTCTAATATAGTCGTGGGGTTAGAAAACTCAACATTGGGTGCAAAGGCGACATAGACATACAGTTTTGACTTTGCAATTTAGATTGAGTATCGAGCCAGCTGGCAGAATAATCTTCGAGAATTTTTCAGGGGTCAAATTGTTCTCTCAATTTTTTTTATTTTTAAAGTATTGTTACATAATATTATAGAGAAGAAAAGAGAAAAGCTTTAGATAAAAAAATTGAAGATTTCTGCATGTTTCTGAAGCTCCTTTTTATATGGTGGCCATCCTATAGTTTGTGAATTTATTTGATCTTATGCAATTGAAGTCGTTTTATTTTTGGTTTAGAATTAAAAATTTGAAATTTTAAACAATAACTCGTAAAAAGACAATGTTTCTTCAAAAAATAGTGGAGTTTGTTTTAATTAAAATGAAAGTACACAGAAAGAAATATGTTTTCGTGTGATAAACAAAAATCTTAAAATTATGTGAATATTTTTTTTAAAATTAAATCAAATCCAAAAAATTTCTTGATTTAAATTTATACAAACAAAATGTTGGGAAAGTGTTTTTTTCCACAGAAACCACCAAAATAATATTTGATGAAAATCCATTTCACAGGGAAATAACCTTTAAATTATAAATGTTCCAAATTCAATGCCAAAATATAATATTTATTTGTTTTCAAGAAAATTTGTACGATATTAATTTTGCTTTTTAAATAAGTGAATGGGTTTCTTAGAGATGCAATTTGCAAATTATTTTAATTCTTCTAGCATTGGATCCGAACAGAATGCATCAATATTTTACTCAATTTGTTGTTTGTTAACCTTTTAAGGTTATTTCGCGGATTTTAATAACTTTAAATAAATGGTTATTGTTTTTTTCGATTTCCTGTTCATTCACTTTTCATATGATTATGAAAGCAAAGCAAAATGTTAGTCGATTACGGTAGGGAAATCAATATAAAAGGTTGTTAAATAGGACACATTATCTAAATGGTTAAAAAATGGGAATATACATAGCTTTTCGGTATATATACAAACCGAATTTAAATGAAATTTACACCGCGTTGTTTTTAGAACGTGATTTCCATATAACGCGGGGTGAAAAAGCGACCGCCCTCCTATAACGCGGTCTCCTTATAACGCGTTTTCCATACAAGAACACTCCAACAACTCAAAAAAATTTGAAAATTTTATATATGACAGCACTTATTCGATGTGTCTTATTAGATTTGTATTATTTCTTTGTTTCTCATAACATAATTTCTTTAGAACGCATTTCCTGATTTCAATAATATTAGGTACGAATAATCGCGTTATATGAGACTTAACTGTATACGTTTTCAATTAGATTACACAGAATGTGACGGATCCACGACGGACTGTTTTTAACTCAATCTGAAAACCGAAAACCGTGAATCCGTCTTGGATCCGTCATTCTGCTTCCCACACATAGAAATGTCTAAAATATTTTTTACAAATATTTAAAATTTCATATTTGGTAGTATTAATTTTTGTCTTGCACTTTTCACTATTCTATAGAATAATCTATAAACATTCTATGCAATGCCTTGTGGAATATGTGGTAAAATATAAAATATAATGATCTTATATACCAAGCCATTTTATAAAAGGTTAAATCTTAGTTAGGTACGGTGTATAAGGCGGAAATTCGACAAGGATGCAATAGTTAAAGGCAGAAAGGTAAGCTGGTTCTCATACTGTTTGAGCGATTGAATCGCGGGTGCGCTAAATGCGACATTTCGAAAAATTTCCACTTAAATAAATAAAAGCGCATATACTATATATTTGTCACCACTAAATATAAATTGTTAAGTAGAACCAAAAAGCATACGATAATGAGAGTTTCTAATTTGGGCACGTCTGCAAGCGTTACATTATTAATAGTATTTGTTAAAATGACTTTGTGGGATATAACATTTTATGTATTTGCAGTCTTTTTTACAAATATTATTAAAAACGCAGCAGCGCTGCAAACGTCTCATCAATTTATATCTAAATGATTACATGTGGTAGAACTAACGAGTGGAGCCAGCATGTATAAACTCTCTAGTAATAACATAATAATATGTAATCTGAATAGCCGTAGTCGAAAGAGTTTTCAGCACTATATGAAATGCTTAGGAAATTTACACTCGTTATACACTTTACATAATAGTTTTGGGCATGCCTGGGTATTCTATAAAATACTGGATTATACTTTGCCGCTATGTGACACTACTTTAAAATTAGTTATTTGAAATCTTAGTTATTCTGTAAGCAGATAATATAGTTAATTGGTGGTATACGATAGGATAGGTTATCAATGCTGAGATCTTAGGACCTAAAATCACTGATAACATTAGAATATTGCATTACCTGCCGACATTTGTATTCCAAAAACGAAATTATCAAACATTATGGAATTTATAATAAGAATAGCAAGAAGGTTTCAGAAGAAATTACTTTAAAATAGAATATATTTCCATTTACCATTTAGATGTAAGTTAGGATAATTAAAGTTGCTGGAGAGTACGTTGAACAATACGAAAGATAATACAATCTAGCTAGAAGTTATTAGGGATTCATGTTATGTCCATGCTTTATTGGACTACATACCTGCGCATGGTTAGCCAAATATAATATTTTACATTTTATGTCGTCAATTGATCTTAGCGACATTTAGACGACAGTAAGTTGCTGAAATCTATATAACATACGTTTTGGAACGTCAAATGTGTTACTTGGATAATTTGTATAGTATTATATTATGTAGGAAGATTTGACTATCATGTCACGTACATACTAATACTCGAACTAATAAAGTCATATGAAATTATTTACGGAATTACATAAAATATTGCAAATAAAATATTCAATTACCAAAGTAACTAGCTGTAGGGGTTTTTTTCTCTAATTTTGCAATTAAATTTCAGGTGTTATATGCAGAAATGCATTTGTGCAATATCATTCTAGTTGGGGTTTTCCTATTTCGTTAAATTTCATTATTTTTCAAATTATTATAATTGACTAAACTAACAACAAAGTTTAGAGTTTCATCATATTTATTTTTTATTGACTGGAATCGCTATTAAATTTGGTTTAATCTAAAATGGTTTTATAGTTCTATTTTGTTAACTTTTCAAGTAATTTGTTTAAAAGTTTAACTAAAAAAGCAAAATCTTAACGAATTAAATGTTCGTAAGCAAAATATGTAATAATCATAGCCATTAAGTTTATAACTAGGCGATAAAAATTTTTATAGCAAATTGAGATCGGTATCATATTCTTCAAGAAAAACCTTGGTCACCATCGTTTTAAGTGTTTATTTTTTTTACTTTGAAATTTTAAGAATATTAAAATAAGAACCTAATTAAGATAATCTATAAAGAAAATGAGTCACAGAATATTCGTTAAAAGAACAAAAATGATAAGAATGGAAAAGTCAGTACCTTAAATCTGTTTGATGTATTTAAGATGATTTAATTTTTTTTTTTTTTTTTGTAATCGATCAATATGACGTTGTTAATTAAGATTTTAATTAATTTAAATGGATTTTATTACGAAATAAATTGCTATTTAAAAGTTAATTAAATACACATTAAAGTTTTTTGGCCCTTTTATATATGTTGTTTTATATCGAGTTAAATTGTAATTTTAAGTAATTCTTGTAAAATATATTAAAAAAGGAATTTTTAATATATTAAGAAGTTTTTGTTCTGGATACAAAAGATTTCATTGAGTTAGTAAAAAATGAAGTACTCAAAAAGGAGTACTCCTTGTATTTGTTGAGAATTTTCTAGAAAATGCGATTATTACTATGTGCAGGATTGAATTATCTCAACAATATACTATTATATTGTTGAGATGATTCTATCCTGCAGGTTTATATTATAAAAATGAACTAAAAATGCTTGAAATTTATAAAATTCTTCAAATACATAATTAAAGTCAATACTTTAATCTTAAATATCTGTTTAAATAGAACATTTAAAATGTTTGTCATTGTCTTTAATACAATCATAATATGAAAGAATCAAACTGGAAAATTACAAGGCAAACAACTTTAAACAGACGAGACAATTTTCACTCAAGTAGATTTCTTGTCGAAGAATAAATTTTATATTAAATTAATTCACAATTTAATTTGTATAGTTTACCTTTAAATCATCACTTGAACTGAATTTTAATGTTATTTTACTTTTTGTAAGCTAAGGAAAAAAAATTGAAGATCAATAATGAACATATAGTAACTGAAATTCGGCCTATAGCCGATTTTTTAATGCTCTATGGTAGAAATGCAACAGAAAAACAACCAAAACTAATACTATTTCAAAGATTTTTCTATATAACTCTGTTTCTTCTTTTCCAAATTTGCTCTAATTCGCAGGTAGCCTAGGCTCTAGTAGCACAAAACTATTATTCAGTTTTTAAATGAACACGCTTATTTTCCTCTTTGACTATTTCTTCCAGCATTATCCTTACAGCGATTTAACTGAAATTTAAAATGGTATCGGCTCTTTATGTTGTCAACGTATGTAAATAACTTAAACGAAATCGCTTCACAAATTTTCCGATTGAAAATGGAAAACCATAAAAAATGACAGAACTTTCTGGTCACACTGGTTTTTGTTTAATAACTTCAATCCCCCTTTGTCGATTTGGCTGAAATCTAATAACAACTCGAGTTGAGGAATAACGAGCTCATATTGTAAATTTCATCCAAATTGGGTAACGCGTTTTTGAGTTATCTTATGCACGGACTGACAGACTGACATGCATAAGTCGATAAAACTTTCGATGGCCCATAGACTACACATATTGATAGCCTTGAAACCACTCTCCGATGATTATTTCTATGCATTACAAACTTAGTGGTAAAACTAATATACCCTCTGGTAGTACCTACCGTAGGGCATAATAAAGTATTAAATGAAAATTATTTTATGGAAAAACAATATATGTGGGACCTTAAAATTCATTTCACGTATAATAACAAAAAAAACACAACAAGTACAATGGTATTTCTTTAAATTTCACTAAAAACGTCATAAAACTTGGCTCTATTTTGGGAATGAATATATTTACTTTCATTTTCAAGGTAAATTTCATACCAAAGAAAGTTTCATAATGGTGATAATTTGATTATTGATTTTATTGAAAAATTCATTTTGATTAATTTGTTCGAGAAGTTGGTTTTTTTTTTCGTATCTAATTTTTCTTTTATCAATTTTCTAGAAATCAATTTTCGAATATTAAATATGCTGTAAAGTGTTTTGTTGGTCATATTTATTGGGTCTTTAAGACTTTTAATAACATCCGTTATAGCAATTTTTTAAAAAGCTATTTACATTTAATTTCCATCGTTAGATATTGTTATGAATTTGAGGTAAGATATCATCATTTGACGTATATAAAGACTTAACGACGCTTTATATCATAGTATAGTATAAAGACGAAAAACAGTAGTTAATATCTATTGCATATGCATTAAATATTCTGTTTGGGAGATGTAAAGAATACGTTAAAGGAATTATTTCCTTCTATTTGAAGTATTTTTTTGTAGGAAGACTGATAGAATAAGTACTGATATGAAATTCAGATTGAATTGAGACTTCCTTTATTATCCTTTCGCATGAAATTTTATAGTAACTTAATCTATAAAATAGATTTAGGGATGCTTCAAGTGACTGACATGGGTAGTTTAATGAAATTTTACAGGAAAAACAAATACTTTGAAGAGGAATACGTTTCTCCATCGGGTAACTCTTGGTCTCGTAGGGATCGCAATGGGCCCATAAGGTGGCCTAGTGTTGTACGCAGTACCCCTACTCTACCTACCTACCTAATCTATAAGATAGGTGGTGAATCTTGTATCACATTAATCCATTTTTTTATCTTTTTCTTGGTGTCCTTTGATCTATACTTATAAAGGTACTTCAGTTCTACTATATAACAAATTAATGTATCTAAAGGGTGCGGCATCCTTTGATTCGTTTTTGAACTAGCGGTTATTTCCCGCTCATATGTCATCTGTCAATGACAGAAATTCAGTATTATATTCCCAGTGAACGAAATGAGTCGATATACTCTTGATCATCGTTGGGAAATATTGAAAACTTATTTCTATTTTATTTAATATGTATTTTTAAAATGAACTAAAACTTACCGCACCCTATATAAAGAGGAATCAGTTAGCGGAGTACTGAGTGAAATATAATACCACTTTGCCATGGATCAGCGTATAGCATAGTCATAACGGATACCGTACGTAGCTAAGATTTTCAGCAGCCTATTTTTAGCTACTATTTCCAAGGCATGCAATACGAGTACTAGCTGACATAATCTTAATTATCAATATTTAATTCATTTCCGTTCTCGATTCTTCACAATTTATTTTTCTACTTATTCCTCCGATATCGGCTATCCAGATATGAATAATATTTCATATTTCAGATATTTCAGATGAAACTGAACAAAATGAACTAATTATTAGAAAAAAACATCCTCAAACTTTTCCACTCAGATACAATTCCAGATACGCGGATTTTATGGTTTCTTTTGTTAAACGAATAATTACTTTAAACAGTAAAGTTTCTATGAGATTTAAAAATTTTGCAAATAATCTTAATATCTATTGTTTAAAACCCAAATACATATATTTCTAATCTAACAATTCAGTCCACATTTGTGTGAACAATAAATTTTTACAATTTCATATTTAAGGTGTCCAAATTTCTGATTTTTTTTTACAAAATAATTGCATAAAAGTTTATGTATTCGAAAGTTGAACTTTTTCAAAGAATTTGTTTATGTATGGCGAAGGTCTGAAATACTTCTTTTAATACAACTATATTTTTATAATTGATAAAATTAAATTAATAAAATATAGTATAATTAAGAAAAAAAAAGCAAGTCGATCATGTTACTGTAAATCAATAAGATAATTCAAGGTTTAACAATTAATAATAAATCTAAAAATAAAATATTTTTATTTTGATGCAAGCAACTTTTTTTTTAAAGCTTTTACTAAAAAAAAGCTAAAAAAACGGCAAAAATCTATTGATTTAACGTTTTTTTTAGCGGCCATAATCGAAAGATTTCGAATAAGTAAAAATTTTCTTTGTCGTGTAACTCGAGTTCAAGTAAGTTTTTGTTAAGATTCAATTGAGTCAACTTCCATCCTTCCCCAAAACCAATTTCTTAAAAGTATATATATTGTAGTAATAGTCTTTTTTTTTAATCGAGTGAATTTCTTTGATTACGGCTGCTTTCATTGTATTGTTAATGTTATTACACTATGACTATGTTGTATCTATAAAAGTTGCCAAGATTGATCGTTACAAGACAATAACGAAGAAAAACGCCACCAGTTTTTCTGCCCCCTTTTCGCATATAAATATTTTTATCGAATAGTTTCTAGAAAATGTTATAAAATAAACTACAGGTAGGTCATGTAAGTCATTTTGCAAAAGAACGTGCAATTGTTAACTACTTTGCTTAAAAAGTGATCTTGTCGAGGTTTTTTCGGTTATTCGATCGTGATTTGAAAATATTTTTTTTTCGTCTTCTTGTGTTTTAACTATCGCTTATTATTTCTCGATTAATATCAAAGTGATTAAAATAAAATAAATTACAAAACGATCGTTTGAAATAAAGAAAAAAAAACAAAAGGTCCCTATGATCGCGCTAAGTGTTTGAAGTGAAGATCGTGATTTTTCCCAATACATATGTGAACATATATTTTTAAATGTATCAATATTGATTATAAAAGTAAATTATTATAATTAAAAGAATAGTTTAAAACTAGATATAGTGTTATAAATCACTTCACTTTTTTGGAATACACATCTTTAAGGAATAACAATATTAAGTGATCGCGTAGGATCCAATTTCAAGACGTATCCGAATATACCATAATAAACATCAGAGTTATCATGCGGTTTGGAAAATTGGTAAGTTCAAAAGATCAAGAGAACTACCATCTTTTTTTTTTATAGTTGACGTTGCCTTATATGAAATTTTTTAATATATGTTGGTGTAGTAAACTTCTTGGAGAATAGATGTGGTTTTTCATGAAAAGTGAAATTTTTCAATCAAACAGACATTTTAATTATCTAGTTTGGTTGTAATGCAATGAAAGTAGTTAGTAATACTTGTCTGGATTATTTGTTTTTTTTTTTTTAATATAGTGAATATAGTGAGGAGAAACAATTGATATCTCAACTTGTTTTAAAACAAGATTCAATTTCAAAAAAAGAGTATATTTCATTATTTCAATTTTAGTTAGAAACTTTCGTTTTTTTTCTTTTTTTCATATTCGAATCTTAAAGAAATATAAAATCATTTTCATTAAGAAAAATAATCAGATAATTTATTTTAACGAAGAAAATTTTTCGATAAGTTTTTAATTACAATGATTTAATAAAGTTTAGACCACTCTGTGAGCAAAAAATTTTAGTTGGCTCAATTTAGGTGTTTTCTATTCGATTCGGTTAAAAGATTGTGTAATTATAAATTATATTTCATATTAAAATTATGTGACTGGAATTTTTTTTTGTTTTGGAAATTATAATTTCAATTTGAGCTTTGATGGAAAGTTGATTAATTGATTTCTCAAAACTTTCCATTTTAATGGGAAATAAATATAGTATATGACAATATTTAGATAAAGTTGATATTGAATTATCTAGGTGACTATTCTTCTATAACCAAGTTTACGGAAATAGGCAAAATCGATTCGAGTTTTACAAAATCGGTATTTTGATTATTCGTATACGAGTGAATTCGTATCGATATACAATACGGAAACTACTCAACTGAGTTTAACCAGTAGAAAATTAATTATTGGCTACGTAAAGGTGGTTTTTCCAATATATTTAATCGCGCAAACCAAAAGTTTTATATTTCTTAATGAATTTAATGAAACCTACCTCTTATATTAATAAAGTCTATGAGGTTCGAGAAAAGGCCTCCTGATCATAATGAATTTAATTAAAATCGATATTTTGTCATTTTGTTTGATCGATTGTAAATTTTTAAAAGCTTGGATAATAACAATTTTGTATAACTTGTAGCTGTTTTAAGTTTGATCGGTAATTATGACAAATCCTCTGTCAACAATGTCATTATAAATCATTCTAGTATTATTAGCAGATATAACATATTGGTAATAAATTAGGTCGATGAACTTTCGGTACTAAAGGGATATAATATACTACTTTGAATATAGAATACTACTTTGAAAGTTTAGGGAAGGTAAAATATATTATATTTGAAAAAAAAAGATTGCAAAATTTTACCTTTCAGTAAAATTCTAATCTAAAAAATTCGTGTATAATCGGAGTTTCTCGCTAATCTAAAACGTATATTTGAAACTACAGACACTATCAAGACCCTATCAAATCCTTTCATTCAAAATATATTCATGTTATTTGTTTTTCAAATATCAACTCTTAAGAATAATTTTCTTATAAAATCAATATATTTGATTCATAAAGATTCAACATCGATATATTCAATTATGTCATGTGTAAATCGTAAAATCTCGACACATAATAAATATCGAAAAGAAATGATCCCATTTTAACAATAAACATGAGACTTTTAGTAACTGAGCAAGCAATTTATTCAAATTCTGATATGGAAATAACTCAAAAATATGGATTTTTATGTAAATATATTGTTGAATATTTCTTGATTTATGTTAGGTATGTTTACAATACTTCTTAAAATTTTACACAAAATTGTGAATCTATATGCCTTCTGGTCTGTAGACAAGTAATATAATAACAAGAGTCACTGACACTGTATACTGATATGTTGGAATATAGTACATATTAAATCGTAGTCGTAGACAAGACACGGTCTCAAGTATTTTAACTCTTTCGTTTTTGTAAGATAATATCCTTTTTTTGTAAAATAATATTCTAAAGAAAATCTCGATATTTAAAATGAAATTAATTATCATGTCGTATTTATATAAGATAAACGATTAAACAGACCTAAGAAAAAGGTCATACCAAAGTTTAATCGAATAGTTGACCCTTAAAAGTCAAAATCATGTGCGTATATATATGAACCAAATGAAAGATTATAATATGTTGACCCTTTTTGGGAAATAATAAATATATAGGGATAAATTTACCACGAAAAAAAAAAAACAGAAAAAGGAGATAAATATCAAAAGGAAAAGGATGATATTTAAATCTAAAGTTAAAGGATTTTTTTTGGTCATTTATGTAATTTATGAATGAAGTTTAATTATTACATTAATTAGTATTAACAACTATGTATAGATTTTTATGTTTACATTCATCTATCCGGATTTACATACTATCCACTTCGCCCGAATAACGCTACTGCTTCCCAGCGTTTCTAGCTTTTCTTATGATAACTTTTGACTGCCGAAATTAATTGAAGTTCTTTTTTTACAAAATTTTAATTCAAATATTTTCCTTTATAATCGAAGCCATTTTCTCTTTATAATGCAATTTAAATTTTAACATCACAAAAGTTGTAAAACTCAGTTAGGCCTAAGTTATAGCACAATTATTATAATGAAGAAAATTGTGGAATAAGTGAAAACTGACCGTTTTTTCTGATTACGTCTTTCAGTGAATTTTACTACTAATTCTCAACTTTGAGGTTAAAAAGGAACGAAAAAGTTTAATGAAACCAAGAAATAGATAAGCTCTTCATTAGAAGTTCTAAGAACGTTCTAAGAACGAATGGAAATTGACATGTTGTTATTAAAACAGCTGATAGAGGGAAATATTTTCTATCATTATAATTATAAAAACAATTATTAAATCAAAATACGTGATATATGTGATATTTTTTATTTGAAATCAATTTATTAAACTATTTCCCATGGTTTGTATTCTTTTTTTTAAAAGAAATAATCTTTAAAAAAAGCTTAATTTTCCTTAATCAGTTAAATACTTACTGAAAGTACCTTCCTAAAGTTAAGTAAAGAATGACAGCAAATATTAGACTATAGTAGTAGTACGTATATACTGATATCGGCTAAATAGAAATTCGAACTTTTCTATAAATGCTTAAGCAATTTTGGCTTAGCTATGAATGAAACTTTCTTAATCTCAAGAAATAATCCCTATATTTAAGTATACCGGTAGTCATGATACTAATTATACTGTTTTGTTTTGATTGTTTCAAAAAATAAGATTGCTGGCTCAGTGATTAGAGTATCATGCTTAATATTGACTGGTTTTCGATTTAAATACCAATTATGGAAATTTCACATTTTTTCAGTTGTTCGGTTTAAATTTTCCAGTTTATAACAATATTAAAATTGTTATGTCATGATAGTAAATAAGTATAATAGTATTATAGACATTGACTGCTATCATACTGCCCATGTACTTACTTATTCAATTATTGCAAGTTTTATAAGGTTAATAAATTGGAATAGTAGTAATATTTTTTCATTTGAGTTCTGTTACTAATATTATATGACCAGAGGAAATGTTAGGCAATAATGTGAAAAGGTCTAAGGGAAAATTCAGTTCGAATTTTTATAATGTTTTATAGCAATTCTTCCTTTTCCTCTAAAATAAAGGTTAACAATAAACCTGTATATCAAACCGGTCACTTTGCAATTTATTATTACGCCCTATGGTAGGTACTACCGTCCGTCCATCCATTCGCCCGTCCATCCGTCCGTGCATCCGTCCAAGATAACTCAAAAACACGTTATCCGATTTTGATGAAATTTAGAATGTGAGTTGGTTCAACTGGAGTTGGTATTACATTTCAGCAAAATCGACCGAGGGGGAGCGAAGTTATTAAGTAAAAACCAGAGGGACCAGAAAGTTTTGTCATTTTTTTATATGGTTTTCGGATTTATTTGGAAAGTTTGTGCACCAATTTTGTTTAAATTAATTATGTTGGTTAACTACATAAATATACGATACCATGTTAAATTTCAGTAAAATTTATCCAAGGATAGTGGAGAAATAAATAATCCTAGGAGAAAATAAGATTGTTCATAAATTTTTTTTGATGTACTTTAAAAACTAATACATCGATTTAAATAAAATTTGCAGAGTAGACTTATGCTATCAGGGTCTAGGTTACCCGAAACTTAAAGGAAATTTATAAAAGAGGAAACAAAGTTATGAAGGAAAAACCTTGAAATATTGTTAATTTTGAGAGTTTTTCTCTCCCATTTCTACCATATCAAAAAATCGAGTATAGCCCGATTTTCAGTTAACATATACTTTTTCTGTATACAACTAAAATAGACCACCCACAAAACAAGATATTGAAATTGTATTAATAATAAAAATCAAACATGTTCCAATTGTGGCTTATTATTTATGTCAATCAAATCAAATTACCAGAATTAGGGCCCACATTTTAAAATATTACTAATATGTAAATATGATTAATTTGTATTTCACCTACGAACATTTCTAATAAAACGTTCTATTCAAATTCCCGCGTACTACATGCAATTCGGTTAATTTCTTGTTGCACTTCATCAAAAAACATTAAAAATGAATTTCAATTAGAAATGTTCTTAAATGGAATTAAATAATCACATAATTCTGTTTTTAAAATTTATATAATTATTAAAAGTGTTTCTGCATTCTTGGGAGTGGGTGGGTTATGTAAAAAGTCTTCAACATTTAAAAACATCGCAAATTTGCCAATAATTGTATGGAACCGACTTTCAACGGAATTCACAATGTTCAGACAATTATTTTAATAAAAACAATAGACTCCAACAGTGTCGTTGAAATAGAATTCATGAATTTTCCAAGTTTCTTATTGGATTTGATTTTCATAAGTAAAAATAAAAATGGTGAGCATGAAAAATAAAATTTCAATTTTCTGCTATAAAAATGATTCCCATACAAAACAATACGTAAATACAAATTTACGTTAATTAATTAAAAAAATTTAAATTTTATTAAATTAAATTTTTTCTTTCTGAGTTTATTTTTTACGCAAAATTTTTGGGAACTTTTAAAAATTAAAATCTATTTGAATATAATAAAAATTAAATTTAATTGAATTTATTAAAATGTACAAAATTCATAAAAAAATTGTTGTGCAAATTCTTTTTTTTTATTTCTTCAGATTTCAAAATATTGTCTTAACTTAATTAATTTAAAATAAGTATATAACTAAATGACAGATTTTTTTTTAGATGGATTTCTTATATAAGAGTCGCGCAACATACAATTACTGGTTTCCGGTAAAAACCAGCAACCTACATGTAGTATGGCTTTTGCTTCGCTATTTAATTTGTTAAAATGATTTGTGCACGGCAATTGATAGTAGATTATTGTAATTACGTATTCTACTACTATATATGGAAATAAAGGGAAATCATGGTAATAGTGATGTACTATTGATGTGAGGAATTGTTTGCCCAGGGTACTATGTCCAGTCGAGACTGTTTGAAATAAATTCATAGTAAAAATGTTGAACTTTTTAAGAAATGTTAAATTTAAGCTGTCTACATTTACGCAACTTGACTATAGCATGGTTGAAAAGTTTATTAATTTAACATGCATTGTATTTAGAGGTTCGGGTTTCCATGACTCCATTTCCGCGATTTTTATTTACGCACTGTTTTTGTGAAACGAATTACTCTCGTAAATGGAAATAATTTTATATAGCCGCGTATGCGAATGGGGTATATATAGGGTTGGACGGGCTATGAAAATTGCACCGGAATTACCAGCCCATTTTCGCTGAAAAAAGGCAAGGCTCGATGATTGTTCACCGGCCCAATATCTCGGCCCACAGGGAGATTTTCCGGCGTCCCGGTGGGCCAGTCCAAGCCTGGGTATATAAGATTATCCATTAAATTTGAAATTAATATAGATAATCGGAAAACGGTTTCATCCACAGAAAATTTAAAGTAATTTGGAATGTCTTTTCGTTCATAATCGATAGCAGGATAACACACGATAGCACATTGTTCTCCAATTAAATCGATCCAAGAATAGTGCGGCTAACCAATTTGACAGCTGAAATCATCTGCAATATGCTCTTTTAAAAAAAATCCAGATCTTGAAATAAGCTTAAATCTGATCTGGCTATTAACTAGGCGCATATGATTTTGATAAGCCGACTGATTGTGAGGTGTGTAAACCAGTTGTACAACTAATCGGATGATTATGAAAATCATGTTGGAAATTTAGTTTTCGAGATTTAACTAAGAAACTATTTAATTGATTCGAATACAATTTTTAGAATAGATTTACGTTGTAAGAGCTCAGGCATTATAATAATATAATTATAATAGTTTTGGCTGTCTTTTTTTAGAATTGATCGCTAATCCCATATGTACTATAAATATATGATATTGCGAGGCGGTGATAAGAAATACCTGCAATTGTCCTAAAATATTCAAAACAGGTTGAAGATTATGTTTGAGTATTTAAGAGTTAATTGCCCAATTCACTGAAAGAAACAAAAAACTAAGTAACATATGTTATATTTTCATCGTCTGGGGACAAATTGGTCACTGGCTGTAATTTAACACCTTTGCCTTACCAATCTCAAGTTTTATATGTTTTTTTTCCAAACTTTGATTTTCCATAAATTATGTTAGAATACAAACTTTTGTTTAATTTCGAAAATTACAAACGATCATATTGATTCACTATTTCTAAAGTTCATTATTTCAGGTGTTCATCGAGATCTACCTACTTTGTTTAAGTACACAGCGATGATATTTTCTAATATCATATAAAACTTTTTAGAGATGATCATTTCTTGTATAGATTGTAACCTCTGCCATATATTAATTGGAAAACGACAACATCACCAATGAAATAAAAATTTTGTAATTCCCACGGTATAAATGGTGTATCTTTAACTATTATTAGAGCTGCAAGGCGACATTATATTATGTACAATATGAGTGTCTTCTTCGTTTCAAGATTTCGGATGGTTTCTTTTTTGTACACTTAAACTTCATAGTTTTGTAGAATATTTAGTAAAATTTACAATGGTAGTTAGTTCACTTTCAATTATTCGTTAAAATAAAATAAAAGGTAAACAATATATAGAATTCATTCGAATAAGTCATTTTCATTTTTCTTAATATGAAAATCATAATATATGTTCATGTAGGCTTTTCTTGGAATACAAGTAAAACAAATTTCGAATTTATCTTAGACGTGACATGCTTTAGTGAGAAACTAAATAATTATGTAGCATGCAATGGGAATATTATATTTTGGAAGCCATAACAATAATAATAGAAGAAAAAAAGAAAGGTTTTTTTGTTTTGGGTTTTGGGTTTTTGGAGTTAAAGAAGTTTTTATATACCGAAAAATTAACAATCAAAATTGCCGAACATTTTATTACAGACAATAATAATTGTTTTAATTTTGATCTAAATAAGAATTGTTTTTCGGGTTATTTATTTAAAACAATTACCAAGTTTCCACTTAGTTTACTTCCATGTTTTGATAATTATTTTAATGAAATTCCTAATTTTAATTCGTAATGGGTCTTGTAATAATTTTCAAATGTCTTCAAATTGATCGCATTGAATTAATTAATTTCATCTAATTAATGCATAATTATATAATTTAATTAAACATTAATAGAATTCTGTAATTGTTTAAAAATTAATTTCAACTAAATTCAATTATAACTATTTGCTTGGCTGTGAATCTTTTATCATAAAGAATTTTAACTTTCACTTCTTCTTCATTTCGTAGAGTAAGTTCAGGTAATTTGGTTTTTTGAAAAGAATTAATTAAAATTTAAAATAAGTATAACGCCCGCCGGCCTCAACTACGCTCAACTAGCTTCGTTGCCATCACTGACAATAACTTATACATACTTTCAGCATTATATAGTGTAGATGCTTGAAAAAGTGTAGTACAAGTATGTCTTCTTTATTTTGTGTTAGTATCATGTCGACATAAATATGTAAGTGTCAAGTGGAAATGGTCTAGTAACAATTCATCAATCATTCATGCATAGCACATTATTGCTGTATTTTATTGGGAATTCTATCGGCGCTTACCATACATTTTATAGGTTCTTATTTAGCGCCGTATAATATCGGGCGCTAAATTAGCGCTCGAACTGTTCGCTGAAATTTCGAAAATAATTAATTTTCTCCTTTTTAATTAAGAAATAAAGTTTTTGCAAAAATATATCTTGAAAATTCGAGATTTCAACACATCGTAGTCATGAAAAAGATGGCCAAAGTATGGTCCAAATTTCTCGAAATTACTCTTCACTGAAAACTAAGTTTAACAAAATCTGAATTTTATTGAATTTCGTATTCTGTTTGTTGCTAAAAGCGTTTTTATTCCGATAAATATGTTTCTAAACTTTTTGTTTTATATTTAATGAATTATAAAAGTTTAGGAAGATTTCTAAAGTTAATGAAATAATGTTTTACTATATTGTCGGTTTAATAAAAAGTTAACAAATTCGTGAGAATTTATGTAGTTACATTGTTTATATTTAATATTTTTAGAATAAAAATTTTTAAATTTTAATAAATATTTGTTGGGTCTAATAAATGTAAATACCTTTTGATAGTTAAGTTTAGCTCTATTAGAACGGGGAAATGTTGTCCATCTATCGGCGGAGTACTCAATTTATAAACTATATTAAATGTTTTGGTTTTGATCTTAGGTGTAAAATATCTGATTAATCTGCTATGTGAATTTCAATTTTTGGCAAAGGATTTAAAGATTTAAGTGACATTAAAGTTTGCATATTGCTCTCCAATTTACAGTCATCCCTTAACTTGATATACTGACTATATATTATGGTAACATGCAGGGGTCATGATTCAATGAGTAATGTATTGAATTACGAAATCTGTGATCTCTGGTTAGAATCCCAGTTGGGTTGAAAGAAAGAATAAAATTGTGTTCGACTGTTCTTAGTTTGGATATGTGTTTTCAGTTCCTCGTTTGGAGATAGGGTGTGTGAAAATGGATCTAACAGAAGTTGAAGAAAAATAATTTAAAATGTTAATAAATAATAATAAACTTAATTCATAATTTTCATTCAGACTGATAGTTTGACTTCTACAAGGATTGAACTATATTTCCTTTAGTTTACCAGATACTGGAATACCGATGACCTTAAATGAAAAGCTTATTTTAGTTTTTATTTCAAATAGGTCTAAACTGTTATAATTCAAATATGTTTTAATCAAATTGTTACGAAATTTTTGATAACAATCAAACAAACTGTGTGATAATACCTTGAAAAAATTACGAATGAATTTTTTTAAATGATTTAGTTTAATAATTCTCACACCAAATCTCGTATATATGAATGCATGTACCGGCTTCTAAAGGTAATAACTAATTAAAAATGGTAGATAAACAAAAGCTCAATTTGGCAAAACCTTGAAAGTGTGTTGGAATTGAGTACCTTTTTTTGTGAAATACCTTTCAGTTTCTTTGATATTCATTCTCACATGAATTAAAAAATATAATCGGTTTTGTCTTGTGATCGTGTTGTTTGAAATGAAAATAAACTGAGAGTTTCGTAATAACTGAAGATTATTATTATTAAAAAATATTTGCCCTTTATTAAAGTTTTGATCAATATTGAACTTAAAATTTAAAAAAATATATGGAAAACTTATTCAACGACGTATAATCAAGACGATATCAAAAATTAGTTAAAGATCGTTAGACGATAATCGAAGAAATTAGAGGTTACTTCAATTGAAATGAGTATTGAAAGTGTACAAAAGTGAACTGAAATTATTAAGTTTAAAATTTTGATACTGTGACTTTCTTATACTTAAATCATTACATATACATATTTCAAATGCAAAAGAACTGATCAATCGCATGGTTTCAAATCCAGGGATTCTGAATCGACGAAATTAATAATATAATAATTAAAATTTGTATACAATACAGGTAGTTCTCGGGATCTGTTCTAAGTATGGGTTGATATGTGTTAATACATTTGGTGCTTTTTAAAAAAAGAAAAAGAATCCCAACCACGTTCTCCATCAATTTCATGCATTAAGAGTGCCTACAAAGTGTCTAATTGGACAAGCGTTGTTTACTCTACATGGACTCTTGTCTAGTATCGTATCACTCACTGTACATAACTTAAATGGTCTATTGAAATATTTATAATATCACCTTTTTCTGATATTTTAAATCTTCTGTCCCTCAAAACATGATCGTGGATTCTTCGACAGTGAAGGTTTTTTGTACGGCAAGGGTAGTGTTTTGGATGCTCTTTCGATCACGTTTAAACTAAGCCACCCAATATTTTTCATTTTTACAAAAAAAGCACAGATTTTGAAAATCTGCTAACAAGAAACTATTCGATAGATAAGCTTAACATTTTACCTATTATCATATTAAAGATGGAGGTTTAAATTGGTGTATAAATGTTTTGCATACGACTAACACTTCTAAGTTAAACCACGTAATAATCAAACCGCCCTCGTATTTTATTTATATAATATGGACAAATATAAAATGATTAAATCTGTTTGTTATTAATGTGCCAAAAAATATGAAAACACTAAATTTTAAATGAAATGTATTAAATAAGAACATGTTTTAAGATATTAAGATATTTCTTCATAATAAGTATTGAAAAATAAATTTTCAAATGATTAATAATAATTTTCCTTTTTAATTTGAAATACTTTTCCATTTTCTTAATAAACATTTATCTGTTCGACATTAATTAGATTTTAGTAAACGAGTTCGTTTTTGTTCGAGTTAATAAATTTGTTTTAGTTCATTATTTTAAAAATTAGACAAATTGTCAGTCATATACATTTCAAAATTCGACATTTTTCAAATTGCATATTCCTCGAGAAAAATTGAAAGAAAACTCCTCCAGAAATTTTTTGATATTCATTTGAATTTTGACTTTTAGAGAAAGAAAGGTTATTGTATGGTGGCAGACTAATAGAAGTTCAACAAAATACCATCTGTCAAAGGAAATAATATAACTTCATGTCTTATGTAACAATTCCAAGGGAAGAAGATAACAAAATATTAAAAAAAAAATGTTCTATCTATATACAAAAGCTGATTGCCATAATAATACGATAGTATAGTGTAGGAGTCCCATATCTAATGCTATTCATGTAAAATGTAATTGCCATCTTATTGTACGACATTGGAATGTTAATAAGAGCAAAATGTCTTAAGACGATCGAAATTGAAATCAAAAGACAAAAGAAAATGGAAAATGGAAAAAAGAAAATTTGAAGAAATTTATTTTAATATGCTGATGGAAAAGCCTAAAGAAAGCTTCTCATGTTGAAAAGAAAAGCTGGACAAATTTTTTTTTTTGTAATTTCGATTAGTTCAAAATTTGTAGGTGGATTAATGATGGACATTTTAGTATGAGTTTAGTGACAACATATATTTGAATGTATATATACATATATATTGTCATGAAAGAAAAAAGTAATTAAACATTTACTCAAAGTGATGTAGACGACAATAGAGAGAGAGATTTTTATGTGAAATTTTATGTAATCAGTAAATAATTGAGTATCTACTTACATTAATAGCAATTCACATTTACAAACCATTATCATTTGCCTATATTGATGATATTCGAAATGATATTAAATATTATAAGATTACAAAAAGAAACGCAATACAATATTGTGAAATATGATATTTCTGTGAAGGATAAAAAGTCATTTAATGGTAATTTCAGTGCCAACATTGATGTGATTTGTTTTATAAGAAAACTGGTCATATTATGGATGTACATGGATTTACACAAAAGCATATTGTTTGTGACAATGCATTTTTCTTTCAGATCTTGAGTTTAACTACCTTGGACTCATATAAAAGTTGAAGTTATCTAAAGAGATACCAGCACATAATGACATATCATTATCACAGTTTATCATTCATATAAATACATGTGGATGCACCTAAAAATTTATTTCGTATACTATTTTCATATGATTGCATTAAATATATTGTTTTTAAATTAATGTGGGAATAATTATTATGATGGAATAAATATAAAACGCTTTATTTTAGTGAACGAAACTTGTAGTAATATTATTTATAATAATAAAGAATAGTAATATTTAAAAATAAAGCATAAATCAATCGTTAAAAGCCGTGAACCTTCCTTTGGATGGAAGTAGGCAGTTTTAAAGTATTTAGTCTTTCTTTTTTTTTCTGATCTACCCATGATCATTTATAACTACGTCTAGAGATATGCAAATGCTTAACGACGTGTTTTCATTTTCAAAACTACCAATTTTAGAATTATGCCCATTACATTTCGTTACGTATCATAGTTCCATATTAATTACTAGTTAAATGCATTTATTTGCTTTGACTAAGGCTCTGGTACCTTAACAAACGATTAGGAATGAACCATGTCAATTGATGACGCAATTATGTCTAATTTTTCCATAAGTTTGTCTTATATCATCATCAGAACTAGCTACCCTCCTCATTTTAGAGGCAGAACGTTTCTGCTGGCTATAAGTGAAACGTTCAAAAGCCAATGTGATTAAGTTCGTTTCGAAAAATTTTCTAAGTTCTCTCTGGTAAATTGTATTACATAGAATGATTATTAATATTTTTTTAATAATAACAACAAAATGATTTACTATTACCTTAATCTTTTCATCGTCAGTTAGAGGTTCCTTCCATTTACGGCTTCTCCATGTATAAGGGCCAATCTCCACACAGCCGACATCCTACTTCTGATACAAGTGTGGGATAACACCATACAAAGATGAGTTAAACAGAAAGGGAGAAAACAATTATCCTACAAATTTTGTCGGCTTCTGAATTCTCATTTCCCCAACTGATTTTCGATCTGCAGATGATTCCCCTCAAAAACAGATGAACATGTTTATCTGATTTATATGGCACTTCACCTGCGGGTGCATACTCTCACAATAATCACACACTCTTTCTAGTTTTCTGATTTTTCCCGTCAGAATAGGAAGTCGGCTGTGTGGAGATTGGCCTTAAAAATTTCAGAAGCCAAACTCTTTTTAAAAGTATAGAATTTGATAACATATGACCGAGCTCTATTTTCACTCATTCGGAATTAGAAAAAAGCATTTTGATATAATTCTGCATATGCTTTAGTATGGTGGATTTCAGAACTTTGTATTACTTCTTTCTCTACTCTCTGCTGAAAATACTGATGGTAGCCTATCAATATGCATTTAATAATTATTAAATATGCAAGTTAAGTCGAGTTATATTGAAATTTATATCCATACAACAAGAAACTCGACGTGTATACATAATAATTAAACATTTCCTTATTGCAAGATAATTTTTTAATTTCTTAATTTCTGATTAAATTAGATGTAAAAGTTATAAGACTTACCTAGAATTACATCACTAGCCTAGGCAATTACTGTTAAATGCTTGACCTACGTGAACCATCGTTTTGATATACAATTAACATGTCTTAATCATTTAATTAATTCGAAAACCTCGTCAAGTATCGATCGTTAATTCTTTTCTTTAGTTTTTTATACAAGGTTAAAGTCGAAGATGTTTGTTGCAATCTTAACTTTTACATAATCTTGCTATAAACAAAAGTAATTATGGTAGTCGATTCGAGATGAATAAACTCTTCAAAATTACCTCTGTTTATTATTATTAACATTTTAATGGACGAAAATACGCAATTTTTATACACGAATTTTGAAGAAACCTGTCCGTATTTCGTGAGACTAATTTTTAATGGCTTAATAAGTTAATATTTAGCCTTTTTTTAAAAACAAGTTTTATATTAATGATAATCATTATTAACAAGTATTTTAATGTAGGTCGAAATTTTCAAGGAAAATATTTAGTATTGAAAATTCATTGTCAATTTTAAGAAGTCGATGATAAAAATTTTGCAAAGAAAATTAAAATTTTTTTTAGCAAATTACTGTTTTTGATTATCTTTTTCTATGGTTATTATCGCTTCCTTGACTTAATTTCTTTTATGTTGCAATTTGTAGTTATTACTTTTTTTGGAAATTAGTCTATAATCAATCTTAGAATTTAAAGTAATTCTGAAAAGAATTACTGTCAGTAATAATTTTGACATAGAAAATAAGTTGTATTTTACATTATTGAGTCAGAACCATTATGTCCGGCTTATTTTAAGGAACAAAGTTGTTAGAAGTTGGTGTATGTAAATTTTAATCTCCATGAACATTCTTAGGTCTACAAATGGCATTCAACTTATCATTGAAATAAGTCCAAGGCCTCTGTGGCAAGGTGAAAGAAAAAGAAAATAAAAGTTTTTATCAGAAAGTTCATTATATAGACTTGAATTGGAAAGTTCCTTGATTGAAAATTGAATTACTTGGAAAAAGTCCTGCTCGAATTATAAATAATTGCCTTTCTCTCAATCAAAATTGTGTTGGCAACGATCAAGTTGTGGGTGGTACTTGATTTTTTTCAGCAAGAAATTGTACCCAGATAGGATTTGTTATACTTTACCACAGTGACGTGCGGTGGGTTATTAGGCCGGGTGTGCAGAGAATAATAATAAAGCAAAACGAACGTGCAGAATTTTTCCTGCAAATCTCGACAATTATAGTGCTATTTTTTTAAAAAAAGAACTGGCCATATTTTTTTACAGGTTAATTTCTATACTCTCTGTAAGACACATTTAAAGTTAAAGTTTCAAAACTATTTTTGCAGTAACTTATAATATCTCGTGTTCGCTGATAGTAGAGCGATGTGCTTAAGATAGGCTACTATGTTGTATTATTAATTTTTCTTCTACTGTTAGCTGAAACTGTTCTGTTGAAATTCGTTTACTCTTTGTCTGACACAACAAAATTGTTTTTCAGTCTATTATGTCGAACATCATCATAAAGCCTCACAAAAGTTAGTCGCAAAGCTAATACACTTTCGCTACGAGGTGCAGAACGTAGGCAGTACGCACTGCCAGAGTACAGACAAACGAATCGGCACAATATCTGAATGTGTTGAATTATAATAAATTTGGTTATATAAAGATACATAGTTGCAGAAAATTATTGTTTGTAAAAATTTTTAAGGGTGTGCAGTGTACAACCTGCACATGTGGACCACACGACCCTACTTTACTAGTAGAAATGAAATAACTTCATCTTGTATAATAAATCTGTTTATTTATTCCTTTATCCCCTAAAGACTCGAAAACTACCGACCCGATTTTAGTATAATTTGGTACATGTGTCTTTCCAACTTAGAGTACATATTTGTATTTTTGATAAGAGTTGCAAGGGGGAGAGGGAATGTAAAACTTCCCTAATTCGGTCAATAATAGACCCATTTTCATGAAACTTGGAACGTAAATTCTGGATAGGCCAACTGAATAGATAGGATATGTTTTCACTTGGTTGAGGATTTCGGTGGCCAAAATAGAAAAACGTTAATAATTAGGTTAAATTGAAATTAAATTCATTTTCATATTCTAGGAATAATGCGCTCAAAGCTGCGGGTACCAGCTAGTATTAAATAAATTTATATAAAAATCTTCAAATGTTAAAAGACACAAATTAAATTATTGATTTCGCTTTTGATAATTCCATTACAAGAATACCAAACGAAAATCATGGCATACATAAATACAATATATGTCTGCCATTATTAAAACCTGTAAATTCCATACATATAGATTTTCTGTTGATGATTTTCTGTACACAAAATCAGATCAATTTATTTCGATTTACAAGAATGAAAGTAAATTCATTTCTTACACAATTTCATTTCCTTTTATAAATTTGATTTCAGATTATAAAATCTATTATATACGATTTTATATATTCGTAAATTTAAATCAGAATCATATATCGAAGTGTGTTCGCTTGCATAATCGACATTGTTGGATTTCCTATATATATATCAAAATGTCGGCAAAAAAAATTCGTATTTCAATTAAAATTAAATTGTATCAAATTTTTGGTGAAAATCAAGAAAAAATTTACAAAATTTTAGAAATGCGGATACCGAAAAAATTTTTATATCCGATATTATTGAATTTTCTGATGTCCCGATTAAATAGTTTTGTACCTAAAAAACGAAAAACCAAAAAAAAAAATGTTTAGTTTTTAAAAACCATTAAATTGATTGAAAGTAAACAATATCAGCGAATTCAATCTGAATTTTAATTAACGCGCTTTTAAAGAGCTTTATTTACTTATATATTGATAGACATAAATGTATAAGGTAGGTGAAAATAGATTCAATGTGTTTGAGCAAAAGGTTTACTCGACTTCCAAATTAGAAATTTGCAAAATTTGAATTTTAAATTCAGTTTAATGTTGAAGTTACAAACTAGAAGATTACAGGTGGACACATTTTTGGTTTATATAATCTTACGATATTGATTTCCTTTATCATACTTCAAAAACTTAGTATAACTCATTGTTGATATGACTATGAAGAAAATACACCACAGCAAACAAAAAGGATATAGTAACTGAAAATCGGCATGTAGCCGATTTTTTGATGCCCTATGGTAGAAATGAGAGAGAAAAACTATCAAAACTAACTTTATTTTAGGGTTTTTTCTTCATAACGTTTCCGGTTCTGAAAAATTTCTTCTAATTTGCAAGTAACCCAGACCGTGATAGCAAAACTCTAATCTGCAAATTTTATTCAAATCGGTGTATTATTTTTTAAAGTAAAAATCTTATGAACAGGTTTATTTTCTCCTAGGATTATTTTTTTCTCCACTATCCTTATACCGATTTTACTGAAATCTGACATGGTATCGCCAAATTATGTAGTCAACCAACATACTATAATTTATTTTTTTTTTTTTGAGTTTTTGAGTTATCTTGTATACGGACGGACGAACGGACGGATGGACATGCATAAATCGATATAACTTTTGATTCTCTACACAACCATACCCTTGAAATCTTTCTATGATGATTATTTAGATGTGTTACAAATGGAGTGGCATAACTAATATACCATCTGGTTGTACCTACCATAGGTCAAACTTAAAAATACTGTAGTATATTTTACAATTTCTTTGACTCTAGTTCTTTTGCGAATGAAATAGTCGTACTCTGGAGAGAATTTGAATTAATGCATTTTGGATTTTTCTAATAGAAATCATGGTCTTAGCATGGAACGAAATTATGACTATTACTAAAGTAGAAAATTCTCCTATCAAGCGAAATATGGGCAATTAACCCATGTGCCCATATGCAATTTATTTTGCATGTAAAACTATACGGGTACTCTGGGATTTACATATAAAAATTTCTTGCTAACGCATTCAGAATTTGTATTGCTTCCTTGGCATTTCAATTCATCTAAATTATTCTTCCTTAGACAATATTCTTCAATTTTTATACTCATTACCAGAAGAAGTTTCTTTTTTCTATGTACCTTGCCTTTTCGTTTAAATGCATATTTATTTTACCTACTTTGTTTATATTTTTCTTGGTCATTCTTACACTATTTAGTTTTTCATATCCTATTCTGATATCTTATTAAAGAAGATATCACATCTTTCGTCATACTTCGACGGAGCTTTGCTATTTGAACGTTAGAAATGAAATACTTATTTGAATTTTAACATCTGCTTTTAGTGCCCTCTAAGTATAGTTCGATTTGCTATAGTCCAGTCCTCTAATTTACAAATTCTTCTTTTAAGGATTGCACTATTTAAATTTCTTTTCGATTTAAGTGAAAGTTTATAATACGAGTACTAATGCCAAATTTATAAGACAAAAATATAGCGTTATTTTATGCAGTTTTCAAATGAATTTATTTCTTGTGCAATATGTGATTGAATGTAATTGCATTGATGCGTTGTTTGGAATTGATCCAAAAATTACTATCCATCTAGTAAGTAAATTGTAATTTTCAGTGCGTTTATTTGATATTCATTTGAAATATATTCATATGAATGATTTACATACTAATTTAACGAGTATTTGAAATTTTTAATTAAATTCGATTGGCAATTATAATTATGAATATAACTCCTTCCAACATTCAAATATTCCCTTTTGAGTGCATTTTGAATTAATTTTTAATTTAAACAAAATCAAAAAAACAAACAATTTGAACGCATAATACAAAATATTGAAATATCTATTTACATTGGACAAAATTTGATTTATATTTGAATATTAAAACATTAAACAGAAATAATATTAGTTCCAGTAACATTTGATTATAGAAATATATATATTTTTTTAAAATTGTAATTAAAAGTTAGTACATAAATAGATCTGATTAAATAGTTAAGATTTACTGTGCCTAAATCAGACAAATGAAACGATCCATCACACTCGATTCGATAGTATTAAATACCAGAAAAAATTGGTATGTGACCAAAGTCACAATTACATTCTCTTCCTGCTTTGTAAATTTTTCTTCCTTTAGTGTTTATCAGTCTTGATCCCCAAAATGTGTGTTTGGCATTGAAGTCATCACCAATGATGAAGTTGCATCCCAGGGACTTGAATAAGTTAACATAGTCTTCTTCGGCAGATCTACGATTTGATGGGCAGTATATAGCGGCAACTTTAAGTTGGTTATTTTTTATGCCTATGCTGACTGTAGTGACTTGCAGACTTGTGTCTGGTTCTAGGTAGTTCTGGTTCGTACGCAATCACGACCTCCACCGTGACAAAAACTTGTGACTGATGAAATGAAAAAATTCGTCTCACAACGTTTTTGCAATTTCTCCATATAAAGTTTTTTATACGATAGTAGAATTTATGTCAAGTGCGAAGGAATTTTCTAATTGGTGGATAAACGTCAGACGTAAATAAGCCCTTAAATTGTTCAATTGTCCGAGTTTTCAGAATTTCAATCTAAATGGACCGTCAATTTTGTTCCATGAAGTAGAAGATGATCCAGAATTCTATATTCCATTGAAAAATAAATGTGTTACAATCAAATTTTGTATGACATGTTCAAATGGGCGGTAAATCTTCGAAAAGATTATTCTGAAAAATGTTTCAGTCTGTTGAAAATCATAAATGGATTTTAAAGTCTGGAAAGAAAAAAAAATATTAGATTTAAAAATATTTTATTCCACTAGACTAAAAGCCTTTTCTTTAAATCTTGTTATAGTATTTTCCTGTTATATTAAATGTGTTGAAAGGAATAGGAATAATATTCGCCTTTTAAAGGAAACGTTTGCAAATCCTGTTGAAAAGTACTTTTCAATATTTGAATAAAGTGCTAATGTTATCTGTGTACTTCAATTGATATATATATAATCCTTTTAAATGCAATAATATTTGTGAAATTGGATTTAAAGAAAATTTTTACATTTCTATTAGTTGTTAGAAGTTGGTAACTCTTTCAAGCTTTATAGGATTCTTTACACTTTAATAAAATCCCTGGAATAAGTCGATAATAGACCGTCTGTAAAACGAAAACCTCTTAAAGTTGCTGATATTGTGTTCATAAGCTTTTCATAGAAAACTAATAAAGTAAAAGAAAGTAATAGCAGATTTTACTATTCGTTAAAAAATAGTTAGTTTTATTTAAAATAGATATTTTTACAGTTCTATTAATTAAAAGGAAATGATTAAATTATTATATATCGTGGGAGTTATTTTAGAGTTCAATAAAATGGACTTGAATATTTTATATTAATAATTTTTATCATTATTTAAACTAGCTTTCGCGTAACATTTAAACAGTTTAGCAGAGGATTTCTTTGCGGCATATAATAACAAGTAAAAATACTTCATAAATCACCTTTTTAATAAACAAATTCATACATAAAATTACTAAGTCAATGTCCAGAAATTAACTTTCTTTTAATATAATCTTCATTTAATGATCAATAACAACATTTCTTTTTTCTTTTTTTATTATAGTTTTTACCACTCATTGCATGTTTAGCACTGTTAAGTGCAATTGATGCAAGACGAGTACGTATACGGCCAAGACCAATTGAATCGCAAGAGCAACGACAAGAAGAAAGTGATGAGCTACCGGAATCGGAAGTAAACGAAGATGATAATCGTCCACAATCTGCTGTCCAATATTATAATGCAGAACCTCATGGAAATTTACAACAAGAAGATCGTATAGTTTTGGTATCATCAGATGATGAATATAATGGACTTTATGGTCAACAAACACCAAGAGGTCGTCTCGATTATAATAGTCGACCAAGTGTTAGTGCTTTAACAAGATCAACAACACATGCACCACGTAATAAAGATCAAGCCACAAAATCACCGCCTGTACAAACAATTCGCAATTATAGCAAGGTGAATGATGATGGATCATTTACTTTTGGTTATGAAGCAGCCGATGGATCATTTAAAGAAGAAACTCGTGGTACTGATTGTGTTGTACGTGGTAAATATGGTTACATTGATCCAGATGGTAATAAAAGAGAATTCACTTATGTGTCTGGAAATCCATGTGACCCAAATAATCCTGATGGTCATGACAACAGTGAAGAAGATCGTGACTCCTCAGATGAAGATCGTGAAGAATCTGAAGAAAATATTCCACAAAATTATCCAAAACGACCAATTCGTCCAGTACGGCCTATTCATACAACAACACATTCTCCAACAACTGTTTTCCAAAATACATACTCTCATCATTCTCTCCAAGAAGAAAGCGATGAGGAGCAACCAGAATCTATTCAGGTTCTACAGGAAAGACCACGAATTCCACCAACTGTTCAACCATTGCGACAACAAAATAGACAACCACCATCTGAAGTTACAATTAGACAACGACCAAGAATTACTGTGAGTACAACACCATCACCAGTTTCGTATTATCAACAACCATCACAGGCTGTTAGTATTACTCCGCGTCCGACGTACAGAACACCAATTCAATCTTTACAAACACAACCACCGGCCACAACTTATCGGCCATCTGTTAAATTCAGTCAAGAACCAGCTGCTGTGTCATATACGAAATCAACTCCACGACCATCATTATATTCTGCACAAACACCAAATTCAATACAATCAACAACACGACGACCGATTGATTTTGCAGCTGAATTCCAAAAATTCCAAAAAGAACATAATATTCCATTAACAACTACAACATTACGCACAACAACTCCATATCGACCATATAAACCACAAACTCAACCACAAAGAGTTGAAGTTCCAGCCACATCAAATCCAATCTATGAATCGCAATTAGTATTTGATCCCAATAGTGGGCAATATGATTCAGCTTTATACCAACAATTACCACAAACTGATGGTGATTTTCAATTGAATCATCGAATTCAACCATATGTTCATCAAATAACATCACCATCACCAGCTCCACAATTAGTCAGTTTAGATCAATTGCAGCAAATCAATCCACTTTATCGTCGACCAACACAGGTTACATTACCGGAACAATATTCACAGCAAATCTATGAAAAGGAACGCGAAAATGTTCAAGTTTTAAATTCTCAGCAACTTTTCCAGCAGCAACAGGAACTTCAACAGCAACAATTGCAACAGGACCGAATAGAAGCAGCTCGTAAAATAGCTGCACAACAGCAACAGACTCAGCACAGATTCCAACCGCAATTACAGCGTCCAGCTCCAGTGGGAGCTCAACAGCCACAAGGATTCTATTATATTCAACCATCCACAGGACAGATTGATGCTTTCCTACGAGGGCATAATCTCGATTTCTAATGATACAATTGAGACCAGTCAATAAATTGTTTTCTGTTTCCCAAGGGCTTTTTAATTTTATTGTAATTAATTTTTTATTTTTTAATTATTATTTTTTTATTTTTTTCTGTAAATCTTAAACTTAAGTTTAGTTAGGTAGGATTTATTTTTATGAATAATTTTTTTTTTAATTAATTTTTGTAACAAAATTGTTTCAATTGTCATCATTTTATAATTATGCCAATAAATTGTATGCATGTCCATGTGTGTATCTAATAAATTCATTTTGTTTTAATACTGGAAGTTTTTCAGGAAAAGGCAGGCAGAAGTTACTAGTTACTCCTCGTAGTAGCAAAAGTAAAAAGAATCTATTTTGATTAAGAAAAATGAGCAGTGATGGATTTTTTTAAAGGAATTTGTGCAATTATTTGAATTCTGAATTTGGGAAGGATCTATAAAGATAAAACTTATTTATACGCTTTTATAAATTCTCCATAAACAAAACCTATTATTTAAAAATATTCTCAATAATAAGTTTTTCAGTACCTCCTTATAAGGACCTATATTATATTGGCACAAACTACTGACAGGAATCTGGCAGAGATCGAAAACGCTAGCTTGGTAAGCAGCTTTAATTTTTTAAATAAATACGCAAACTGTTCATTTCGTGTTGTATTATGGATAGCTATTGTAGATATCGAGATATATAATATGGGAATGTCCTTTTTGTCATTTCCACAGAAAGCTATACAGGGAGATGTTCATTCTTCTTGCTGACTTACTCAAACCGAAGTTTTCCAGGTTTCGGAGATAATGACTCGCCGTTCAACTAACCAGATATAAAGATATAATTTTGGCGTTCTATCAATTAGTACGCATTTCAAAAATATGTTGTTTTTCTTGTTGTTTGCCATACATTTAACGCCAATTTTTGTACCTACAAAATTCAGCTATGCCTTCTCGTTGATCTTTACTAAAAAAAAAGACTCAATCTTATACAAAATTGACAAAACTATCACCTCCCAAATCCAAGTTAGGAATTTTGAGAGATAATGAAGTCCTTTCAGGTCTTCTCCTTACTTTTCGAATTATATGTATAATTCAGTGCCAGCATCTCCTTGCATTACTCCTATTATCATTAAGGATTCCTGACTCCTACTAATTATTGAGTATTCTAGGAAATGTTTGCTCCACAACTTGACTTTTCTCTCAGTAATTGTCAATGAAGTGTGGAAATCCATATGCCTATCTAGTTTGCAAATTTGGTTGCATTGCTTAGATAAAATTTCACAAACTCCCAAATTACTAGGAGCCCTTACGTCCTAACACTATTAAATTGACTAATTTTGAATATTAGCCTTTCTAATCTATTTAGATTTAGATCGTAATTTTTTGTTTGACGATATTTTAATTTTCATAACTCAAAATTCCGACAAAATTCAAGTATAAGTTTTATTAAAATTCATGTTTTTTGCTGTTCAATATGATCGAACCATCTTTTCAAATCAATCAATTACTCTTGAAGTCAAAATACGGAATTTGACAGTTTGTCTTTAAAGCGATCCTTTGATGATCATAATTATACTTAATCAAACTTGATTTTGATAAATAATTTGAAGAAGTCGTTATGATCATTATGACTTAGCTGATACTTTTTTTGTCATCACATCTTGGCGAAAGGGAAGTGACAATTTTTAATATACATATTAATAACTTATTGCACATTTTTAATATGGAAGAAATAGTTACGAATATTATTTATACTTTCACTTAATATAATTTCACCTAAGTGAGAGGGATATATAAACATTTTAAGACAATGTCTCAAATGATCATAGATTAATTATAAAAGAAGTAAAATTCGCTAAAATTTGATAAGATCAAAAAAAATTAATTCCAACTATAAACAGAAGTGAAAGGATGACCTGAGATTGACTTTTCACCGGTAATTAGATCATAAAACTAATTTATCATCATCAATCGTTACGCTGTCACTATCGAAATTGACATAATCGACATTTTATAAACTGAAAACTGCAAGAAGTCCAAAGTCTTTTCTCTAAACACTATATTAATTACTTTATACACCGATAATACCCTTATGATGAGATTGGTTTTGGGTAATTATTCGAACTTTTGCATAAATAATTTCTGTTTACAAAAATCTCGGTAGTTCCATTTAAGTACTATACTCACACTTTCTCTATGGCTAATCGGATTTAAAATAATTTAATATGTCCAATTTAAACGTGATACCGATTTTTTTCTTTTGCCTTAATTACTAATATTTTATGTAAGAAATTTATGAAATAAAGTTTATGGAATGCCAACATGTAATTTCTATAAACCTGACATGGAAACATGCCTCTATCAAAATTTTAAATTATAATATTTTTGGAGTTGTTTTTATAAATTCCATATCATAGTTTCGATTTCATGACATCAACCGGAGATCGTGTTTTTTCTATATGCTATGAATTTTAAAATATTAATTAATTATGACATCTGGGTCTGAATATATTTCGTCCATTATTTTGGAGAAAAATCATTTGATCAACATTATCATCTAACTTCATGTATTTTCCGTATCCATCAAATTTGTATAATAATTTCTTCAATTAATATTCATTTTATATTGGCTGGCAAATGGCCAGCTCAATTAAAGTGGTCCAGTTAGTTTAGAATTAGACTTTAGTTAGTAACTGATGAGAATCAATTTCGATGTCGAATTTTCATAATTACTTACTTTTATTTTTGCCTTACAATTCAACGATTAAAGGTATACACAAATATTCTGAATAATTGAATATACATACTGGTGGGATAATGCAACTGGTTAGACACATTATCTTGAACCACCTGCTTGGGATATTTGCATCTAAATAGAGTACCCTTGATGTTCTGATCTGGTTTACCATAGGTTTAATACAAACAAGTTTTTTTCCTCAGTTACCTGCAGACCTTTAATAAAATTCATCTTAAAGGTATCTGAATATAGGAGAGTGATCAGAGACTGGTAAAACACCTTTACTTACTTACTTCAATGGCGCTACAGACCATGGTGGTCCTGTGGGTGATGTAGTATTTTCTTCCAACCCATCCGGTCTCAGGCAGATTCTCTCCAGTTAAGGATCAGCAATTTTTTACGTTTGTTAGGGTCTCGTCTGTCCAACGGGAGCTTTATCTTCCTCTGCGACATGACGCTTCAGGTGTGGATTCAAAGATCATTTTAGCTGTAGCATTGTTATTCATTCGCTCCACGTGACCTTGCGATTCAAGCCTTATGAGTTTTATTTTCCGAACTAGGTCTACGTCACCGTATAGTTGGTATACTTCGGCATTATGTCTTCTCCTCCAGAATCCATCTTCCTGACAAGGACCGAACATACGACAAATTTTCTTCCGCTCGAAGGTTTCAAGTGCCTGCTCTCCTGCTTTGGACAGTGTCCACGACTCTGCTCCGTATGAAAGTAGCGGAAGTATAAGCGTGAAACGCCTTTACCAAATATAATATTATACTTGCCAATGAAATATGTAAATTACTAACAAACTTTCCAACAATGATTATACCAAGAGTTATCGCGACTATCGACAATTTGGTATACAAATGTTGAATACCAACTAGGCAAAAAAAAAATCCTTGATCGAGAAGTAATGTGATTTGTAATTTGCTAATTACAATTATGAAGTTGGATCTCATTCAAATTAGACAAATTCAAATTTATAGATAAAAAATGGTATTTATTGGAAAAGCGTCTATTTCCGACTATGTTGTAACAACTATAAAACCTGAATACGGTTTCGGAAATCCATAATTATTCATAATACACTTTCAAACAATTTTATTTTCATTAATTTTCTTCCGTTAATCATATTCGATAATGTTTTTCCTATAATTAGTATTATATTTATATTGTATTAAAAACTGTAACTAAAACTTGTGTCAATATCGAGTAATTTCTTTTCAGGAAAAACAATTTTTTTCTATTACATAATCGTGCATACATTTTCATATCCTGATAGTTTCCCACATAAGTTAAAAATGATCTTGTTTACAAAACGATGAAAATTTCTCCATATTTCATAAAATTATGCTCGCATTTTTATGAAAATTATTTAATTGAAACCAAAATTGAATTGAAATTTTATTTTGCAACTGGAATTATAAGTGAAAGTGGAAAAAAATCTAGTTTAAACAAAAAAAAGCCATGCACGCATCATAAACAAAACAGAAATGCAATTTACAAATGCAGTTTTTAGATGCAGATATTGCTCAGGTCTCTTATGTAGTATGTTTATGGCTCACCTGTATGGAATCCAGTTCGATGAATTTAAGTCAATTCAGTTCAATAAAATATCGTTTCATTTTCTTCATTCTTCATATTGTTTTTGTTTTCATATTTAAATCGATTAAGTAACTCGCCTTCATGGACACGATTGTATGACATTCTTTCCAAGGTATTCATGAAATTGTATTTTGCAAAAACTAACAGAAAAAAATGGCACTTCAAATGACTGGAAAACAATCGATGTTGATCTGAATTCGTTATTATTTGATATTATGGAAAATTTTATGGAATTTCACGATTTTAAAAATGCATTAGATAACACCATTACTTCATTGTACAACCTTCATAATGGACTAATTATAATCATTAGACATTTATGTTTCTTTAGGAGTTCCGCGATTATTAAACTATGTGCGGTGATTGTTATTAATTTTCCTGAGTCATAAAATTTATTAAATTATTTTATGGTTTTTATGTATAGAAATTGGAACAAATTAAATAAGTACAGAGTACATTGTTACACTTGTAAGTATTCTATAATTTATGAATCAATTTTTGACAGTAATTTTAAGAAATATTTTCTACAGAATTGCTTGAAGCAATTGTTTTTGTGAGCATAGACGTAAATAAATATCGAAAATTTTAATTCTTTATTGCAACTGACTAATGAAAATTTCAGTGAAATCATTAGAAGCAAAAAACTTGTGAAAATCTTAGCAGAAAATTTCTTAGAAATGTCACAGATTGTTTACAGATTGTTTAAATTATCATCTGAATATTTACAAATTCTTCAATTTAGAAAATTTAAAACCAAATTTAAACTAGTGTAGAACTGTCTCCGGTACACTTTATATCTGTACCGTAGTTCTACATTAAACATTGATAATATGATTATTAACTTGGACTAACTAGCCCTGTCGTACAAACGATTAGGTTTGAACGTTGTCTGCGATTGCTCAATTGAGACTGTTCTCCACTACATATTCGAACTCCGTTATCACCAGAGCTGGCTGCCTTCTCTTCTTTTAGAGGCAGCACATACCTGCCATCCTGGCTATATGTATGAGATGGGTTTTTATCCCGTGTCATATAACCGAACAGGATCTTTTCGTTCTACACTACATTGAGCAACTGGATAGAAACTTTTGATTAGGTATCTTGTTCCATATTTTATTACATGATCTAGTTCCAGTCTAGGTTAGGTTTTTGTAAAAATTATCTTAAGACTAGAAAAACAACAGTTCAATTCTTACATTCTAAAAAATTATTCTCTAGGAACAACCAGATAACCCTAACCTATAGTCCCTAGAACAGTTTCTAACAGGGTTTTCATGAGTTTATATTTTTCTCATACGATATATAAAACTAGGTTTCAATTTTCATGAAAAACCATCTTCGGCACATTGAGGCACGTTTTACATTAAGAGGAAACTGTAATAAACCAAACTGTTGTATTTGAATGGAAGAAAGTCCCTTTTATCATTATATAAATTACTAGTTTATAAACAATGTTGACTTGTCAAAGCTTAAGCTTAATTTTGGTTTAGTTAGAGAATGTAAATTATGTTCTTATTTTTGACAAGATCTTGTTTACCTTTGTAAAATCTGAATCTTAAACGTAAACTTACTCCAACGGCAGGTACTCTTTATGGAGTAACTCTGGATCTAGCCGAAATACTCCTTAAGGAGTTAAAATTACCTCTTGCAGAGCTTCTTAGGTTAATGTCCTGTTAATATGAAGACGTTTGTCTATTTTGTTATGCTTAAATTTGTTCTCTATTCCGACTACGGCTTAAACCTCTTCATTTGGTATCCTGTTTAAATCATATTCTCAGTCCAGCCGGCTAGATTTTAAACAAAATTCCGGAGCTACATTTCATATTTTGTTTATTTGGTATTTTTCCATAATAAGTTTAGTTAAATATTTCGTACTAACATATTTTGATAACATTAACTAAACTGACGAAATTTCCATTACATAAATTAACTTAATTTCATGAAATAAAATCGATATTTAATTTTTTCGTTTCAAATATGATTTTACAAAATTCACCTGCGGATATGTTGATAAACAAATTTATAATTTTAGATTGATATTTAAACGGAAAAAGAAAGTCAAATACGAGTAATAAAATCGTGATAAATACTTTTAACTAATGAAAGGAAAAGTGCATAAAATTTCGCTGTTCATTTATGACTTAAGTGTTTCATACTTTTCATTTCAAAATATGACGTTTTCGTTAAATACGTACATAAACCGCCTTCAGAGGTGAACTGACCTTTGTAAATCAATAACTTTTAAAGTGTTGAAAAATCATATAACTACCTCAAAGAAATATCCACTATTACAATCATTAAGTTTTAGTAGATGCAGCTGGAAGTTACTTACTTTCGGATGGTCAAGAATTACATTTTTCAGTTGATTATTATCCTTAAAATGAGTTACAGTTCGATCTCAATATCAGAACTTTCCCCCAGATCCATCTAGCATTTTGGGTCGGCGGCACGTTTCTATCTCTAGTGGCAATATGTTAATATTGTAAGTAGCTTTATCGTAGCGAATACTGAAAATGTTAATTGGCTAAACTAGTACACTATTATTAGTCTATTACCAACTTAATTCTAAAACATTTAGAAAGTTTAAAATAAAACCGGTAAAGGATTGCAAAACAAATTAAAATTCAATATTTAAAATTTGCATTCAAAAAAGCGGATATCAGTTAGCTAATGCAATTTAATCCGGAAACTATTGAAGAAAAAAAAAACCGATTTAAATTTAAGAAAATTGATTTAATTTATTAATCAATGAACCAATTTATTAAATAAAAACAAATGAATTGCCAAAATAGATTTCTTGAATATCTGAAAATTAAGGAAATTATAAAATATTTCATGAAATTATTTAATATTATGAAATTTTCACTGGCTTTCAAAAATATATCCACTTAAGAGGTGAATAAACTGAACTCAAGTTAATAAATTTTTGGAATAAAAACGTATAATTATAATTGAATTACATTTTATAAGTACATCTGCTGTTCTTAATTGGTTCTCTTAAATTTTGAGAGTACTTAAAATACATTTGAATATAATAGAATTCCGTAAATTCTTAAGAAAAGAAAGTTCTTTCTTGCTTTTCTTGTATGATAAAATTATAAAGGTCTATTTTTGTGTAGCCTTATTCTATCTTTAAATCAAATTGAAAATAAGTGTTTTTCGTAAGAATTACTTTTAACAAAAAAAAAAAAAAAAAGAAGGAAATTTTTTGGAAAATAAAGAAAATTTGTTAAAAAGAAGATTGGAAATCTAAAGAAAAGGTTTTTGAGACACGAAACAGTTTATTATGGAAATTTATATTTTATATAAAATATACTCTATCAGATAGATATAAGTATGAGATCATAAAATTATTTGTATGAAGAAATTTCTTCTTAGTGGATTAAAGGTTAACTTATTTAAGAAGCCTTTAAAGATATTTTTCATTTACACACACAAGTAACACTCAAATTCTTCGAAGTATTAATGCTAAATAATTGCTAAATCATAACACATTCAATCATATGAAAGAAAATTATCATAAATGAAAATGAATTTAGTTAGAATAACTATTGGGGATGAGCAGATAAATAAATCGATTTTCACAGATATGTAGATTAGGTGTAGAGTTTAGACTTTAAAATGAACAATCAAATAAACAAATAAAATTGTTTTAAACAATTTCGACTCTGGTGTCTACAATTTCAGAAGTGCGCTTCTGCACTAATAATCTGATATTGAATTTCCTGAAAAGCAGCCTGTTTTAAGTTTTAAACTATTTTAGGAAAACATACAAAAATTCTCCATCCATTGTTCTTTCTCATTATCTACGCATATACATGTAGCCTACATCATGAAGCCTACATCTCGTAGTCTACGTTGCTCCAACACTATCTGTGTCAAAGATTTAGTCGTTCATTGCGGTCTACGAAGAGCAATTATGAAACTTCTTTAGTGGTTTCTAGGCTTCTAAAAAATGATGTGTTCTTATTATACAAACATTGAAATTAGAAGTTACATATGTGTATATGAAATTGGAAACTTCAGTGCTTTTCGTGTTGTAACTAAAATACAACATGATGCCTTAAAGTTTCAGGTTCTTTACCAAATAAAAGCAACTGTTTTTTACATGTTAAATATACCGACTTACTAAATTCTAAATAAAGAACATATAAATATAGTTTCAAAATTTAAATACCATGGTTTACTTTATATCTATAAATTTCTTTTTATTTAATCTGGTAATTAATGATTCTATAAAACAAGGTAAGTAATTTAAATCTACATTTTATTTTAATATAATAAGAAATTTAACAAAATAAAATTACATCTTTCAAGCAACAAGGAAAGAATTTCCGAGAAGTATTTTCATGGTCTAACTTCTTAAATGAATTTGAAACATTTACCTGAAATTAGTTTTATAATTCTTTCAAGTAATTTTAATAATAAATTAAGAAAAGCTAATAAAATTAGGTGCTACAAATGAATTTGCATGAAGTTGTTTTTATTTTTAACAAAACAAATCTTAATATTAACCTTCAGCAATTTTGTTAGAAAATCTACGGAAATATTCGGAACAAATAAGTAATTTTATGCTTTTATACTAAATCAATTTGTTATTTTGTTAAAATAAAGCGGAAGAAATCGCGCAATCTTTGACTTCACCTTTTTAGTATAAATGTACATATAGTTTGTTTGTCAAATTTGTTTACGGAAAACTAATGTGATTGTTAAAATCGTAATAATGGTTGTTAGTATGACTCCAATGGTTATATCATATTTGTACGATTACAGAAACCATATTTCATGATTTAAATAATACACAATAAATATTAACAAGGAAATTTCATAGAATAAGATATATTTAATGTGAATGTTGGTAGAGCTTAAAGTAGGCTCCAAAGCTTTGCATTTCCCAAATTCTAGAAAGAATAACTTTTACCTTCATTGGTACTTGTTAGTCTGTCGAAGTCGATTGTTTAGATTACTCTTTAGATTCAAAAATTACTTTAGCTTAATCTGGAAACGCTTAAATCACTCCTTTGAAGTAATCCTTCGTATGAGTTTTTCTTCTGGCGACATTCTTCACGACATTCACTTTTCAGGTATGTTCTCATAACGAAATTTCTATTTAAAATGGTATCTAGACTGTCATTTGCCATATGCCTACGGGTTTATCAATCGCACGCACTTCTATTTTAAGGTCCCGGAAAGCTATTTCATGGACTTTTTAACCATTTACGATATTTAGTGCTGTCTGTTTTGGCCTTCCAGAATGTGATTTGTTTTTTGCGTGTTCAAATTCTGACACCCAAAAAACTTATCGTTATTTTTAAATTTGCGGTGGTCCCCGAATATCGTTGAATTCGGATTTTATTTCCGTGCCTTTTTTTGAACTTTCAAAAAGAAGAATTTAAATTACAACTCGAATTGAAAATTTTTTCATTTTAATAAAACAGCAAAACATAACAACTTTGCAAAATCAAACTACTTAGTCTTGAAAGACAAGGTTGAGAATAACCGTTCTCTACTTTTTTTTTTACTGAGAATGAAGCAAGGAATGAACACTTTAGAGGTTTACCTCCAAAGTCCGGACGGCCAATATATGTTTTAGGTGAATGACTTCAATAATGCTTGAACACTTTTTTCTGATTAAAAGGAAAACAAAACCTAACCCAAATCAATAATCTCTGTCATTGCCAAGCAATTAATTATATTTGTTATTTTATTTATTTTGTTTTTCCAGTGCTCTAAGAAATGATAACATAACATTTTCAAATCTCCTGAAATTCAAAGTAAATACTTTACGATATAATAAAATTATTTTAAAAACAAAAACTATCACATTTCATTTATTTTGATATCAAATTCACAATGTTCCAAAATAAAAGTATAGAAATCAAGAGTATGGAAAAGTTTTAGTTGGATTTATTAGCCTCCGGCTATAATAATACTGTTACAATTTCCATGTTGATTATTACATCGTTTCTGTTCGAAATCAAAACTTTTGCTTTTATTTTAGAGCTATGTGAAAAGATATCAAAACAAAAAGTATCTCTAGATTCAGTTGTGTATGCTGGTACTGTAAGAAATCATGAGACATGCCCAGATAATGTCCGGCATATTGCATAACATACCTTATTCTTTGGTATTATGATCTCGTTAGACAACGAAAAAATGAGTAAGCTTGTTATTGCTATATATTTTGAAATATTCTTTAAAATGGAACTTGTTTGGATCACGACATGAATATTTTTCGCTAATATTCAAGTGTAGCATATTATAGTACACAGACGAGTATATTAGTTTGAAGGAACGAATCTCGAACTAATAACGGATATGCTGTATATTGACCAGGAAGAACAATTCGGATATCTTGTAAAACATTTTGTTGACATGGATTTTTCCATACTATCAGTAATTTTTAGCTAAATTTTTTCACACGATTGACATTGAAAATTACATTTAATACGCAATTAATCGGAATTTTGGTTATTTGGACTTTCATTTCTAATTATTTGTGTACTTTCAAAAATTAAGTGGCATTATAGTTTTAATACATTTTTAAGGATCACAAAATTTTACGACTTGAATAATTTTAAGTAACGAAATCTTTTCATATATAGAAAAAGTGAGAAATAAAAATTTAACGACTAAATGTCACAGTTATTAAATTTAAGGAATAAGGCCGCAGGGTTGATGTAGACATTTAATTCGACATAAAGCTAATTTTTTCAGTCTTTAGATTTATGGTCTCAATACTTTGCACCGATATTTTTAGTTGCCATTAACGAAACATGTCCATTACTTACGGATGATTCGCATATAGAAGACAACTTGTTTCTTTTTTCATTAATTAGTGGGACCGACCGCAACTTGAACATTTTTTTCTGTTAGTTTTTCTTCGTTTTGGAGGCTAATTGAAGGATAGTAAGTGCACAAAATCTAAGATAACAACTAATTTTCTTTTGTTTTAAGGATTGTACGCTTTTTGGGAGAAAACATTTTAAGAGTTTAGCCAAAACCTTGGAGTACATTTGACCCCAATGATGATACGGCACTGCTAATATGAAATTAGATTTGGATATCGTAATGAATTTCTGATGTAATCAAATAAAAGTAATTCGTAATTAAATCAAAATATTTTTAGTTAGATGAATTTTGTTGATATAATGAAATTTGCCCTAAATATTTTAGCAAACTTGTTAAATGAAGAAAAAAAAACCTGCCATTTATGATTATGGATAGTATTGTATTTTATAATCTTTCTAATGAATTTCATAATTGGTTTTTTATTAGTTCATTAATTAAAAAAATTACAACCAGTTGCACTTGGCAAAGTCGAATTTTCAGGTGTCTAGAAAATTTGTGGGAATTAAGGAAAATTTGAAATATTTAACGTAGTCTTGACCATTTTTGGCACGACGAAAACATTCTTGATACCCAACATATTCTGATGTTTGATATCCTAAGAGTATGATGGGGAATACAGCTGATATTCAAATCATTTTTGGAAGCTGCCTTTCTTCTAATCTGATATCTCCAAATACAATTATTTAAACTGTTTTGGTAATGTCTAAGGGAATGACTTAAACCAGGCGTCCTGAAGTCTGCAAATCATGGATTTCTTTAGATAGTTTTCGTAAAGCACTAATATTTCTTCCAAATTGATTAGAAGTGATTTCGCTTGTTTTGTGAGGAGCTTAATGAACACGTCAAATTTTATTCATACTTGAGGTTTTTTTGAACACTTCAACATTTCTGCACCTAGGCTTAAATTTGTCACGTATACACATAATAAGCCACCACAATTAAGTTATGTGCACTAGTTACATCCATCTCTCAGAGATACTCAGTATTCTGTTAAGTTTTTATGCTCCTCTCGCAGCCAATTGTAACTTGTAGATTTTAGACTTATGAAAGTTCTACCATAGACTAATAAGAAATACATCCAACGACTGTGCATTCAACTGATTCTTTTTGTACTGTGATATCGCGACACAATATAGATTCTTCTCTTTCCTTCACATTAAACCTCTTTTCATACACGCTTCTTTAAGTTTCACCTACAACAACAATACTGAAAATCACGATGCTTAATTTGGCTTGGAAATCTATGGTTCTACTATATTAGATACATATATTGAAAGGTATCCATAAAAATACAAACATAGACTAGAATTGAATACAATGGAAACATATCATATTTTTAGAAGGACTAGAGTACATTGCACTCAAATCAAAAATTGTCCAGCAAGTACAGTAATATGCCAACAGGTATGTTAGATACACAAAGCTTCAAAAACCAGTCAGCTTAATGGGTGAGAACTAAGAGTGATATGATAAATGGTCACACACGCCAAACAAAACGAATATTATGCTTGAGAATTTGTGGCCACTTTTAAAAATGTGAAGATGGCATATTGAATTTGAGGAAAATCAAAGGATAAAGAAGTACATTAGGTGACTAAGCTAAAAACATATAAAAACGTTTTTACCAATTTGAAATCTTTCAAAATCCTTCAGCAATAATTTTATTACTTAATCTGTTGCTGTTTGACAAACTCGAATTACATGCAGTTTTATTGGACTATTTTCAATTTCATTGAATTCATAACTTTTGTATAAAAAAAAATGTTATTAAAAATGCATTATCATCAAAATTCTGCATAAAAAATTTATTACAGCATTTTATTATAAACATTTATTTCTTGAACAAAATCAATTTCAATGCTCTTTCAATGTTCGCACTTGTTTTTAATTCAATTTTATTATTGTTCCGATTGCTCTAAATTCTAGTCGAATTAAACAAAAAAACTTTTTAAAATAATGTTTATTTTTCCAAATTGTGGCATTTTATTATTTCGACCTTTCTTCATATAAAAAACTAAAATTTCGAACAAAAATCACTTCAAACTCAAATAATTAATGATCTTAAATTGAAAAACAACAAAATTTCATATAATTTTGGTATTACATATTTTTTTACAGGCTTTTGATCTAAATTTCAAAATGTTTTCTTTTCAGATCAACCAAAACAGTTTTTGGCAAAGATTACAATCGAATTCGTTTAAAGTCCACCTACAAAGAATTGAGAAAATAAATAAAAAAAAACAAATAATCTCTTGTAATTGTAAATTAAATAACTTTTAAAAATATGTCCTAATTTAATAAAATGAAAAGAAAAAAAAATACAGAAACAAGTACTTTTTATTTAAAAATTTCAAATTGAAATTCTACAGAAAAATCGTTAATCCAGTATCGATTAGTTTCTTGATCCGCGAAAACAGAAAGCTTTTCAATTATTGAAGGCCAATTCGAATAATTCCAATAAAATTAATAACAAATATGCTTTATAAAAGTTGCACGGCGATAAAATAATGAAAAATGAAGTTGAAAATAACACCTTGAACTCCAATCAAATTTGAAGCAGTCTTTTAAATCATGAACTACCAAAAAAAAAATGTTTGTACGTGAACAAATTAAAGAAGCTTTTCCTATTCAATTAAAACGAAAATGAAGAAGCCAATAATTTCAGTTGTTTACGAAATAGTTAATAATTGCAATTTTCTTTGGAAAATTCTATTCAAGAGAAAATTTTAATCGTCAGCTTTTCAAAGTGATTTTATGTGCACGTACATACAATATTACAAGGACGATTCCAAAGTAAACAGGACTTTAAAAAAAAAAAACAGAACAAATTGTTTTTTCGGCAAAATCAATTGATTTTATTCAAAATAGTCTCCTTCTGCTTCAATACAGCTTTTTGCACGGTCCAAAAGCATGTCGAACGAGTGTTTTAGCTCGTTGGCCTGTATGGCCGCCAGTATGCCGGTGCAAGCCTTTTGAATGGCCTCTACGTCTGCATAACGCTTTCCTTTCATCGGCAAATGCATTTTTCCGAAAAGGTAGAAGTCGCACGGTGCCATATCCGGTGAATACGGGGAGTGGTTGATGGTTAAAATGTGATTTTTGGTGAGATAATCGGTCACAAGCGTCGATCGATGAGACGGCGCATTATCGTGCAACAAACGCCAACTTCCATCTTCGCGATATTCGGGCCGAACACGTCGAATACGGCGCACCAAACGCTTCAAAACTCCTAGGTAGAATACCGCATTAACGTTTTGACCGGGTGGAACAAATTCTTTGTGGACAATACCCTTGGAATCATAAAAACAAATCAGCATTATCTTCACTTTTGACTTCTCCAGGCGCGATTTTTTGGGTTTCGGCTCGTCCGGCGCCTTCCATTCAGCACTCTAGCGTTTCGTTTCGGGATCATATTGAAAACACCACGTTTCGTCACCAGTCACAATGTTATAAAGGAAGTTTTTGTCCTTTTTGACCTCTTTAATGATGTCCTTCGAATGTTGAATTCTGAGCAATTTTTGGTCATTTTCGCTCATTTTCGCACCGATGACACAAACATACTGACACTTAAAACGCAATAACTTCACTTTCAATAGATGAAATGTCATGAAATTATCACAGGAAGTCGATAAAGGATAGCAGATTCTAACGCACCAGTCGACATATAGATGGCGCCACTAGGGGCGCTAGATTCAAAAAGTCCTGTTTACTTTGGAAAGCAGCTTGTATATAAGGGAAAAGTGGGAATAATAAGATTATCGAGAAACTTTAGGAATTAATAACAATTCGTACCAATTCTGAGGAGGAACAAAAACTCTGTAAACCAGGGCAAGAATTTTTGACCGTTGGTGTCGTAATCGAGAATTTTGACTGCTAACAACGTTTATAAATCATTCAATGAAATTTTTTTACTCTTTGGCTTGCGACTACCAATACTTGTTGCAGTTCACTTACTTATCTATGGAAAGCAAAATATTGGGTAGCTTAATAAAATTTTGAACTAAGGCAACCGTAATTTGTTATTACGAGTAAAAGCAACTAAATGGATCAAATTAAATTACGGTAACGTAAATGAAGTATAACTAGTAAACAGGAGAACAGTTGGTATGTGAGCAAAAGTTCCAACAACTATTCTTCGGAATGCCCTGAACGGAGTCGCAAAACAAAGTTTATAATTATTTTCATAAAAAGTAGCTTTCATTTAACTTGAAAACTTACATTTGAACTTAATTGTTTGAAAACTTCAAATCTAGTATTCTCAATATATTCCAGATATCTCTGTACTGGGCGCCACAGCAAACTCGGATTGCCTAATTTGTTACCTTCAATTTTTGAGAAAGATTTCATATCTCAGGCATGAACGTGTGTTTTAACCACCAATGCAAAATTCCTATTTCTACGCATTTTTTCCAAATGCGATGCAATTCTTGCTATGCTGTGCTATGTTTAAATTCATTGATAGAGTGTTCATTAAGTGGCTGAGCTCATAATTATGCATTATTTATACAATGCTAACTTTTGTCTATTAACTATGTATTATGTCATAAAAAAATCCTATAAATATACATATGTACATCTACTAAATAAACAAGAATTACATATGTTGATTACCTGATATAGGCTTGAATTATGTACATTAGTGGTATTTTACACTGTCAATAATGGAATAAATTAATTTTTACATACATTGTTTCCACTCTTTCCCTATATTGTTTGAGCAGGATGTAATAGAGATCACCATTTAAACTACGTGAACAAACTGAATTATATAATATTTTAGAAACCGCGATGGTTAAATGTGGAATTTCGATCTATAGTATTTTTATTCGATAATAATTTCCCGCTTTTCCAACTACGGTGGCGAATTATAATTATTGCATAGAAAAAACTGGAGCGAAAATTTCACAAGATTAGATAATTGCGTCTGCGACAAAATGATTTAACGTGTTTTGCTTTTTTTGATCAGATCACTTGGTTTTTTTTTTCCTTCTTTGAATTTTATTTACCATTTAGTTTGAAAAATCGATTTCTCAAAATTCGTTTTATCCAACTACTTCGGTAGGTACTTAATTATAATCATTAAGAGTTAATTATGGAAGATTTTAACAAGCGGTTATAATGAGAAGGTTAACGGTTCAATGATTGAAATTTTGTTGGTTAGGTATTTTCGATGGAAATATTTCATTGTTAACATTATAAATTCTAATAAAAAAGAAACTAATTTCTAATGTATCTTCTCATGCTCCTAAGCAAACAAGTTTTTGTCATTAATCTTGAGCTCAACCCCATTCTCTCTTCTAATCGCCATCGTCCTTAACTTTTTGTACGACAAATCACAGTTGTTGGTATCCAAAATTTTGAATGCAAATGGCGTGTCGATTAATAATAAATTCTCTCTCTCTCTCTCTCTCTTCTTCACATTTACTCCAAACTGCAAATTTCATTCAAATCAATGTATCAGTTTATAAAGTGTAGTACAATACATCGTAAAAAACTATATGAAGCAGCATATTTTTTCTCGCAACTATCTCTTTCTTCACTATCTATGAATCCATTTTATTAAAATTTAACCTAGTATCGTCTATTAATGTAAGTAACGTATAATTGATTCAAACGAAATTTTCGATATCTGAAAAACGAAAAGGAAAAGGAAACGGACAGACTGACGGACTTGTATAAATCGATATAATTTTTCATCTGTGTATATAGACACAGATATAGTCTTCAAACCATTTTCCGATGATTATTATTATAGTGACGAAACTAATATGCCCTCTGGTAGTAGCTACTATAGGGCATACAAATTTATTGTTTGTTAGTACGGCTCGACTTTTTTGTGTTGTTAGAAATACAATACTTTTCTAATGTATGTTTATTTATTGATTTATCTTAAGTCGTTCGGCAAACGATTAGAACCATAGAGTTACATTAACTGGAGATTTCGGTACCCTCGTTTTCATACAAAATTATGCAGGAGATATGGTTACTATTTTATCTTCTCGCTCGCTTACTCCAAACGATTCAAGCCCAAGTTTTCCAAGTTTCGGAATTTCACTTGGTTTCTCCTCAGTTAGCATTTAATATTTGCGTTGTTTTTATTTTTCATACATATAAGCCCAAGTTTTATATTCCCCTTTGTCGGCCCACGTGAGACAGAAAATTAATATATCTAGTTAATATAACTCTATGACTAGAACACACGAAGAGAACGCCACTACCCACGAGTCCCATTTCTATGTTACTATAACGTATCAAAAAATGTGCGATTTAATTTTCTCTGTGTTTATATTTAATGTAGTCAAACTTATGATGGGCTTCTAAAATACGACGAACATTCACTAAATATGTGGGATGGTAATTGAATTTCGTTTTTATTTACACTTTTTTATGACATTAAATAAATATAAGTTGTGCAAAGAACAACTCTAAAAATAAAAATTAATAAATTGTTATAAAATTTATTTCTAATTTTAAAAGCATTGAAAATAAAAACAGAAATTAGCTATCATACGCCACGGAATCTCTCACAACATATTTTAGTATTTCTCCGTGACCAAATCACGACTGCCAACAATTACTATGTATACAGGGTAGATCAGAATTAACTACCTATACCTGGAGTGGAATCGTGTAATTCGAAAAATCTTTACCATTCCTTGCTTTTCCGATACGATACACTTTTGTTTTGAATAACTAGTATCTGTGGTTACAAGGCAAAGATACCTATTGTCAGTTGGACATTTTCACTCTTAGGTACTCGTATTAATTTCACTCAAATTAAGTTACAATGAAATCTCCTTAAGAGAATGACAAAACTAAGGTTTAATAAATGAACTGATCATATCTTTATATTGAAATATGTACTAAATGCGGGATTGTGGGCTTACGATGATTCTATGATAGCGGTGAACGATGACCATATAGATAAGGGACTAAATCCTAACTAAATGATAACTTGTCATGCGACAATATCGAAAGTTACTTTTGTTTAAAGTACAATAAAATAACGAGTGTTTTTTAGAGGTTAGCTCATTTATGTTGAGTTTGGTTTTCCACTTGACCATGAATAGACTTACGCCAGAACAACGCTTGGAAATTGTGCAAATTTATTTCGAAAATCGTGGTTAAGTTCGTGAAACTTTCCGTGTGTTACGTCTATTTTGTTGTCGACATAATCCATGAGCGCATAATTTCACGTAACGGACCTGTAAGACCTGTAACCTCCAAGATCGTATGATTTAACACCTTTGGATTTTTTCTTGTCGCAGTAAATGAATAAGCTGGTCTACAGCGATAAACCAGAGATGACTGACGATTTGAAAGCCAACACTCGACGCGTTGTTGCCGATATACGATCTCAGCTGCTCCAAAAAGTGGTTTAAAATTGGATTCCGCTTTATTCGGCCCATATGGCCGAGGTTATATTTAAACACTAATGGCATAAAATTATCTTTCCAATAAAGCCAATATCATGGCCATTACCACAATTTTATGTGTTTTATTTCATTTTCTATACCTCTAAAAAACACCCTATATAGTACAATTGGTGTTGATTATGTTTTGTATTTAGTCAATCTCTGTTTCGTTGGCTCTACTTTGGTTTATGCATTCTTGTAGACAGTATATAAGTCAACTTCAATTTCTTCAATTAGATTTGACCCATCCTATATGTATTAAGTCTATTCTTTTTTTTCTTAATATTTGCCCTTGTGTAATCTTTTCAATTGCATAACTTAAGTAAAAATTGGAAATTGATTGAAATTAAAATAAAATAAAATTGAAAGCATGACCTTTTGAATATATTTTCTTTTTTGTTTTTCAAGAAAAAGAACGCGTCCATACAAAGTGTATAGACAGATATTTTCAATACAGATACTAAGAAAATAGTTAAAGGTCGAAGGTCCTATTTATTAACAGGTTTTCTATGAAAATTTCTTCTCAATTTATCATAGTATTAAATCTTCGTAGAAGTCTCTTTACTCAGCATTTAATTTGCTTTTTTCATTACTAAAGCTTTTTACTTATAAACATAATATTTTAGAAGATTTTTCAGAAAACAAATAACAAGAAATTTGTTTGTACACATTTTAATTTTTCTTATAAATTACAAACTATTAAAATCGAAATATCCTTTTCATTTTTCTTATATTTTATAATTTAACGAAAATAAATGATTTATATGCAAATACTTTAGAGAACTTTTATATTAAAAATCTTGTCAGTGAAGAATTTATGGTATTTCCTATTTTAAAGAAAATTGATTACCATTTTCTTATAATGACTAATCTTTTTGAAGTATGCTCACAAAATTCAAATAATGTGGTCTATTTTAATTTCGTAAAATATTAAATTGTTTCAAATACCGACAGAATTTCTAGAAAGTTTAATATTTTATGTTGAGTAAAGTATCTGATAAAATATTGACGATATTGCTAACAATTTAAAATTCATAAATACTATGAATATTGATTTTAGGTTCTATAACTGGCTACCTACATTTGGGACACTGTAAATAGGCTTCTTCAAAACGAAATTGAATTTGCAGGAGTTTGGTTTTAGACACCTGAAAATAATTAGCCGTATAAATAATATTCAAATGAATGACACGATAATATGCCTTGACCTCGTAGCTGTGGTTGTTTAGAACTGTTTTTGGTGGTACAGACTCAGGTTCGATTTTAGAAGTCGAAGATTTCATATTATAGTTAATCTTATCTGTACAAAATATTATACAGGTCAGAAAAAACGAGAATTATTCTATGAAATGAAAACAATTTGTTAATTTTATATTTTTTAACTCTCTTTTTTTTAGTCCTCGTCTTAATCGCGGTTGTCTCTCGACCGCCACTTAAAACATCATCTTCCTTCTTTCATTTATCATGCAAATCTCTTATCTGCATGATTGTTATTCACCCTAGTCCTCATACAAATATGTCTATCGTTGTCTAGGCGTGTTATCTCCAGGACTCATATTTGACTTGGACCTTTTTTTAGTCTCATGTTAAGTCATCATCCGCTTAACATGAGACTATCATGTGGATTTCTTATCTACACGGCTCATCTTTACATAGGACTTATTTTATCATACAGCTGAGTCTACATGTTACATCTTATCTATCACGGCCATCCTACATACTTATGTAAATGTTGGTGATTTTTCTTTGAAAGTTACCCAATCCAGAAAGTTTTACAAGTTATTAATAGAATTATTTGAAAATTGTGCTTTACTCTCTTTAGAAATTGTCTAGGATGAAAAACTGACAAGGGTGTTTTAAGTAAACAAAGCAAATTTTAAAAATCACACTCGTAAGTTGTGAATCGTTACAATATAGAAGGAAAAACTTTACAATACAAATCACAAATCTCATTCATCTTTTATAAAACCTTGCAAATACGACTTTGTGTTGAAGTCACATAATCCTTGTTGGTAGGTGAGTATACTTTATTAATTCAGGACAGAACTTCTTTAAATATATTTCTTAAACCATATTATTACGAAAATTTATTAAACAAATAAACATTCAAATTATTAGATATTAAATTTGTATACGAAAATATGTTATAAATTGAAAATTTCATTGCTAATACCTGATCAAATTGAACAAAGTGTCATCAACGTTATTATTAAACACAATATAAATAATTCATCTTGATTGAGTCCATTTAAGGATACTTAAGCTACAGAATATATTACCATAAAGATACTAGTATATGTAACTTCTATTTAAGAAAATAACAAAATGGAAAATCTAACAAAATTGAATCAGAACCATGAATTTTCCATTTATAAACACAGTACAAGTTTTCATTATGTAATATCGTACACATAGTATATACTACCGAAATTTCTACTTCTCATTGCAAATACACTTTTCCTCAATCAATAACTACATTGCGACCGTAAAATAAAAATTTTATACTTTTTTTTTTACATAATATGAAACAATAATAAATATATTCTTATATCTAGCTTTATATAACACCAAAGAGCCAATTGAGTCACCTAGTTCTTACTATAGTTACCATTCAATGTATCCAGGTTTCGCCACCTTCATACACTTCCAATGATTACAATTTCAAATAATATACTTTCGATCTTATCTATGCTGCTTGTGTTTTCCTACTGTTCTGTCAGGATGGAAAATTTTCAATTTATTTACTGACTCTTTTCAAGTAGTTTCTGTCCAGTACAAACAAAAAAAGAAAAATTCAAAATCAAGTTGGAATATTTACAAAAGTAGTTCATTCTTTATTTTTTTTTTTTTTAGTATTTTTGTTAAATTGAACTTTTATCCCAATCCCGTCGCGAGTGCTTTTTTTTTACCTTTAAATGTATTAACTCCAAACTTGCAGAAGGAATCTAATATGTTTCATCATGATAACGTTAGACCGTACACATTTTGATGATCCATAAAAATTTGAAGGAACTTTGTTGGGAACTTCTGAAGCATTCATCGTTTAAATCTAACTTTGCATCATCAGATTACCATTTGTTCCAGTCTCTGCAGAAGTTCTTTAATAGTGTAAATTTAAGTTCAAAAGAAATCTGGGAAATTGAATTGTTACGATTTTTTTGCTCAGAAAATCCAGAAGTTCTACATAGCGATGAGGATAATGATCCTGCCAAGAAAACGGCAAAAGGTCATCGAATAAATTGGATAATATTTAGTTTAATAAAGTTTTGTTTTTCGCATGAAAAAGTTGCCTTTCATTTGCACAAAAAGAAAGTAACGACTTTTTTTTCATAAGATTGTGAAGTCAGGAAACGTTTTAAACTAAATACGTATTCTAACTAAATATACTAATTACTTGTAAAATTAAAAGTTGGAAGAAATTTTTTTTTCATACATAAAGATTTGGAAACTCTATATACTATTGTATGTAATATAAATTTCGGTCTTGTATTTCAAAGCTTTTATTTAATTTCTTCCTTTCAGTACGTACTATATAATATCTAAAAATCTATCCATTCGTAATATCACAATCTAAATCTCTTATTTATTTTTTACATATCCAGAAACGGTATTCTTTCTCATTCAATACAATAGAAATTCACTTGGAATCCTCTTATTTTCTAGATAAATTATGATTTTAATACGGTCGTGTTTAGTCCTTTTGAGAGAAAGTTTTTAAGCCATTCTTATATGAGAGATTTTCTGAAAGAAAGTTTTCTATTTTTTTTTTTTCTTTATATGCAGATATTTTCATTTTCAATACGTATTACAGTGTTAAGCCTTTCGAGATGAAAATAGATAAAATAAGGTTTCAGTTTTGAAGGATCAAAAAAAAAAAACAGAGTATATTCAAAGGACTAGAGTAGAAAAAAAAGAAAAAGAAAGTGGAAAACCTCTTTTTTCGATTGAAATAACCCTGTTGAATGTTATTTCAAAAGATTTTATTTCTTCGAAATGAAATTTATATATATATATATATGTATTATTGTTATCTAGATGTTGACAGGATATATACTAGATATATATATATATGTAGAGGAGTAAACTTAGATATTAAGATTGAGGGTTGACAATAAATTCCTAATAGGAATTATTACGAAAGCCCGTCGCGTCTATAAATTTCAGTTTCCGTAATACAAGATTCAAAGGACTTTTTTTTCGTATTTTCGGAAATGTTTTTTTTTTTTTTGCTTTCATTTCCGTCATCAGAACCAATTTTCTGAGACATTTTTCTTCTTGTAAGGTATTTGTGTTTTTTGTGCTACGTTTTTTTTCTTTTTTCTTCTTCTGTGTATTTTGCCTGAAACGTTTAATAGAAGTCTTAAATGAAAAAACAAAATATATACCCAAAATAAAAATAATAATAATAATAATAATAATAATAATATCATAGAATCCTCGTCCTTAATATTCCTTAAGATAAATTATTTCTTGAGTAAATACCGAAAAAAAAGAGAAAATAATATTAAGGAAAAACGGAAAGTGAAACATTAAGAAAATAGCCTGTGAGATGTGTTTACGTGAAATTGCTGTTTTTTTTTTTTGCTTTTCTTTTCTTTCATGAGGGCACAATTTTAATCTCCTTTTATATATTAACGAAAAAAAAGCAAAAATGTATATATAAGCATGCAGCTTAGTAATATCCTGAAGGTTTGAAAATATCTTGAAGGTTCCTTTTCGATTAAAACTTATCCATGAGCAAAAAGGAAGACATGGATCCATCGAATTTTATGCAGTCAAATTTTACTATACGAAAATTTTTAGATAGATTACATATTTCAACTTGTTTATATAATAATGTGAATCCTTAAATTGTTGGGTCCTCCTTTGACTGGCTCATATTCGAAACGAATATTTCTGTTTTGAGAAGAGTATAATGAAAATATAATGTAATTTATTGAGCTTTTATGTAATACCATTGTTATTAGCCATTCGCTATGTAATAAAAATTAAAACAGCGGATTTAAGTAATATGAAGAGAGAAAAAAAGAAACATAATTTTCTGGTTGTCTACTTTTTACATTAAAAATATAGAAATTTAACAAGAATCTATCTTACCATAATTTCTTCGTAAGCTTCTTATTAAAAACAATTCAAAAAAGAAAAAAAAATGGAAGCGATTTTTAATTAGAACATATTCTTTCATTGGACTAATGTTTAACAATGTTATTATTTTAATTTGGTTCTTTTGATAATAAGTCTAATTAATTTTGGGTTTAAAAGAAATATCTTCAAGTTGCTTTGTTTAAAGGAAAATAAAAAAGAAACTCATTTATTTAAATTATTGATTTTGAAGTATTATTTTAATTTAAGCTAAAAAACAGACTTATAACAGCTTTATAATACGATTTAAACACTAATGAAGAACAATAACTTAAGATTTGCAGCATTCTTCATTTCCCAATTTCAAATTGATTGAATTACCATACTTCGTCAGGTCTGAACCCGAGATTTCTTTCTACCATCAATAACAAATCTAAACTACTTGATCCAATAAAACTACTTGTTTACTTTTTCCACTTTAGCCTTACTTCATTGATTTTAAATAAAGGATAAAATGCTAATTTTTGGAAAAATCGACCGAAAAGAAATAGTTCTAGCGAAAAGTTGCCCTGCGGTCATAAAGTTCAAGTCAGCTACAAAAACTGATATCTCGATTTGAATAAAAATTTAAGAATATAATATTTATGTCATTAGAGCCGAAGTTACCTGTAATTTAGGGCAAGTTATCCATCCATTTTTTTAAAATTTCTAATTATGCGCTCTAAAAAATTCAGTTATAAACTGATTTTAAGTTCCTAAATTTATTTAATGAATAAATATTTCATTTTACAATAATAAAATTACGCCAATAGCGTGTAATTAGAGGTACTACTTTACTTTACATTGGAAATGCAATTTCCTCTACGCCTACGAATATGTAATTTTATAAAATAGCCTGATTCAATTTTTTTGAATCCACAGTCTTTGTTAAACTTACAAAAAAAGCTTTCGGACAAATTATGATACAAAGAAGATTTGACTAGTTTTTAAAATGTCATAAAATTTAATAATTTAAATAAAAACTTTAAAATAAAAAAATTTCCCTAATTCGTTTCATGAAACTTGCAATGCATATTCGAGATAGGACAACTGGAAAAAATAGGATACATCTTGACTTGGTAGGCCATTTCGTGGGACCGTATTTTCTCTTATATTAAATACTCGGTAATTGAAAAATTCGACAGAGTTGCAATCCCTAATCAGGACTTACATGGATCAAACAATTCTCACGTCGTTTATTTACCTTTTTGGGATATCATTTTGTAGTAACATAAAAATAGTAGCATTTTTGAACTTTTATATCACATATAGATCTCAACGACGCCTATTCGATTATGTATGTCGCATAGAGGTTGCTAAGTCCTATCACATGTAATTTCTTGCGCATACATTTTTGGTACGTTTACAGCGCTTCCTTTTTAATAGTATGTATAAAAAAGTCTGTACACGGTTAAAAAAAAGACGTCAATTTTAAAGACTTTCAAGTTATGCCAGCGCGAACTTTCCCTAAGTGACCTAAAAACATTAACTTCGAGGACCATTTCTTGTGTATTTGAAAATCATTAACTACCCAAATAATAACGAACCAAAAGGAGGAAACGTCCCATTTTTAACCGTGTAAGTACATGAATTTTTATATCACACAGAGTCTTTTTAAGAAATCCTATTAATTAGATGGCGCTTGCAGACGTGCCCAAATCATTATCCAAGTTGGAAACTCTCATCATCGTATGCTTTTTGATCGTATATACGCCATAAATGTTCAAAAATGCTATTAAGAGTGTAGTATTAAAACAGAGAATTAATTTCGGTTGTATTGGACAATTTTTATAGCCCTTAGTGCCCTTTCCGATTTCCACTAAAATATATCGGCTTAAAAACAATTATCTAAGGAATGAGTGCTCAAAATTTGATTAAAATTGGCTAAAACGTTTCCAAGATAAAAATAAATCACTATAAGAGTTTAGAATGTATAATTTTAGTAAGTCGCCAATACATGCGATATAGGGTTTCTGTACTCCATTTGACTCGACTCGGACTCGTCGAAAATTTGGGTAGTTACTCGGATTCGGGACTCGACTCTAATACTCGACGGGTCCGAGTCAGAGATTTATAATAATCTTAAAGAAGGATTTTTCCTTTTCAGAAATACTGGAAAACGAACAAGTAATTTTGATGACCTGTTCCTCCATAAAACCAACTTCAACTTCTAAAGAAAGAACATTTTCGATAAGTGGCGGCTTCTGTATTACAATCAGATCGGGACTTGCTAACAGCTATCTAATTCGTTAGAATTTTTCAAATATTTCTACCTTAATACAAAAAAAGCAATTAAATTGATTCAAATAATTGTTTAAATAGTTATATTTAGTTTTAAAGTTTAATTTTTGAAAATAAATAAAATGATTAATAAACAAATTTGAGTACATTTTCTATTTAATTTCCTGACACGATCATGAATTTCAGTTGAAAGTCTTGTAATATAATAAATAATTATTATTTTAACCAATTTTAGTAATTTGTTTTTTTTTTTTTACAGAATCTTCAGATATGAGAATCGTTATTGAACTGCAAAATATTAAGCGTTTTTGCTTATTGATTTGAGTTTAGTTTTAGATCTGGACTCGACTTGCACTCGACAAGTTTTAAATATTTGGAACTCTTACTCGCCGAGTCCCAAAAACCCGAGTTTCCAGAAATCCTAATGGGACAGCATTTCAAAATTACTACTCTATATACTGTAACCAGAAATGTAACACCTAAAAAAAATGTTATTTCTAAATAATCTAATTTGAAAATGTCACTAAATAATACAATAATTTGTCTCAAATTATTTAACACCAATAATATTGTGTTTTAGTGAATGTAATAATATTATCTCGACAGGTTGTCGTGCGTTCCAACGACCGAATCCTAATTGTAGCATAAAATAATTTAATAAAACATAAAATCATATAAAAAAAATTTCATTATTTCATAATAATTACGCGAACATAAAGCATTCTTGTATTGTTAAATATGTTTTTTTTTCTCAATTATTTCATAATGGCAAATTTTGTATAAACTCTAAAATATTATAATTCTATATTTTTAATAAAATTGAGTTTAATTCAAATTTTATTGTTTAAAAAATGAATTCATTAATAATTAGAATAATTTGAAAAATACTATCTAAATGTCTATAATTGAGATAAATTCATGATTAACACTAAAATTTCTCTGTAATTGAAAACGTTTTCTTTTCAATGGCGTTTTTTTTGGAAATCGCGAGTGCCATCACTCCAAATGGCTTTCGCACAAATTGCTTATAATTTTCAATTAAAATATTTTATGTTATTTTTATGAACAAAAAACTCTTAAATTGAAAAAAATTATTCAGAAATTACACACATTTAATAATAATTAATTTATGAAATGACAAAAAAAAAAAAAAAAAACTGGAAAAAGTGTTTTGTTAAGATGCCAGCAATTAAGATTGCCGGGTTAAGATACAAAAGGTTTGGTTCTCACACAATAAGAAACGTCCGAAATTGTAAAACCACTTTTTTGGGACTGTTTTTTTTTTTTGGTACGAAAATACTTGATTGTCGGTCATGAATAATCTTTCTGAATTAATTTTCATTTTTTTCATTGTCACAAGACCTGTGAACTATTCCATTTTTATTCTTGAAATTGTAAATTGCGCTCATTGATATCAATTCCATTGTATATATATAAATTATATGGAAGGTGTTGAGTAATATTCCAAATAAGAAACCAAGGAAAATCAAAGATATATTCAAACATTTATCAAACAGGTACTTCCAGAAACAAGCAGATTATGTTATATGTAAATACATAGGAATTTATTCATTAAAGTAGATAAGCTATTGTAGATATCGGTCATATTACATCCAAAGAACATATAAGGGGTATTCAGTCTTCATTGTAACTATACCTTTTCATCTTCAAATTGGGAATACTATTATTTATCTTAGGATTAAAAAGTTATATATTTTCGATATTGAATAGCATCTTATATAAATCTTTGAATATGACCGAAAAATTTGGTATAGATAGGAATTTTTTAGCCGTTGCATTTGATTTGGACATTATTTGTACTATTCTCACCAGCTATAACGTGTTTATCGCCAGATTTAAGGCTTAAACAAGTGAGTTCAATAAGGTTTAACACGGGCTACATGGAGAAATTCTTAATAAACAGTCTTGAAAAACTTCTTCCTGAAACACTTCCTCATGATATATAGTATTGCCTACCATCATTATCTTTAGTGACTGGCATATAAACGCTCTTGCGTGTGGTTTTTTAAACACTACGTTTGTATTATCATAACGAATTAAACCCGTATTCCAAATCCAATAACAGGAATATAGTACTCAATCCTAGAATTCTACTACAAAAAACAATTCCTACATTCTTTAATATTTAATACCATTTAATGCAAATATCGTGATAAGTTCAATCATAAAATGAAAATGGATAAAATGAAATAGAACCGTGTTAAGGACCGTGTTAAATGTAGTGAAATCCTCTACGATTTAATCGGTCTTATTCAAGACCCAGATGACATAAATCTATGAATTTATTGGATTTTCTAAAACTTGTTTGGTTGAAATGGAGAGTTTTATGTGTACTCAATTTCAAGACATAGTCTTATATGGTATTATAGAAATTTTAAAAAGAAGAATCAAAAAAAGAAAATATTTTATCAGGATTTAATATGAAGTGGGGATACGTACGTCTCCTTTGCGCGATATCGTTTCCTTATAATATGAAGTTAAGACACTACTATATATTGATTTTTAAAGTTTTCTTCGATTTATTACCTTTAAATTCGGTCAAGTATTCCAGAACTGATCCTCTCAAGCAAAGTGTTATCAAAACCAGTGTCATTTTAATCCTAAGACTTCTTTCAAATACAGTTAATACTCGTAAAATACGAATAGAATCGTTCCCAAAAGTAAAATAAAAGACGTTAGATTAAATGAAAATCAAAATAATTTATTTTTTATATAATTCCAATTTCAGAAACCGCATTTTTTGGAATTTTTATTCTAGCACGAAACTAAAAATTCGAAAATAATTTTACGTATGCCATTTCTGAGAGCCCAATGAATTAAATTGACGACATTTACTACTTTCTATGTTGAAGTTGTAAGATTTGATTTCTTCGGTTTTCCCATTCGGTTGAATTATGAAGCGCTATGGATATGAAAGAAGAGATTTTACGTCGTACAAATTTTTCAAATTAGCTACACTCTACCTGGTTTCGACGTTCATTCTAATATGTAGAATTATCAAAGGTCGCCGCCGTCACTCTGGAAATACATTGGTGAATATTCTGGAAACTGTTAAGCTATAGTATTTTTCGTAGCTGTTCTTTCTGAACGTATTGCAAATTGCGAACAAGAATAGCCTGGTTTACTTAGTGTGCTTAACAAGAACCCCTAACGGCCAAATGAATGTCTCTTGAAATAACAACTCTAGTCAGTGAGGAATGGAGTCATTTATATTTCCATCATATTGGGGCTTGAAGAGCTAGAAATTTCCATCATTTAACATTTAAATCAGAAGTATTCTTGAAATGTAATTTAAGCAACACTTGAAACGAACATATACAATTCGTAATTCAATATTTAAAATATTATTTTTATTTATTATTAACAATTAAGTATTTTTAATTAAATGTTTTATTACATTCGAATTCAAATTTCAAAAGATTTATTAAACAGATAGCGTCTAAGTACTTGTATAATAAAAATTTCATTAATTAAATTTTTTCCTCTCAATTTCAATAAAAAGTCTCCATCAGAAATTAAATTTGATGTTCTTGAATATATTTGAAATGAGTTTTTTAATCAAATATCAAAGAAAATATGAAAAGTATACACTATCCCAATATATCGTGTTCATCTTTCGTATAGTCGGCCCCCCATTATTAAATATTTCTCTCTCCATTTTAAAATATTAAAATCTCAAGAATTTCTTTCTATATTCGAATTTCTGTTTGCCGGTGGAATTCCAATGGAATAGTTCCCCAATAAATGTATTTTGTTTTTCAAACGGAATCCAACGAGAAACATCTTATTGTAATGGAATTTTTCTTTCTCCAAAAACACAGAGAAGCACTGCATCAAAGGAAAAATAATATCTGATGTTTTTCGATGAAGTTAACAAAAAAAATTTGGAATGAATTTCAATAAGAATTCGATAAGACTTTCTGAATCGTCTGAGAGCCTAGTATAAGGCCGGGTATCATTGAAAGTAACTGAGCGAGTGGTTAATGGCCGAACATTAAATATCAGAATCATTGAATTAATGAAAATGAGATGGATATATTTCTATAGTCACAAGGTGGATGATACTTTTGGGGGAAAACAATTTTATTTGACTAGTGATTTGTTTTTGTTGGGTTGGGATTTCTTGCTTTGCAAAATACTATACAAAGCTTTCTGTTATATACAGAAAAAAATAATGTTGAAAGCGATAATAATAAAGAAAACACGGAGTTGTTTTTCATATGGGTAGGTAATACTGTCAATTTGTCAATATTTGAATGGGATCACAGCAATGGAGGCACGAAAAAGTTAGCACAAGTTTCTTATCAGCGAAAAAGAAAGTGGAGAAAAATATGAACGAAAAAATCTCAGCTTATATTGATTTTTAGATTGGGGGAATTCAACAAATCCAGGAATAAATGAATTTTTAAAGAAAATAGTGTTTAATTAAAATTAAGCTCTTATAAAGTTAAAAAATTTACAGTATACAAATTGTTAAGCTTTTATGGATTCTAGCGATTTCAAGTAAACGATATTTTTAGTGTTTCATTAAATTAAAATTACTGGCTAATCGGTTATTAAATTAAATGTAAACTTGTTAAAATTTATCAACACCAACTATTATGGGTACAAACTATATTTGTAGTTTTAATGTAGGTGAACTGCATACCTAAGAAATGATTGGGTTTATACTTAACTTCAATCATATACCACCCGAAATTTAAAATATACTTTCAAACATAAAATCTTAAATACCTGGGACCCTGTTAACTTATTTTAAACAGGCTGGGTTCTTTTTTGTATGCTTTGTGGAAACCAAAACACTGTACCGATTTAGGCAGAATTCACATAGTTTATGTATGTTATACCCTCATTTGACAATAGAATGGTCGAAGCTTCCATAACGGTCAAATCGGAATAGAGTTTTAATAATTTTTGATAATAATTGTCACTATACTGACTACACTATAATGACATGATATATGTCCTGTAGTTAGTATGATATAATATAATCAGAACTTTTCTTTTGAAACTATCAGGAACTTTAACCCGATCGAAATGGCTTTTTATAATTATTTGATTGAAACGTTTCTCATTCCAAAATCCATTCAAATTACGTTATAAATAATTTCATAATATTTTTAGTATTGTTAATATTGATAGACAATAGCAGTTTTATAGCAAAAAGTTCTTATTTCAAGTTCTGGCTTTAATGGTCTTTTTTAACTTTTCTATTTTAGAAAATCGTTTTTAATTATACTTTTTGAATAATTCATGATATAAGAATGCATTCTCTAAGTTATCTGGAACCCAGTTTTAAAACTGCAATGAAAGTTAAACTGTCAAAAACGTTCGATAGGAAATACACCTTTGGTAAAATCTTAGATGTATCTTCTTTTACTTCAAATTTAAAAACATTCGGATTTTTTTCAAGTCTTACGATTTAAAAGTGATATAACTTCATAAGTTAAATTATTTTAGTCTAAAATTATAATTATAAAATGGAAATGCTTTTGTAGGAGTATTAGTTTCATAATAGTTGTTTAATACAAAATAATTGGCATAGCAATTGAAAGGTTATGGAATAGTTGTTATATTTCGAATAACAGTTGTATTGTTTGAATAATGTTTAGAATTTAGAAAAGGCAAATGAACAGATCGATAAACACAGTGTTGAATGGTCGAGTTGGTAAAGACCTCGTTTCTAGAAGCTGATGAGTCCCGGGTTCAATACCGGGCTCGGTTCTTCACGTATTTATTTTTCTTTGCCTACACTTTACACCTATCCAAATGTGGTAAGCAAAGGAAAACCAAAAATTTTCTATTTTTAGCTGTGAAAAAATATAGATAAATAGAGGAATTGAATCAAACGCCTTCACCTAAATATTTTGAAGAATCTAGTTGAATCACCAAATTCAAAAAGGGCTCATGTCGGTTCTTCTCAAAATGTACTTTTTCGCCGTTTTATCTTCCCGTATATAATAGACGCATGTTCCATAAGCAAAAAGGACTCATATCTGTTTTCCAAAGTGGAAAAAATATTTGTCTTTCTGGAGATGAGACCTTCCATACAGTTTGGCAGAAATTCAGTTTTTTGTGTCTCTCGAAAAATACGAAAAAACCAACACGAGCCCTTTTCGAATTTGGTGATTCAGTTACATTATTACAAAATTGAAATCGAAACATATAGTAACTGAAAATCGGCCTATAGCCGATTTTTTGATGCCCTATGGTAGAAATCGAACGGAAAAACAGTCAAAACTAAGAATATTTCAAGGTTTTTTCTTCATAACTTTGTTTATTCTTTACAAAATTTCCTCTAATTTGCAGATCCTGATAGCGTAAATCGAATCTGCAAATTTTATTTAAATCGGTGTGTTAGTTTTGAAATTACATCAAAAACACTTTATGGAAAGACTTATTTTCTCTTAGGATTATTTATTTCTTCACTATCCTTGGATCGATTTTCCTGAAATGTAGTATGGTGGCGTCTATATACATATTTAATCAACATAATTAATATAGATACAATTGATTGAAAAATTTTCGAATTAAATCCGAAAAAGCATATAAAAAAACGACAAAACTTTCTGGTCACCCTGATTTTTGCTTAATAACTTGTCTCCCACCGGTCGATTTTGCTGTAATGCAATACCAAATCCAGTTAAGGAATAACTAACTTACATTCTAAATTTCAACAAAATCTGATAACGCATTTTTGAGTTATCTTGTAAACGGACGAACGGACGCACATACATAAATCGATATAACTTTTGATTCCCTACACAACCATACCCTTGAAACCTTTCTACGACGATTATTTCGATGTGTTACAAATGGAGTGACAATACTAATATACCCTCTGGTAGTACCTTCCATAGGGCATAATCATAGGCTTCTAACTACCAGGCAAAGCCTTTATTGTCTATTGACTACACCAACGAAAATAAGGAAATATTCTCTTTGTGCCTAAATCAAACAAACGGTAATTATTCGAACCAAGCCCACAAAAAAAAGGCTGCCTTAATATTATTAACCTAATATACATATAAGTTCGTGGTTAATTTTTTTTTTCTGTGGCACAACAGGCGATGTTGGGCCTAGGTTTCTTATCTGGTTGTTGTGTGGATAATTTCTCGCGATAATTAGCTGTATTAACTATATTTTATTTCTATTGTTCATGTTCAGACCATTTTCATTCAACTTCGACTACTCAAGTTTTACAAATAACAATTTCTACATTTAAAAAAGAATGTTAGTATTTCTGGAAATTTATTTGAATAAGAACCTGAAAATTTGTGATTCTTTTCTTTCATTGTAATATATTCTTAAGTTTATAATGGACTTCAAAAGAAAATTAAACAGGAAAAAAACACATCAAGTCGTCCTTTCCGTTTCGAAGTGCATCCAACTTTTAGTATTTGTACTCAACACTTTCTGCCAATTCAGTTCAGTGTACTTGATAAAATGCTGCCGGGTACAAACGCAATACAAAAAAATAAAATATAAAAGAAGAAAAGAGGAAAATCACCGGCTTTTGCTGACTCGTCTATTATTTTTTTTTTAGATTTTCTTCCGTTTCAAACTTAACAAATCGTATTCCAGAATGGGAAAAGTTTTTCTCAATCCATTCGGAAAAGAGCAAAATACATGCGAAGGTAAAGTTAGAAATGTTTTCCTTTCCTCTTGTGTGCTTTCAGTATGGATTTCATCCTTGCATTTTAATTTGATACAAAATGATTTCAGTTCTAAAGTGCATAAAGAGCGTTTGCCTATAACAAACACGAGTGTCAAGAAACTTTCAAGTCCATTATAATATGTACTTATATTTTCCATTCATTCCACTTATTCTTTTGCATTGGAATTTGTAAGACAATCTGTGCCATGTACACATACATATAGTTTAGGTCTAGTCATTAACAATGGAAGACAAAAAATAATAGGAAATTTCGTCTAGAATGGAAAAAAACTATATCTTATAGAATTTTTTTTTAAACTTTTTAAGTAATTTCTTTAAAGGGATTTTTAATTTGTTTCTTTTCTCGCATATTTGTTTGATATTTTCAATCTTTTGATCCGAAATATATCCATACCTCGGAATACGCGAACTAAACTGTGAAATCTGGTTGGGTCACCTTTTATTTAAGTGGGTAAACATCGCACTATCTTAATTTAAAAACATAACCTCAACACTATGCACTTTGAATTGACGTGTAAATAATAAGTTAGGTAAACCCAATATGTGTCTATAGCTACGTTTACACCGAGACTTAAAAAGAGACCTAAATTGCAGACCTACCTTTAAATTAAATCGACCTAAAAACTTTTTAACAGCTGATTAGATGGCACTGCAGTAGTTATTATTGTTTACGTTAACCTCAAACAAAGTTCGGGAACAGCTGGTGAAGCATTAATTAAAATTCCAATCAAGTGCAATTCAAACAAAAAATGATAAAAGCAAAGCCTTAGGTCTAGTACGGGGTAAACACGTGTGGCCAAACCTAACTTTTAGTTAGGTGACCTAAAAATTTGTCTGTGTAAACGTAGCCTATGCAACTCCAGATTTAGGAGGATTTTGATTAGATTTGATTTACACCGATAGCTCAGAAAAACTGCTTAGGTAGGCTCTATTCAGCCAACGTAAACGTATTACCTTAATTTACATAGAAAGAATTAAAAGAAAATATGCAATTTTTAAATCCGCTTGGTTTCCGATTCGGTCCTATTCAGATGTGTTTCGGTACTGATCTCGTTCCAGTTTGGTCCTGATCCGGTTTCGTTTCAACTGAGAATCAAATTATGAAAAAAGACAGGTAGAAGTATCTACGTGTTGTCTGGACTTCTTTTCTCCTATTTTGAATTTACCTCAAATTACTGTAGATTTTTATGACCAACGTTTGATAACTCTAATAATTTCTCATATCTTAAATTTTCTACAAAATTTAGATTTAAAAAGTTTGTCTTATTAAAATTTTAATTCATAAATTGGAAGAGTTTAATTTTTTAATTGTTGAAAAAGTTTTAATTCAAATTGAATTTTTGAAAAACAAAATTAAATCTTCTTTGTATATCCATTTTTCTTTGAAAGTAGTTTTCATCTAATTTCCAAATTTAATCGTGAAATGAAAGAAAATTGTATAAACTTGTGTTAATTAATAAAAATTTAAGAAGTCAAGGCAGTCCATTTACGGTGTTGAAGGACAATCAACTTAAAATACAATGGAAATTGTTTTAAATTTTCTAGTTTTGTAGAGAAAAACCTTGCATTTAGAAAATTTTAAAGATTGGGTTTTCTTGATAAATTAGTGGAAATAAAATGAAGCGGAAAACTGTATTAAAAAATTCAACAAAACTCAAAAAGGATTTTCAATTATCATGGAAGCAAATTCATATCCAAACTCCAAAACTTTTAATATCCTGTTCATCTAATCTAGCGGCTTGAATCTTAAGTCCAATCTCCATAATTTCCTTCGATGTATAGGATTAGCGACTCGTGGTATATTTTTTTTTTTTTAAAAGAAACCAATAGCGTAAATGTTTTGGAAATATATCCATTCTTGCAATTACACATGGAGCACAAAATCATTTAAATGACTTCCCCGTGCGATCTTGGAGCTTAAGGGCCGCTTATGATAACTTTCGATGACTTTTTCGTACATTTCAACGTTAAGCGCATAAAAAGTTTGTTGGGTTGAATTAATGCTTGTAGATAACCTCGCAAAAATAAGTGTAACGATGTCAAATTTCACGATCATGGCAAATTAAAGTCGCCAAATCTTGAAATTAAATAAGCATCGAATTTCTCATGCAATAGAGCTTTTCACGAAATATACGGCATGCGGCCTCGAGCTGGATCGTATACTGTTATAGGGAAAGGTCTGTATGCAAAATTCGCTATATAGTAAAAAGCCGCATGATAGGTCGAGTCGCGACGATACACTCGATGACGATTCACATATATCAGACAATTCGAAGCACTACAAGCCTCTTCTAATATGTTAATCAGCTTTCGAATACAACTTTCAGTTGGACGATGATTTCTATCAAATTCTGACCGTCTGAGACTTCCCATTCAAAAAATACGTGTCTTAAGGTAAATATATATAAGAAATACTAACGAATTAAGAGACTTGTCAACAAGTTTTAATATGATTGTAGTACTGAAGCTGCCACTTATCGAAAATGTTCTTTCATTACAAGTTGAAGTTGGTTAGGAAAGTGCGTTGTGCAAGTCATCAAGATTACTTGTTCGTTTTTCAGTATTTTTGAAGAGCGAAAATTCTTGTTTAAGTTTGCTATAAATCTTGGACTCGGATTCGTCGATAATTAGAGCCGAGTCTCGAATCTGATTAACTACCCAAATACTCGACGAGTCCGCGTCGAGTCGAATCGAGTACAGAACCCTAGTTTTCAGTGACGAGAAATTGCAAGTTGCCCTATCAATTGTGAAGAGCTGTTAGTTTCCTTTTGTGGATGTAATAAGCAGTAATATATGATACAAATTATGATGCACTAAAAGGAAATGGAAAATCAAACGGAAGCAATTCCAACAGAAATTGCAAAATAATTTCCCTTTTTTTTGTCTTAAATAACAATATTTTATATGAATTTTTTTTCTCACACATTCTAAATTCCCTTTGATTTATCTAAAAAAAATGTATTTTTCAAAAATAAATTATAATTAAACAAATGTGCATAAAAATAAAAAAACTGCAACAATGATTTGATTCAAACTCATATTTAGTCATTGCAAGAATTGCAACGGCTGTCATATTTAATGCGTTTCGTATTGTAGATAAAGTTTATACATAAAGTCCTATAAATAAGTTTATAGGACTGCCATAATATATGATATTTATCTTTTTCTTTGAAATATGTGAGAAATAAGTTGATTGTTTACAACGAATTCGCAGTTTTAACATTCATTCATTCAAATATTTCATGAAATTTCGTAACACCTTCTCTTGTAAGAATTGTTTTCGTTTTCTATTTTGTTGAAAATTAAAATAAAAAATATATAGTAATTAAAAATCGGCCTATAGCCAATTTTTTGATGCCCTATGGTAGAAATGGGACAGACAACTGTCAAAACTAACTTCATAACTTTGCTTTTTCTTTTCAAAATTCCTCTAGCCCAGACCCTGATAGTATAAGTATAATCTGCAAGTTTCATTTAAATCTGTAGATTAGTTTTTAAAATACTATACATCAAAAAAACTTTATAAAGAGGGTATTTTCTCTTAGGGTTATTTCTTTCTCCACTATGCTTAGACCGATTTCATTGAAATTTAACATGCTATTGCTTGTTTGTGTAGTTAATCCATATAATTAATTTAAACAAAATCGGTTCACAAATTTTCCAATTAAATCCGAAAAACCATAAGCAAAACAACTAGAAAACTTTCTGGTCACTCTGGATTTTCTTTTATAACTTTGCTCCCCCTGGATCGATTTTCCTCAAATTCAATGCCGAGTTAAGGAAGAAGCAATTCATATTATAAATTTTACCGAAATCGGACAACGCGTTTATGAGTTATCTTGTATACGCACGACGGACGGACGGACGGACGGACATGCATAAATCGATATAACTTTTGATTCCCGACACAACCATAGCCTTAAAACCTCTCTGCAACGATTATTTCGATGTGTTACAAATGTAGTGACGAAACTAATATACCGTCTGGTAGTACTTACCATAGGGCATAAAAAAGATACTAAATTTTTGCTAATAAAAATACAAAAATAAAATAAAAATTAATATAAAAACTGCAATAATTACTATATTCTGAGTATGACAATAAAGTGTTGCTTAATACGAACTCGAATAACAAATATTCCACCTTTTTCGGAACATTTTCACCAATGGTGCGAATAAAAATGTTCATTGTGATAAAAATATAAAAACATATTGCATTCATAAGTTTTAAGAAGTGATTTAAATGAATATATAAGACATAAATTTTATCTTGAATTGGTCACTTTTTGGCAATGACCTTAAAATAGTGTCAGTTCACATAGTAAAATCTTAAGAATGGTTTGTTTTTCTGAATAATTAACAAAATCCATTTTGTTAACAAAACAATATGAATTCTTTTTTTCAGTTCTACTACAAATAATTTAGATTGGAAATTAATTTGGAATATGAAATAGTGACTTTTTTTGATGGTACAGATATATTAAGAAGTTTCCTTTGGTGTCACTATAGGACAATCTAAAGTAAAAAAAACTACATATCGGTGCTGTAGTGCAGAAATGTGCTAAATGCAAAAATTACACCAAAGGTGCATGAAGATTCTGAATTTGATTTAGAATATTTACAGCAAACGGGTAGATATCAATATTTACTTAGCAAACCCACATGTATGTAAAGGGTGTCTCAAAATTCAGATAAGATTTGATTTCTGCGCCATTTGTGCGGTAAATTATTACGAACGAAAAAAAAACCGCGTGACAGCTGGAGCGCTACACAGGTTTTCATTGTTGAGCAATATTTTAAAAATAATGAGTCATTTCCTGGTCGCGTAATTTCCTGTTTTGGTAATCGGAATTGGCCGGCCAGATCATGTGGTTTAAAGCCGTTGGACCTTTTCCTTTGGACTTTTTTGAATTCTAACGTTTATGCCAAAAAGTCCACAACCACCCACGCCTTGAAGGAGGAAATTGAGGGCTGTATCAACGAAATTCAGCCACATTTTTACAAAAAGGTCATGGAAAATTTCAACAAGAAAAAGCGTATGTGCCAGCAAAGCCGTGGAGGCCATTTACCCGAAATGCTATTCCATATATAACCCTATACTGTATGCTTTATGTATCAATAAAAAATTTACAATTTATAACTATAAACCTGTGTTTTCTGTTAAAATTACTTTTTGCGTGGGTTTTAGGACACCCTTTATATTGACTATGAATACAACTTCTCTCAATTTTACCCAAAAGTTTACTTACAACCTTTGTATACCCTACACTATCGATATATCTTATATTGAGGATATTGTTCAATTTAATATCGTCAGTTAAATTACCTGGTGTGCCAGATCCTCTTTTCGGGATCTTTTCGAAAAGGACATATGTCCTCCTATAACCATCCGTATTTGCAAAAATTTTCTTAAAGAAACTTTTCCCTTAATAAGAAACGCATCTTGATATACCAATTTCCAGAAATATATAACAATACACGTAGTGTTCACAGCTCATTTTGTGTTGCGTTGTTTTATAAATTGTTTAACATTATTTGTTTCTGTTGCTGTGTTCCATAGCTTTGGAAACAATGCAATTTTGATTGAGAAACTCTTATTTTTTTGATTTGCATAGTTGATTTCGTAGTCAACCTCAACTTTACTATTAAATTTATTACCTTTTTTTTAACAGAAAATCCAGAAATAAGTACAATTTTTTAAATGAAAATTCCATGAAATATATTATAATCATGATTCAATTTTTTAAGGCTCAACATACTGTCTTCCTTCCATTATAATGGGCGTACAGGCTAGTGGAATTGTGGGCAACTTTAAAAGTTTTCATCAAAAAACTCAAAATAATAATTATAAATTTTTAAATATTGAAGAATTTCTTTTAAGCATATTAACAATTTTCCAAAAAAAATAAATATTTTTTAAGAAAATGTGAAAGAAAATTCACTTCATATTCAGTAGAAATGATTTCTGAAGTTTCTTTTTTATATTGCACCACCTAGCAAATTTATTCATAGTAGTTAGTTGAAAACTTTTATAATTCAGTTAAGATCAACGGCTCCCAACTTGTGGTCTACCAATAGTAAGGACTAACAAACTTTATTGATATCAACAATCTGGTCGCATTTTATCTTTATTTCATTTATTGAGACTTTCTGAAAGCTTTTCACATCTTCAGGTATCCAATATATTTTATGCCCTATGGTAGGTATTATAAGATAACTCAAAAACGCGATAACCGATTTTGTTGAAATTTAGAATGTGAGTTAATTATTCCTTAACTGGATTTGGTATTTCATTTCAGCAAAATCGAAAGAGGGCGAGCGAAGTTATTACGCAAAAAAGGGTTTTGTCGATTTTTTTATGTGGTTTTTCGGATTACATTGGACAATTTGTACAGCAATTTTATTTAAATTAGTTATATTGGTTAAATACATAAAATTCAGTAAAAGCGGTCCTAGGATAATGGGGAAAGAAATAATCCTAGCAGAAAATAAGACTGTTCTTAAAGTTTTTTTGATGTATTTTTATGTATGTAATTTAAAAACTAATGGACAGATTTGAAAAAATTTTACAGATTAAATTTATGATATTAGGGTCTAGGTTACCTGCAAATAAGAAGAAATTTTGAACAGAGGGAACAAAGTTATGAAGAAAAAACCTTGAAATATTGTTAGTTTTCAGCATAGGGCATTAAAACATCGGCTATAGGCCGATTTTCAGTTACTATATGTTTGGAATTAAAATTCAGAAGATTGGGAACTGCTGTATTAGAGTATGAAAAAGTCATATATAAAAAAAAGAATATACAAATTTAAAACATCGAGACATTGCGCCTCGTTAACCGATTTGTGTGTAACTCTCCCAAAAATTCAGAACCGTAACAAATTATCATTTCACTTTTGCTTTTATTTTAGGTTTGAGTTTTTATAATTACTTTTTTAGCTTGAATTTTTAGATTTGCAATGTCAACTTTCTTAAATATAAGTTTCATATGATATTTATTACATGTACGAGCAATATTTTAATATTAAAACAATTGATTATGATAGTAATTTTCTTAGTTAACGAATTATAACTGAAATTATTGAACCGAACGCGAAATCAAATGAAATCTTATTATTTCGTCAGAAGAAAATTTTTGACCAATCTTCAAAATTATAGATCTTTTTTTCTTTATTTTTTGAAAAATTTTGAAAATTTTTGGAAAGAATTTTGAAATACAAAAATTATGTAGAATTTCTCTAAATTAATATTTAAAATTTTTTTTTCAAATTCTAGGCGCGAATACTAGAACTGTTTAAATGGTGGATGTAATTACTTCTAGTACAACAAGGACTTTTGCATTGGAAATAAAAATTGCTCAGAATCTTAACATATCGAAATGGAGCATTCAAATCAATCAAATCACTAAAAATTGGAGTATCACGTCAGGTTTCATTACGATAATGCTAAATCACATAAAAGTTTTGGTTACACGTCAGCTTGGCTGGGAAGTTTTAATGTATCCACCACATAGTCCTGATCTGGTATCATTATGCCTTTAATAGTATAGATTTCAGTTCAAAAGAATCTTATGAAAATGGATCGTTGATTATCCGCCCAAAAAATCCAGAAGTTATAGAGTGACGGGATAATGGCACTGCCAAGAAAACGGTCAACGATTCCATGAAAAATTCACTTTCATTTACATCGAAGTAAAATTCAACGACTTTTTGTCCATCTTTATATATTGGTATTTGGAATATAGTACTTTTAAATAGTGTATTTTAATAGATACAATAGCAGCTCTAATTGTAATTTATTTTTCCTTAAATGAGTTCGAAGGGTGTACAACGAAATTTATCTATCAAATTAATGCTCAATAACAATTTTTTTTTTCAGTTCATCTTCGTTCTTCTATGTAAATACATTTTTCAGACCAATGAACATTTCTTCGTCCTCTAACATAAAAATATATATTAAATGTTTTCCACATATATTATTCTCCTTACATTTGGTCTACACAGCCAACCCCACCTAGCTAGAGATCCGATATGTTACGTTGATAAATTCTACCACACATCCAACTTATACTGTCGGTACAATTTATCCTCGTATCTTATTCTCCAGTGACCGTTTTCTTTATTAAAAAAATGTATAATCTTCCTAAAATGTTTCTTTTGAAACAGTGAAAAATAATTTCTTCTGTTTTCGTAATGATTAATGTTTCTTTCTGCCTCATATGATAAAACTTATCTGATAAGTGCTTCCTTCCCTAGGTAGGTACATAAGATTTGTATGTAATTTATATATATTTCCAAAAGGAATTGTTTTTTTTTTGTATTGTTTATGTTTGGTATTAAGTTCTATACAAATCTTCTATGGTTTTGTTAAATTATATTGTTTTCAATAAAAAGTAATGCTTTTAAAAATTTATTTTTCAAAATTTAAAATGAAAGGAAGGCCAAAGAAAGAATTTTAATAGAACTTCAATAAAATTCGAATCATTTCATTAATTCGACCTGAAAGATTAGGAAGATCGTGGTCATTCATCTGATCTTGTTGGCGATCAACTGAGAGCAATAATCGAGAGTTACTCCTTCAGAACTACACTACAAGTTGTTAGAAATACTTGACGTTGATCATTTGTATGTAATGTGTAATGATAAATTGATTCTTTACGACAACAGAGGACATTCTGCTCAATGGTTGTACAAGGACGAATCACGGAAACATTTTCTGAAACCGAAGTTACATCAAAAGGTGGCGGTTTGATGGTTGGTTGCCACCAATATCGATTTCAACTTTCCTGTGAAACCATTACAGTAGGAATTATTGCCAAGAAACTGATAAAATGCACTGGAAACTACAGCGCCCGCGTTCGGCATTGGTCGAAAGAAAGAGATCAAATCCCAGGCATGACAACGCATATGATAATCATTCGTTCAATATGTCTATTTTATTGTAATTTTTTCATAGTTTGATACTGATTAACGATGAAATCTTATTTCAAGAAAGTAACAAATCGCAAACAATTTATATGATAATTAAAAACAATGCTTGTTTTGTCATAAAATACAAAATCAGTATAAATTCTTCCGGCATTAAAAGCGAAATATTTGAAAAATTATGTAAACTTTAAAATGTCTTAATCCTGAAAAATTAGTGTTACATTTCTTCTAATTAATTTATGGCCTATCTACATAACATCATCGAAAAAGGTGTCAGATAATTTCACTTTCATAGCCAAGTGTACAAGTGTATATATCGTGTGTAATGAAAGTGTAAGTACTGTAAAATTGTTACATTTCTTATAGGACAAACAACATTAGGCTCTCTGTACGCATATTAAAAGGTGTTAAAATATCAGAGAATGATAGCATATATGCAATACTTTAACAAACAATAAGATTTGATAGATTTTGATGAGAACCTAAAAAGAAAAACAAAATTTTTAAATCCAAAGGAAAATTAAACAATGCTCAAAATTTTCCCATAATTTTTCAGTTAAAAATTTGGAAGGGGAGTTTCCAAAAGCACAAAAATAATAATATGTATTATAAGACTCCAACTAAATTTAATTAAAAGAATATGCTATTGTAATATAGTATATGAAAATGTCGTATATTATGTTTTTCCGTGGGGGTTAGTTTGGGTTTATGATGGCAAGGTCATCCAAGAAGAACACCACTAAACTTATTGTTTTCCTTAATAATTTACTATACTATTAAATCTATACATATATATGAAGACTATATGGCGGGGGTTATATTTAACTCTATATAGAGCACAACCTGTAACAGTTAGATGGTTATTTCAATTTGTGATCTTGCACCGAACTTGTCGATTTTCTTTATACGCTTTTCATTTCTTTTTAAAAAATAAAAATCTGTGTTTAATCATTAAAAAATTAAAACTACTTTGCAAATACGGAAAAAATTACACTGAAGATGGGACCGAAATCTCATCAAAAGGTACTAAGATAACGTTTCTTTTATACACAAATTTTTTTTTTTCGGATGTGGGTTCTTAACGGTTGGTTAAATGTTTCTTCTTCTATTTAAAAATTGTGATTAGTGAGTGCTTCATACGTGAAACACCTACAAAATAACGCTTTCTTTTACATCTCTTAACATACAAATAGTTTTTGGTCTTTTCTATTAAAATGTGTTACCACGTAATCACATAGTTTTGTAATCCATTTATTTATTTATTTAGTTTTTTCTCGTCTTATATTTAATCAAAACAGTTTAAATACTATACCTATTGTTAAATTAATTAATTGCCCATTTTTAAGGAATTAAAACTATTTAGTAATTTTTATCTCTTAAACATATTAGGAGAAAGTTAATTGGTTTGTTCATAGGTGTTCTTGTTGATTTTACAGATATCAACTATATGTGTGATACTAATTTTGATGTGCACATTTGGATTACAAGCTGTAGTTGCTGCACAGACAACAAATTCGGATATAGCGACAGAATTAATCGAAGAAGTTGACGGTGAGAGGATCAATTCGGATTTAGAAAAAGCCGAAACAAAAGATCCACAAAAATTAGAAATAATTAAACAAATTCGAAAATTAAATAACGATGGATCATATACAGTTGGTTATGAAGCTGATGATGGAACATTTAAAATAGAGAGTCGTGATGTTCTTGGTAATGTTAAAGGTACTTATGGTTATATTGATGTTAATGGTGAAATTAAAAGAGTATCATATACTGCAAATAATGATACCGGAATAAAAAGTTCAGCTCAAGTTGTTGATGATGATGATAATGTACAAATATCACGTTATAATAGATCTGTCGGAACACCAACAACAAGACGTCCAGTCTATTCTAGTGCAAATGCTTCGCCAACTCGTTCTACTGTTATTCAAACAATACCAAGACGATTGCGAGTTTTAACATCATCATCGTCATCCTCATCATCGACAACAGAACGTCCTTTTGCACGTGACTATACATCATCTTCGATAAAATCTCAAAATCAAAAATCAGAACCAACAACAACTATAGTATATGCGACTTCTGTTCCAACACCAAAACCTTACGTTAATATTCGTCCAACACCACTTCCAGGTACTTTAAATAAACCAGCTGAACAAATGGTACGGCCGGAAAAATTGGAAATAGATCATGTATCGAAAGTTCAAATTTCTGCACATAAAGATGCGTCAACTTCTAAACCAGTTGTTGAAGAGATCGATGAAAATGATGAAGAAGAAGAAACTAAAATTGGTGGCGGTAATGTTATACGACGACAACTAATGCAAGGTAGCGAAAATCAATATGATACACGACAACAAATCGTTTATAGTCAATCTGCTTCGGATGAGTCAAGTCACGTTTATGGTTCGGTGAGTTCTACTGCACGTCCATTATTCACAACTACGAGTGGTCCTAGAATTCCAGCTTTAGTTTTAGCTGCAAGAAATAGAGCCAATCAAATTCAAAACAACTTAAATTCGCAATCGACAACAGAAAAATACTATATAAAATCACCACGAAGACAAGATTCACAGGAAAATGAACCAACTACTGAACCAACATCTGAACGAACTTATTTAACACAAAATCCAATACAAGTTCAAATTCCGGCAAATCGACAAGTTGTACAAATCAACGATGAAGAAAAACGTACTGTAAGACGACCTTCATCATTCCGAAGTCCACAATTTATTCAAAGATCAAATAATGTTGATCAACCAAGATTAGTACGTATTCCAATACCTCAAAATGCACCACAAGTTCAAGAAACAGAACAATATATTCGTGAAACAACGACGCCATCAACAAAGAATGAACAAATTGCTGAGCAAGAACAAATTCCGGTTGGTTATCCACAAGGATATTATACAAATCCAACACAACCACCACCAGGTTATTATGGTTATTCACAACAAGAACCTTTTCCCGGATATCCACAGCAACCGTATCCAATACAATATCAACAGCCGAACCAATATCGTGGGTTTTCTCCTAATTCTAATTACTATGACCAACCGGAACGACCATTGACAGCCAGAGATTTTGAAAGATTACTTCAATTATTAGTGTATCGTCATCAACAACTTCAAAGATTATCTTATTCCAATGTTAATCCATATTATCCACAATACCCACCACTGTCTGGATATCCTCAATATGTACGCCCATCTATTTATCCTAATCCATATGATGGTCGAATTTCATATCGCCCAATAACACCATACCCTGAACAAGAAAATATGTATCAAGCACAAAGTCCAATTTCAAGTACAGAATCATCAATGCCATATGAATTGCAAAGACTTATACCACGAAAACGACCATACAATCCGAGATATTTTCCAACACAAAATGGTGCTTATAGTATGGATTCTTATGAAGCAACATCACCACCGCAACAACAGCAACAAATAAATTCACCTGGTTATTTACCACCAGATATACGTGAAGAACTTTTATATCGGATGTTAATGTTGGCGTTACAGAATGATCCGTCGAGTGGTGTTGGTGCATCAGCTTCTACCGGTAGTTCATCATATCAAGATCCAGATTCGAGTAGTTCAACAGCAAAATCTCCAATAATTTATAAAAAACCTGTACGAAGTGTTCAAATTTTAGGTGAGGAATAGACTGTTTTTTTCTTTTCTTGTGTGCATGGAATCGAGATCTAACCATACGAGATGCACACGCAGTGGTAAGATTGATGACCGATTTTTTATTTATTAGTTCTTAAGAATATAAAATGTGAAATTAAGATTTTTCGATATTTGTGAATTTCAAAAAGGAAAAAAAGAAACAGGACTAATTAGGAACCTTTTTTTTGTTGTTGTATTATATTATTTCTAATTTTATTTGTAAATAAATTAAATATTGAGACATTTTTTTTTAAATATCGTAATGTTTTATTATCCTTTTCATCATTAATTATGGAGACGTGGATGAAGCTTTTGATTGGCTAATTTTATTAGTATCAGCAAGGTTTATTTTATTAGCTTTTTCTGCAAATATGTTCTCATATCATATGTTTTGTTTTAAATACAGTCGATTCCAACATGAAAACCTAAAAGGAATTGCACAATTCCAGCTTTTATAACAATAGGATTTTTGTCAAAAGATATGCGATGTGATTTTTTCAGTTCAGTTCAATTTCAGTTTTTAACTAAAAATTTTCCCTCAAATATGATGCAATTTTCTCCAGTTCATACATGTGAATATTTCTACTTCTTGGATGTAAGTTTGAATTGTTTTTCTTCTGCCTGTAGATAGAGTTTTGAAGTCGTCGGTAAACTGACGAAATAATATGTGAATTTGTCAGTCATTGTTTTCTATATTAAATATTATGAACAATTGTTGGAAAACTAACAGACAACAAGTAACGAATTTTTTCTCAGCACCCTCAAACAAATACGAACCAATTTCAATTTCATGAAAGATTTTTTTTTTCATACATATATTAGTACTTAGTTAATTTTCCGTTTTGTATGAATTTCGCTTTCTTTTTAATATTATTACTTATTTATTATAAGATTAAGAAATTTGTGATATTTAAGTGTGGCTTTTTATTGAAAGAATAACTAAATTATGAATTCTAGAAAAGGTATAATTTATAATCGCATGTGGAACATTGTGGGCTACATAATATTGGTATTGAATACCATACATTTTATACCCGCCTATTTAGGCAATTTAATGTATCTGGGTTTAATTTTAGAAACAGTTGTTTAGTGGCATATTGAAGGTATAGATGGCACAAACCGAAACTTTTGTTTTTTATTACAGTATGTGAAATGAACAGAAATCTGGCTTTAATTTTGAATCTTACCAGATTTTGACGATTTTTATGCCCTATGGTACGTACGTACTACCATTTATATCGATTTGTGCATGTCCGTCTGTATACAATATAACTCAAAAACGCTTTATCCGATTTTTATGGAATTTACAATGTAAGTTGCTTGCTGCTTAACTTGGTATTGAATTTCAGCAAAATCGATACAGGGAGCGCAAAGTTATAAAGGAAACATAAAGTAATTAAAAATCGGCCCATAGCCGATTTTTTGATGCCCTATGGTAGAAATGGGAGAGAAAAATTGTGAAAACTAACAATAATTCAAGGTTTTTTCTTCATAACTTTTTTTGCCCTTTTCAAAATTTTCTCTAATTTGTAAGTAACCCAGACCCTGGTAGTATAAGTCCAATTTGCAAATTTTATTCAAATCGGTGTATTAGTTCCGAATGCACATCAAAAAAACTTTCTGAACGGGCTTATTTCCTCCTACAACTATTTATTTCTCCACTATCCTTAGACTGATATCACTGAAATTTACAATGGTATCGTCTATTTATGTAGTTAACCAATATAATTAATTTAAACAAAATTGCTTTACAAATTTTCCAATTAAATACGAAAAACTATGTAAAAAAAACGACAAAACTTTATGGTCATCCTTGTTTTTGCTTAATAACTTCGCTGCCCCTCAGTCGATTTTGCTGAAATGCAATATCAAATCCACTATAGCAATAACCAAGTAGCATTCTAAATTTCATCAAAATTGGATAACGCGTTTTTGAGTTATCTTGTCCACGGACGGACGGTAGTACCTAACATGGAGCATTAATATAGCGAATTTTTTTTAAGAATATGGCTCATTTTCAAAACCCAATTACCCCAATTAGTTCTGCCTGAATTTCACAATTTTTTTCATAAATATTCTATAAAATATCACCTTTTAAGCGCGCTATAACAAAACTTGATAGGCTTATAACTACTAAAGTTATACGACTCTAAAGCCATCTAATGGAAGAAAAACGCCACGAACTTTCTACTTAACTCAAAATTTCAAGGTTTTTTTCTCTATAACTTCGTTTCTACATTCTCAAATTGGCTCAAATTCACAGGTGTGCTGGAATCTAATAGTATAAACACGTTTCGTAAATTTGATTGAAATCGGTATATAACTTTTTAAAATACATCAGGAAAACTTTATGAACAGGCTTATTTTAGGCTAGAACTATTTCTTTCTCCACTATCCTTGCATGGATTTGACTGAAATTTAACATGTTATCATCTATTTATATAGTTAACCTATGTAATTAATTTAAACAAAATCGATTGACAAATTTTCCAATTACATCCGAAAAACCATAACCAAAAAAACGACAAAACTTTCTGGTCACCCTGGTTTTTCCTTTATAACTTCGCTCCCCGTAGATTGATTTTACTCAAATGCAATACCAAACGCAGTTAAGGAATAGCCAACTTACATTCTAAATTTCAACAAAATCGGATAACGTGTTCTTGAGTTATCTTGTCCACAGACGGACATGCATAAATCGATATAACTTTTGATTCCCTGCACAACCATTACCTTGAAATTTTTCTGCGATGATTATTTCTATGCGTTACACACTTAGTGACAAAACTAATATACCCTCTGGTAGTACCTACCATAGGGCATAAAAATCAGAGTGACCGGAAAGTTTTGTCATTTTTTTTTTGCGGTTTTTCGGACTTAATCAGAAAATGTGTGAATCAATTTTGTTTAAATTAATTATATGGGTTATCCACATAAATACACGATACCGTGTTAAATTTCAATCAATTAGGTCCTAAGATAGTGGCGAAATAAATAATCATAGGAGAACATAACCCTCTTTATAAAGTTTTTTTGATGTATTTTAAAAACTAATACACCAATTTGAAGATTAGACTTATGCGGCCAGGCTCTAGGTTACCTGCAAGTTACAGGAAATTTTGGGAAGAAGAAACAAAGTTATGAAGAAAAAACTTTAAAATAATATTAGTTACTACATGCTTTTTTATTATTTTTACTGTTTTCAGATTTATTAGGTAAATTTTATTCAAGTTGTTGAAAACTTTAAGCTGAAGTTGGCTGCGTGTTCTAGCAAATATAAGTATATAGATTAAACAAAATGTACAACATTTTTTTTAAGATCCTGGAATTGCAAACTATAGTATTTTATGGCGAACCACACTAGAGTTTTCTTAATTGTGTTTTCCAATGGAAGATATCGGTATTGATAAATCCGTAAATGTAACTCCATCACGTAATGGACTATATAAAATATCACTGCGCGTTATAGAAGTACAGCATTATACTAGCATTACCTAAATAGATGTGAATTCCGTAAAAACTTCTTGTTGTAACGGATATACGTGCAACATTGTAACTCATATACAATGAAATACTTTTAAATATAAAGATAATATTCTTACTATAATAATATACAGGGCTATAAATTATTATGCTCCAATTCTTTAAATTTTAAAAATAAAAATCAACCCAAAACCAACATAGTTATCATTTGATAGAAAGAATGTACAGCAGGACCTACCCAAATTACTTTGGGACGGGTATTCTTAATAATCTTAAAGCGATTATTATTAAATTTGAATAAAATAAGACCGGGAAAAATCTCCTTATTCTAAAAATTCTTTTTTTCAACCTAAAATAAAATGGCAATAATCCAAATTTTTTTCTTCATGTTTGTTTGAAATTTATTAACTCTTAAATTTTGCATTCTTAATTTTCTGGTCCACTAAATAACATAGTTTAAGATCTCATTCTCACAAGTTCTACTGTTGCTTATTATGTGCAAAAACTTGAATTTATTTAACAAATTTGTATTTGTAATATTGTAAATGTCGTAAAAGAAGATTTCTTTATTTATGCCAAAAAAACGCTTTCTTTCTTAATATTTGAAAATGAAAAACAATACAACAAAAGCACTTTTAACTGATTCTCAACTATACAGAAATTATATCATAGATTATGTTTTTGTCATACAATCTAGTCTGTATTTAATAGGATATCATACCAAAAAAAAGGTTTTAAAATGGTTAACCTCTTAAACCGCGAGTCGAAAAGGTCTTGTATATTTGCGGTCTTAGAAATTGCTCAGACTCCTTTAAAATTTCTGAATTATCCCAATCTATGTCTTTACCAAACAACTAAAATAAATCCTTAAGAATGAGGGAGGCAATACGTATTATATGTTCTATATTTATGTACCGAGAATATTTGAAAGGATGCCAAAATGTAAATGAAATTAATATCTTCTACATGACTGCAACAAAATTTTGAGTGAAAATAATATTTGGAAACTTAAAATTGGGCTATAGTCGAATTTTTTGATATCCTTGTGGTAAAAATGGAGTTTTATAGTTAGCAAATGACTAGTTCAATGAATTAACTTTAAGAAAAAACTACATAACAAAAAACGTAACGAGAAACGTAACAGTTCATCACCTTATTATAACCCAACCTTGTACTAATTTGGAGTAAAATTTAATTAAGGAATAACTTATATTGTAAATTTAATTAAAATTGGAAAACTCGGTTTTGAGTTATTGTGCAGTAGGACGGACAGGTGGGCACGTATAACTCCGTTATAATTTTTGAGTCGCTATACATGTAGGAAAAAAGGATGAAGGTAAACTAAAACACTCTCACTAGCAACGATCCAAACTAGACTGACTCAAGATCATTGTCGGCCTTTTTTCTATAACAATTTTGTTTCCTACCTCGGATAGCTATCCTACAATCATGCCTAATATTTACTTAGGACTTGTTTCGAGTTTTACCATGCAGCTGTCCTAACATGCTTACATTCTCGATAGTCCGTAAGTTAAAAATGATAATATCGGCATTTTCTCGACATGAATCATGCTTCTCACATCCGATAGCCATCCTACATACATCTAGTTCCTTGAGATCAATTATTTCAATGCGTCAGAAACGTGTGGTGACAAAACTAATACTCCATCTGGTAGTATCTACCATAGGGAATAAAGATAATTTTTTTAAAGAGTAGAAATTCTGTGTAATATGTAAATAAGATTACCAGAAGCTGTACAATAATTATAGATTTGACTTTTGGAACTTTCCACCATCGATTTGTTGAAATTCGTCTAATCATCACGAAGGATTTCTGGTAAGCGATATGTAACTAGGGGGAAGCCGTTGGTACAAGTAAATTTATGAACAAAATAAGGTAATTAACTTGTGCCACGCAATCACAACATAACATATACTTACATATGTATTTGCCATTATTCTAATTTAATATCTCATCCCGGTTGTTATCGAACTGATATTGATGCGGTTGGATGACATCACATAAATTGTTTGGGCGTTTAATGGGATAAACATTTACCGGCATAATTTATGTAGTCATTTGAACAACTTTAATATTGGCTGTGATAATTAAATTCATGGCACGTTGATCCTTATCAATTATTAGAATTATGTACGTTTACATGAAATGGGTGTGTCTTTACCCAACTAAATTTATATTTCTTTATATTTCGGTAAATATTGTAATATCGTTTTATTTTTCTCTTCTCCCTTTTTAGTTTTTGCTTTGAATAATGATTAAGAAAATGATTTTCATTCTGGGTTTTTCTTTTTGAAAGAAAACTGACGATAAGTAAATATACTAAGGGAATATAGAAGATTCATATACCATAGAAAAAGTTCTTTGGATTCAAATAAATAGATCCTCTTCTCAAGAAAAACGCAAGGAAAAAAGGAAAAAAAAAGAACTTTCTATACTTTCACCAAATTTCATGTAATTGGAATAGAATATGTAATCGATGGGAAATTTGTATATACATATCTCATTCGGAGATTCTATGTAAATATTTGATTTTTTATTTTCTTGGGTCTATGAACAATGTTGTATAAAATAAGTCTTCGAATTCTTTAAATAAATCAACAATAAAATCAGAATTTTCCATTACCAAGTATCAAATGGAATTTTTTATTGTCTTTATTACATTTGATCGAATTGATTTATTATTTTATTTTGTAAGTAAATCAGATGAAATCTTTATCGATATTTTAAAATTTAAGAAAACATATTTAAATTTTAAAAATTAATTAAAGCATTTATTCAATATTACTACACTGATAGTGTAATCTGTATAGAGGCTTTTGAAACGACTGAATCTTCACCGGTGCCCTTAAATCATAATATAATATGTAATCGTGTAGAGTCGATGGATCGAGAGGTCGAAATTGTTTCAGAATATAGAAACTCGCGTTTATAGGCACAGATGTTAGAAATATCAAATTCAAATCAAGTAGAAAGAACATACAAAATTTTAATTGCTTACCAAGCAAATAAAACCGTAACACAGCCATCAAAAGGTAGTCGAGTCCAGTCAAGATAATGTATAATCCAGAGCCTTATTTAGGATCTGCAGACCCCTAGGTTGAACTTGTGGCGCGAGCCTTACCGCAAGGAAACGAATCTTGCACTTTCTATTATCGAATATTCTGGTCATTTTTGGACTAATTTGTCAAAAATTATAATGGAATATGTTTTACATGAAAAATATCGATAAATACTTGAAAATGTCCTTTCCATCATTCATACAATCAAAAAAATTTTTGTTATATTATTTTATAAATTGCTAAAGGTTATAATTAATTGACAATTTAGAAATTTGTTGTTTACGATCATTTTGTGGTGAATGTTATTTTAGTCTATTTAAAATTAAAATTTTTAAACATTTTTTTTTCTGTGGTGCGGGCTCCTTTGTGGTGCCCTGTTATAATTAACCAGCATGCAATTCAAGCCAGTTTCGAACTGGTGTCATGTATTTAAATAGATTATTACAATAGAATTGGAATCGAAGTCTTATTTAATAAGAATTTTTTGTCCAAAGAATTATTTTATCAACTCTAACCAATATGTACTAACAATAGTAATAATCTTGAACAGACTTATTGCAATATCATAATATTACAGCTGCGCCTAGAAATATGTAAAGAACGATCTTTTTCAAGATCATTTTCATTTATATTTCTAACATTATTAAACTATAATAAAAGAATTAACTAATTAATTAATTAATTAAATTAATAATATAACAATATGTAAAAACCATTTTGTTAAAAAAAATTAAAAATATAATATCCATATTTTATCAGATTCCTAAATTATGAGAGCGACATCTAAATATGTTTCTGATCTCACGATCATTTTCGCTTTATTTTTAGTTGGATTTTACTCCGCTACTATAGCAATATGTCGCTTTCCTTTCGAATGTCAAACTAACGGTCAATTTTTAGTTTTAACATAAAGTTTGGATTGAGTGTTGTTTGTTTCTGTATCGAAATGGCAAGATCGAAGATCGGTGATCGCTTTAAATAAAATCTAAAATGTGCGGATGATCAAAAATATTAATAATAATAAATTAATTAAAAATTAAATACAAAATTTTTCTAAATTTAATTAGAAAGTGAATTTCACCGATCCTCTTTCAATCAAGATCGATTTTATTATTTTTGTTCTTATTCTTGTGTGCTTGTTCAGATTTAAAGAAGTATTCGTATTTCGTTAATGTATTGTTCAACACGGGCGGTATATTTTCTCTTATCAGTGATCGATTTCAATTTTTAAATATACATATGTGATCCTCGTTCTTAATGGAAAAAATATATATACATATATATGTATGTGTTTTACCTGTTTCTTAAAAAGGTCTTATTTTAAGTGTTTGCTATTGAGAATTGTGTCAAATTATAAAAGTGTTAGTGCATTGAAAATGTCATTTCTTTAAGAATAATAACAACAAATAATAAGAAGTGATTTTTCAAGCCCGTTCACCTGGTTTAGCTGGTTTACCTGTTGGTGCTTACCAGAAAAAAAAAAACAAAAAAGAACTTCAATCAAATCATAGTTTTGGAGTTTATTTCGGATTGGATTTTTGGTGTTACATTTTTTTTAGAAAGGTTTGTACTACAAAATTATATACGAAATCTAGTATTTCATTGTGAAACATATATGAATTTTCAGGAGAAACAATGTAATATTGATAATTATTTCAATTATTTTGCGAGTGTATTTTCATATATTTTAATTAGTTATTATTGTTTTTATCGACCCTGACCGCTTGAGTAGATAGGATTGCATTCTAATTCAATATAAATAATTACTTTAATTTCACTCTTGTTATTATTATTTTTTTACTTTCTTTTATAATGTTTTTTAGCAGTTTTTCGCTACTTGTTTTTTTTTTGCTTTATTTTGCAAGACTTCTCAAAAGACAATATGTGAAAGTGGACAAGATTAAATTACTAGTCGAGTAAAATTTCTACAAAATATTTTATTTTCGCTGGTTTTTCTTTTTTTTTTTATTCAAATTCCCACAGTTTTTATCATTATTACAATTTCTACCGAAAAACATTACAATTTTTATTTAATTGCAAGAAATTAAAAAACTTTTTCCATAAAATTAATAAAACGTTTTAGATAGGAACCGTGTACTTTGTAATTATAGTTGCACGAAAATGTCGTTTAAATAAAAACAATTAGTTTTCACAATAATTTTCTTTTTTTACCGCGAAAAATTTGGAATGTTTTTTTTTTGTTGAGAGACACCAAAATCAATGTCATAGTTTTTAAATGTTAGAAAAATCTATTAAAAAATTTCTTTGAAAGAAATATCTTTACATATTTTTTAATACAATATTAAAAACCTGTATTTTAATAACAACAACTAACTATGCTTGCTTTTTCCTGTGTAAAACTGTGTAAAAACTAATGGAACAAAAAATAGCAAAACTGGAAAAAAAGGTTTACCTAACACCAAAGTAATTGTTATATCCTATGGTAGATATTACTAAAGGGTATATTAATTTCAAGTCACTAGATGTGTAGAGAATTGAAAGTTATATTAAGTTTTGCATGTCGGTCCATATCTGTCCGTGAACAAAAAGACTCAAAAACCCGTCTGATTTTAATGAAATTTAGAATACCGATTGTTCATTCTTTAACTCGATTTGGTATTGTATTTCAACAAAATTGACTAAAAGGGAATAAAGTTCTAAAGCTAAAACCGTTGATGTTTGGCTCGGGCTATATTAAGTAATGCTACCTTATATTTTGTTGCAGGCAATTTAAGTGATATCTGAAGCCTATAAAAATTAGCCTAACTATAAAAATTTGTAGTTGTTCCCTTTTGTTTACTTTTTTATATACTTCAAAAACTGATATTCTGATTTGAATAAAATTTTCAAGATAGGTTTATGCTATATTCGAATATCCTCTGAGTCAGAGCAATTTCGAGGACTGGGAAGCCAAGTTATGAACAAAAGACATTGAATTTTGGTTATTATTTTTAAAGTTAATTCATTGAGTAATGTATTTGTTAACTACGAGTTCCATTTCTACGACAGAGTATCAAAAAATCTGCTATAATCTAATTTTGTAAAAAATTTCGCGTGGTTAGCTTCCCGTTTGATTGTAATTAATCCCAATTATAATATATCGGAAACTGAATATAACAGAAAAAAAACTGGTGGATCTAATATAATCCGCAATAATTAGTATTACACTTTCTTTAAAAAGCATATCAAACTTTTTTTCTTATGCAGTTTACTATCATAATATTTCTTCATTTTATCTTCTTGCTTATCAGGTCAGTTCTTTTTTCTAATTGAATGCATCTGTTTCAGAAATTTTCTATTTTCCACTACAGATATTAATTATTTTCTCTTAGTTTTCCGTATACCCTATATAGATGGAATATTAATAAAAAGTTAACCAAGAAATTAGCAATTCGATACAGATTTACTTTTTATATTAGATAGAATTTTATAATATTTGATAGTTAATAATAGCAAGAACCGTGTAATATAGAAGATGTCTCAAATACAGAAAATGACTTACAAATTATCTAAGTAACATTTTTTTTCAGCATTGAAAACTCTATTACAGCTATTACAATAATACTTCTGAGGATTTCAATGTTTAGTTGGGTTTTACAATAACTATTCTATGATCTTTGATAATAGTTACGAATTATGTAGGCTAGTCATATAATAATTGGTAAATAATTTAATAGTCGGAATACTATATAGATAACTGTTATTAGTAATACTTCTATAATGTTCTGGCATATCGAATCATCCATGACAATTTATTGTAGAGAATGATAGACTTTGGCCACTACAATCAGTGTGAGTTTGTTGTAATTTTCAGAACATCAAACATACAACATTTTAAGGTAATCACAAAACATTTGTAATGAAATATTCAATTATTTTGAAAGAATCATGGATTTTTCACATCAATATTCTTATATAACTGTTCAGAACTACTGACAGGATATAATCTCATATAAAGACCGAAGCCAAATATGAATTTTCAAATTAGCTTTTAAAGTTCTGTAAAACTAAAAGCGACAATTTATTGTCATTTGCATATATTTTGTAAAGCAATTATTAAATTAAATTAACTTCAAGTTATTTACTATACTTATCATAGTCACTGAAAACCTGAAGATCTTCTTGTATGAACATGTTTATGAAAACCCTTTACAACCAGATTTAAATAGCTCCAAACAGCCTTAAACTCTTATTTAGTACTTACTCAATGCATGTATAAAGAAAGTCATGTAATGGTCATATTGTTTCTTGATTCTTTTATTTATCATCAAATTAATTGAAGCAATGTGGTGAAACCGAATGAAAATGGTTCTTTGATCGTTTTTAAGCAATTCTAATTAAAAACATGATATCTTAATTTAAAATTAATTAGAAAATTATCTTTTGCCATTGTTCGAATACTTCGTATTGAATTTCATTGTGAAAATTTTATTAACATTATTTTTTTTTTAATTTTCAATTATTTCAAAACTTTTGTAGTTCATTTATTATTTTCTATTCAAGTTTTTCGAAATTGAATATGTCCACGCCATATTATTAACCAATTTTAATGAAATTTGATAAATTGAAAACTTGCATAAAGTATATAACATTTGATTGATTGTTTCTAATTTCGTTTCAAGGTGATTTATTTATATTGGTTAACTTTTTTGTATTAAAATTAATTTGAAATACGACGATTGAGTTTTAGTCGATATATATCTGGAAAAAAATTAAATTGATTTTTATGTTTTTATACTTTCTAAAAGCTCCAAGTTTCAAGAATGCGTCCTCAAATTTTTATATCAATATTTTTAGAATTGACGATGTTACATAGTTCTGATCGAAGTAAGCTTTTCTCCAAACATTGTTTATGAAATCGGGGCTGAATTTATTTTTCTAAGAAAGCAATGATAGTAATATTGATGCTAAAAGATGCAATTATGAAGAGCTTAAAAAAATATTGAAGGAAAAAAAGATATGTCCGATTATGATAATAATTAATAATTTAATAATAATAGCTCAAATCGAACATAAATGAGGATTAATTTCCATAATAAAGTCATTCGTTATTAGGAATTATATAAAAGTTTTCTTAGTTCAAACTTAGTGAGGCAAAAGTCAAAAACTTGTGCATTGACATTTACCACGTGCAGCATTCGAGAGACTGGTTCATTCCTCCCGTAGTCCGTCCGGTGGAAATTGATTTTAAACAAGATCACGAATATCAGCGAAGAAATGTTGGAATTAAGGAGCATTTTGCTTCAAATATTAGGAGCATCAATGGCCAAATGAAAAATTTTGATGAACGAAAATTACATCTGCCATTTCTCGCCTCTTTTCCAGAGAATGCAGATTTAACAATTTCAGCATACCATTGTAAGGTGGCGACAGTTAAGGATCATTCCGTAGTAGGTTAAGCAAGTTAAAAACCTACGTTGGACGGATTCCAGCCTGTGAGGATGATGATGAGTTTTTTATTTTCACCGTATTTTGTGAAAATTTTAAAATGATCTATCAAGCGGTTTTCGAGATATTATGTCCAGCTTAGTAGCCTAATGTTTACTAATATTCCGGAATGATCGATTGATTTGCATAATATTTATGTTTTTATTAAACACCATATAAATTTACACTTAATTGCAGTTAAACTGCATTTTTTCAATGATTTTTGAATGAGAAATTATTATCCGCCCACAAGAAACTTTCCATTTTCAAAAAATAATATTTTTCTAATGAAAATATAAATAAATATAAAATATGGAAAGTTTATTTATATTCTTCAATGTCATTTGAATATAAATAAGTAATTATTTAAGTTTTTGTTGCATATTTTATTAAAATCAAAAGTACGCAGGAAGCATTTGCGCTTGTTTCATAAAAAAAATGTAGTTTTTATATCTTTCTTCTAACGATATAAATAGTATAGAAATGATTTCAGGAAACAATTTTGCATATCAAAAGGTTATAACTCTAGAGCTATACTAAAGGGTAGTCTACACCAGAGGTTGCCATACCTTTTTATCTCGTGGACCACTTGCCATGTTCTTCGGTTTTAGGCTTACCTGATATTGATTTTTTGTATGGCGACCACAAAGCGAATGCCTACAACTTACAAAATTGTAGTTGTGTTCTTCATCATGTTTTATTAACAATTATGTTTTAAATATTTTTACTTCATAGGTACTTTTTTAATTTATGTAGAATGTAGACAGTTATATGTCTTTATATTATAAGGTAGTATTATGTAAGTAAATAGGTACTATCTGTGTATGAGGATTATTCCATTCATGGAATGCCAAAATTAATGTCACGATCTGCTTATATTAGATCCACTAATGTTGATCCTATTTTCGTTTCGAGGATCCCCAAATTTCTTTTCACTGACGTGGACCCCTTGCAGGTCGATATAGACCACATTGGGTATCACTGGTCTACACTAGAAAAGAGAAAAATCATGTGAATTTTCTGTATTGATCAACATTTGTGAGTCAAACGTTACATTTGTTGTAGGTTAAAATTTCGAATATTTTAATTTCTTAAAGTCTATTTAATTTTAGTACAATATCTGTAAATTTGAAAAACTTCAATTCTCATGTGGGTAGGAAATATTTGTTTATGCAAGTCTATTCTTCCACTTCATACAAAATTTGTCAATTTGCAAAACAATTATCGCAAGTCATAAGAGAAACCAGATATAGTAGTGTAAAGTGATCTTAAAAATGTTACATATTAATTTTTCTGTGCATATAGAAAATTATTTTTTAATAAATGCATAGGCCGTTAGTATAAAAATCTTTCTGGAATATATAAATTTTCATCAAGAAATTATAAATTGCTTATTTTTAAATAATTAAAAGGGGAAAACTCAAAGTACTATGATTAAGCCTGGTTTACTTAACTTAAATATTCATAAAATACTAATTAACTTTTAACTACTTATTAACTTTTTAATTAAATTTAAATCATTTTCAATTTTAAGAAACAAGAAAATTTAATTAATTAATATGTGGGAAACAAAAAATTTCATTTGGCAAAAGTTGGAGAGCTACAGAAAACCAAATAATTAAAATTATAATTTTAATTAAATGGGTTTGTTTTTAGAAAGTGCCATAAAAATATTAACGAAATAAGGAAATTTTAATTTATCAAACAAAAATGAAATTGTGAAATACTTAAAAATATACACATTCGATATATTCAACCTTTTAATTATGTTAACTTAGCACTTATAATATTTATATTGCATTTATTGCAAGTGATTGTAAAAAGACTGACCGAGGTTTAACAAGACATTGTAATACATATTTCAATTATTAGTCATGTTTTAGAGTTTTATGTTTCGTTTTTTTTTCAATAAATGCTATTGCTTAAAAATATTAAAAATTTTTAATGAAAATTAATTAATTGTAAAATTCCAATAGATATCTACATGCAATGTTATGTTGTTTCCTTGGACTTAAAAATTAGCTAATTCAATACAAATTTTTATACATGTGTACTCAGCTGGAGTGGAATCGTGTGATTTAATTTAGAAGATTTCACTTTTGAACATACATATATCGACTTATTCTATTGAGTTTAAATTAATTTTAATTCAATGTTGTATTATATTGTAGAGCACGGATTTATAGTTTTTTTAGCATTTACAGGCATCCCTCGAATAGCACGATACTTGAATTACACGAATTTGCGAATGTGTTCACACATATTACTGTTAACGATCACACAGTGCATATGCACATAACGGATTTGCAGGAAATTCATGGATATCAAACAAAGTTGTAAATCTCAGTTCTTATCGTAAATATAATTTCTCTATTCTTTGGGCTCAGAATAGTTTTAGTATCATTGCATAAAGTTGTGAGTGTTTACATCTCTTTGGAACCAAATGTACAAAATTGAATGGATATCGACTTTTGAATTGCACGGAACAATATTTTCAAAATTGTAGGAATTATTAGTATCGAATAACACGAATTTCAATAACACGGTACCAATTAATCGTGTTAATCGCAGGATGCCTGTATTATTTATTTATTAGGTTCTAGAGGCTAAATGTTGCGATAAGCTAGAATATTTTATCCAGATTTTGATGTCATATCTGACCATGTTCAGATATTGGACTTATAAATTCAGTTAAATTCGTCGCGAATAAAATTGAATTAGTCCTATTGTATTTATAAGTCATGTTCATGACAGACTAAAATTTAAATACAATTTTACGTCAGTACGACGTCAGAATCTGAATAATATATTCTAATCTGTCGTAAATTTAAATCTTTTAGCTAGACTGATTTATCATTCTAATGACATACATTACACTGATCAGGCACGAATTGACTAACCCCCTTTTTTGAATGTATGTACCTACTGTAGTAATTCAGATTCTGGAAAACCGTTAATTGAAACCAAAATAATTTTGCCAAATTTTAAGTTTAAGTTAAAATGTATATTCATAAATTCAAATATCACATTAGATTAAAGCTTGGTCTTACCAAATGCAACCATTTCTATACAAATTGATGAGACGTTTGCAGCGTTGTAAAGCGCTCCTTGTTTTTAATAGCATTTGTAAAAAAGACTGTAAATACATACAATTTTATATCAGACAGAGTCATTTTAACTAATACTATTAATAAGGTGACGCTTGTAGATGTGCACAAATTAGAAACTCTCATTATTGTATGATTTTTGGTCCTACTTAATACCTAATATCTAACACCTCTTTTTTTTTCTTCAAGTCTCTCCTTCCAATACTAATGGCGATAGTAACACTCTGTTCTACATTCGACGCTTAAGCGCTTTAAGCATATATCTGAAATTCTCAAAACATAAATGTATGTTTTGTTGGATCGGCATGTACACATAAGCCAAATTTGACAGAAGTCCGTTGAGCCGTTTCAATATAAATGCGAAGTGTATGGAATGAGGCCAATAGGATTGCGCCATTCTAACTACAAAAGGGCTGAACGAGGGATTATCTCTTTTTGACCAATTTTCAATAATTTTAAAAAATTAAATCGTTCTGTACGTATTTTTGTATATATTTAAAAAAATTTCTTTAATCAAATAGTTTTCAATCTTTTAACAAATTTAATTAAATAGACTTTTAAAGTTTTTTAATTTAGTCTTTAATACTCAAGAAAAAAATGTAAACAAAAATATTCAAGAATGCACATCAAAAGAAACTAAAATAAAAAGTAAATTTCGGTTATAAAATGCTTCAACATTTCACTATAAAGTCAAAAGTTTATACATTTATGAAGCCTTTCACTTGACCCATTTCTTAAAATTTGTTTTTTTTTTTTTTTTCTTGTTAGAAATGCATTTGATTTCATTTGCAAATCATTTAACTATATATCTCTTGTCTAGTCCTAAACAAGACGAAGTTTTTTTTTTTTGGTCGTCGACAACTTCTCAAACTATATTTTCCGCAAGTTGAACTTTCTACAATATGATGAAGATTAAAGTTAAATTGCATTCCAGTTTAAGGCAACTTGTAAAATCATATTTCCATTGTAATGCCAGTTAACCTACAAAATTGCATCTTTCTTTGGTTATGCACATTTTTTTCTTTAGTGGTATAAAAGTTGCATTAATTAAATTCTTACATTTAAATATCTTTTTAAGTTTCGGGCAATGACACCATAATCACATTTAAAGTATTTTATGGTCTTTTGGAAATTAACCACCTTAAAACTAGTTTTTTTTTTCTTTCTGAATTTCCGAATTAATTTGGACCATAATTTTGGTTTATAAGAAATATTTATGGTCAATCTAAAAAGTTGCCACCAAAAAAGAAAAAAAAAATATGGCGTTTATAAATTTTGAATGTTGTCTTATGAATATCAATGTCCGACTTTTTTTCTTTCCGGAATTAATTAAATATGTATTCGATATTGTATTGTTGTTTCTTTGTGAAGATGTACTTTTGACCAAGATTTTGATGTTCATTCTCAAGAATTTTGACCTGGTTTTAAAATGTTGTTTTTGCTTTTATTTGTCGTGATTACCGCACAAGGTAAAATGCTGAAGTATACAATTTAATTAACTGTGTCTAAAAATAAGTCAATTACAGCATATTTATAACCAAATTTCTGGAGACCATAAAGATATTACCAAATTGGTTATAATTGAGTTATTATAATTATATTACAGGTTTTCTCTTCAAAATTGAACTCGGGTAATTTTGATACAACTCCAGTTTTGACAATTATAGGGTAAATGTGCTAAAAATCAAAGTTGGCATTCAAATTGCGGCCTATATCTTTTTTGTTTTCGTATACAAAATTTAATGAGGGCATAGAAATATTTTAGCTAGTTCTAATTGTAGTTCAGAGTTTTCACTATTTTCAGTGGGTTGAATAACATTTAATTCTTGATAATAACTTTTGAAATAATAGTAGCTTCCTATTTGCATATATCAAGTACTTAAATAGCAAGGCCAACAACCAGTAAATGGAACGCATTTTTTCAAGTAAAACATTAATATAACAAAAAACATTGCCTGTACTTTTCAATTACAAAAAAAATATTATCTCAGCACATTCTAATTTTATTTACTAATTATACATTTATAAAAGTTTGACATTTAACAATAAATCGCCCAAATGACAAATTTACTTACAAAATCACATACTATAGCTGAAAGCTTGACGAAATTTACTACTGGTAACTATAGTAGCTGGAGTCAGATTTTTCAATAAATATTTTTACTTTTCTACTAATTAGTACTTAAAACATGCAAATGGAAAATGCCTATTATCACTATGGTCGCATACAGTCAGAATTGATTGATTGTTGATACTTTATAAAAGTGTAGCTAACTGGTGTAAGCTCTGGTATAATACTCTATTCGGGCGTATACTTATAATAAAGATTTCCAACGACTGTGCACGCAACTGATTCTTCTTGTGTACTAATATTCCTACACATTAGAGTTTCTACTATTTTTTCACCCTTTTTTATATATGTATTTATCTTCACTTTTGCTTACAAAGAATAACACAAAAAATCAGCTTGTTCATATTGCTTTTACAGCTAAGTTTACTGGTCTATAGGGTGCTGCAACTTGTAGTTCGTTTTAAAAATGCTTATTAAATCAAATGGAAATAAGTTTTCAATATTTCCCAACTTTGATCAAGCGTATATCGACTCATTTCATTCACCGGGAATATTATACTGAATTTCTGTCACTTGACAGATGACATTTTAGAGCTATGAGCAGCGAAATAACTGCTAATTCAAAAACGAACTAAAAGATGCTGAACGGACCAAAAGATACCGCACCATTTATAATTAGGGCCTAAATCCAGACAAAACACATCTAAAGTAATGATGAATATGTGTTGAGAAATAATATGAAAACCTAAAAAAGTGAAAGACGTTTGTAATGCAAATTACATTAGAATCGTTTTGCACTCTATCAACATATTGCTCGTCTAAATATTGTATATGACATTGCATTCAAAGTAATAACGTTGTTTTACGGACATTGTCTGTGCGAACTATCTAAGCAGTTTCGACACTACAGATTGCAGGGAATAGAGTAAATATTTTGTAAGTTAATCTCGTTTGTTATCAATATGTAAACATTAACAAAATCAGGTAACTAAAAGTATCAATTTTTCGAAAAATGAGTCAAATGTGTGCTTAAAGTGGCATTCATCTATGCTATGAGAGCTTTTCTTTTGATTCTTGTATTAAATTTATTTGCTAAGTCATATCTTATACCTTATTTTCGAAGAAAATATCATTCTAGTTCGATTCAGAGCATCACAATTCTAAATTGTCTGTATTTTTCAATTTCTAATTTCACTTAATTATTTTGTTATAATGTTTTGATTAACATAACATTTTATTAGTATCCATTTTGTTTAGCGCCAATCATTTTTTTTTCAATGCCAATTTAATATTCAACCAAAACGAATGAATCAATTTAAGTGAAAAACTAAAAATTGGCGATAATTTCGCCTCCAAAATAGATTCCATTAAAACTTTATAAAAGAGAAAAAAAAGCCAGAGGTCAATAAAACTATTAAAAATAATAACCGAATGAAAATTTTAATTGTTTTTGAATGCGATTGAAAAGTAAAAATATGAAATCGAAAAAGTAAAATCATTTCAATTCATAGAATCTCTCTAAGAGCCTTAATTATCGTAATTGTTATTTATTGATTGAAGAATATGTTTATTAATTTATTAAGTCATGCTTAAAACTTTAAATAAGCTCAGAAATCGAATAATTACTTTAGTATTTTTATTTATAAGTTTGCCTAAGGAATGAACAACCAAAATTCGTTTTTCTGACTTTAAGTGATTTTGAGATATTAGCCAAAAGTGTTGGTGACTACAAGTTTTTTTTGGCATTGAATCAAGTGTATTATATGATATTAAGTGGAAGAAAGTTTGAACAAAAGTTAATGAAGAGAAATGAGATTTAAGAAATAGTAAAGAAAACATTTTTTTGGATAAGGCCCGATTGGGAACAATATATTGAATAAAACTTATAATAATTTGAAAATATGTACATAAGTACTATACATATTATTGCAGTCTTGGAAAAATTATTCTGAAATATGTTTTATATTTTTCTACTCTTAACAAATCTAGAAATATGAGAAATTATGAAATCATAAGAGATTGTAAGATAACTTCCTGAATATCAGAACATACATTCAACTAGTACTATTTACAATTCAGACAAACGAATTCTAAATTCGTTTTTTCTACGCATATACGTCATCAGTGACTCGTTATACATTTGAAATATGGAATAAGCCAGGATTCTTTCAACCACATTTGCCCTTTTAAAACAACTTACAATGGTATTTATATTTTTTAACTAAAAGAAATCAAAGAACCGATGACAATTATGTAATAGGATTGACAACAACGTTCCTAATGCAAGAAAAATGCCCGGGATACGGAATACACAATCTTGTATTCTTGATTCGGGACGATAATATGGAACAAACTCTTTTTTTCATTGCAAATATAACAGGCTACACTCAATCTAGTTAAACATGGAACTAAACTTTTTACTTTTTACAAAAAATTAAACAAGATTTGTATGGAAGACTTTCACATGTGATTTAAAAAAGATTATATAAATCTCGCTAATCTGAATCGTCATAAATTTCATTTACGCTGTGGAATGACAAATGTTTACTTAAGATTAAGCGCCCGTATTTTCTCACATATACCAACTAGTGAAGTAAATTGCTAAAGTAACTAATAATATATTCCATTAAACATTTCCACCCTCAAATGAAATCATGAACCATAAAATCATATTAATTGAAGATTTCAGATAAACTTATGGGCTTGTTATATTTTTTATTCGTGAGAACTAAATTCAAATTACAGACAATATATTTATCAAATTTCAAGTACATACTGCATTTGCACTTCAGTGAGCAGATCATTTTCGTTGATCTTGTATAATTCGTTGTCAGTGCAATATTATTACTGGAATTTTCAAAATGCATGCTCTAATGATTTGTATCGGAAATATGCACGGCTTTGAAGAAATGATCGGTCATGCATTGGATAAAAAGAAAATACGGGTTCTAATTTTACGTCATTATTTAAAACCGACCAAAAATTAAACCATATGCGACTGCGATGTCAATTAGACCATGTAGAAACTGAAAAAAACGTATTTTTATTTTCTCATAAAGTTCTCAGACTTTATCATTGTAAGACAATAAAAGGCCCAAGGATGTGTTGAGTGCGAGTTACGATGACTTAAAAATTCCAAATTTATGCATGCCTAATTTTATGCGAACTGTTTTCCTGTGAAATATTTACCCCATGTGTGAAACATATATTTCATATTTATTTAAAATTTTTTGCCAGAAAAACATATGTCATGAAAGATTGAAGAAATGTTCTAATCATTTCTAACATGTTTTTACAATAATTTTGATTTTTAATATATTTCTTGATAAAAAAAACGTGAGTCAGTTCGAAGAACTTTGCAGAAGAAGAATTTAGAAAATTGGAATTTCATGTGTCTTTTATGAGAAAATGCTGTTAGTTTGAAATGTAGGTGTTCTTTAAATTGTCGCTATATATAGATGTTTAAAGCAATTTCTACAGAATATTTCTTTAAAGGCGGGTTTACATCATATGGAGTATGAAATTTTGCTGTAAAAAAGTAAGTGAAAAACTTATAGTAACTTAAAATCGGCTTATATCCGATTTTTTGATGCCCTATGGTACAAATGGGAAAAAAACTGTCAAAACTAACATTATTTCAAGGTTTTTTCTTCATAACTTTGTTTCTTATTTTCATCTAATTCGCAGGTAACGTAGACCCTGATAGCATAAGTCTAATATACAAATTTTATTCAAATTGGTGTATTAGTTTTTAAAATACATCAAAAAAACTTTATAAAGAGGGTTATTTTCTCTTAGGATTATTTCTTTCTCCACTATCCTTGGACCGATTTGATTGAAATTTAACATGGTATCGTCTGTTTGTATATTTAACCTACATAATTAATTTTAACAAAATTGGATCACAAATTTTCCAAATAAATCCAAAAAACCGTAAACAAAAAAAAAGACAAACCTTGCTGCTCACCCTGGTTTTTTCTTGATAACTTTGCTCCACCTGGATGGATTTTGCTGAAATGCAATACTCAACTAAGCTATAATAAGCAACTCACATTGTAAATTTCATCAAAATCGGATAACGGACATAAATCGATATAACTTTTGATTCCCTACACAACCATACCCTTGAAACCTTTATACGGCGACTGTTTCGATGTGTTACAAATGGAGTAAGAAAACTAATATACCTTCTGGTAGTACATACCATAGGACATAAATATAAAATGCTCACCAAATATAGGAATGTCTGTCACATATGTAGAAGAATGCCGATTCAAAATGGTAAGGGAATACCCATAATATTTCTTACACATATGAATTTAAAAATCTCACTCATTCAGCATAAAACTATATCTTCACACCCTTAACTTATTAGAAGGAATATAACAAATTTTATCATAATAGATATATTCCATTTTTGTTGTAAGCTGTGATGGATCAGTATATAAGTGTAAATATTTTTTTTTATGGAAAATAAACAAATTATACAACGATATACCATGATTTACAATGGTAAGGAACTACCTCTAGTTAATTTTATAAACCGTCAATGATCGATCCTAGAGATTTATTCGCAATAATTTCCGCTGGATTATAAAACTACTAACAAAGTTTAGTGAAAAGAGTTAGTAATCACTGTTGCAATATATATTTTATGATATACTTTAAAGTTTCTCTATTAGAAAATTAGATATTACTTTAAAATCTCGATCGAATTCATGCAAGACGTTTCGGAAGAAATGAATTGCATTTCTTGCATGCAATAAAACTCTTATATTTCATGAAATTGCCATTTAAGAATTATTGTTTACACTAAAAACCAAACTATAGTACAAAACTACAATTGGAACTTCTATACCTAAATATGAGGTAATCTTTTTTAAATTTATAATTTCAATTTTAATAATTCCAAGATAAAAAGAACTTTTCATATATCACGTTTTTAAATTTTCTGTTGAATCATATAAACTTGACAATTCTATGTATTAATAAATACTTTTTTAAAATTATTTTGATGAATTATCCGATATTGCGGATTTTTTACGAACTAACTTTCTATATAAAACAATATTTACTGAAATTGAATGCTTGAAGGTGGCTAAAAGTATTAAAAGAATGCATTGTCATCGTGTTCTGAGCTATATATAAAAGTTTCAAATTTCTAGCTAGTCGGAAAGTTAGTTAAAAATCAATTGCAAGATTTGTACTGGACAAGCAAACAAAACAAACAAAGAAAGCGAGTTAATAAAAACGTGGTAAAAATTCAATAATCTCAACCCACCTCAAAACGAACTTTTGTTTGGAAACTAAGTTCGATGTATTAGATTAGAAGATTCAATTGAATTTTTGATAGATTGATACTTTTTGGATACAACATCTTATACTACAATAAATATCATTAAAATCGTTTCACAAGTAGCTAAAAAATGGATTAGAATTTTTCACCCTCATTAGTTACAAGTTTTTCAATTCCTGGATGCATGGACGTTTTTCTTATAAAAGGCATAATAAATTATAATTATATGGAAGAGGGACGAAGAAGAACAACTACATATACAGAGGTGCTATTTAACTCAACACAATTATTTGATGCTAAAAATTGAAGTTAGTCCTTAAGGTTAGGTACTCATAATTGTAAATCGCTTTCCTCAGTCCTCATGAAAGCGATTCGCTGAAATTTGGTAAGAATGCTCGTGATCGACTTAGAAAATGTTAAATCTTGAAAAAGCGATGATATACTTGCCGCTAACTGCATAAAAGTTAAATACAAAATAGGTGTGCCATTACTTTACTATTACATTCTAAATGTAATAAATAACTACAATAAGTAGATCGTGTTTTAATCGTTCTGTTAAATCGAGGTCTGAATTTTAAAGTATATTCGATATATTTATTTATAACGGACCGTTGAATGTTCCAGAGGTACACACAGTTAATAAAATTTAGACACAATGGTAATTGGACCTATGTATATTAAAAAAGGCCTCATAATTCAATTAAAGAAACATCTTAAAATTAATATTCACTCTCATTTTAGAAGTTAATGATCATTTCATGAAACATCTTAAAATGAAATCGTGTTTTATTTTGAAGATTTAAGAAAATTGAGGAAAAATATTAAATTACAAAATGATATTTTTAATAAAAATATTTAGCAGCAACAACTTAAACATAACTAAGACAATATTTAACGCAACCTTATCTTAAAAGTCGTGACAGACTTCGGCTCAGTTAACAAGTTTCAACAAGAAAAAAAAGTTCAATTTATAGTCTGTCATGAATTACTAAAAGTTAACCCAGTTTTACAATACATATTTTACGGTTTTAATATCTCTCGTTCTATTTAGCGCTTTCTCTATTTAAACTAGCTTAACGAGAAATCAAAATGGAATTTTTTAAATGGTCTAAATTAAAAAGGATTATTAATTATTTAGTCATATTTGTAATTTTTGATCCTTTTTTTTTATTTAAACACGAACTTTAATGAAACACACAAAAGCACAAACAATGTAAAATTTGACATTTGACGTTTACATAACTGGCTTAAGATCTTGAATGTCGGCTTCGAAAAGCTTTTAATTTATAAACTTCTAATGTACTTCTGATAACACATGACAGGGTTTTGTAGTTTCACATGTTCTTAGTTATTTCAGAGAATAAAGCTTTTCGTTTAAATGCTGAAAATACAAGAGCTTCAAAATGCTGTGGTCAGAGTTTTTTATAACTGTTCATATGGTTTAAAGTTGTCTCCAGTAAAACTAAATTAAATTTTTTCTTTTTTGAAAAACTGGAGTTATTTTAGCCAGCCCTAAAATCTGCGATTTTCAAAACACGCATTTAATGGTGGGTAAATCTACTTTGACCTAAAATTTAGAAAACTTAAATAATGACACATTATTTAAGTTGGACTTACAATTTAACCAATTTTTTGCTCTGGAAAATAATGTTTAAAAAACTTAGCAGATAAGAAAGTATTCCGGTTTTATCCTTGCTAATATGAAATTAAATCATTTTTATTTGGTGTTAAAAGAACTTCTTGGTCCGATTGTAGATAAGCCAACACTTTGAATATTAAATATTTAATATATAAAGTAATATTATAATTAGGATTATTATTAAACCTTCTTTAATTCATAAAAAGTTAGAGTTAAGGATCTATTTGATCCTGCATATTCATTACGGAAACAATCCAGCAAAACTTTCAAATTTCAATGTAATAAAAACCAAAAATATTCATACAAAAATAGTCCAGGAAAATTTTTAAAACCAAGAAAAACTAAGGAAAAAAAAATTTAATTTTAGTTGGGTAACTTTTAATTTGTCCTCGTAGTTTGTAAATATGGAAAAAGGCCATTTTAATTCAGTCTCTACGCTTCAAGCGATAAAAAACTGAAATTATTAAAAGAAATGGAATTTTTCCAGTACAGTGCAGAAAACAGAAATAAAATCCTTTCAAAAAGTACTTTAAATTTTTTTTCGTACAGTTTTTTTTTGTGTGTTGTGAATATATCTTCAGAGTAGTCCTTAAAAAAAAAAGAACTCAGCAATTACAGTGAAATTCCCGCATACCCAGAATATTACGTATGTTTCATATAAAAGGAATTGTTCTCGGCCTTATGAAATGTATCACTTGTTGCAATCACAAAAGGTTTCTGTTTGCATTCATCAGAATAAAAGAACTCTCAGCAAACATAAGTAAATGTTAAATGAAAATATAAAGTAGAGAAAAATACTTTATTTTTTTATAAAAGGAAAAATTAACACTTTCGGTTTTTAGCGGAAATTTTTAATTCCACATTTTCCGAGATTCTTTTATTAAAAGTGAGAAAGATATTAAATGAGACCATAATTGTACACACTGCGGAAAATGGTTTTGTACGTTTATTCCGCTTTTTTTAAAAGAGTAATTAGTTACTAAATTCATAGCATGACGTACAAAGATTAAACTTTTCTTGAAAATTTTTTTTTTTCATATAAAAGTCCTAACAATCCTGAAATTTAGTTCGAACATTCTTCACTTGCAAGATCCAAGGAGCACTGTATACACCTGCTTCCGCTTCTGATATGTACCACAATCTGTCGTTTTGTTAATAAATTATTATTTTAGAGAACATGTTGAACAGGGCCGTCTCGAAATATTGACATACTACATTGGCTGATAAGTGGATGCGGTAACACAGGCGGGATGCCATAAATTTCAAATTCTCACCATTTTTAAGAAGTACAATCTTTTTTTGAGATAGCTCTCAAAATTGAACCCAGTTTTTTTTCTTACTGCATATGAAAAAGGTTGTAGCAAGAAGGCGGAGTTCGTTAACAATTTATCAAAAAGTCAACGTGTAGTCACTTAAAAACAAAATTTGGAGTTGTTTAACAATAATCTAAAGAACTTTTTGAGCCGATTTATAACTTTTGATGAAATATAGATCCATTACTAAACTATGAAGTCCAGGCAACAATCTATACAGTGGTTAGGACCGGTGAAATTCGTCCAAAGATATCCATCCGCCGCATTTTCTAGATATGGCCCCCAGCCAATATTATTTGTTTTCAAAAACTTAAGAAGATGGCTTCAGAGAAAGAGATTTCATTCGCGAAAGCGAAACTAAGGCGTATTTTGCAGATCTTTAAAAATCGTTTTATACAAAGGTGTGGAAATGTTAAATGATAATTGGGGAGCTAAAATGTGACTATGTTAAAGAAGAAAACGTACTTATCAGCTCACATAATACAATTGTTTTAGTAAAATGCCAAGAAAATTTATTAGGTTGTATTTTATTTGTGTTCGATTTTGAAATGTTCTTATTTTTAATTAATATTTATTTTAACGGCTGGGGGTCATTCTGCAAATTTGTCCGTCCGTCACGAAAAATGTCCCATAGGAATTTCACGTACAGTCAATCTGTTTAAACTTGTTTTTTGTTACATCAGACATCAATTAAAACCATATCTTTCTTCTCATAACCTCCCAATCATTATATTTCTCTTCATCCATACAAAAAAGGTAATAATGGTATTTTCGTTGTAGGCCTATTTGGTAGTCATAAGACATATCCATGTACCGATGAATCTGCTTGCAGTGTAGATATTTTCATGCCCTATGGTAGGTACTCCATTTGTAACACATCGGAATAATCGTCCTAGAAAGGTTTTAAGGGTATGGTTGTGTAGGGAATCAAAAGTTATATCGATTTATGCATGTCCGTCCGTCCGTCCGCATACAAAATAGCTCATCCGATTTAGTTGAAATTTAGAATGTGAGTTGGATATTCCATAACTGCGTTTGGTATTGCATTTCAGCAAAATCAACCAAAGGGGAGGGAAGTTATTAAGCAGAAACCAGGGTGACCAGAAAATTTTGTCGGTTTTTTATATGGTTTTACGGATTTAATTCGACAATTTGAAAATTAAATTTGTTTAAATTAATTATGTTAGTTAAGCATGTAAATAGAGTTTTTTTTTTATGTACTTTAAAAACTAATTCACCGATTTGGATAAAATTTACAGATTAGATTTATTCTAGTACGTTCTAGGTAACCTGCAAATTGGAGGAAATTTTGAAAAGAAGAGACGAAGTTATGAAGAAAAAACTAAAAAATATTGTTAGTTTTGACTGCTTCTCTGTTCCATTTCTACCATAGGGCATCAAAAAATTGGCTACAGGCCGATTTTAAGTTACTATATGTTTTTGTTTAGATATAGGCCCGACGAATCCTAGTCAAAAATGTACTATACTGGCGTGTAACTCAATTCCTTTTGTATTATAACCATCCTGGATAATAAAACATAAACTAACATTCATACATACATATTTATTTATTTATGATTGAGACAAAACAACATTTATTTATATTTAAACTTAATATCTGATTTTCTTCTTAAAAATATTGGATATGAAGTAACTAATATCTAAAATTTCCTTCTTTTTAAGTGAATTTAAGTTTTTGCTTTTGAAATTTGATTTTCATTTTCTTCCGCTTGACTTATTTGAAAATCCGTCCAAAACTGCACCATTTCATTCACCGTTTTACGACTACATGTTTCACGTGATTTATTCTGTTCATTACTAATTCGATTATCATAATCTTGTTGATATTTTTCGTTCTTAATATTATTATCAATATTTTTATCAATAATATGAAAATCAATTTGTTTACTATTCGATAAATGATCAGAATGATGGAATAAATTTTCACCTTTAGTACTTCCGACAGAACAAGCATAATTTCCGTTAATGTCGTCGCGATTTTGTGGATTCATTTTATATTTTTTTCCTGTCATAAATGTAACATCATCATCAGCAAAACTGTTAGTAACTTGTTGATTTCTGATTTGTTTATAATCCAATTTATTTATTGCTGATGGATTTAAAATTGGCTTCTTTTTAGTATTAATATCGTTGGTAGTCATTTGGCTGGTTGCTGTACATTCGTCATCATCTAGAATAGGAACGACATTAATGTCATTTTTATTCAAACGGGAAACATAATCGAATTTAATGCTTGAATCTAATAATTCTTCTTTATTGGTTGAACTTTTTTCTATCGATTCTTTTGATGAAGAACATTCAATATTGTCGTCGTTCTTGTTCACATTTAATGTCGTAATTGGTTCTATTTCTTTGGTTTTCTTAGGAATAGTGGTTAAACTTATAATACTATCACGTTTTATATATGTTTTTTTTGTTGTTGATTCTAGATTATCTGGAAGTCCTTTAATTTCTGGACTTGTATTAGATAAATCGATTTTAATTTTTTTTGTATCCGATAATTTTTCTTCGATTGATGATACTTTAGATTCTTTTGATTTTTCAACATCTTCATCGATAAATGTTTTAAATTCATCACGATAATAATCATTGATAAGATTTAACATTCCTTTTGAATACCAATAAACAACACTCATTAGTAAAAATCCTTGTAAAAGTGGACCCAACATTTTTCCTGGATTTTTATTTATTACTTTTCTTCTTGGTTTTTATATAATTTTAATGGAAAAAATCTTCCTTAATAATTTTATAAGCTTTCTGTAATGTTGGCCATGCCATTGTTAAAATAAGTAGTATTGAATTTGCCATTACAAATAATTTCATCATTTCAGAACCTGAAAAAAAAGAAATTTAGTTCAAAATTTAGTTTTATCAAACTATATTTTATTTTATTTTTAATGTCCACCTTCTGATGATCGAATATAATTGCTAAATCCGGAATTGAATTCGTCTTCTGCAACAAGATTTTGTTTTAATTCCAATTTTGGATCAGTTTTTTTATCATTTGACGATAGAGAATTCGATGATGACTCTTTCTTGGCTGATGTTGACGGACTATGCCACGATTTACGCGATTTTTTCATATTTTTTAATGAAACTCTATTTTTAATTTATTTATTTTCTCATATTTGGGTGATGTAGTCTTTAAAAACTTTCATGAAAAGAAATTTTAATAGAAAGATATATTTTTTTTTATAATTTAAAATTAATTGAATTTGTATTGTTCTATTTAAATTAAAGGACTTTCTATTATTTTCTTTAACATGGATCATTTTTAATTTAAGTTAATAAAATTCAATTGGATGAAGTAATTTCAGTTTAAACTATTTTACTAAAATTTTATTCAATTAAAATAATTGATCATCGAATTAACGTTAATTAAGAAGAAAAAACTTTTATCACAGAAAAAGAAATAAATGAAACCAGGTTATTAAATGCGGTCCAAATGTGTTGATCCCGAAAATTTACAAGACATATAAGTATACATTGGCTGATTGATAAGTTGGGTAAAATGTAACGAGTATGTACTGAAGAAGTGAAGAATATCTTTTAAAAAAATTATTTTTAAACCATTTATTAATATGGATGATGTTGACACTGTTATTCGAATTCTAATTATATCCTCACTAGAATCATGAGAAGGATCCTGATTCTATCCTAACTAGGGTCGAAAAACTATCCTCAATTTTTACCGAAGATAACAAAAAAATGAGCAGAACTAACAACATAAATAAATGCTATTACTATACTTGGGAATTACTGAAGATGTATTAGTTTACAAACAACGCAAACCACCTATTTAGGGACACCTACTTCAACTCGCGGGATATGTTTTCTAGATATTCATTAATATTATAGCACAGCAAAGTTTCAGGCACAACATTTTCCACTATTTTTGCAAATCATTATAATTTCATTCAACCTGATTCGAATTTTTTCTTCTTCTAATTAATGGAAATTCTTTTAATTGCGGTTCACTGAATAAATATCGTTGGAACTATTGTTTGAAAATTAAAATTCCGTGCATTTTAATTTCGGATTCTGTTAAAATTTACATAATTATGTTGTACAATGCCATAATAGGTAATTTTCATATAATTTTCTTCTGATTTTCACACGGTTTACATAGTTACATAAGTTTATAGTTATGTTCACATAGTTTACACTGACTTCGACGTATGAAATTTTATTTTGCATTCTGATATGACACCATATAGGTGTGGAAATTCCGGATTCTACATTATAATTATAATCAAGTGGAATTCCTAAAAAAAATTTCCCAATACAACAATTGAATCTACCGACATATTTGTATGCTTATCTTTGTATCAGATCTTCCAAAAAAATTTGGTTACCATAGCCTGATTATGGCAGAAGCAGGTTTTTTAGTTGCTCAAACTGCATTTTTATTTAATATAACTAAATTAGTAATCAGTTTGGGTGAATAATTGTTATCAATTTGTTGGAAACTGGAACTAAAATTTTCCATAGCTTCCTCCGCCACCAAATTTTAGATTAAGTTTATACAATTAGTCCCGACAACTTTATATACACAACCCTTCTATAACACGGTAGATAGCTTCCTACGGACAGAAAACGGGAATAAGGTTTTCTGCAATCTTTATTATCGTATTAGAGCGAAACTATATAGTAGTAAACAGTGTTGTAGAAGGGTTGGGAGTACTTAAATGTAAAATTTGATTCAGCTGATCATGAAATTCTTTTAATCACCACGCGAATAAGTTCTTTAAATATTCATCTATAGGGAATTTGAAGTCACACCATATTGCACATAGCTGCGAATATTTATTTACGTTTTTGCATAAATGTGACACCAGTTTGATAATTGGAAATCAATATTGATTACGAATATATGTCCATTGTAGTTTTTGATGTTATTTATTTCCAATCAAGATTCTCTGTGGCCACGTTTTTTGATTTATTTCAAATGTGTAAGCCAACTATTGTATGCCAAATAGGAAGTACATAAAACTGGTACATATGTTTTGTTATAGTGCCTGCAATTTGAAAGTAATGCAAGTTTTAAGCTTATGTAACTAAAGAAAGCACTTACAGCACCTTATTACAAGTAAATTCTTAAGTCTAATTATTAAAATTGCAATTTTATGAAGAACTAAGTATTATACATTCTGGGCACAGAATTATTCCTTTATAGAAACTGGAAATCATAATTTCAGATATATAGTTCTTGCAATTAAGTGGATAGAATTATTCTAAAGTATTACAAGTATACATATGTGTATTTGCATGATATCTGATGCTTTACTAGTTTTAGTTCAAGTTGTAAGTTTCTTTAAGTACTATCATATTTCTATCTTCAAAATATGTAATACTTTTGTTAACATATCCTTTTAAAAAGGATGAACGATGAAATACATTTTCAGATTTCATAATTTAACTTCTGAAACTTATTAATTTGAATTATGTAACATACAATAAAGATTATTTCTAATTAATTTTAATATGAGGTAGGATTATTGAAATTTCTTTGTTTTATTTCAGACATAATTCGAACCTTTCATAACTTAAATTCCAGAATTCTGTGAGGCAAATTTTTAATGCTGATTTTATTTGAATGAAAGCTATTTGTTTTCATGTGACAAACATGATTACGGATGAAATTTTCGATGAAAATTATAATAGATCGTGATAGTATTCTATTGGATGGGTCAAAAAATCATTACTGTTTTCCTCTTTATAAATGAAAGGTGAAACAAAGACTTTCTTGAACGATATATTGATCAAGTGTATCGTTATCACCTTTTATCGTAAACGTGACTACTCTTACTGTAATTATTTTATTGAAAACATTCCTCTACATAGAGTTAGTTGTATTACTGAATTGCGAGTTACTTGTGACAGTGAGCTTAACTTCAGACTTGACTTTGACTCCTTGGTTCATAAAGCCAATTCGACTTAGGGCTATATTAATCGATGGTCCAAGGAGTTTTCTGACCCGTATGTCACTAAATCACTTTATATTGCTTTAGTAAGATCAATTATAGAATATGTGAGTAAAATGTGGTCTCCGCATCACAGGGTGCATATCAACAGGCTGGAATCCGTCCAACGGAGGTTTTTACGTTTTGTCTTGCGTAACCTACCAAATGCACCTTAATTCCAACATTTATTCGCTGAGATCCATGGTCTTGCTTAAAATCAGTTTCCGCCAGACGGACTACGGGCGGAATGAACAAGTGTCCGGAATACTGCGTGCGATAAATGCCAATGCGCAAGTTTTTGACTTTTTCCTCAGTAAGTTTGAATTGAGAAAACTTTTATTTTTTTTTTATTTATCATGGAAATTAATCCACATTTAGGCTCGGTTTGAGCTGTTTTACGATTCATTAATTCTAGACGCTTCTGTTTGATGGCTTAGAATGCTCAATTTCAACATGTTAGGATTCTGAGCAATCTCTCACGTACTTAAATTCCGATCGATCTACATGTATTTATTTTGTTGTTATCAACATTACAATGATTTTTTGGCCCATCGAATATTGCCCAACGTTCTTTTTAACAAATAAAATGTTCTAGGTATATTAGTTAAATCAGAATTCAATAATTGGATTATGTTGACATCAGAGCAATATTTTTAATTTATGTTATGAAATTATTTCAATTAGAAAATGATATAACTAAAACCGTTCTTTATTATGGAAATGAATTCAATTAAATTCTAAAGTTTCTATAATATGCTTTTGTTCACTTGAGATACTATAATATATACTATAATACTAATACTATAGTATGTATAAATAGAGAAAAAAAGAAGACTTTTTAGCGTCAACATGTTATGCTCTATTTACACATTTTTTTGCCATTTGAAAAACAAAATTAAAACAAAATAAAAACAGCAAAGTTCCATTTTCCAAATACGAATTTGTTCTAGTTTGAAAGTTTTATAAATCGATTATGTAAAATTAAGTCCAGTACAAAGCCTGAAATGATTTATATATGAGCTTAAAACAAAATTTAAAGTGTTTCTATTGGTAAAAGAATATATAGTACACCCAAGGATCTCATGCAATGTTCTAGTTTTGTTGAAATCGAATTTGTATAACATAACTTTTTAATAGAAGATATTTTTCAGTTTTCCATTTAATCTAATAAACGTAAATCAATAAAATTAAATGAAAATGTTTTTTTTTTGATATTTTCTAAACAATAAAAACTATTTCATTCACTTTAAAATGAACATAACAATGTATAATTTGTTTACCATGGGTTTATTTACATCTTGGCAGTATAAACCATATGTTATGTTATATCGCTTTGACCTAACTTTTTTAAATGTATCGATTGTTTATAATACGCAGCATATAGTATATACCTAGAAGATGATTATCGATTACATGTAATACTATTTGAAATTTCATAATTACAAGCTAACAAACAATTACACCACCGCATTTACCGCAAATAAAATACAATAGTTACCTATTTGTTTACATTTTCAAATTGCCAGGCAAAACTGATACGAAAAGCTTTTCTTTGCAAAATACTATATTGAAAATATGCGTGTTTTATTGGATTATTGGTTATGAGAAAACGTTTGTCACATATATGGTACAGTCGCCGGAAAACTTCGGGATTTGATTTATATTTTTATAAGAAAAGTGCTTTAATGGTGTTTTTCTTCAGTTTGATCTAATTCAGGTCAGATTACTAAATGTTTTGGAATACTATCTGTAATTTCGTAGCATTTTCCAATTTCTTATTATTTAGGCTTTAGGCACGCTATGCATAGTGATGCATATGCGTCTCCAGCGCAAATTTATTCTGAAGTTGGGCTAAATAGAAAAGCGATTGGTTTTGATTAGGGCATGGTTTGAATAAACAGAATTATTCCAATATTTTGAATAATCAAACGAACTTATGAATAATTGTTTCATTTAATAGAAACAAAAAATAAATTTGGGAAGAGAAATCCTATAATGGAAACGTAAAAGCTAGTAAAAAAAGAGAATAAGTACAAAAAAACACATTGCAAAACACATTCAAAATCTATGTAACGCATGGCACTATTATGAAATTTCTCAAGAATCAGATGCAATTTTAAGAGAATATTTTCTCTTTTGTTTTTATTACGCTTTTCCTTTTCCTTTCATATAATAATTTACTTCTCTTTGTAAGCAGTAATTTCTGCTTAAAAATTTTGAGCTCTGGCTATTATCATAGGAAGGAATTAATTGGTTTAAGACCATCAATTATTCGACTATTCATTAACTTGGAAAACCAATTAATCAACCATGCCCTAGTTTTGACCTATTGCTTACAAATAAAGTAGGGATAAAATTCGCGTACTAAACCAATTTTCATTAAACACTTTTCCGGCGATAGATAAACTTATAAGAATTTTCATGCGTTTTAACTTTTGGATATTAAATTTGAATTAAAATTTATTAAATAATGTATGTCACTTTTCGAAGATATAAAGCTTACAATTCTAACTAAACTCAAATTTCTACAGCAAATAAAATAGAAGTTTGTGGCTTGAACCCAGAGACATCTTTACTGCGATGAATATAATCTGTTTTCAGTTTATGAACATGGTTTTAAAGTGTTATCTAGAATTAAACCACATTATGATATATGTTTAACATTGATGATCTACTTTAATGATTGTATAACATATCAATCATGTATCACACACATTAAATCATAATTATAGAGAAAATGTAAATAAGTAAGAACATGTTACATATTCTAATTTAATTTATGAGAACAAATTTTTAAACATGTTTCCAAATCATTAAAAACAATCTAAAAATTTAAATAAAATACTTTTCGTAGAAATTAATTTAATATCTTTTTGTTTTTTAATTAAAGATTTTAATATAATACACTTTAATAAAATTCTTAGAAATCGTAAATTTATGTTAGTTTTAAACAAATATCATAAACTTGCGAAGCAAGGACTATTATTTTCTATCTATATGAAAATTGTAAACAAGAAATTCTTATCGAAATTTATAGATGTATTATTGTTTTATTTTCTCATACAAAAATTCTATTATATATGAAATAAATTTTCTTTTTTTTTTCATATACTTTACTAACATACTAGACTACATTTTTCTATCAGAAAGAAATCTTCCACAGATTTTCAGAATCATTGAAACAGTATCAAGAAAAGAAAATTGATGTAGGTAAGTATATCCCATGTGAATTTTCTCTGGTACAACTTACACACAATATTTGGAACAACAAGGATTACTATTGTGTTTTGTGAAAACTGAGAAAAAGGATGAGCCATGAAGAAGATATTTCTATATATTAAATAGGAAAAAGAATATTATTTTTGTATGCCTTTAAGCTATATACACTTTAATCAAACTATACAAATATAGAGATGTAGATTTCTTTCACCTGTGCTTTCTTGAATTTTAACTTAAAACAAATTTCAATAGATATCGTCCTGAATGTTGCCTTCTATTAAACACTATAAAAAGAACACTATAGAGATTCTTAGTACTTTTATGCCTTTATATTCTTAAAGTGTGTACAATTTTACTGAAACTTCTTTTTTATATCTATTCGTAGTCTTCTACTCTTGTTAATGAACTGAAACGAAATTTCAAGAAGAATTTTATTTACTTAATGGATATGGTAGAAGAAGTCCTACAAGAATCCTAACATCGAAAATCATTGTGTATATATGGTGGTAACGACTAGAAAAAAAAAAAAGAAAAAATAATATCGATTTATATTAATCGAATGTAATTGTTGTTGGTGGTTGTTTTTCTCGTAGCAATCGTTATATCGTAGGAATTTTATTTTTTTGGTATTACATATTGTATTTTCTTTTTTTTTTAAATATTAAGTTCAAATGTGGTAAAAAGTTTTAGTCTAACGATGTGTGTATATTGTACAAACAAAAAAATAGCTTAAATATAACACAACTTTCTTTATACCTACATATATTTGACATACTTAGCTACACTTGTAGTGATTCCGAATGAGCTTTCCTGTTATAGAAAATGACAAACTTTCATTGAAATTCTAGTGAACAAATTTTTAAAAAATGAACAAATTTTATATTAGTAAATACAATATATTCATTTTGTCACACTACATTTGTAATGCATCTACAAAATCATTCGAGAACTGTCTTGTTCGTATGTCTGTCCAACCGTCTCTATACAATACCTTCTTGATATATAATCAGGTCAACATATATGATACATACATGCTACCTATTGTTGTAGAGGAGAATTGGCCTGGCCATAAAATTTTGTCTTTTCTTTAGCATTTCAGATATATTTGAAAAACTGATGAATCAGTTTGAATAAGGTTTCCTATTAGTTTTGGTTGGTAGGTACTACCAGAGTGAATATTAGTTTGGTCACTAAATTTGTAACGCATAGAAATAATGATAGGAGAAGTATTCAAGGTTATAGGTATGTAAAAAAAAAAGTTATATCGATTTATGCATGTCCTTTCCGTCCATCCGTGATAAGACAACAAAGCCCAAAAACCAGTTATCCAATTTTCATGAAATTAACAATATGAGTTGGTTCTTCCATAACTCGATTCAGTACAATCGACCGAGGAGAAGCGAGGTTATAGAGTAGCAGGCTGAAAAGAAAATCGTCGTTCTTTTTAATTGGAAAGTTTGTACAGCAATTTTTATGAAATTATTTACGTACGTTCACTACATAAATTGGCGATATTATGCTCAATTTCAGTAAAATCGACCCAAGGATAGTGGAGAAAGAAATAGTCATAGGCGAAATAAAGCCTGGCAAAAAAGTTTTTTGATATATTTTGAATGTTGAATATTTAGACTAGATTTATGCTCTATTAGGGCCTAGGCTGCCGGTAAATTAGATTAAATTTGACAAAAAAAGATACAGAGTTTTGCAGAAAAAGGCTAGACATATTATTAGTTTTGGTTATTTTTTCTCAAAGATAATTTGTTAACTACGAGTCCCATTTCTACCGTAGGGGGGTAATTATATGTCTTTTCCACAAAATTTATTCAATAAACTATAACTTTGTTAACTACCAGAGGGTTTAAAAAGTCGGTTATATATTTAAATATATACCAAATTACTGCAAGTATCTGCTTTAATTTTAATGAATACAAACCACGAATATTATCCAGTTTTTTAACACTTCTCAATACAGAGAAAGTATGTGTAATAGTCTTTCTACAGCATTTCTCAATATCGCGGGTGTTAGCATAGACTAGCAATTCAAAAATTTTGCATTTTTTTGTATATAAAATATATAATGAAATTATTTCACATAGAAAAGGTTTCAATTTAATTGAAAATTACCATTTTACATTATATACCTTCTTCTGTGCGTACATTTTACCTATAAATAGTAGGTGAAACTGCTTCAAAAGCCCAAAGAAATAAAGCTTTATTCGTTAGGCTTTTCTTTTTCTTTCAACAAAAAACAAGGTAATTCGTTGAACTTCACACGTTGAACAACCTCTACAAGTCACGTTAAAAGCGAACTTCTTCTATTATGGTACACAGATGTAAAATTCATTCCATTTACTGAACTTGAAGATACACATCGAATATGCAGGAAGATTAGATGTTTTCTTTTCTACCATAAATATTTTGCCTTTGAAAATACAGCAGCAGAGTTCTGCAGTTGAGTTTTGTAAAGCGATACTATTTTATCAAGTTGTGAATTTTCAAAAGGGATACTTTCAAGGATATATATTACTTAGAATATCGACTAAATATTGTATTATATTATTTGCAAGCGACTAATTATCACTTTCAAGCAATAAATTGCCTTAAGCTTTATTCGGATATCTCAAAAGCGTTTATACATCATTATCAGACTTAAACGTTTCGTGTGATAGGGATAGGAAGGGTCGGTTCGCTTTCATATTTGGAAAGGTGATAAGGAATGTGCATTTTTTAAATATATTCCGTTCGGGGTACATTTGCTTGATGTAGTTTTACTAATAGTGATAAAACACACAACCCTAAATAATTTACCAGGTTCGGCAATTGAAGTTTCAAAGTGTAAAAACGCTGTAATTTTTTTGTTTATTGGTCGGTTTTATTAATATTTATGAAAATGATAGTTTATAATACATAGTTAATTCCACAATTGTTCGAATGGTATGTAACTGCCTTTTGCCTTAACCACCAACTTCAATCTCTTTTAAACGATGCCCAGGATACTCGCACGATGGCTTGGCTTAAACGGTACCATTAACGAGTCAAATCTTTTTCTAAACCGGCCAAAGTTGTGTGTTTTTTATGCAAGCCGTAAAATTCTCCAAATGGAATAATCCGACGGATTCATGATCGGATTGGTGAATACAGTGAATTTCGTTGTTTGATCTAAAGAAGCGCAAAAATATTGAATTTCATTCAAGGTCCATTATACAAAAAATAAGAACGCGTCTTTTCACCAACAAATACTTTTTACTACTGACAGACAAGATATCAAGGGAACATTCATGCCAAATTTTAGTATTGCAAGGTGTGCGGTTTACATTACACAGCGATTTGAATTAGACGGACACTTCAGTTGTCCATTTTAACGTAATTATTGGACTAACTGCAAATCTCATCTTGCCTTAGGTTCGAGTTACGGAGTTTTTATACAGTTATGTGGCTTAACAATTTGGTGTCATGCCTAGGGTTGGATGTTTTTATTGACATATAATAGAAATATTGAAATTGTGTATGACATTAAAGTTTTTGATTTCTAAAAATAATCTAAATGCCAAATGATTTTAGTCACTTTCAAATCTTGAAAAAGCTCATCTTTAAAAGTTTCTAGTGATTCTATCACTTTCGTAAAATTTTTCTATTTTTTTTTGTTAATGATTTTTAGTATTATTTCAATGTTTCAATGTTGACGCAATTTAACGTGTACAAATGCATGACCATTAAAATTAAATTCATTTTATTTAAAAGGCCATTCACCAAATAATTCTTAAAATTGACTTGTAAACATTTTATACCACACCTAAAAAAATATGGTTGAATATTGTAAGAAAAAAAACTTAATTAAAGACATTTGTTTCAATTTAATCCTTTCACTTTTTTGTTTTTTTTTTTTAATTTTATTGAAAGAGCGAGTATATTTTTTCTTCTTTGAATCGAAAATAAGAAGATTTATTATTAATTTCGCTTTCTAAAATAATTTATGATTTTCAATTTCCAATAATTGAAGAAAAATATTATTGATTTTCTATTTAATTATCTTTTTTTATACTTTGTATACTATTTATCTCATAGTGAAATTTTTATCGGATGATTGGATGTTTTTTTATCGTTTTGACATCAACCATAAGGTGACTAGGATTGTTGTTTTGGAAAAATAAAGACGGTTTCCGTATATTTTGTACCGCTTTGAGCAAAGTTATTTATCGCTGTTTACTTTTAACATGCATATTCATTGTTAAAGTTGAGGTATAGATGGCACTAATGGAAGCATTTATTTTGGTTTTGAATATTACCTAGATTAGATTAGATTAGGTTTTAGGGTGTTCCTGTACTGCGACCTTTAAGATCTATTTCACCCCCTTTTCTTCGGTGCAATAGTTAGGTTAACTTCCCATTCTACAGCACCTGCTCCTAGGCCTATTTCTCTTAGGAATTTTAGTACCCGGAGTGGGTTAAGAGATTGTATCTCACTTGGAGAGAAGCAGTATGCCCCCAGATGTTTCTTTCTCCTACGAAGTAGTGCCTCACAATCGGAGAGAATATGCATTGTGGTTTCTTCGTCCTCCTCGCAGAATCTACAGGTGCGAGTCCTAGTTTTTTAAGGTGTGCTTTGAGTCTGCAGTATCCTGGTAATATTCCTGTCAGTACTCTTATACTCTTCTTATTGGTGCTGATAAAGGCTTTGAATCTCTGGGGGTGGTATTTTCCAAGGTGATCCTTGGCCTGTCTTAGCTCTGGTTGTATTTTATATATATTTTTTTATTACATTTATTTTTTAAAAACCAAATTTGTTTTAAACGTTTATTTGTCAAATGATTTAAATAACAATCTTTCAAAATACAATTCCTTATAATTTCACAGTTTGTTTAAAAGTAAGAATTTTGAATGTTTTTAAATATCAAAAAATATAACTGAAAGTTAGGCTGCGCGTTCCAATAAATTTCAGTAGTCCCAATATCCGGTGTAAAAAAGAAATGAAATAAAATTTATAAATAAGTTTAATTTAGTTGGATTTAGGACCTTACTATACTAATTAAAATATCTTTGCAGTTACTGCCAACATTTCGTCTACTTTACTTATTCTTTCGCAAGGCTTATTGCGTGGTGTACAGTATCGTCCAACTAATAATAATATAATCCAACTAAATTTAAGTTATTTATGAAATTGATTGAAAGGACACAAAGTTAGTTAAATTTGAAATAAAATTATTTTGAAATCTAAAGGGGTTTTGAACTATTTTTTAAAATAACATCAAATTAGCCTTACATCTATCTGTTCGGACAAATTATCAAGTGTCCTATTCAAAACCTTAGTATTTCAAGATTTCATATTATGAGAAATATCTTTTTAAATATTTCATGTATTCTGTAGTATCATCAATATTAATCTCTTGGGTGCAATTTTCATATGAATTTAGTTAAACAACTTTTGATAATTTTCATGGTTCATGTTTTTAAGTTCAATGATGAAAGAACGTCTTTTACCAATAAATTTTGTCTTAAGACGAAAAGAAAAAATTTCCTTTATAAAATGAAAGAATGTTAAATGAATCTTGTCTCATGACATTATTCATTTTCTGTACGTTATAATGAGATTTTCGTCTTTTTTCTATCGTTTGTTTTTTTTTGCACAGAAATTCTAAGAATTATCAGAGGAAATATGTAAGCCTAGAAAAAGAAATTGTACTAAAGGGTGATTCATTTAGAGGTACTTTTTTGTCTATGGATTTTTAGCGCCCGTTATCGTGCCATAATAATGAACTATTTGCTGCCTACAATTGAAGTGCCTGATCTCCAGGAGATTTAGTACTAACAAGACTGCGTTACTTGCCACACAGCCGTGAAACCATGGGTTTATGGCGAGAACAATTTGGTGAACAGTTAATTTCGCCCTTCGGAACTGTGAATTAGGGGCCTAGATCATGTGATATCACACCTCTAGACTTTTTCCTTTGGGGCTATATAGAGTCCAAAGTCAGAATGGACCATGTTAAACGCAGTTACGGCCAACATTTGAAAGAAATAATCTTTAAAAAATAAATGTCAAGAATGGTTCTTTCATTTGAATTTTTTTACTTTTGAAGAAAGTACCTCTAAACGAATCACCCATTATATATACAATGAAAAAGGAAAGATCCTTATACTGAGAAAGTATATAGATATCTAATATATTATATTAAATGTAAATTTTGTTTAATTAAGATCCAAAATGACAATGATTAAAGACGAATATACGTATTGCGTATACACGTTCAAAATTTAACTTTTATATTGTATAATTTAAATTTAAATCTTAATTAATATAAGAATATGCAATTTACTAAATTTTATTAAAAAATAGAAATTAAAATATGTTATTTTTAATCTTCTTAATAATAAGAAGAAAAATATGCTATAAACGTACACAGATAATAAATCAAGTGACAAATTTCAACCAATGTGATGATTAAAACTTTTCTTCATTCGATATTTATTTCAACATTGGTACTAGGATGAATGGATTCTTTATGTGTCCCTCGATAGTTGATATTTTTCAATTCTATTTTTATGTAGAATGTTAAAAATATTTTTTTCATTCTCATTTTCAGTAGAGGGATGCAAACTTTTATTTGCTTGTTCCTTTCTTTCAATAACTTTTTTGATACTACATAGTTAATTTCTCTCTGTATCTCTCTTCGTTTTATGAACTTAAAATCTTATGAGGAACGTTTATCATGAAATCACGTCGTCATATAAATACGGTTTACATATGTGTTTATTAATTAGTATACAAGTAGTATACTAGATAGTTTAATAACTGAACTAGTAAAGGATATTGGCGAAATAGTTTATTGAATAGTTTTAGGCGTTTGCTTAATAATTACTTATTAATAATGAGAAGTTTGAATGGTTTTTACATATAATATTGTTGCGTGCTACCTCTCTGGTTCGAATGTTATAAAATTATGACACTTTTATTTATGTGAATTTAGTGTATAATCTTTATTTCAAATATTTGTTTATTATTAAATATTTGTTTATTATTAATTTATAGAAAATTGATTTATCCACAATTTATTTACAATCGAAAAAACACTATTAATTTAACAAATCACTTTAATATTTCACTGTTGTAATCGCTTTCCGAAATCTCTCTGATCGTCATTGGTAAAGTATGGATTGAACTGTGTTGTTTCCTTGGGTGTTTCCATTTTATATACCCATTGTGGCAATCTAGAACTTTCGTGTATGCATTGAAACGTGTTTTCTATAAACGTCAAGAAACTGTGTTTGGTGGTTTCGAGAACCATCAAACATTCTAATTTATTCTTTTTAATTAATAGTGTGTTTTCTGTGTTGGGTTTTTATAAATATAGTGCAGTATGTATATAAAATAGCAATTGAATGTATAAATAACGCATGGGTTATGGCGAGAAAGAGAAACATAGTGGTCTCGAATTCCGCTACCAGTTTGGGCTTCGACATTGTTCACACTTTTTCTATTTTCCAATAGTTTATATACACAATATTTAATATAAAAGAAGATTTAAAAGCAACGTTACTTTCACGATTGAAATTATGGCATAAAATGCTTGGGTCTGTAAAGAGATAAGCGATGATCGATTGTCACATAAGTGATGAAGCCATGGCTGTTAAAATTAATAAGGTGACTATTATTATGGCCTTTCCAATTTCCACTACCGTAGAATTAATCGCATCCCGATTTAACGGATAAAACTGTAGTAAATATCGTATATCTCATGATTTGCCTGGAATTTAATTGTCTTCGTGTTGCTATGCTATTAAGTTTCAAAGTCAAAAAATATAAAATAAAATGTGTCATTTCTTATTTACTTTCTTTTGATTAAAAGGTGTTTTAATTGAATTACTTTAAACGATTGAAAAAATCATTTAGTAACTAAGTGCCTTTCATAATAGATATTTCTCAAAAATTTATTAAAAGAATTTGACAAATTCGTAATGAATTTAATAAAAATTTTCTTAATTTTCATTATATTCAAAATAAAATTTATAAAATAAAAATTTCAAATTTTTCAATTAGATAATTCCAAGAATTTGTATTTACTATGAATAAAAAATCGTTTTAAAATTAAAATATTTATGATAAAAGTACAAAACTCACATTATTCTTTCTGATTTATAGTCTTGATAGTCTTAAAAGTTTTCTTAACATTTTCAAATGGCAGAAAGGACAAAAAGCTATGAGCAAATTATGTATTCAAATGAAGGTTATGTTTCCTTTACGATCGGAATAACTGCATGAAAGGAATTTCGAAATATATTTGGTCCACGTTTCAAATTTGAGGACAGTTTTGACCTTTCTTAAAAGACATTGAATTTAATATATTACCTTTCGAAAAATTCCAAAACATATTAAAACTTGCGTCCTTTCAATCTAAGGAGGAAAATGTGAAAAATTAAATATGTTAAATTAAATAAAAATCTTAAAATTCGGAAATTGTACAATTTTTTTTGCTTAAATATAAAACTTTTTCGGAAACTTAAACTAAAACTAAAATAGTTGATTATTATATTTATTGTAGTAAAATTGAAGAAAATATCGGGCATTCTAGTGGGAAGTGGTTCTTTGGATTTATCTTAGATGTTCCAATAAAAGCTGATCTATTTTAATTACGTGCCTCTTTTTATCTATCAAGAGGAGTGTGGTTGTTGACAACCGACCTTTGCCAAAGGTTTCTTTGAGCAATAACTAAAAGATAGATGGGAATGGTACGTTATTCAATTTAAATTTCTAAAATTGATTTTACCTTAAAATCATCAGTATTTTCCCTAATTTACCAATGCGTTCAAAAAATATTGGTACATGTTATATAATGCACAAAGTATTTATTTACTTTTCAACACTTCTTCAAAGTTGTACTGGAATGCAATTTGTGGTATGGAATTCAGCTCTCCTTCCGAGAATTTACTTTTATTGCTTATACTGACTGAAGACGGTGTCCATGGTAATTTTATTTCACTATTCACTATTTCTTGAACATAAAGAAACGAAAATCAAAGTTTACGAATGGACGGCTATGGATGGCTATGCACATTTTAACAGCATGTAACTCATCACATTAGTAGATTTTCATAAGTTCGTCTATAATTGACCTTTCCTATCATAATTTAGTTTTAATACTTAAATAATATTCTGTGCCAACAGTTTGACCAATTGGAAGAAACTGCAGATATACAACGCTATAGTATTTCTTGACCGTTGTAGTATAATATAATTTCCATTAAAGAATTATATGATTCTATTACCTTTAATTTTTAATTGTTTATATTTTTATATAATCATGAAATAAGTTAATCGATGATGTTTTATTTTCGCTTGAACTTCTAATCCATCAAAGACCATCCAAAAATATAATACAATTTTTCTAAAAGGATACTCCATTTCTCAACACATTCGCATTCGTCATTTTTCTCATGCATAGCTCTATAAGTATTTAATTCTCAAAAGACTAAAAGAAAATCCACATAGTTAGAACTTTTTGACATTTCCCTTGGATGGATTTGATTTCAGAAACAATTTCTTCATCATTCATTCCTGAACAAAAATATTGTTTATCGAATTGGTGATGTTGATATATACTGTATTAGGTGTATATAAAAGTTATGAGCTCTGTAGTTGATAGCTTACAAAAATATGTTTAATAATATATAATTTATTTTCGCGTCAATATGGCAAATCGTGGCTCTAATATTGATTTTTGAATGGCATTAGTTTCAATTGTTTATATTGGTGTTCATATAAATTTAACGAAATGGAGCAACAATTGTTTCTTTCGCTTTTTAAATGAAGAAACAAAAAAAAGTTTCTAAAACCTAGTAAAACGAGTATGGCTGAACTTTATCCTGGTCAAACCATCTAAGAAAAGAAAGACGTGAAACCCAAGCCAGGCAAATGAGCTGTGAAATGTGATTTTAGACTTCACCACAGCGTTCTGCTTTAAATAAATTTACTGATGTCCAACTTTGGTTACTAATTTCTCACGAATGCGGTTTATTTGTTAGGCATGTCCCTTAAGATTATCACTTGTACCGATCAATGTAGAGCCAGCCAGCAAATCACGATTTTCCAAAGTTTAAGACGTCTTGAAATAATTCGATTTGGCCTCAAAACGGTCAAGTTTCTACCGCAATAAATTCCGCAGGTTACGAGATAAATGCCAAAAGGTCGTAGATAATAATGGTAAATAATTCGAATATTAGATTTGTTTTAATTAAATAAAATTTAAATTAAAAAAAGCCGATTTATTTTTTATACACCTACTATATATATTCGTTGTATATGTTTTCATCAACTTCAATAGAAACCTTTTGAAGGCACAACGTCTTCACATATAACATCATTAGATGCATTAAATTATATACGCATATATGTAATGAAATAATAGAAATGTTTATGAGTTCGTGCATCCGTTAACATGAACTGAACATGTTAATGACTTTTTACGATAGAAGAAAAATTACCACAAAATTTTTAGTATAAGATAAGAATAAAATAAGATGAAAAAAAAGTATACAATAGATCATCCTTAGTATATATAATGTGACATTTTCTTTTCTTATGTTTTCCTTCTTTTTTTTTTCTTTTCTTTGCATTTTCACTTAACTTCAAACAATTTTTTCCCCCGTCTTCCTGTACGAAATAAAGTAAGTATAATGAATGCTTTTCTTTCGTTTTACTTGTTCAGCACAGCTAATTAATCTCATTATCCTTCTTGAGTTTAGGAGATCATTAATAATATAGCGTGAGACTGAACGCAACTAAATATAAAAAAAAAATGAAAAAGAAAACTGGAATGAAGCTGAGAGAAAAGAATACCTTTAACAGTCATCTTACCCATTGTGCTTGACTTAGGTCCAATTAATTCTCTTTTTGACTAAAATAATATATTAATTTTTGGGATGAGTCTATATCTAACGAAAATGAATAGTTGACTATATTAAAGATTTTTATAGGCAACTATTGGGCCTTGTTTTGAAAATGCTTTTTTTTAGATCACATTTCGTACACCACGGTTATATTCATTTTTTCCACTGTTTATCAAATATTTTCAGAATTCGAAAGATTCACGTGAAACCACATATCTATACGTATATAATAAAAAATGCAGCTCAGTTAGAAATTTTCTGTTTACTGCCAATATTAATTTGTAAGGTTTATTCCTGACTTTCCGCATTACAGAACCGATTATTTTTGGTACAAATGTTCGAAAAGTTTCCTACTATCTGAAGCAGTTACGTTTTTAAGTTTTTGGACCTAAAGTAATGAACGCAAAATTCATCACCTGCTGGATTAAAACCAACCGTTTTGTAGTATAAACTTTTTACCAAAAGTATCCACTCAGAGACCGTCAACTCATAGAAAATATATTGGTACAATGACATATGACAAAGTTTTTGATCTTTAACATTACAAATGTTAAAAGGAATTTCAAATATCTAATTGTTGACCAAATTTATGGGAAGACGGACAAAACTGATAGTCTGAAAGCACCTTTCCAATTAGAGTCTCTCAAACATCCTAGTTCTATAGGTAAGAATAGCATTTGTGTCATAAAAAGAATTTATTGATGAAAACATGAATACTGAGAAGAATTTCGTGCTTTTTAATAATTCTAATAAAATTTTGAGTATTTTTATACATTCATAAAATTACTCCTAATTATAATAAAATCAAATGCCAGTACTACAACAATCGCTGCGGAATATTTTTCTAAATATTATATATAAAATTTAATATAGAATTTATGATGCGAATATAATGTTGTACGACGAGCATGGCCAGTGCATGCATAATTAGTTTTAATGAAATTATCCTATTAGGATTATGCATGAGACTGAATTCAAATTAAAATTGTTTCTCCTTAGAATTGCATACTCGACTTTATTAAATTTAAATACACCAAAAACGAACACGAAGAATATAATGGAATATTGTTCTACATTTTCCGCTTTTTTTTAAATTGAAACTTTTTAATATTTTGCATATTTCAACAATTAAGACTCGACTGTTATGTATTTCGTTGTTCATTAATAATATTGTTTTAATATCAGTAAAATAAAATAAAATCAAATAAAGTAAAATAAAATAAAATAAAATAAAATAAAATAAAATAAAGTAACATAAAGTAAAATGAAATAAAATAAAATAAAATAAAATAAAATAAAATAAAATAAAATAAAGTAAAATAAAATAAAATAAAATAAAATAAAATAAAATAAAAAAAAAATACAGCAAAATAAAATAAAATAAAATAAAATCAAATAAAGTAAAATAAAATAAAATAAAATAAAATAAAATAAAGTAACATAAAGTAAAATAAAATAAAATAAAATAAAATAAAATAAAATAAAGTTATATAAAATACAATAAATTAAAATGAAAGAAAATGAAACAACATAAAATAAAATAAAATAAAGTAAAATAAAGTAAAATAAAATAAAATAAAATAAAATAAAATAAAATAAAGTAAAATAAAGTAAAATAAAATAAAATAAAATAAAATAAAATAAAGTAAAATAAAATAAAATAAAATAAAGTAAAATAAAATAAAATAAAACACAATAAATTAAAATAAAATAAAATGAAATAACATAAAATAAAATAAAATAAAGCAAAATAAAATAAAATAAAATAAATTGAAATAAATAAAAACAAAATAATATGATATAAAATAAAGTATATTGTTATCAGAATAATACTTCATTAATTGCTTATTATTCCAAAATGCGCAAATTTTTGTTAACTAATAGAATGTCTGTGGACAAAATCCATATCCGACGCTAGGATCTTTGGTATTCTAGACAAACTACCAGCGCGTATGTATTATTCTTATTATAGTAGTTGGAAGTCTTAAATGTATACCACTTTTGATGAAATTTTGATATTCTTGCATAGAACATATTTTTTTTGCTCTGATGTCTTCCTTAATTCTCACAATGTCACGATAGAGAAACTTAAAATTACCTGTGCAATCTACGTTCATGATAAATATACTTTTGGTGTCTAAATGGAAAATATATCCAAATGCTCTTGTCCGATTTAATCTAACGAACATTAAAATTATATTTTTTCAGTTCAAGTTCAGACCGTCTGAGAACGTGTTAAATAGTTCACAAACTCACCGATTAGTCAACATGTAACTAGTAAATTGCCCAGCCTATCGATCGTCTAGTATGTAGTCTTTTAAACCATTAATTTGAACATTCTTAAATATTGAAGTTCTCTGTTTTATAAATAGACTATGGCGCGCAATTCAAATCGGTCAATTCTTATTGAAACAACTTTTATATTTTAATATTTAAAAGAACTTTAGTATTATTTTCACTATTACCATAAAAGCGACAAAATTTAGATGTAATCATATTCTGATTATAAATCGTATTGTAGTCATGTCTAAAGCTTAGTAAATAAAAACTCACCGAGTTAAAAACATCTCAATTAAATAAGCTCAAATTGAAATAAATCGTTTTGCACAATAAAATATAAGAATTTTTAATTCTTTTTTTATTTGTCGTGTTGCTGTACTGTATTTAATTTGTTTTTCTTCCAGAATGTTAAATAAGATTTTTTCACATTTAATTTGTTCAAAAAACAAAATTCTTAATGAACATCATGGAATCAATTAAAAAGCGTTTGTGAACAAAAGGACTGTGAAAAATGGAAATTGTGTTAAAGTTTAAATGACCGAATATTAACAGTCACTGCATGAATAGAGTGCGAAATACATAGTATCACATTTAGATATTTTGAAAAATCCTTGTCATCATTTGGTTTTATTCAACATCCTTAAATCATGCCCGTTTTCCTAATAGTTCATCTTACTACTTTCAATGTAATTACTATTCCGTTTAGTTGAAACACAATTTCAAGTATATCAGTGTATTTTCTCATTTGTCCATTTAATCTTTCAGATTATTCTTCAACCCATTCCAATCTATATTGTGTATTCGATCCATTTTGCCTTCAAATTTTATTTCCACTTAGTTTAAATTTTACACTTTCCAGGCTGTTAGTAACGAGCCATTTTTCTCCTAGACACTTTTTGTTTTTTGTTTTAGATTTATTTCATACTTTACTTTGTAGCTGTCACCAAAAATCTAAACCCTTTTTCCTTTTAGATCTAATACAACTAGATACAATAATGAGCTGTAAAAGGGAAAGAATAATCTTTGACGTTCGATGGTGTTGAAAGTAGATGTTAGCTTTTCGGACATTCAGATATAAAATTCGTAGATTGAATGGAAAGATGGTGAGGCAGTATAATAATATTGATTTTTTCTTACTTCTATTCATTTAACGTGGGCTTTTTTTTCTGTGATCCTTTATGTATTAAGGTTTCACTTACAGTTTTCGTCTATTTTCTCTTTCGTACGGAAAACATTTTTTTTTCTTTTCTTGGTTGCGATATGATGCCTTGAATATTTTTCTTAATATACAACATAATATCTATGTACAATCTTAGCTATAGAATTAAGTCCACCTACATAATTTATACAAATCCTGATTGCAAAAATATCATGTCTAAGGATAATATTCCTTCAATAAATTATATACATGAGTCTCATTAAAATACCGCATATTTAGAGCGTGGAATCTTAATGTGTATAAGTTTACAAATCTTATTCGAAAATACGAGTAAATTTGTATTTTATTATGAGAATGATCAGATAACCATTAAAGAGAATCCTGTCAAGATAACACCGTCTAATCTGATGTTCTTAAGAACTATCATAACAAATATGTTCGGTGGATTCTGAAACAGGTAAATAATGATATATCAAGAAACTTTTATCTGTTTCATTTAATTTAATTTTTCTCATTAAGAACGTTACGATCTTAATGACTATTATCATTCATTTATTTGTTTGGACTTCGTTTGAATTGTTAGCAGTTGCAGAATTCTACCACTCTTTATTGGTTAATAATTTAGTTTATTATGACGTTGATCAAGTCTTATGTGATCTATAGATTGAACTATGAATGACGTGGTAGATATTGGTATATATTACCAAAGGGTATATTAGTTTTGTCACTACATTTGTAACACATATAATGTGTATAATTACAGGAGAATGGTCTCAAGGCATCGAATGTGTAAACAAACAAAAAATATATACATTTTTCCGTATACGACCATCCCTCCTTAAAACGTGTTGTGTGATTTTAAAGAAATTTGGAATATAGGTTGCATATTCCTTAACTGGATTCATATTTGATCCAAATCGGTCAAATAGGAAACGAAGTTGTGAAGGAAAATTAAGGTTATCGCAAACCCTTTATCGACTTTTTAATTTGGATTTAATTTGAAAATTTGTGCACCAAGTTCATTTTATTAATTTCGTAATTTAGTTACCTAAATAGAAAATACTTTGCAGAATTTCTGTAAAATCGATTCGAAGTTAGGGTAAGAAGAAATAGTTCTAGAGGAAAATTCACGTGACCATAAAGTGACCATAAAAAAAACTACAACAAAGTTTTTTTTTACTGTTTTAATTAAAATGTTCGGAATAGATTTATGATCGTAGACCCCAAATTATATGTAAATTAAGATGAATTCAAAGGAGAAAAACAAAGTTATAAAGAAAAACTTTGAGGAAGTATTAGTTTTCGTTGCTTTTTTTCAGAGATACGAGTCCCAATTCTACCAGAAAATATAAAAAATTCAAATAGACATAGATATAAGCTTTCGATATGTTTTTGGATCAAAACGTTAGTGTTAGATATTACTTTTATTTGCAGAAATTGTATAAACACCTTGTACATTTTTATTAATGGATAATACCTAAAATATGTCAGTTTAAACACCATTTTTCCGATTAAAACCAAAATATTTGCATATAAAAAAAGAGGAAGAAAAATAAAGTTTTCCAAAGTCGTTAGAAGTTTATCTGAATCCTTTCTCTTGTTTTGCCAAACTTTTTTCTCAATCCTTTCTTATATGGAATAGAACCTTATTTAACCACAAATTTTGTTTTTCTGGGATTCGAGCATAAGTAAACTATTTAAAGTTTTATTTTTTAAGGAACTTGCTGAAAAATTTGTATTATTTTCCTTTTTTAAGACCAAAAAAAAAAAAAAAAAAAACTTAGATACATATGATAAGATTTTCGTATTTCGATGGATTTATGTACGTGCTTTAACAAAACTCTTAAATCGGTTTGATAAGCTTCTTAACTGAAACGGACATTATGTCAACGTACTTGAATAAAAACTTCATTCAATACTGAAAAAGCAAAAATATCCAAAGAGAAATTTTCTACTTGAAGGAATTTCTGGCAGAAAAAAAGGATCCATATATTGTACATGTGAATGTTCGGAAATTTGAGAAGTTCCCTTTCATCTTTAATGGAGAATTTAAATAGATCAGTTATATTTTGTACGATATTAGAAAGGAGGCATAATTTGCGTTTGATTCTTTATTACGTAAGATATGTGAGAATTCCATTTATGTTGGTTATATAATAGAATAAAAGCTCGAATAGGATGCTTATGTATTATGTTGGAATAAAAACATAATTTTCGGCTTCCTTTTGTCAGAAGTTTTTGTTTTTTTTTTCTTATATTCAAATTATTGATTTCTATTTCACATAATAATATATTTTCCTTTTTTTTGTTTTCAGATTATTTTTAACGAGTGATTACGTTTCAATTGATTTTCGTAAGTACATAAAAACATAATAATAAAGAATTTTAAAAACAAATTTCGATTATAATCGAGTTCAATAAATGTTTTCTTTAATTAATGAATTATGAAATATATTCTATTAATGGGAATAATTCGTATCCATATTAATTCCAGCTTGTAAATCTCTAGAAACAAATATTAAAATGTAATTACAAAGGAAATCCTATCGTATTAATAGAAGAACGCACAGAAAACTATTTTCAAAGTTATGATAGGTAATATAAAGTTATAGTAGAAACCAAAAATATTTTTCCATTTAAAGCCTGAAAAAGTTAGGCTTTAAAAAAATATCAAAGTATGACAAATTTTGCCAATTCAGGAAGTCATGATTTATAATGCATTTAACAATTAAATTTTATTAAAGATTTGCGGATTTTCTGGGAAAAACTGAATTGCTCTCAGGTATATATATTCAGAGATTAAGGAACTAGTGTATTATTAGGTTAATTTATACAAACACATAACACAAGGGGTACTCTAATCTCATTATTTTAATTACCACTCAAGTGATGTATTTACTTATATAAGGACTGTTCCAGATAATTCGTCGAAATGTCGAAATGATTAAGCCAATTAAAAGTTCTTTTCCAATTTTAATTTTTTATTAGTTTTCTATTTTAATTGTTTACAGACTGAATTTTTCCGCTTTTCTCTTTACAGGTCTGAACCTGATATACTTGGTTAGTTTTAAGCTACCCGAAGTCCATAATCTCAAAGATTTTCATAGTCGTTTAGCTGCCTATTCCTCCTCCTAATAGTATTTTTTTTTTAAACTCAATATCTTTCAATGGAACGAATTTATGGAACATAAGATGATTACAACATTTTTTTGAATGATCCATTATCTTCATACAAATTTAGTATGGCTTCCGCTTAGTACCAGTGTCCGAATCTTTCCAAGAAATAATGTGCTATTCTTGTTTGAAAATAATTTTTACCATACTAAATCATTTTCTATATGATGGTTAACAACTTTTTAAGGATTGATCAATCTGACCTAACAACAAAAACAAATACACATACGCAGAAGTGGGATTAAAATTGTGTGATGTGGTTTATATATAAGCCTCGCACGTTACCACCAAGTCAGCTTTGTGATCATTTTAGCATTTTATTTTATTTTTGGGATTCAAAGATCGTTAAACGCACTATGCGCAATATATATATATATATTTACCGAGAAAATCTGTAGATTTTATATGTGCTTTCAGGTCGAATATATTCCAGTTTTTTATGGTCTGCTGTCAAAATCCTGCATAATACTCCACCATATGCAAAGTTGTATAAACTAAAATTTTTAGATTATTGAAAAGTCCATTTTTTGAATCAAATATTATTTGCACAAATTCAATGTGCTTCCACATATAAACTTTCATCCAGTGAAAGCCTATGGAAAACTAAAGATCCATCTCCAAACGTCTCACTGTAACAAGTTTGATTTTTTTCGATATGCTAACATATATACTTGCTTTATTTCCAGAGTTTTGAAGGATTGGGTACAAATAGTGAAATCTATTTACATAATGAGCGTCGATCATAAATAGTTCTGCTGTGCACGAGAGTTACTATAATATTTTTATTATAATTTAGTGATTTTTTTGATTTTATCAGTCTTTAAAAATCAGATTAAATTGATTTGATTACAAACAATTTATAAGTTACACCAAAATAGATTAGTGGAAAAAAGTTTTGAAAGTTTTCAGTTGTAGCGATTCATGCGTGAAATAAACGAACTGAATTAAATCGATTTTATCGGAAATTTAGGGAAAACTTATTTTTTGAACTTTAGCCATAAAACTGAAAAAAAGCGTGTATTTTTTAAAAATAAATTTTGCAACTATTTCATTTATATACTTTATTATTAAACTAAATAAAATTCATTTCGATTGATTCCATTTCAAACTGAGATAATATCCGTTTTTAATAATTGCACGGAAATTACCCTAAATAATTTTCTTGTAATATGTTCCTCTTTAGAGGGGGAAAAAAATTTAATTTTTATTTTTCAATTTTGTATATTTAGATTTTCTTTCAATACGAAAAAAATTCGAAATAATTTAGAACCCAAATCGATTAGGCTTTTCCATTCCAAAACATTGATCTCTTTCCATTTAATCATTTAAAAGTTTTCTAAAGCGTTTTATCTATAAAGAAAAAAACATCTGCTCAAATTGTTCAGATAAAAATTGATTATCAATAATCTTTCAAGTTTTCTAAAGGATATTGGTCTGAAGTGGCGTATTCAGGATTTTTCAAAGAGAGCAGTGCGGTACCGAGTAACTTTTTGACATTTTTTTTGTCTGCACGGTAGTCAGATAAAATCTTATGGTTTCTTATAGAATTCAATTCAACAGGTAAAAAGGAAGATAAAAATGCGTACCAAAATGGAAGCGACTTGGACGACTTAGAAGTCGACGATTTGGTTTTTTATGAAAATTAGTTTTCTAAATGATTGTTAATTTTTTAAAATCACTTTTAATTTACCAAAAATGATCCAAAAAAATAAAATCCTTTGACGGCGTACTATCATCCGCTTATTCCTGCCTATGCTCATTATAATTTGTTGAACGGATTTGACATGAATAAGCTGGCATTTGTTCTTTTTTTTTCCTATGCTTGCCTGTACCTATTATAATTTCGGCTAAACTTCTATAACTCATATACCTACTACAATACAGAAGGTAAATAGGGAAACCTATTCGCGCTATAACTATATAACTTCTCTGGTACTTTCTGGAGTTGGTATAGAGAGAAATGGGTTATCCTAGCTAGTACCTGGATAATATTTACATAGCTCAGTAGTATTCATTCTCAGTAATGATGTTTTTTATTATTATCATCATTAAAATTTTGTTTGTAATTATTTTTTTTTTCATTCTTTATTGAAAGGGAAGGCATTTATTCCCTTCCAAAAAAACGTTAGTTCAAGTAATTTGTTTGTTTTTCTTTAAAAGAATGTCATACTATTAAAAAAGGAAACTAAAGTTTTCGGGAAATATTTTCTTTTTTTTAATTTATAATAATAAAAACAAAATCAAAATAACCAACGACCGCAATAGTTCATCTCTAAATGAAATATATTTTCTCATTTTTCTTAATCCAAAAGCATAATATCTTTGGTTTAATTTTCTTTTTATTATAATTATTTTTTTTTTTTTCATAACTTGACAATTAACCTAGTTCCTTCGAGGTATGAAGCTCATTTATTTTCTTTACAACATAATTATTACTTGTAATTTAAACATACTCTTACAATTTTATATATATATCCTGAATATTATAAGTTATAATAAAGAAAAAGATTTGCTAGAAAATATATAGAAGTCATCCCTAAATTGTTATAGTGAAATTAATCCAACTGGAAATCTATGCTGAAATATGTTAAAAAGTTTTCATCTGAGATAAACTATTATGAAAATTTTCTCTTTTCATGAAAAAGTATACTATCCATGCCGTTTACAATGTTCAAGAATTCTGGTAAATCGTTGAACCCAAAATTCGACAATAACTATAGTAAACGGGAATATTAAAAGTTTGATAAAAGTTCTATTTCCATGGATTTTTATTTGTTATTTTCTTTTAACATGTAGTATAACAATTTTGTGCCTATTATTCTTATTCATTTCCGTATTTCCATATTATATAAATAGACCTTAGAATTTATTACGGAAGAAAATAGTTTCAGTTTATTTCTAAAGCTATGTTTGTACTATGTTTTTATTCTGGAACTAGAATATGGTATGTTGAATAACAATTAAAAATATGTATTATGTATAATTGAATTTAATTTTCACTGTTGTATAACAGGTGGTATTAGTTATATTATTTTCACAACGAAAAAGCTTTATAAAAGCAAGTTGCAGTAAATCTAAACAGGAAAATCAAACCAGGCTTATTCAAAAATGAAAGTCTTCGTCGCCACAGATATATTGGTCTTGGATTTAAACCACCCCGTGATGCAATTGATGAGACTTACATTGATAAAAAATATCCATTCACTGGAAATGTAAGAATACGTGGCCGTATTTTAAATGGAGTAGTTCGAAAACTGAAAATGCAGAAAACAATGGTTATCGGCAAACATTATCTTCACTATATTAGAAAATGCAGTCGATTTGAGAAGAGACAAAGGAATATGAATGTCGACTTGTCGCTCTGTTTCCAAGATATCGAGCTTGGTGATATTACAACTGTCGGAAAATGCCGGTCACTTTCTAAAACAGTACACTTTATTGTTTTAAAAATAACAAAATAAACTAGGTCTGAAAAAAAGTTTCAAGAAATTCGGAAATAACTTATTCAAAAACAACTGAGGATGATTCAAAGAAAATTTCTTGATGAAATTTTATATCTTTCTTACAGATTAAAGTTTAGGATGATAATTGTTTATCAAAGTCCAAGAGATCTAGGATCATCAATTGTTCATCGTATTCTACGGTTTCTCTGCCGACTGTGTAGGACTGTGTATGTTTAAAAAAAACTAACTTATTAGCTCATACACTACCGGTCAAAAGTTTGGGTTCACTTGATACATTTTTTAATTTTACGCAATTTCGTCGGCTACTCATTATATTCCATTGGGTCGTGGATTCGTTTTTCAACAGGATAACGATCCTAAGCATAGTTCCAAATTCTGAGCAGCCAAAGAGAAGCAGAAAGAACTAAAATATATGGAATGGCCTCCTCAGTCACCTGATTGTAACCCTATCGAATTTCTGTGGGATGAATTGGACAGAGAAGTGAGGAAAATGCAACCAGCCAATTTAAAATAGCTGTGGGCGTTCCTGCAGACTAGTTGGGATCGACTTTCAACGGAATCATTGCATAAAGGATGCCCAGACTATGCGCTGCTGTATTACGCGCGTGAGGCGGGTATTTTGAAGAATCAAAAATATGAAGAAATAATGCCGAGTATTTGTAAAAGTCGACATATTTTGTTCACGTAATGATAAATTTGTCATAAATGATGCTAATAAATAACAATAATTGAGTGAAACCTTGGTTTTGTTAATATTTTGTAAAAATTATGAGGTGAACCCAAACTTTTGACCGATAGTGTATATTTGCTTAAAATTTTAGCTGATATGTTACCAAATTTTCACTTATTAAAGTAGTTTACTTCAAGTATTTTGAAAGAGAACTAAAATATGTACATAAATGCATCCAATGTGCTAAAAACCAATGCGGAAAGTAAAAGATTTTATTTTCAAGTTATCTTAATAAAAACTTGATTTCTAACGTGCATGAGTTCTAAATTTGTCGGTACTATTGCCTTCGGGACTTTACTATGCCATTGGTTAAAAATAAGATATGTCTTGCATATATGGTATGTACATATGTTTATGATCTATTCTAAAGAATACATTCTTAAAGTAAAATATTTAATTTCGTATTTTGTACGGGGAACATTGAAAATGTTAAAATTTTCCATAAACTGTTAATATAAAATTGTTCATTTTAAAAAATGGGTATACATCATATAAAATACATTTTGTTAATTTCCTTTTTTTTTTCTTATTATACAAGTCCCGTGTCTACTTTATCTTCTACTTTTGTTTCATATAGTGAAAATATAAATTTTTGAATAAAAGTGAGGAATTCACCTTCATTAAGGAAGTTACAAAATGTTTACATTCGTTGAAACTTGGAATACTTGTAACTTTAAATGAATTTTCCACACAGCTGGTGATATAAGAAGACTTGAGGAAAAAAGTTTTTTTTTTTTTAGGATTGAGAATCGAAGACACATATCTATTCGCCTCATCCCATTTCATGTTAATTTATATCTTTTTTTTTTGGAAACTAAAGTTGAATGAATTTTCTTGCAAATATTTTTAGGGAGTTGTGCTGCTGTTGGGTGAGAGTTTTCATTGGATTTTTCAGACTACGCGAGGAACTCTCACAGAAGAATTAATATACATTTTGTTTTTGAATGTTTTCTTTTTCTTCTTCTTAAATTACGAAAGCTTTATGAAAATAGGAAAATTTTATGTATAGACGACATTTTAAATTCATATAAAAGTATATTCAAAAAATTAAGCACATGAAAAATAATAATAAATGTTTATAGAAGATTTTATATTGTTTAGAAAATAAAAGAAAATGTAATTTAAAATGAAAATTAATTGTAGAAAAGATGATATTTATTTATGATATTTGATAAAAGTGGATTTGATTTATTTAAAATAGGAATTATTAATATTTTCGAAAAGAGCCACCTTCATTATTATTTTATATAAATAGAATACAAGAAAAGTTTTCATCAATTAAATTTTATTTTTCGAAAGGTATTAAAATATGATTTTATTTTATTAAAATGAATTTAATATTAATGAATTTTATTTTAAAAATAAATAATCTCGAAAAGGATAGAGGAATTTATCAAGTTAATATTCTATAAGTTATGATTTATTTTAGATATTATATAAATAGTTGTTTATTCAAGATTTACAGACATTTCAAGACAGACTTTATTTAAATAATGTATTACTAAAGTTGAATTAACTTTTAGCCAAGTAAAAACATTTGCCAAAAGTCGATAGTACTTTTAATCATTTAACCAGGATTTTCATTAAGTCAATAAATGGTAAAGAATTGGTACTATTTTACTAAACCAAAAAACAGATAGTAATCTACAGATTCATTCACTAATCTTTTCTTTTTGTTTGCCCATAGAGTGAGCTATTAAATTTACGATTTCGACTATCCTTAAATGGAATACTAATCGCAGACTTTATATACTATACAATGACGTTCCGCTACAATTTGTAACTTAACTTGTTGACTTCTTGATACTGGGGTGTCAGGATATGACACTTTAGAAAAAAATCAAGATAAAAAATGAGAAATAAAGTTAAAAATTATCGGATTTTCTACTTTTTATTTTTGTTTTATCTTATATGTATTAGCGGCAAAAAGATCCCCTAGAATAACAATCTTTTGCTTGTCATCTGAATACTAATTTTATCGACTAGAAGTTATTGACCCAATAAGGGTGAATTATAGTCTTAAATTTTTACTTGTTCTTTAATTCAAATAAAAGAATTTTATTTGACTTTTTCTGAAAATCTTCTTAAAATTTATTGTTAAAGCTCATTCCAGAATGTAATAGTATTCAATTTCTGTAAGAAGAAAATTGATGGCTTTTTTGATCATTTCGACTATGTTACTTTCGATCATAACTTATTTAGCTCATTACTACTATTATGAACTGTTAAAAAGACTTAATAAAACGATTTTTACTATACTTTCAATCAGGGATAAGTTCGAATTAATCGTAAAATTAATACATATATCCCTCGAGTTACGCGGTTTTGGATCAATTTTTATTTAAAAAGAAAATAATTTATTATAGATGAATGTTTTTAAATAAAAAAGATAATATGAATTTCACAATATTTTGAAATACATGCTGGTACAGACAGAGAAACTGTGTGACTTAAAATAATATGTGTTTACATTATGTCACAATATTCCAAAACCACTGAATACAATCATATAATTAATGCTGGTCGTTTGTTACCAAGTGAAGGGTTTCATGATATGAATGCTCAAGACGTTAATGAACTACTTAAAGAGCAAACTTTGAGTGGTAAAGATTTGATGCAGCTTGGAGCAAACTCTAATTCAAATATGAAAAATAATACAGAACGAAATTTTGAGGATGAGCCTGTTGAAAATATGTCTATGGCTTACGTTGAATATGGTTTAAATTTGGCAAACTAATTCGAGCATCATTTTACAAAACTGACTCGCTGTAAAGAACGTAGAACAACATTTGCAACCACACTAAATAAGGACATGGTTATACAAAATTGTTCGAAGATTTGAAGGCACCATTTTCTAGTACTGAACATCCAGACGAAGAAATATCAAGCGATGATGATATTTAGCCTTCTGAAAGAAGAAATACGGAACTAACGAAATTTTGGCTTGACAGTAGTGATAATGAATAGGAAAGTACTACATTTTGAATGATATTCACTTCAAGGGTTTTTGTACCGAATTTCATTGCTTAATAAAATACTTATGTTTATGAAACTAATACTAGATACAAATTATTTTTTGCATTGAAACTCCATAATTTTCTCACTTGGAATGAAACATCCTCTTTTGTATGTGTTTCTATGTTCAAGTTACACGATTTCCTGTCACGCGGAAAGCAATATTATTGTTTGCACTAATTCTGAGTTTCCACTTACGCGAAACCAATTAACCGAGTAACTTGGGGGCTACCTATATATAGTTGAAATTAGAGGATAGTTGTTCGGATAAGCTTAATTGGAGTTAATTTGGAATACAATCAAGTGCCTCCAATAAATTCATAAATTTCACTGTACCTCTTACCTGTCACAAGACTTCTGCAGTTTTGTACTACTCTCCACTACTCTACACTAAAGGATCCATCAGATTTTGTTTGACAGTCCTAAATATCCTGTTGTTTTATAGTCTTTGTAATATTTAAATTCAATATTTGTCTCATAAACATTGAACTAAAATTTTTGAATCATTTGAAAATACAATCAATCAATTTAATTGAATAAATCTGAAAATAAACCAAATTAACTACAATCAATTATCCATTATTATATAATAAAAAGAAAAAATTCAGTACAAATGAATTGAACAAGTAATTTGTTAACTTTTTTTTGTAAAAACCCATTAATTATTAATTAATAGATAAAAATAAATTCAGGTGAATAAAAATGTATCTGAAAGTTATTAGGAAATATAAAATTGCTGTTTAACAAACTTTTTGTATCTTGGCAAATTTTTCATATTATCGAGTATGGGAATTAAATGTCATCATTTTATATGTACATTATATTCCACTTAAAATATTGTCTGTCGGGCAACAAATGAATTTCTCGATGAAAGAAGGCTGGTTGTTTTTAATATAAAAACTAAACCGATCTCCAAAAAGGGCTGATTCCATCATCCGGAATAGGTGGTAGTCTGTTGGAGCGGTATATGATGAATACAACGGATAAGGTAAAACATTCCATCTAAGTGCTTTTAATGATCTCTTCATAGATTTTGCAATATGTGGCTAAGGGTTGTCATATTCTAAAATCATCAATTTGAATAGAGTTTGTTCATTGTCTTGCAATGATCGCTTCATATTGTTTCATTGTTGTTGGTAACAATCAGCGTTCTGTTTCATCAGATTTCGCCAATACACTATACCCGTGACGACTGCTGCCAGGATGTCTTTTTATTTTCGAAACAAAAATAAAAGTCTTTGAATCGTCTATACCAATTTGCGTAAGTGGTTTTAGGTAAAACATGTTCATCAGAAGCTTCCACAAGTAAATGGGTACTATCATTGGCACCTTTGTTTAGATTGAAACAAGAAGTAACCCAGCTAGCATTTTTGGTAGCTGGCTCGTTTCTCCTACTAGTGGCGATGTGTGAATGAGTAGCTGCCACGTAGAGGATACTTATATTAGGTCTGTTTTATTTGCCACACCCTATCCTGGGGCAGGGTAAGTGTCAAATAAAACGAGCAGGAGTAGGAGAAAGCTTTAATTCAAATGTTTGTAGCGCTGCTTAGCAACCATATTGTAATGAAATGAGAAACTTTTAGCTGATACGCTTTTTATGGTAGAAAACTGAACTAATTCGGGTGTAATAGTTACACCTGGTCCTACACTAGATTTGCTCTTTTGTTGTTTTTGTTTTCAATGTAAATAAAACAGACCTAATGTTTCTTGGGAATACTTTCCACGAATACGCTCAATTTCTTCATATTGGTTAATTTCTCATGATTTCACTATTGATATAATTATAAACACTTAGAGATTAGGTTTGAAATGTAACTAAATATTTTAATTCGTATATAAAAATAATATATCTAGGATGATTAAGATTCTACACTACTACTACAATTAACTACTGTATCTATTTAAAAAAAAATTTTTTTGAAGAAGTTTAATGAGTAAAAATGTACATTCCCTTGTATATAAGAATGTTTATATAAATGTGCAAATATAGATAGTATAGTAAATATCACATACAATAGAAGTAAGAAAAGGATTCCGTGATTACTGAGTATTTTTTACCCTTAAGGTGTATACAGAGTTATTTTAATAAAAGGGCAAACTGTAACAGAGTATAAACTTTACTGTATTTTATCAATTTATAGAACTAGTACACTAGACGACAATATATTCTTATTATATATATCTTATATGGGGATGCATATATGTATAGATTTCGTGTTCTATAACAATTTCTTTTCCTCTAAACGACAGATGAACTGTAAATGAACTGTGCTCTTTTATAATGTTTAAAGTAGAACCAAGTATATTACAGTGTAATTGTCTTCTCAATTAATGAGACTCTTGAGGTGAAACTTAGAGTAACTATGACTCTAGCTATGTGCTTCTACAACAAAATTGTAGTAGACTTTAGCTATATGCTTCTACAACAAAAGTGTAGTATATATTATTTGTTCATTTGTTTCGCAAATAATTATTTTGTTAAAGATTGCATTGAACGTTTTCTTCATTTTAACTTATTATTTTGCTGCCTACGTTTCTGTTATAAATAAGTTCCATAACATTAAAGGTAGATCTCGTTTTCTTTAAAGTTTATTATTATTGTTGTTTGTTTGTTATATTTGTTGTTTTATCTTTTCTAAAATATTTCCTCATAATCCCTATTGGTGTGAATATATATGTTGCCCTTTTCAAAGTGGGTTTTTAAGACAAAAAGAAATAATAAGACAAAAATAAAAGAAAAGTAAAAATACCTACCTATTCAACATTGTTGAAATAAAACTCAATTCTTCTAGAATTTCGCTATATTCATTCAATTCTTCTATGTATGTGCTTTTCATTGGTGATGTTTCGTATTTCTTTTGAAAATTAAAGAAACGAAAAGCACATATTTATATAATGAAAATCATTATGGAAAATCTTTTTCTAAACGTAAGTCGGAAAATATTATAGTTGTGACACAGATTACAAGATTTTATTCAAACCTTGATGTCAAATATATCTATTGGATGGACCCAGCCATTGCGTTGTTAATAAAGGTATTGAAAAGGAATTGAAATGAATCCGCATTTAACAACACGACGGATATTACTCAGAATCTTAACATATCGAAACCGTCTATTGAAATGCAACAAGCCATTAAACGGAAGGGTTAGTGAATCACAAAAGTAATGTGTTTCATCATGATAACGTTGGATCACATACAAGTTTGGTCACTCGTTCAAAATTGTTGTAACTTTTGATATCACCATCGTATAGTCCTGATCTTGTACCATCGTACACCCAATTGTTTTTATCTGTGCAGAAGTCTTTTAATGCTTGCAAATTAGAGCTCGAAACCACCTTTTAAAAATGAGTTGTCTCGGTTTTCGCATAAGAAATCCAGAACTTCTCCAGACTTTTTGGTTTATCCAAAAGCATGGAAATAGGTCAGTTTAAATACAGTTAAATTTTTTCAAATTATATCTAGTTAAAAAAAGAACTGAACTAGATTTTTATTACTATTTTGCCGATCAAGGAAAAAATTAAACCTACTATGACTTGACATCATGATCTGGATAAAATCTTTTAATCTGTTCTATCTATTAGGTACTTTTCTTCGTGAAAATTTTAAAAAATGTGAAAAAAATAACAATTATTAAAAATTGTGAGGCGTTTATTTCGAGACATAATAACTTTTAAAGAGAACTAAAATTAAGGGATTTGTTTCGTCTCTAGAAAGAATTTTTTTATAGACCATTTTCCTTTATTAAAGAAATTCACATTCCTCATAAAATTTAATTTTTGTTCTTATTTGAAAGTTTGTTTTTCCTTCATTTCAGGTTGGAAATCAAAACTTTTTCCTAATACAATATATTGTTCGAAAAGAAAAAAAGGAAAGATAATTGTTAACACTAGTTCAAGAAAAGTTCTATAATAGTTTTTAATTTAGTCTTTTAATTACAGATTCGACATTTAGACTTACTAAATATTTTTTATTTTTAGAATTTATAAAAGTCAAAATTTAATTGAACTTTTAGTTATGGTCACAAAAATTACATCTTTTTATTTTTCTTTAATTTCCTAGTTTCTGCTTGAAGCTTTTATGTACGAATTAAGAAAGAACTATTATTATTATTACCCTTTCGAACTTCATAAAACGACAGACTTAATTCATTCTTATATTCTGTTAATGGGGTAATTTTTGGGATTTAGAAAGAAAATAATCATTTATACTAGAAATTTGCATCAAACCTTTTAATTTCTTCTAAAATATTTTAATTCTGCGATTACTATTCTCTAGCTTTTAGCTCAGAACCTATCCTGTGGTACAATGAGTCAATCATGTATGTGTAAAAGAACTTTTGCACTAATCAAGAAGTAACCTATATTGTTTCAATTTTCGACTGTATCTACAGTCAATCTACAAATTGTTATAACCATTTAGAACTTAGATAATTCTTGTTCAGGAAATAATTAGAAGAAATGTTTCTGTGTTCCACGTTAAAAAGGAAACTGTGGAACAAACCGGGTTTTTACTATTAAGACTTCTAGAAACTGGATATGCTATGTACTATCAAGTCATCTCAGCCGGCTGAGTATAAGCATTGGTTTAGAAATAATGTGTCCATAGCTAGTTCTCAATATGGTATTCAAATCTTTTATTTGTTTAAAATATGATCAATTGATTATTTAAGAAATTGATTTATAATTTCATTAAAAATTTGTCTAAATTAATTTTCTAGTTGGCCACTTCGATTTTAAATTAAAATTAATTCAAGTTTTGATTTGAATTTTTTTTGTTTTGTTTCTGAAAGACAATTGAAACTAGTTCGTCTCGAAGGAATTTTATGTTTGCATATAATGAAAGCCAATTTGGAATGCATATATATTCTTCCTCTCTAAGGATATACCATATCTATACGTTGATATAACATTTTCCCTTTAAAATGGAGAAATCATACATATTCAAGTGAAAAGGAAAAAAGTTTATCAAGAAAAGTATTATGAGAGTATAACTATAATGGGCGCATTATGGGAATGGGTTGGTATGGAAATTGAAATGAAAATTAAAGAGATTGTATGTGGTGCCTTGTTGATATGAAAACTGTATTTTCATTTGAAAGGCTTGCTAACTAAAGATAAGCTTTCGGAATTCTATGCAAATGGATTTCTAGGGAATTTTTATTCCTCTATTATTATTCTAATTTTATTATACCAGCAGTTTCTTTTTAAGTATAATGATTTTCTTTTACAATTTCATACATAATAAAGACTGTGTACTTTAATATGGATAAAAACCGAATTTTGCAATAGCTTTTCAGTTTTTGTATCAACTAAAAAAAATATACTTTTCATCTTTTTCCAATTTTGAAAATTTATTTTATTGTAGAAAATTTTCGTCTAGGTTTTTAATACAGATCAGGATTTAACTCTTGTCACCATTGACGGAAAAGTCAAGGGTGATTTGATTAAATTCCTGCCCAAATAATTTTAAAGGTATTTACATTTATTTTCATAGCTTTTGAAGAAGAGTTTGACTTCTTTACAAATTCAAAAGTTGTATATATATTAGCTTAAATTAAAAGCTATTAAAACTAAATTAGTTCAGAGGATTTCTATACTGTTCGCATTTTGTGCGAATAGGTTTTCAAGATACAATTACCAATTGTATGGTTTACTTCAAACCAGTTAAGTTTATGAGGCAAATCAAAGTATAACAGTGATCTTGTTTGATACAAGTGCTTAAAAAACATTGTAGCCAGTAGTAATATGATTCTGCAGTGAAATTCTGTAATGCAACAAGTAAGATTAAGATTAAGTTTTAAAGTATTCTTGTAAGATGTATTGCACCCTTCTTCTACAGTGCAATAGTTAGGTTAACTTCCCATTCTAGAGCACTTCCTCCAGGCCTATTTCTCCGAGTAATTTTAGTATCCGTAGTGGGTCAAGAGATTGTATCCTAATTGAAGAGAAGCAGTATACCGCAAGCGTTTCTTTCTGTGGAGTAGTGCTTCACAGTCTGAGAGAATATCGTCCTCCGTGTTGTGAAAACACGTTCACTCAAAATGCTAAGTCCAAAAGGATATAAAAACATCGTTTTGGTAAAAAAGATCGTTTTACACGATCGTAAAATTTGAGTGGACTACGTTTTCTAAAATTCTGAAATGTTGTAAAGAACACGTGCATCCAAAAACCCAAGCCCAAAAGGATATAAAAATATCGTTTTGAAAAAAATGATCACACTACGCGATCATAAAATTTTAATAGACCACGTTTTCTAAGAAACGCAAATTTTATGTTTGAAGAAAAACGTGCAAGTCTAAAATACTTTCTCATGACCATCTAGGATATCGAAATATATTTTCAAATATGATGTCCTAGAAATAGACTCTTTTACAACGTGGCAATAAAATTTCAGAAAATAATGTTTAAAAAAGGCGCATGTTCTTTGTGATCGCTTGAATGCAAAGAAATAGGCAAATCTTTTAAAAAACTCTTTGCCATCTAAATGTCAATAAAAAGGATCGTAAAAAAGGGTCTACAAAATCATGTTGCATCTTTGCATCTAAAGTCATAAAAATGGTATTTATGGATGCAAAGATCCCTTTTTACAAGGAATCAGGATTTTACGATCACGGTGAAAATTGTAAAAAATATCTGTTATGCATTTGTTCTTACCGCTCGAATAAACAAATCTTTTAAAGTATGTGATGTAAACATATATGGAAAGGATTTGTTTTTCTTACATCTTCATAAAAAATACATATCCCTACCCAAGCCTAGCCATTTAAAGGCTAGAATTTTTATATAAAAAGGCTGAGTTGACGGAAAATTAGTTAGTTGTCAATTACACCGTTAATAGTACTTTTGCCCCCCACCAGTGGTAAGGTATAAGGGAAGATCAAAATAAAAAAGTGAAAAAAGAAGTACTAAAATACAAGTTTCAATAAGTTCTATAAATTACATATTCATACAAAGAATTTTAAAATAAAACGAATAAAATATACAAAGAATTTTAAAATAAAACGAATAAAATATAGTTTTACTACTAAATCACAACACCAACGTATCCCATTGTGTATACAAAACTTTCCAAAACAAAATACACAACATCCGTGCAGAATTTGCAGGTACTATCTGGTTAAAGGCCTAGTTTCTTAAGGTGTGTTTTGAGTCGGCTGTGTCCCGTTAGTATACCTTTCAGTACTCTTATCGCTAATCTCTGGGAGTTGTACTCCCCGAGGAGATCTTTACCTGCCTTAGTTCTGGTTACATTTCCCAGTGCTTGCTTCTTTCTGCCACCTCTTCCTTCGTTAAAATTTTTCGGATTAGGTGTTGTCCGATTCTACAGAAGGGTTCATGCCCTATGAAGGGGTGCCTCCCCTTGTCGGCTTCGTCATTGCCCTCGATACCCATATGCGACGGTATCCAGTACAGAGGAACTTTGTTATTTGTGCCCAACTTGTTTAATTTAGTTACACATTCTTCAAATTATATGTGAGCTTAGTGGTCTGATGGCAGCTTGACTTTCCACTATTATCGCTATAAATTTGACACGATAGCTATTGATTTGTCAGTTTCAATTAATGTCTAAGTAGTATATGTAAGTGGTATGTAAGTAATTGGTATTATCTTGAAGCCATTGCATTGGAAAATCAATATCTCCTTACCGAATTCCATATCTAGTTAAAAACTAGTCTTCAACGATTTCGGTTATCCACAAAATTAATATCCTTTTGTTTGGAAAAATATTCATTTTATTTTCTTGATGTGTGGTAAATTCAATTAAATTTTCTTCTTTTAATATCGTTCATGTTTTACTATATTTGTATTTGGTATTCTCTTAGAGGCTATAATATCCTGTATATCTTCGGGAGATATTTGTTTATATCAAATATTTTCATTTCCTAACTAGTGTGCTGGTTCGGAAAAACATTTAATCCAAAGGTTCCAAAAAACAGATTTTTAACATTTTATCATATCACATTTTCGATTTGAAATTAAATGGACTAAAGAATTTTGTAGAATTCTATGGAAATTTTTTTGTTCATATCAAATCATTAAAACGTTTTGTAAGCTTTTATTGTAATCCTTAGAAAATGTCTGTTTTAATCATTAAACTAATTTCCCATTCATTCTAATGTCATTTACATTTCAATTATTTTCAAAAGACATTGTATTTGCAAACTTATATTATTCATCATAATCTTCATAAATACGAAGTACACATCAGATTTGCATATTTTGAACAATTTAATGCAGATATTATGATATATAAGTTGAGTATAAATTCATCATAAAAGTCGAATGACTTGAATTTTCCGATTATGTCAAATACATTAAATTTTTACATTCAATATTATTTTTATATAAATAACATCTTCTATATTCTATTTTCTTTAGTCCTTAGGATAAAATGTGGTTTTTCTCCTGTTGATCAAAATCAATAAACGAAAATTTTTTTTATAGCAATATCAATATACCATATTTTTATTTTATAGATGTGTGTTTAGAGAATCATTGTTTTTCTTATATTTAGTCAGGCATATAACAAACAATCATACAAATTTACCCGAAAAAACGAATGTCTCTTCGTTTTCTTTATATCAAAAGTTAAGTTATTTAAAAAAAAGGAAAAAAGAAAATTCCCGATATAACAGATCCTGAAACTGGATTTCATTATATTTTTCTATATCCTTTACCAACAAAAAAAAATGAAGAATAATGAAACAAGGTAGTATATTCAGAAGGCTCTAAAAACGCGTTGGTGTCTATATGTTTATGTCAACGATATTTCCTTATTTTTTTCTACCATATTCTATTATGAAATCCACATTCACGTCATCATCTGAACGTCTATAACTATTCTATCCAATTTTTGGTATACCCATTCAAATTTTCTTTTTTTTTCATCTTTTAGGGGAATATATTCTGAATAGATTGAGATACGAAAGGTTAGGATATAGAACTTCTATATAGCTTTAATATAATCCACCCTCACAAAACAAATACATAAGATGAAAGAGAAAAAAGCTATCTTCATATATATGTCTGGCTTACAGTATCCTTTTCATCTATATAGTTTCAATTAAAATCCTGTGAAACGTCTCTCGATAAATCTTCTCTCAATGCAAATATTTTTCTCTTGTTATATTCTCCTGAAAACTGTTATACAAAACGGGATAATAATATTCCCGAACTTTGAAACGAAAAAAAAAAAAAAACAAAGAAGCTTTTCTATATAAAAACGCCGGAAAAAAAACCGTATGCCATCCATGTGTCTAGTCTTCGGCTTTATAATATCATAAAATTCCGGCTCCGGTGTTTTTCTTAAAAAAAAAATGGACTAAAAAGAAAAAGAAAGTATACATTTGTTGCTTCTCTACCACAAGGATTCAAGATTCAAATGAAAATCAGGAGAAATTTTTCTGTGTTATACAAAAGTTTTCTTCCTGGGAACTTGGATCTGGAATGGTGTAAGACCATCCCACACACGAAAAAAAAAAAATCTATATGAATTTTATTTCGAAAAGTTCAGTTTTATCGGAAACTTCGTCAGCATTAGACTGACTATAAATTTCCTTCAAATCATAATAAAACGTTTAAAAGAAAATTTACGGTAGGAAATCATTCGTGAAAGGTTTCTTATATAGTGTGTGCCGTTATCAGTACTTTCTTCTTCTTTTTTTTTTTTTTTTTAGAGACCTGGAAAATGATCTAAATATTATTCTTCGTAAAACAAAAACTTTATACAGAGAAAAAAAGGAAATTTCCGTGTTCTGAAATTTCATTTGAAACATTTTTCGCGTATAAAAAATTTAAATTTAGTTTAAATTTTTCAATATTGTTTGGTTTTTCTTCGATGTTGTGTTAAAAATCCATTTCATTAAATTAAAATTTTGTTTGTTTCAACATAAATGAATTTTACTCTTAAAAACCAAAACCAAAGTGAATTAAGTTTTCTTTTTTTTGGGTGATTTTGGGTGTTTTTTTTGATTCTATTAATGGCATATGAAAATGTTTAATCATCATTTTCATTAAATATTAAAGTTAAAATAATCATAATAATAATTTAAATATGAATATAATCTTTAAAATTAATTGAATATCCTTTACCGGGTTAGAAGGATATCAATCATGGTTAGTTTTTTTTTTTTTAGGAATTTTCAAGGGATTTTGATCTTTTTGATGATTTTATCTTAAAAGGATCTTAATGAAGTATAACCAAAAACAAACAGAAAAATTGAATGGGAAAGCCATCATTGAAAGTATTTTCTTTTTTTCGATTTTCGAATATTAAAACACTTCTTTGAAAATATATTCTTCAATCCCGGCCTTGTAATCATATTATTACCCATTTACCAAGAATAATATGACTTTAGGTTTTACAGCTTTCTTTCTGGTGACATACATATAAGACTGAGAATTTCCATTTTTGAATGAAGACTTCTTTCAGGGTTTTTAGTGACATACTGTGTCTGACTGGAAATACAATATTATTGTGGTAATGTTGAAACCATTAACAAGAAATGGTTTTCTTCTTTATATTATATTTTGTGGATATGAGCTTTTTTCTTTTCTTTTTTTGTTATATTATTAACAAACATATAAAAGGATTACTTTGAATAAGTTTACCACAAATATATTCAAATGAATATTATGCTGCTCTCATCAATCTAATGGTCATTTTATTCGGTTCCTGGGTTCGTTTTTATCAATGTTTACTTCATTTAACACGTTTTTAATTGTGTTTATTTTATGTGTGATATTTTTCTTAATTACCACACATTAATCAAGTTTATTAATAATGAAAAAAAAGGACGAAATATTAGTTGGAAAGCATTTTGCACATAAAATGGTCAGCAAAATTTTATTTGAAAAAAAAATCTTGATAATGATTATTATTAGATTAGATGCAAATTATTAAAATTGATGGTTCCCGGTTTTTTGGTAGTTTGGAAAGGATACGAAGTTGAGTGGAAATTTTGATTGATTATATCGATTTTCATTAAGAACACAAACAGTACAAACTCGATTCTCAAATGTAAAAGTTTCAGTTGAGGTGCAAATAATTAGTTAGGATTTGAAAAATACTAAAAGGACTTCTGCTTAACTTAAGAAAAAGAATTTTTGCGTTTAGGTTGACATGATTAAAGAAAACAGAAAATAATTTGGCAGTAGCAAGATTTTAGCTGGGAATCCTTCAAGTCATTATTAACGGTCTATCTCTATACTAATGAAGCTATTCGATTTTAAAAATACAGTGCCTTATCTTCGAGTTTTCCAAAAATATTTACATTTATGATTTATATTGTATAAAAAGATATCCAATTAATACATGGAAAATAGAATGATTCTGTAGCTCCAGTTGTTTTGAGATCCCGTTACTAAAACTGAGCGGAATTTGTTTTGATTTCTGGTTTCGGAAATTTAGCAATTGGTAGTAGTAATTTGATAAAGGAAGAACTCATTTGTACATCTGACTTTTGATGAATGCAGTAGCGATTAAAGTCTAGCTTTTAATTACGTGAATTGATATAAAAACATAGTACCTTCACAATGATAGCTTAAGTTTAGTTTAAGTTAAGCAAGATTCTCAGCTTAAGCTCTACATAAGTTTTTGTTGCATTTCACATAAAGAAGATTTAGCTTAAGTAGTTTATTGTGAATTTTGGTTCGTATATTGGCAATTGTTAATAATTTATGTTAAAATATTTGTTTTAATAAAAATGTTTGTTATTATAAAAAATTTAATAATATCTAGCTTTTATAGAATTGCTGGAATGTGATGAAACGTCTTTAAGTTAAAATATTTAAATCAAAGATAATAAAAAACATTTCACAATATTTTGTCTGCGAAATTTAGTTAAGGATAATCTATACTGCGAAACTGGGGATTAGTTATCAACATATGAAACTTAATTTTTTCAAAAGCCTCATCTGTTAAATTCATTTCACGCGTTAAGATCAATTTAAGTCACAAAATCAGGTTTGGTCTGTCACTGATTCTTAGTGAAACAATTATCATCTCATTTCTATTTATTGAAAGAATCGAGTATAAACTGTAGATAATTTTTAAAGTGTTTTAACGGCAACTTATTAAGATATAAGTAAAATGTGTTTTAAAGGTTGTTTTAATTAGTCCTCTATTATACTTTTATGAATTCTATTAGTAGTGTTCTTAAGTTAAAAATGTATTGATTGAAAATTCCCAACAACGAATAATTAATTGAAATTTATGGAAATTCTAAACCTTTTATAGAATTTTCGTTGGAAATTGAAATTTAGTTACCCATTAAAATGGTTTTAGAGAATTTTCTTTTAATGTAACTTATTTATAAAAACAGATTTAAGGTAAAATCTCTTCATTTATTAATTTTGCTTTATTTATTACGTTTTTTACTTAAAAACTTAATAAATGATTATATTTTGGTTTTTAATATTGTGATGAAATTTTTGTAAAGTGATACTTTTTGTCCGTCTTAAATTAATAATGATGTTATTTTGTGATTTCGGCGTTAAATGCGAAAGACAGTTTGAAAGATTGTAGAATATTTCAAATTTAAAGTAAATATATTAAATATTATAAACACAGTGAAGTAATAAATAACAGGCTTCTGTATTTAATGGGGTCCAGTCTTCTAATTCATGTAAAACGTATTCTCTGATAGGATTAAAATATTTAGTGAAAACACCTTTTCGGTAAACATTTTCATTATTTATCTTGAGAGTTAAATTCAGTCAGACAAGCTGGGATTTTTATATCTCGGAAGTTTAATACATTTTTTTTTATAAATGATAGTCAAGGGAAATAGGTTAATTGAAAATTTTTTTGGTTTTTTCTTTTTATAAATCGATACGTAGAAAGTTTTTATCTTTATTTAATAGAATTTTTTTGTTCGATATTTCTTTTATTAAATTCTTTATTTTAAAAAATGACGCAGAAAGAAAACAGATTTCTTTTACAATTTTCCAAATTACTTTAAAAGCAAAATTCCGATCAAAATTGATAATTTGGCATATTTCGGTGTTGTTCCTTAATCGGTATTAAACGAATTTGTGCTACAAAAATTTGAAAAGTTTCTATAACATTATTATAATATAAACATTTACTTAAGAAATTTTCTTCTAAGTTGAATTTTTTAAAAGAAAATAAACCGTTTTAATTTGAAACCCCTTGGAAGTGAATATTTCTAGAAACTGCTTCAAAATTTAAAACAAAGATTGTAGCAACTTTATTAGACTTTGAATATTGAAAATTATATAGATTAGGGCGAAGAATTTAAACTGTAGGAATAAAAATAAAATACAACTGATTTGGTTTAACAATTGAGAGGTTAAGAAAAAAACAGTTGTAATGTTTGAGAATATTAGAGAAAAAGGCAAATGAACAGACTAGTAAGAACAGTGTAGGATGGTCTAGTTGGTTAAGACCTCGATCTCGCCTCTAGAGACTGGATGAGACACAGGTTCAAAAATCCGAGTCTCTCTTTTACTACTTTTCTTTGCCTTACAAAACTACCTATATGTTCAAGAAATTATTCACAAATTGCGAGTTATTCAAAATTATGATCCTTTTAAATTGGTTTTTCAACTGGCTTTATGTCCATCAATAATATCGAGAATTTCGTAAATTTAAATTAATAATAAAATAGACGCCATTGTCCATAATATGTGGCTTTAAATACAGTTAAAATTTCGGTTTGGTGTGTTTCTCTCTTTATCTATTTTTAATAATATAAAGTATGCTTTTTTGGGAAAAATGGAAGAAATCAGATGGAATGCAAAAACTTGAAAAAAATAAATAAATTAGTATCATCTATACCTCAAATATAACATTAAATAAGTCCGTTCAAAATTAAGAATTATAAATAGCATTGCTCAAATAAGCTGGTATGAAATGTATGATAACCGTCTTAATTTTTCCCAACAAAATACACGTATAGTTTTTTTTGCTTTAGACGGTTAAAAACAATACGTCAATTTTAATGAGTTTCAAGTTATGTCAGCGCGGCTACCCTTAGTGACCTTAATACATTAACTTCGAGGACCATTTCTTGTGTATTCTGTCTAAACTGAAAACCATTAACTACCCAAATAATAACGAATTAAAAGGTGAAAACGTCCCATTTTTAACCGTGTAGGCACATCTACGCTTTTAGTGATCATTATCGCTCAATCGGTTATTAATGCACTAGACTAGACAGATCTCCGATTTTAATTTCAATAATTATTTTTTATTGGTACTTTTGGATGACCCATGGCACATGTTGTTTTTATCACAGTGATCATTATTCATTCCAAAAGGTTCATAAAATTACTATTTTGTTAATAATTTCCAGAATAGAATGTTTATTCATTTTGATTCAATAAAATAAATTTTTTTAAATTGTATATTAGTAAATTTTAAGGAATTTTTAGAATAATAAACATTTTTCCTCTATTTAAGTTTATGTGAAAGAAGAAAACATGTCAAAATCAGATGAAATTTTTAAAATGTTCAAATGAAGATGGCCCTGTAAACAATGTGAGGAAAAAATTTAAGACCTCTTCACAATTTCATTTGAAAATTAAAAAAAAAAAATTATGATTGAAATAGATATTTAAAATTGATCATTATTACGTAAATAAAGGTCATTATCTAAAAAGAAGATGTGTCACGGGTCACTATAATTAAAAGCGAACATTCTAAACATATCATTGGATTCATTGTTAAAATAAAATTACAAAAATTAAATTTAAATTTGAATTAATTTTTTCCAAAAATCTGATTAATGAATAAACAATAGAATTTGTAAATTCAAAAATACGTTTGAAGCTTTTTATAATAATTAATTAAATACTTAAAACAATTAATTTAGTATTCTGAAAAAAGACAAAACATTCGATTATGTAGAAAATTGCGTAGGTAAAATGCTGGAATATACTTCATAAATGTTTTTAATCTTATCAAAAACATTTTTTTATAGACATTAATAAAAATTGAATTTGAAATTTATTCAAAAAAAAAGAAAATGATGCCCTTTTCTAATTCAATTATTCTTCAGAAAAGTTCAAAATGTTTTAGGAAGATTTTCGAATTCAATTACACAATTTGAATATAGGAAATATGATATGACCTTTTCGATTAATTTCGCGAATAATTTCGAAATAATATTTGTTTTAGATTTTTAAGAATTCTTTTAGCACGATCCATACTAATTTCTTTATTCTTTATAAAAGTGATGAGATTCATCTAATTTCAATCGATAAACTAATGCAAAGGGTAGAAGATCCTAATTTCAATAACTGTTTTCTTCTGTACTTCGTATCAAATGTGTGACAAACTTTCAATGATAGTGAGACCTACTAAAGTTTGCATTTGATCTGGAAACGTTTTAGCTCAACTTAGTCAAGTGCTAAATGTATAGGAAGATTTAACAATTTCAAATGGAAAATCATGCTGAAAAATAGTTTTCAAGTTACAAGCGGCCAAGCATTGAGGGCGGCGAAATAATGCATTATCTTAAGATTAAGATTAAGTTTTAGGTAGTTTTTGTACTGCGACCTTTAAGATCATTCTAAAGCATCCCCTCCAGATCTATTTCTCACTTGGGTAAAAGCAATATACCTCCAGATTTTTTGTTCTCCTGCGGAGTAGTGCTTCACAATGGGGAGAATATGAATTCGGGTCTCTTCCTCCCCCTTGCAGAATCTGCAGGTGCTATCTAGATGCATTACCTTAATACACTGTTTAATATATTGCCTACTTTGAGAAAAAACTAAACGTAGGCAATATATTAAGAAGTACATATGCTATCAATCCAATGCTTGAAATGAATAGTAAAAGGCACTCCTCTGTCAAGGCTAAAAAATTAAATTAAAACAAAATTTTTTACGTTGCTATATTTAATAAGATTACCTTGTATTTTATGGTACTTTGTTTAGCGAGAATATTATTTATATGTGAACGTGCGTATCAAGCAAACGCGCAAAATGTTTTTGCACGCGTGGATAAAAGAGAAAGAAATGTTAAACATGAATAATGAAAAGAGAGAAACACGTTTCATATTATTTGCATGAAAAACATGTTTTCTTATTTTAATATTCTTGTTTAATAATTATATCTCTCCTAGATGAATATCTGTAAATTTATTAGTAGCACCAAAAAGCATACAATAATGATAGTTTCCAATTTGGGCACGTCTGCAAGCGCCTCATTATTAATAGTATTTGTTAAAATGACTTTGTGTGCATTTACAGTCTTTTTTACAAATACTATTAAAAATAAGGAGCGCTTTATAGCGCTGCAAGCGTCTCATCAATTTATATGGAAATGATTACATGTTGTAGCATACAACAATAGAATTTTGGGTTCTTTAAATCTACGTAGAACCTTGTTTTTAATTTTAATTTCGAACTTAACTGTTGAAGGAGGCAATTTGATGTAAATTCAAGTTTTCCTTAGACATTGAAGGGAAATGCAACATTAAATGAACTTATGGAAAAACTTTATTGTACTTAATTTTTTCATATAATTCACTCTGAAAGATGATCAATTTAATAAATATTGGGGAGTTTACCCTATTATTTTCGATTAATATTGAAAAGCAAATCGAATTAGAACTATTTATAATGTTGAAATCGATTAATATAAATTATTGATACTATCAGAATTTAAGCTTGAAATTTACGAGACTATTCTCCAATACTCAGCAAGTGCTACTTTTATCCTACTTTTGTCATATTTCCTATTTATTATGTAAAAACTTTAAAAAACTTTAAAGTAAAATTTATAATATTGATTTAAATAAGTTTAAATACCATAAAAAGCTTTCAAATTTTCTTTATTCTTTTCCGCCAGAATTCAATCGTATTAACCTTTTTTTTGCCTTTTTCATTTTTACTAAATACGTTTTATTTTTAAATAATATTTTTAATAAAATATGAACACATTAAATAACATATATAAGAAATTTGTAAGAAGATTTGGTGCCTTCCCGATTTTCACGTATTTTGTGGCAAATAAAAATGTGCTTAGAATTTTTAAAAATGCGGTTAAATGAAAAGAATCTTTTGTTATAAATTTTGTATAAAAGTTAAAAACTCAATGTGGTATCCTTTGAAATACTTAGTATTTTTATTATACAATTTCTATACGGAAAACCGCTTGACATATTTATTTGTTCACCTGTTCTCGACGAGAATATGGAAGGAAATATAGTTTATTTTTATGAAAATTGTATACTTTTTGTTATAAATGTTCGAATTCCTATTATTTTCCTGTCAGACACGTTAAACGAACAGCTATAATTTATATCACATAGAAATATAGAAATGGGAAGAAATTTTTTTGACATACAAATTGGTTATAAAAAGAATGTGTGAGTTTTATTACAAATAATTCGATCTTTATATGATTTTTTGATTTGATTCTTAACAGTTTATGAATTCAATTAGATATTTTTTTTTTCAAATATCCTATTTAGATACCAAGTGTTTATAAGTACGTATGCCCCGTGTACATGAAGAGTCCAGACCGTGCTGAAACTAGATTCAAATACATGTATAGAGTGGTCAGGTTCAAATTTATTGCATTTTGGTGGATGTTTTACGGTTTTCATTTCCTTGTTAAAATATTAAGAATTTTTTGAATTGTCGTCTACATTTGGACTTCATATTTTTCAACACTCTGTGTCAAGCCATTATGACCCTTCAGCCCCTGGATTTTTCGACTCTCCATGTACACTATGAAAGTACGAGTTAATCCGTGCATACAAACAAAGTGATACCCTAACGTGCTAATATTTGGAGTGATCTGATTAGATACTTGTACTGGATCTTTGTAATATTTATTTTGAAAACCAAAAACAATTGATTCTCAATGTCAATAGTGGCGAAATCACTAAAAGGTTATAAGTTCACATGTAACAATTGCATATTTCCTTGCAAATTCTTCGTGGTTCGCAAAAACATGTAAAAGGCTAGGACGAAGTTGTATTAGAAACCTTATTTAATATTAAATAATAAGCAGAATTAATTTGTATCGTCCAGATGGATAACATAGATCTAATCGATCTATAAATTTCATTACCATGTAAACGCGGAAATGTATTCAAACTCTTTTCCTAGTAATTTAAAGACTTATTTTTTTAACTTTAAGGAAACTTAAGAAAGAGTAATGATATCGCTTATGTCTCCATTTTCCGAAGGGATAAAATCTTATTTGTAGCTACTATTAGAAAATCTCGTGACATTTTGATATTGTGTTAACCTGGTAAGCGGTCTCCATTGCCTAAAGCTTATCTATGTTGCTCGATTTAGTTAAAGAATTCCTGGAATAGAACGTATATACCGAACGTAATACTAAAGTCTTTGAACTTTCGATTAAGATATTAATCGATATCGTATTCCTTTAGTTTTTATTCCTTCTCCTTCCTTATATAGTATTCAAAGCATTATTTTAAAATTGCAGATGTAAAAAGCACGAAGTTCTTCAAATATAAATAGAAAAGCTAGTATAACATAGTACTACATGCAATAAACTATATTTTATATTATGATGAATTAAAATATATTTCGACATAATTTTCTTAAGTTTTAATTCTAAAATTGCAATTAATATGTCAAAAGCATATTACTTTCTTCCTGAAAGTTATATAATTTCCATATAAAATGGTCTAAAAATATGTATCCTTATTGCATATAAAAGCTTAAAGTTATTCCTTATGGCCATTATCATATCCGGTTAAATTCTGACATTTATAAATTACCATTCGTAACTTTTAAAATAAGCATAATTATTTAAACTTAATGATTAAAAAAAATTAATGATTCCATGTTGTGAATATATACATATATATTTTTTTTTAATGAAAAAAGTTTACCAAAACTTAAATTTCAAAATGTAATTATTATTGTTACTTAAAGAAATTCTTTAAACAGATGAGATCCTTGCAAAAATATTTTATATCATTTATTTAAAAAGCATAAAAATGGCTACAAAATGCCTCTTTCAAGTGAATCAATGACAAGTATATATGTTTATTCGGCTTGAATTAGGACTCTAGTCAGAAGAAGAAAAAAACGGTTTAGAACTGAATAAGGAACTGATTGTGGTATCAGAGTAAATCCAAAAAGGATGGATTATTGTTGAAACAACACATCAATCAAATTACAGGAAGGGTAAACTTCCCTAAACTTCTTTCTTGTCTATTTTTCTTTTCTGGTGCTTTTTTTCTTAGTTCATATATATCATTTTTTTTGTATATAGTACGAAAGTTCTATTCTTTTTTGAAATGTCTAGCTTTTCAAGTTTTAAACAAAAATTAATTTCATTGAAATATTTTCCAGAAAATTATACCCTTGGTGTGTATTCCCAAATAAAAATAAAAAAAAAAGAAAATATTTTTTATCCTCGAATATAATATTATTTTATCAGATTTGATGAGGAGACCCATCACAAGAGGACATTCTATCCCACGAATTTTTCAAAAAGTATACTATAGTAAATTGGTTGAGTCTACAAGAGAACAAAATGAAAAGAAAGAAAAAGAAAAATGCAAAAACAGAAAAGAAAGGATATGCTGAGAGGACGAAGATATGGTTCAGAATATTTGAAAACTTTTCGTCCTCTTAATTCAATAAGGAAATTTTTCTTGATTTTCCTTTTTTTTCTTTTTTTTTTGTTTTCTTTTATGGATAAACAATGTTAAGGGAATTTGTATAAAATTTCTACAACAAGAAAAAATTTCATTTTTTTTTTAATACACAAAAATTCAATCTTTTTTAATAATGTCGAAACTTTAAATGAGTTTAAATACAAGTTTATTTATTAATAAATTTAATATTTTATTATATTATTCATGAAGTATTTTCCCACATATAGAAATAAAGTATCTTAGTTCATTTTCTCGAAATTATTTTCTTCGATAAAAAACTATTAAATATTTTATTTAAATAAATTCCATGAAATATTAATTTTTAATTTATCCTGAAACTTTTAAACCGAACTTTAGATTTTTTCGAATTTTTGTTACGAAACTTTTGATGGATTTTCTTTCCAGTGTTTTCGGGTAGATAAGTTTTAGTTTGATCAGTTAAAACTGGATAAATTTTTTTGTTTAACGTCATATCAGCAAAGAAAAAATAAAAGCTAATTTATGAATCTCTCTCTATATGACCAGTTCAACGTTATCCGAGTTCGTAGAGGATTTATTAAAGAAATGTTTAAGAAATAATTCATTTAACAGAGATTGAAGATTTTGAAGAATTTGAAAATATTTGATATGAAGTAATTTCGTGATTCTTTTCATTAAGTAATCAATATTCTATAATACCAAATTTCTTGTATTATTTAAAGCTCACTGAAGTTTCGAGTTGCAAAATACTAAAATATTCAAGTCTTGTTGAATAAAAGTTTTATAGAATAAAAGTAGTTTATTTTTACTGTTTTTTAATATTAATATTTAAAAGACTTTTTGAAACTAAATTGCTTTAAAGTTTGGTTCATAAATTGTAAAAGAAGATAATTTTAACAATGACAAATTTGAAGTGCCCAGTAAACTTATTGGGGTAATTAATAAGAATATATGTCAAATGAATACTATCTGAGCCGAATACTATTTCTTGTTATATTTAAGAAAACCACAAGTAGTAATAAAAATTAGACAATATACTTTAAAACGAAATGTATGACATTAAGGACTAGGTAAATCGAATCAAAGATTTTATTAAGCTGTTAGTGTTTAACGGGAACTCGTTGGCCAACAATAATTATTTCTGATTATTCTATTGTATTGAATAGAAATACTGAAATCCAAACCAATTTTCTGCTAAAAAATGGGTAAATTTCCGGTTTTTCTACATACTAAATAAAAATAATGTAGTACTAAAAAATACACTACAATGCATTCATGATGATTCACTTAACTACTTATAATATTTAATGCAAATACTAGCTCTGACATGTTCGGGATCGACTTTTATTACAAGACTGCGTGCGTTCTCTCGAGGCAGAATACACCTGCAATCCTGGGCAATGAGATGAAACATATGTTTTATTTTATAGGTAAAGATAATGGGAACTTTCGTCACCTTCATTATTTACAATTTACACTACATATTACTACTTTCGTTTTCCTAAATCAAAATACAATCAAATATTGGAATTTCAGGCTACACGTGAAATGAGTGGTAATATTAAAAAATGATTAATTTTCCAAAGATATATATCTCACGAGACTACATTTATATCCCTAAAATAGGTACACGGACACTAAGCACTAACTGAATATGTTCAGTTTAGGTCAATTCTACTATTTTATCCTACTCTAAGTCTTTATGGATTGCAAACCATGTAATATTTCCCAGGAAGTATTCAATTGCTGTATAGACTATAGAGGGCAATAAATTTTGTACATAATTTCACCTTAATTTTCATTTAAACCTGGACGAACTTTTAACGATGTAGGCTAGGATCAAACAAGAAATCTCATGTTTCGCCTACATCATCAATATTCACTTATATTATTATTTAATTACTTTAATTTCAAGTTTTACAATGCTACTGGGGCATATTTAACCCTTATATCCTCGGGTTAAATATTTAGTATATTTTTATGTTTAAGAAAATTTATTTCAATTGTTCAAAAGTATTTAGAAATACATATAAAAAGAAGAGATTCCAATTAATATAGCATAGTATTTATTTTCCTTCATTTTGTCTAAAAATAAAATAAAATGGAAAACATAAATAAATTTTGTTTCACATAATTTTGAAGTGCTTCGATATGTGTATAGGATTTTTACTATTTTGAATATTACACTTTTTAGAAATATAATCGTTAACAAAAAAGCTTTTGTTATTCTGACCGCCTGAGGTTACAATATCCAATGTATATCTATTCCTATACTTTCAGATAAATCTCGAAGGGAATGAACGATACATATTCCATTAAAATGATGCTTCAAGGAAATTCCATTAAAGCGATGAACATGGTTCAATATATTTATTATATATATATATGTATATATCGTAAGTGGGTGGGAAAAATTAACACGTTGAAATATATATCGTCATCAGAAGATTTTCATTCCTTTTATTTTGTGGAAAAAAGTCTGAAAAGTCTACTTTGCTATACCATACGGTACCAGTACTAAGTAATATTGATATCCACTTACTCGTACTTTAACCGAAAGTGTATTATATCTAATATACTATATTTATATACTATATATAGAGATATTTATGTTACGGAGATATACCCACAAAAGCTTTTCGAATATTCGTTTTTCTTGTTTCGGTATCCGAAAACATATAAGGATAACAGATTCATAATATTATGGAAGGATACCTTTGAGGTGTAATATTGGCTTCAAGCAAGTGGCACAATTAATTCCCATGGAATGTATTGTGTGATTCTTTTTAATAGGTTCTGCCTTATGTTAGATTACAAAGCAATTTTCACAGTTGTTTAAAATTATAATGTATTTAACTAGATCTAATCCTATTCATATATAAAATTAATCAATATTTACAGTTCATACAATTTTGTATTGATTTTCTTTAAACGACTATAATATAATTGGTTTTCAAACTTTGAAACAATGATGTTATTATTCCAGAAGCTTATCTTATCAGTATAGAAACATTCAACATTATAATCGCCCAAAAATTCTAAACTATACAATAATATTATACCAAATGCTTTTACTATCCATTTTAAAGCTTTATTATTTGAAATCTACAGGGTGCTGTAGAGATTGTATAGAATAAAAATTTAATTAAATAAATTAAGAAGGAAACTATATAAATATGATATTTTAAAATACCAGAAGACGGATTCTTCAATAATTCCCTTTAATGCGATATTTTTCAGGCTACGTATATATATATATATAGAGTCAATTTATTGAAAGTCTTTAATTCATGTCTTAAAGGGCTACATAAATCTAAAGAGATTTCTTTTTAGGCATTGGGCTGTTGACACTTCCCAGGTCAAAGAGTTCACATAAATCAGCAAATTTTTTCAGAAAATATCGATGAATTATAGCACAAAAATGAAAATCCCATGGGAAAAAGTCAGAATTTTTTGTAGTTATTCAAAAATAAAAATCGATTTACAAAAAAAGGTAAGATCGTCAACGATTTCTGAATGCTTCTCACAATATTTTGTAAAAATTTAAAAATGATTTATTTAGCGAATTCCGAGATATGCTATCCAACGACTTTATAAACAATATTTTGAACCTACTTCATTCAGAATTCTAGAAATTCGTCAACTGTACAGATACTGATGTGGAATTATCAGAATACATATTCTTAAAACTCGGAATTTTACTAAAGTTTTAAAGAAATATAGAAATCGATTTAACTTTTTTCTAAACAGTAATAGCACCTTAATGGCATACACATTATACTGTCTTAATGGCTAAATCATTATGTTTTCCATCTGGCATGATACTAACAATAGAATAGACGTAATTTAATATCTCCACTTTGATCTCCATATTATAGAATTACTCATATTACACTAGGCTTTTTGCTCAGCCTTGTTATTACTCTTGCCATCGTCCTTAGCTTTTTTAGTCTATTGTCAATAGATGGGCACTATTTCGCTATTTTGATGGAGGAAAATTATACCATTAGGAAGAAAAGCACATCTTCCTGTTACACCTTGTATTTATTTTGAATTAAACAATGGAGAAAGGATTAACTTTTATTTTATCGGTTATAATGAATAAATTTTTCAATTTGATACAAATGATACAAATTTCACATTTCATAAATATTTCATGTAATCAAAAAATATTTTCATTGGTTTTTCTATTGCTTTAACGAAGCGGTAAAATGAAAATAATATGTTTACGTTTTTCTTCTTCATTTTTTTCTGTTGTCGATTTTCATCTCTAGCTGGAAAAACTGAATTGTCTTCAACAAGAGACCTATTTCATAAAATGTTTCCATTGAAATATAAAAAGGAAGTATCTCTAACATTTGTAAAAAAATTTATATATAAAAATATATATGACACCAGAAAAAACGTATTTTAAAAACTGTCCAAAGAATTTCCGTTTCGTAAATTGAGAATTTCTTCTTTATTTACGTACGTACTTCTCTTTAAGATGAATGTGATATGAAGGTATAGTAATTCCTCAAGCGTATCATAAACGTTTCATATACGTATTCACATACCTTATGTGGTTGTTATAAACCTCCACCCGCAAAAAAAGCCATCTCAAAAGGATTCTACTATAGACAAACATATGGGAAATCTCTAGTAGTATGATGGTTTACTACCGAGGATATAAATTTATGAAGACATCTTAACTATTTCCCTGTATATATGTATATTTTTAACATATTACAGAGTGGGATTTTTGTGGCCATCAAAGATCCTTTTGGTTCGATGACGACAACGATGATAATAATAATAATAATAATAATAATAATGATGGTGTAGTAGGAATATAACTTAAAATAACCTAACGTCTAATATGAAATAACTAAAACAGAGCAGCGAACGTTTAAGTGGAGGTTTTATATGTTGTACACGTTATATGAACATAAGGATGGAGTAAAAAATCTAAAGAATTCTTTTGATATATAACATGGCTGCATACATAGAAGATATATATATGGGAATTATGATATATTCATATAATCTATATAATATATCATACATGATGATGTTGCCCGTTTGCATTTTAACGCATTTTTGTTCTTCACCATAAATCCCGTTTTTGCCTTTTTCTTTGCTATTAAACTCTTTCATGCTTACATGCTGATGTTCTTTTGTCGTCAAGAATTACCACTATTCATTCTCTTAAAATTTTCATAAAAATAAAAGAAAATTATTTTTCTTTTCTTTATTAGAATAATAAATGCTCGTATACGAATACGTCCTTTTTTCCTTTACCTTTTTCCCAGGGTTAAGACTTTGAAGTAACAATTTTAAAGCCATATTAAAACAGATTATGAACGTTTTTCATTTTGATTTACATATTAAAGTCCTTTCTTACATAAAACAATTAAATTGTATTAATATACAAATGTATGTATTTCATTAGCAATTAGTTATCTTCGAAAAATTATGGATTTGGGAATAGATATATATATATATTTCTATACTTATAATCTATGATGATTCTTAAATTAGATAAAGCAAAGTATCCGAATCCACTTCTAAGTAAGACTAATGAATTATTGATAATAATCTTAGTAAACATGTGCTTAAACAGGAATTAAGAAGAAGTCGCCACATAAATTATTAGCTAAAATGTTCTGATACTACCAGATTTGTGGATGTCCGTCCGTCTCTGCAGTCTACACGATAACTTAAAAACGCGTTTCTGATTTTAATCAAATATGGTTGACTATAGATTAAGTTTATTCGGTGTTGTATTTCAGCTAAATGGGAAAGCAAAATCAAGATGGAATTGGAAAATTTGTGCAGCAATTGCATTGAAATTAATTACGAGGTTGGTTATGTCAGTAGATGATACTATGCTGATTTTCAGTAAAATCGATCTAAAGATAGTACAGAAAGAAATATTGGCAGGGAAAATTTAACTAGACCTTAAAGTTTTGTAACCTTTTTTGTTTAGTTTTTCAGATAAACTTGATACTGATGTACGAATTAGAAATTTACAGATTTGATTTATGCTCTTTTAGAATTCAGGTTGTCTATAAATAAGAGAAAATTCGAAAAAGAAAAAATTAAGTTATTAAGAAGAAGTTTTGAAATACATATGTAATATTGGAATTGGTTGTCTTTTTCTGAGTTAGTTCTATGAAGCCTAGATTTTTTAACTACGAGTCCAATTTCTACCATAGGGTATCTATCATATTGGTTGATTGAAATTGTATAAGCAAAAAAAGCAAGCATACTATGTCGTATGTAACTAGACTAAATTATGATACTATGTAGTATTCCGTTATCAACTTTGTCTGTCACGCTCGATTTAGAATATTTAGACTTAAATTAGTAAATTGAATCGATATTGTGCATAAAGAATTATTTATTACGTCGCCAAAGAGTTGAACTAAATTTTCTTGAATATTAATTACAATACATTTATTCTTTAGATTTAAAATTAAAGCAATTCTAAATGGACTTTTCAATTATTTACTACAACAGGATTTTCTCTAATAGAATTCAAAATATTTAGTTTTTCATTTTTCCTTCTTTTTTTTAAATGCCTTCCTGACAAATATTAACATATATAAAATCCAATAAACCGAATCTTAGACTTACTAAATACGTATATATTGGAAAATATAAAAATCTTAAATGTTAGTCATAAATCACTTTAACTAGAATATTTTATATAAAGACAAGTTCCTATGTAATTGTTCAGTAAAACAAATCGTATTTTGATACTTGAACAGAATATAAAATCCTGGAATTGGAATCATTTTAAATGTTAATTTGATATTTTGAATACAAATATAAAACGTAAATAAAACTGATTGTACTTAACTTCAATTACATAGCATAAAAATGATGATAAATCAATTGTAGGATTAAATTAAAATAAAATACCTATTTTACTACCTTCACGAATTCGTATTATCAGAAGATTTTCTCGATTTATTACTCAATTGTTTTTATTCGATATAATATAACAATAACAAAAGAAGTTATCCTTTATATATACAATATTATATAAGAAAATCATATGGGAAAACTTCTTTCCCTTTTATGAAATTACAATTTTCTAATGTCTAAGAAAAATTGACAAAATTATTCAAAGTATTTTAGTCGTTTTTTGTAGATAATATTTAAGTATCAAATTTAGGTATTTTTCGATATTTGATTTATTATCTTCGATTAGTTTGTACTGGAATCAAATTTTTAGGCAAAGAGAAATAAATAGTGAAACAGAAATAAGGCTAAAAAATCGAACCGAATTCTCCTCAATTATTAGTAATGAGATCCTAAACTTACGGGATCCCTGAACACTATACACTTTGTTGTTCAACTTTACGTCACAGACTCTACAAATACCATATTGTGTGTAATTATTACAATTAATTATCACAGTTTATAAAAATACACCACAATCGCTATCTTTAATAATTGATCACAAATCGCCGTTGTAATCGCTTCCACAAAAATAATCACGTTCCAATCTCTGTCTTGTATAATCTCTGACGAAGCTTTAGACTTCAACTGAATGATGTTTCGACGGTGTTTTGCCCTTATATACCTACCGGTCTAAGTTCCAGAAGTTTCATCGAAACGTGTCGAAATTATTTAATCGAAATGTGTTGGAAAGCTTTTTCTTGGCCTTTCTAGAAAGCTCTTGTATTCAACACGCAAAGAATTCTTCTCGAAAGCTCTAATCATTGTGAATCATTGTTTTGGTCGTGTAAACAATTTAATTTTGGAGCTTTCTGGAAAAGATCGTCCGTATGCGTTTTAATCATTGTTCTGTGGTATGGTGTTTGTTTCTTAGAATACTTGATGATTTTAATGAATCACCCAGTATTCTAACTGAAATATAGTGCAATATGCTAATTATTTTCATACACCTAAAATTAAACTGATACAACATCTATTGTATTAGTGTATTCTATATGTTACTTCACAATACACACTGTATTACAGCGTGTAAATCCTTTATACTAGTCAGTGTCTACAAGATATCTTGTTAAACAATCTGTAGGTCAGTAATAGAAAATGAAATATATAAGAAAAATATACCCATCGATAAAGAAATTCAGGAAATAACCACCTTTTCCTGGAACGTAATGTGGTTTTAACGTGGGCACCAATATCTGCAGATGATGAAGTTGGAATAGAAGGAAACAGTATCAGAGATATTACAATAAAAAACATCATTTGACCAAGGTACCTATTTTCGAACTTAATCGAGTTTATTAGTATACGAGTCGATTCGTATTTTTCCTATTTGTACCAGTTTAATATGTCATATTCTCGTAGCAAGAGTCTCGTATATGATAGGGATAAGTATTAAATCATGAAACTTGACTTTGATGAATATTTTACTGTAAGTTTTTCCATTAGTGGTTGTTAAATCCTTTAAGTTTATGTTTATTTTATTTCCGTATACCAGAAAACTCGATTGTGTTCGAGAATAGGCAGAGGCATATCGGAAACGTAATTTTAAAGCTTTTTAAAGGTTTTTTTTTGTATCAAATTTTCATTTCAAAAATTTTTTCCAGAACTCAAAACAATAATGAAAATGAAATATTTTCTTTTTTGTTTTGTTTGAATCATATTTTCTTTTAAATTTGATCAAAAAATTCTATTAAATAACAATAAGAAGAAGTTTTTTTTTTCTTCATTTTATGCTGGAACGAATTTTCTATATGCTTTATTATTACTCTCACATATATTAAATATTTTACCTGAAAAGCTTTTAGTTAGGGTTGATTCTTTAGTAGACCTAAAACTCAAATGTTGAATTGTTGGCTTTTTTCCTCGAACCTATTGAAATTCTATGCATTGTGGAATATATATATATATAGCTGGTTATCCCAGTTGGAAATTATGCGCTTGGCGAATCGATGATGTATTAGCAATTTCTAAGGTAATCGGTTCTGTAATGCAGAAATTAAAATAAGTGGTAGTATTTTCTGTATTGCAGAAACGATTAGTTTGTTCATGCAAATGTCCTAAAAGTAACTACTTACCGATTTAGTGAATTACCGATCACGACCATTACTTTTTGCATTCCTATACATTACCTATTATTACCAAATCCGTATTGAATAAATTATTTGACGAAATACGGTCCTGATAGAGATAAACATGTTCAAATAAAGTTTTTAATCAACTTGGCATATTCAGATGTGTTATTACTTTACACACTACTAATACCTTACTATATTGTGACGTGCTACCCGTTCGGTTTGATGTTATGAAATTGATAACACTTTTTATTTATGTGAGTTTAGTGTATAAAGTTTATTTATAATTATTTCTGCGTTACAATTAGTCTTAAGAAATATTTGTCTATCAATAATTAATTATTAAAATTAATTTATCACACTTTTAAAAATTCACTATTTCAAAAATTGATCACTGTTTTTGCTTTTTAAATTCAAAGTCGCTCTCCTAATCGCTTCCACAAAATAATCACGTTTCCAATCTCTGACGAAGTTTAGACTTCAACTGTCTGATTAAGACTGATTTTTTTGCATCATGTTTCCTCCGTATTTATAGTAAACGTGTCTCATCCTGCATCTGCTAGAAACTTCTAGTTTGAATGTTGTTCTTTCTATTATTTGAAAGAAGCTTATTCTTGACGTTGTTTTGTTTACTTAAATTCGAGAAACGTCATGGTTATTCTCTTTCGGTCGTGTGGTGTTTAATAATATTAATTTGTGTAGTGTTTTTCTAGAAATGTTCCGATTTCCTTTGCTTTATAAAGAAATAGGACATTTCTAGAATTTTATAGTGCAATATGAAAAAAGCCTATTTGAAGCTTTCTAGTCCTGATTTAATGACTCGAAAATTCATCACCTGAAGAATTTCCAACTGGGATTTGGAAAGGTACAAGCTTTTGTATTATGAAGTCGTTGTATGCCGCACATATTTCACTTTATTATTAAATTATTTTCAACTAAGTTGATTTATTTGAACCAAATTTCTTCTTTTCGGGATCTTTTCATAAAATCGATATATAAACTGTAAACGATATTATTGTATCAATGTATTTCGTTTATTTTTTTTTTCTTCCTTTTTATGATTTCATGAACAGTATTTCATATATCATAAATTTTTCAAGAAAATTACCCGCTTTTATCAAATCAATTCCACAATCAATTAAACAATTTTTATTACAATTTAATTTCATAATGTTCAATTGATTTTAATTAATTTTACGATATTTCATAAGCAAAATGGCCTTAATACCAATTGATTTTCATATATCTAAAACTGTATAGAAATGTGTATAAATCGTATGTGCGGAAAGTTTCTATATCAGCGGGTAATTTGGAAAACTCTCATTTCAAAAATATTTTGCATTAATTATTAAATAACAAAAGTATTCTATAAAGCTTAAATCTCTACATCGGATTAGGTAGTCTTCTTCAAAATATAGTTTGGCGTGAAACTTTGTCAAAATTGGTCAATATTTTGGAAATAGTTGTTCAAATACAGGCCGAAGGATGTATGTTTTCCATCCTTTCATTTCAATGGATTTATATTTTAGGTTTCAATAGTTTGTTTATAGAAACTTTCTTCTTCTCTGAAAGGAAATTAACTTTTTCAATCAAATCAATGCATTTGATTTTAAGCAGAAAAACCAATTTACTTGAAACTTGAAGTCGAATTGTTCAAATTTTTAATTAATTAAAGAGCTTCTCTAAAGATATATTTACCACACTCGAATTGAGTTACTTTAATTAAAAATCTTGACTCATATTTCCAATATATTGATTCATTTCACATTCTTAGAATATATATAAAAAGGTAAAGCTGTTAATTCCAAAAAAAATACTTATGCGAAATTATAAGTCAAGAAGAAATTATTAATTAAAATATATACATTTTAATTTAATTGATTCTTAACTAAACAACAACAGGGAAATGAAAGAAATGAAATGCTTTCAAAAATTGTTTTTATTTTGAAAAAGAAAAACAATCAAGAAAATGAAAAAAAAACATGTAACGAAAACATTTCCGGTGACATATTCTCCCAGATCCATGGTATTTTCATTAAAAGTGCCTTCATTTCATTCTATGTGGACCCGTCGCGTACCTAATGGTCTTGTTTGTTTGGAGACTTACTTAAGTTTTTATAAGGTGTCGTTGTCCTTTTATTTCCATTTACTTCACGCATTCTGTATATCCTATAAGTACGTATTCTAGATTCTGTTATGTTCCAACGTATGCAAATAAAATAAGAGTAATGACAAAAAAAAGGTTATAGTTTAATAGGACCAAGACCATAGCTGTTTTACATTTACGTGTTTTCCTTTTATGTAAATAACGTCAGATACCGAAGGGACTGAGGGAATATAAAATTTTTATAAAGCTAATTTAACCTCTTGTGTAAAACTGATGACTGTGCATTTGAGCTTCTTGGAATATGGACAGTGTGTATCGTTAAATTACTATATTATGTAATACTTTGGATGAGTCGAAAAAACGTAGTGTTTTTTCCTATATGAAATGAAAGACGACTTTTTCATCGGCAAATAAAAATTCTATTAAATAATACACCTTATGTCAATTTCCTGGAAAAGTAATTATTGTAGAACATCTGGGTTATTTGAACGAAAAACCGGGACAAATCATATTCATGAAATCAAATTTAAGGAGATCGAAATAAAAGGTAGTCTAATGTTGTAACGTCAAGACTATATAGTGGATGCATCAAAAGTTCCAACCTAGTTCCTAGTTCCAATTTTTAGCTAGTGACCAAACCTCTCTGTGGTCGAGCATTATCATGACGAACCACAATACTTATACGACTTATCAATTTTGGACGATTCTATTTGACGATTTAATGGTTTGAATGCTCGATTTCGATATGTTAAGGTTCAGAGCAATCTCTCATTTTGTTAAACGTCGATTTGTTTCGGTTAATGCCCTTGTTTTTTGGATTCATAAGCAACACAATTAATTTTTGGCCCGTCCAATATATTCATGATTATAAAGTAGATTTTAGTATATCCAAACTTTGTTTATCGATTAGTTTAGCAAAGGACACAGCTTGTATTATCTTAAACTTTTACATAGTATTCATGTAACAAATATGGTAACGATCACCTAAGTTACGAGATGGAGTTCAATTGTTTAGAAGAAAAAGTGCCATATTACATAATATCAATAAAAACAATGAATATATCATAAAAAAGTACAGGTAAAAAAAGCTGATATCAATTAATAGTTTCCACTACGATTATTGAAATTGATTGTTTTCTAAATATAAACTGGAACCTTGAACCCAACCGGAAAATGTGAAAGGTCTTTCACATATTGGAAAAGCAATATATTCTAAAAAATGATTGACTTTATATTAAAGTTGAATAATTTTCAGGACGATCAACTTTTCCTGTTATGCGTAGATAAAGTTCTTGGGAGAGTATATTTCTCGATGTATGGCAGTATAAACTGATTTAAGGAAATTCGAATTTCTATAGCATTTATTTCATATTATAATAAGGTTTTCAGTTTTTATATTATCTTAAAAAAGAGATAAAATTTAAAGGTGTTGCTTTTTGTATCTTATTATTTGTTGTAAAATATTATAGAAATTCTTAATCGATTTTTTTTTTACGAAGTTCATAAGGCAACGGGTTAGTTAGCAATATTATATGTTTCCCAATTTATTGTATATCTTTCAAATTTGGTCCTTGGTTTTCAGATATATTATTTCAAAATTTTTGATAAGCATATTTTAGAAATATATAATAATTAGGTCCCATGGGAGATAACGGCTCGGTATAAATTTTACTTTCTGACATCCTGAAAGGTTAGATATAAAAAAATGATTTTTTTTCTATTCTTTTAGAAATTCAGGGCATATCAATATAGTAAAGAATTCTTTAATACGCTTCGCTTTAGACATATAAAACGTATATGACTTAGAATTTATGTTTTATTGATGGAAATAAAACTAATTTAGTTAAGTTAACAGTTAACAGCTACGATCGATTTCAAAGAAACGGCCTCTGTATGCTTCGTGTCATATTTTACAGAAATTTGAAAATGATTTACAAATTGGTTTTCGAAATATGATGGCCATTAGGGCATGGTTTGATTAATTACTTTTCGAGGTTAGTGAACAATCGAGTAATTGAGGTCTTAAAGTAATTAATTCCGTCCTATGTTGAAAGCCAGAAATCAAAATTGTTAAGTAAAAATGACCCCTTACGAAGAGAAGTAAATTATTATATGAAAGAAAAAGAAAAATCATAATAAAAATACAAAATAAGAAATAGTCTCTTAAAAATACATATGAATCTCTTTAGCTATCTATCATTTTTTTCAGATTACATTATGTTAGTGCAACAGACATAAAAATAGATTTAGCTTTAATAAACAATTCTAACACCTATATAGAAAATAAGAATGCTTATTCATACAGGAACTAACATTTAAAATATTTGCAATATGCATAACAAAAAATATCTTCTACTCATTATGGCGCCTAAAAGTATAAGGAAATGCGTGGTTTTTGTTTACAAAAATTGAGTTAAAAAAAATCTTGATTGCTTTCTTTGTTTCATTCTTTCTTTAGTCCAAAATCCATAAGACTATTAATGCTCTCGCTTGCTACAATTATCATATAGGAAGTACGATGTAAAACAGAATATATTTGACTCATTTTTTTTTTTTTTTTTAAGGAGGTGGGTGCTAAGGCATCCCGTACTTAGGCCTTTCGGCCCATTGTACCCTCGGGAGAATCCGGACATATGTCCTGGGATCGCACATGTTTTCCAAGAAAATCTGTGGGAAAAAAGATTAATTACCTGTGTACCGTTTACGGAGTGGTAACTTGTCCCATACTCATAGATTACTTCATTCTTTCTAACGAAAAATTGTAATTTTCTTTCATTATTTTGTGCGGAATTTTTTGTTTCTCTCATTTTCATAGAAGATATTGGGAAGATCGCGTCTAATTTTCTCATTCCAAATTTATTCTGCTTTGTTTCTCTTAAATGAAATAATTAATTATTTTGGCGTTGAAGACTTAAAATATTGGATTAATTCTGTTGACTCAAGTAATTGATTGTTCAAATAATGCTTTAATGGCCGCCAACAGTGTTTTAAGAAAAAAGAACTTGGTTGGTTCAGAATTCTATAACATAGTCAATTTTACACATATTGATGTAAAATTCTAAGAACATATTTTTGAAACTTAGAATTTTTAGAATATTTCTGGGTAGATACTTGTATATGCCCTGAAGCAACTATTGAACAAATAACTAATCTATTCAGGCCAGTTGAAAAGTCGCCATTAAGTACGTAAACATATAGTCGTCAATGAATGTGAAATAATTTTTATATTCGAAAATATTAATAGAGATTTTTGAAGAGTCCAGCACAAGAATGCTGCCTAAAATTCTCGTCTTAAATCAAAACAAAACTCAAATTTCATAAAACTCAAATTTCATAAAACTCTAATTACTAAATTAAAACAAAAAAACCGACATGATTAGATTTCAAATTAGTTCTTTAATTGTTTGTAATCTTTGAACCAAAATCAATGAATTCATCCATGTGTATCGTATTCGACTAAATCATTTTCAAAATAAACAAAATTTCCTTTTGTTGTTGTCCCTTTGAAGACGAAATCAAAATTTCAAATTTCAAGACACAAAATCTGTATAAAGTAAATCTGATTAGTAATACACAATCCAAATCAGTTTTCTTTTTTCTTCTTTTACCATAAACTTTAATACTTCTAATATAGTCAGAAAGCATTCTAAACTAAAGTTCTGCAAATACTGTGATAACTTCAAAACACAGCAGGTATATATTCTAAAATCCTTTACAACATTAATCCCTTGACTACAAAATTTTGTTTTAAGGGGTTTTCCGCTAGAAATCAAATATTTGCTCAATTAGGTTTAATTTGTAAATTCACGTTTGTTTAGGATTTGCTGAAACACCATAATAGATTCCTTATATATAGTATACTATAGTAATTTAATCAGCCTCCCCGAGAAACCATTCCTTCGCAGGATTTTACTATTTTAATCTAAGGCCTATCATATCAATCGAAAAACATACATACTATATAATATAACAATTTCCAATCAAATTCAAAATCAAGTATTTACTAAATTGAAAAACCCTGCAGGATAATTTATTCACTTATCGACATGACCGCTTCGGGTTTTTCAGTTTTCAAGCAATTGATTTTATAGGCCATGGAGAAAAGTATAGGATGTTAAATTTTCGAACGTTCAATGATCTTTGTGTGTTTATTTAAAGTTTTGCTGAATTTGTCAGAAAGAAAGGTCTTCCAGTTATTGTGTATAGAACTTTCAACCTTCTCAGCGAAATTTTTTGAAATAATTTTTTCCTATAATAGAAAGTAATTTTCGTATTTTTTTTTTATTGATAATAAACAAAATTTTTGAAAAGAACCAAAGAAAAAAAGTTGCCTTTCAAAATTTATTTTTGGTAGACAATATTTCTTTGTTAAATTGCTTATTTTATGGCTTTCTTTTGAAATCCAGTGAATTTTCTTAAAAATTGAGAATTTCCATACAATTAATAAGGTTTTCTTTTGGAAATCGTGGGTTTTTATTTATGTGTGAAATATGTAAACATATTTAATGATCCATTTAAAATTTAATTGGTATTTTACTTGATAAATGGTAATTTTCTATAAAAAGATATACAAGTATTAGAATTCTCTTCAAAAAATCAACGTTTTGCTATTCAAAGTTTAGAAAATATTTAAGAGATATAGCTTAAAAAATATTGTATATTAATTCTGGAGAAATTAAGAGTGGGATTCTTTTACAATATAAATAATTATACGCCTTATGACCAATTTCATAGTGAGAAATTAAGTCTTAATTAGCTTCTCAGCTTAAGCACTACTTAAGATTTTTGACAAGAAGTTGAGTTTGAGAATTTTTGGTCATAATGTGTCCATTGTCAATCATTTGTCGATTATATCAATCGTCAAAGTGTTAAGAAAAACTTAAGATGTCAATATAGGAAATTCAATTTATTTAATGCTTTGCTTAAGCATTTCAATGTTTAAACAATAAATTTACCTAAGGTCAATATTTCAATTTTTAAATATCAAAATTTTCGATTACATATGTATAAATGTATTTCGGTGAAGTTGAGATTCCTCTTCAAAGTTTCCTCGATATTTTGTTTAAAAAATTATGGGAATATAGTACAGTATGCAAACGTATTTCAGGAAAGAGCTGGGGATGTAGACCAGACACACTGAGATGGATGTATACCATGATGATAAGACCTATCATCACCTATGGGGCAATTGCTTGGGCTGGTAGAACACAGCTCACCACGATGAAAAAGAAGCTGGGGAAGGTACAAAGATTGGCATGCGTATGTATTACGGGTGCCATGAGAACCTGCCCCACTGCAGCATTAGAGGTGCTTCTGGAACTAACTCCACTACACCTAAAGATACAAAAGGTTTCCAAGGCTACATTAATCAGACTTGGAAAAGAAACAGCAGAGACAGGAGCAATCATAGGTACTAAACACCTTAGTTCCCTAGCGAAGGACAACCCATGGCTGCTAGCCCCACGGGATGACGTTGACAGAAGACTCAACTTCGGAAGGAACTTCACTTCAGAGTTGAGCAGCAAAGAGGAATGGAGAGGGGAAAACACCAACTACCACATAGAAAACCATGCCATCAAATGGTATACAGATGGTTCCAGGACAGCCGAAGGTACAGGGATCGGAGTATATGGGCCCAAAACCAAATACTCCGAACCTATGGGAATACATACCAGTATCTTCCAGGCAGAGCTGCACGCTATTGCAAGGAGCACTGAACTCAACCTTAAAAGAAACTATCGCAACAAGGAAATAACGATAATGATAGATAGTCAGGCGGCCATCAGAGCACTAAGCTCGCATACAATATGTTCCAAGATGGTAGAAGAATGTGTGGCCAAATTAAATGAATTAGGCACAAACAACAAAGTTACCCTTTACTGGATACCAGGGCATGTGGGTATCGAGGGCAACGAAGAAGCCGACAAACTGGCGAAACTAGGGGCAGGAACACCCTTCATAGGTCCAGAACCCTTCTGTGGAATCGGACCACATATAATCCGAGAAATTTTAATAAAAGAAGAGGCGGCAGAAAGATCCAGATACTGGGAAATTCAAGCAGGACTAAGACAGGCCAAGGATCTCCTCGGGGAATTCAACCCCCAGAGATTTATTAGCACTAATAGGAAGAATATAAGAGTTCTGACAGGAATCCTTACAGGACACTGCAGACTCAAAGCACACCTCAAAAAACTAGGACTTGAAAGAGATAGCACCTGCAGATTCTGCGAGTGGGACGACGAAACCCCAATGCATATTCTCTCCTACTGTAAGGCATTACTCCGTAGGAGAAGAAAATATCTCGGGGCATATTGCTTCTCTCCAAGCGAGATACAATCTCTTAATCCACTCCGGATACTAAAATTCCTAAGAGAAATAGGCCTGGAGGAGGTGTTGTAGAATGGGAAGTTAACCTAACTATTACACCAAAGAAAAAGGGGGTACAATAGATCTTAAGGTACAGTACAGGAACACCCTAAAAATTAATCTTATCTTATCTTAGTACAATATTAAAGAAACGACTTTAAGTATTGATACTGTCTATTCAAGAGAATGGGATCAACTATGCAATAATTGAAACAAATTTCAGTGATAAAAGAAAGCCTCTTCGAAAATAATACTAAAACTTATTTTGTATAGGAAACATGGAAAATATGAAAAATGTCGCTCCTCAAAACAGTTAGTATTTATCTAAACAATATTAACGGCTACACCAAAGGAAATTAGACCTTTTTGAATTTCGCTATGACGTCCGCTAAAATACGACTCCAACGTTTTTATAGTTTCTGTCTTAATTTAAGGCCACAATAACTTGAAAATGCAATAATCTGATCTTCATCTATATTTTGATACTTAATTCATTAAAATGCGTGCTTTCCTATTCTATATAACTAACCTAGTTGCTAGTTATACCTTTTGTTTCATTATAGTTTCTATTTATTATAAAAATCTTGATCTACATTTTTATATTAAGTCGATTGAGTTCTCCTTTGTAGATATAATACTAATTATGACATATTTTATGTTTTCTATGTTTGTATCCTTGAAATTTTTCTGGTGCATAAATAATCTTCTCAATGGAAAAGTGTAGAATTTATGTACATGAAATATGTCGAGTTGGAAAGTTATTAAATTATGTTCTCTACTAAGTGTCATTTGTTAATGACAAATATACTCACTTCAAAATGTTTGAGTTCCAATTTTCAAGAACCATTTTCTTAGGTACTAGTTTTTCTTTTTTTTAAATTTATATAATTTTGACTTTATTATAAAATAATAAGTAGATGATAAATAAAACCGTGTTTCTCTATTCAATATGTTGTGCTGATTTTCTGCTTTTATATAGTATTTCAAGTAAATGAACTTCAGAATAATATTAAAAGATTTTACTTTTACACTTTTATAAAGGGTTTCTCAATTGGGATACTACAAATGTTTTTCCATAGGGACGGCGGACCACACAATACTTTTTTTGTTCTTTTGACATTTATGCTTCTGAATATTTGCCATTTCATAATGGAGCTGTACACACTTGAACAACGTTTACAAATTATTAAAATTTATTACCAAAATTCTGAGTCGGTCGCCGCAACCTTGAGAGCATTACTACCAATTTATGGATGACATCACCGACCTGCCGTTCAACAATTGAAAACTTAAAATATGCGTTATAGGGCAGGCCGCAACCCACACATTCTTCAATAGACACCATTTCATCCCCAAAACCCCAAAAAATAACTGCTTAGTATGGATTATATCCTGGAGGTGTCATTGGGCCATATTTTTTCGTTGATTCTAAAAACCGCCACATTACAGTTAATGGAAATCGTTATTGAACCAGGCTAACAATATGTCGTTTCAACAGGTCGGTACCACTTACCACACAGCGAACGTTATAATCGATTTAATGAAAAATAAGTTTGGTGAGCATGTTATTTCCAGAAATGAACCCGTCAATTGGCCGCCTCGTTCATGCGATTTGACAGCTCTCGACTATCTTCTTTGGGGTCACGTGAAGTCATTGGTCTGTTCTATACCAATAAGCCGGCGACGTTAGAAGAGCTCAGAGCAAATATTGAATGCGAAATTGCTTCAGTATCGGCCGATTTATGCGAAAAAGTGTTCGAAAATTGGGTTCAACGACTAGACTTTTGCAATCGTGCCCGTGGTGGTCATGCGAAGGAAATTGTATTACATACATAATGGCATAGAATGTGCTTTATCATGAAATAAAAAATTCCTTGATATCTTAAACCGTTTTTGTTTTATTTAAAAAAATATTTGTAGTTCCCTAATTGAAAGACCCGATATGTATATCAAAGAAAAATAAATAAAAGAGAAAGCTTTCTTTTTTAGAAAACAGCTTTGTATATATTCTAAGCAAATTCTTAACAATATTTTCGTCTTGTAACCCTTTTTTACTTGTGTTATATAAAACCATGAAAAAAAACTTCTTTTAATAGAATTACGAGAAAAAGTAGATTTTCGAGCTTATTTTTCTTTTTTCCTTTTCTATAGAAATTATGTCAAGTTTGTGTATGAGTTTCACCTGTTTTTTTTTCTTTAACTGGAAATCTCTTATTTAATTTAAACAGTTGAAAGACAAAATTTTTATCATTTCAGATAAAAAGGTAGATATTTTTCTTTTATTGAACAAACCCAATTGTATAACAGATAAAATCATGTTCTTTAGAATTGTTATATAAAATTTTACAAGAAAAAAAAATCATCACCAAATTGTGCCTATTATAATATTTTCCGACGCATTTTCATTAGATTTACTATATAGTATAATATTTAGTAGATGAAAAACAAAATAAATTGGCTATGGTTTGTTAGAATGGTTAAAATTAAGTCTCCAGATATTAGTTCCAGTTTTTCTGTCCCAATTCCGGAAATAATATTCTATAGGAGATGTGTATAGTAATTCTAAGGCATAGCAAAATCCATATATGAAAGGATTGAAACGACCCATATGAGAGTTAATTGGAAATTTTCCGAAAACATCTTTCAGGAAAATATTTTTTTTTTTGTCGTAGTGTTGCTTTTATATAGGATTCTAACAAGGATAATTGCTGTTCTAGTTTCATACCAATTTACTGAAATTTAAGTCACCAATTGTAGAATATTTTTTAATTATACTTTTTTGTTTTTTTTTTTGGAGCCAAAAATAAATTCCATAATTGTTATCCTGTTTTTTATGGTTTTATTATAGAAAAATTTTGTATGCTTGCGATAACAGAATTAATGAATTGGGTTCTTAATTTAGTAGTATTTTCTTTTTACTTGAAACACGTTTAATAAAATTCTTAAGAGCATATTAATTTAATTGAGAGTAAGTTCTAACCGAAATTAAATTTAAATATTTAGTAAGTTAGGTTAAGTTAGGTTGGGTAGAATATGTGTACTTATGCGTGCAGCACCAGGTACTTTATGAGCAAATTATGATACATAAGATACCAAGTATTACCTGGTAGAGTGAGTATCCTGTTCATCTTCGATGCATTTAATTTCTCCACAAAACTTAATTATACTACCCCATATCAACCGACTGAAGCTACCCAAAGTTGTCGAAATAGCACCTACCGAAAATATTGTTCGGAGTTCAAGAGAGCACTGAGTGAATGCACAAAGAATGTGTGTGATAGGTACCCTTAGCCGTGTACCTATGTCTCCACAAGACCAATAAAGATCGTTTTGTACCAATTTAATAATCTTCTAGCGTGTGATGCCATATAGGGCATCAACAAATGCCCTATAGCCCGTTTTTAAATTGCTATATGTTTATGCCCTATGGTAGGTACTTTTAAAGGGTAAATTAGTTTTATCGCTAAGTACGAAACACATCGAAATAATCATCATAGAAAGGTTTCAAGGGTATGGTTGTGTAGGGAATCAAAAGTTATATCGATTTATGCATGTCCGTCCGTCCACCTGTAAACAAGATAATTCTAAAACGCATTATCCATTGAAATTAAGAATGTGGTTATTACTTAACTAGATTTGGTATTAGATTTCAGCAAAATTGATCCCGGGGGAGCAAAGTAATAAAGGAAAAACCTGGGTGACCAGAAAATTTTGTAATTCTTTTTATGTGGTTTTTCGGATTTTATTGGAAAATTTGTGAATCCATTTTATTTAAATTAAGTATATTAGGTTTATTTTAAATTTTAGCAAAATGGGTCCAAGAATAATGGAGAAAGAAATAATCCTAAGAGAAAAAAAGGCTATTCATAAAGTTTTTTTTTGATGTACTTTAACACTGATTTGAATAAAATTTGCAGACTAGATTTATGCTATTAGGGTTTGGTTATCTGTAAATTATAGGAAATTGTGAAGAGAGGAAAAAAAGTTATGAAGAAAAAACCTTGAAATATTGTTAGTTTTGACAGTTTTTCATTTACTATATGTTTTAATTGTCTCTTTTGCTTACCGAATAATATAACACACATTTAAAACAAAGTTACATACTATTCTTAGTTCCAAATCTCAAGTTATTTCCATAATATCTATGTTCTTAACTATTGAGATACAATGTGATTAAAGTAATCGTCTAATATGATAATGCCATTAATAAAATCAAAATAATTAAATTATTATTTTGTTTTATAAAACACGCAATTACCATATTTCAATATAGAATAATTTATCAAGTTAATGAAAATTTAAATAAGAAGCTAGTATATTAGTGACTAGAAACTATTTCCATTTTAACATTACCAAAATTTTGACGAACTCATTTATGAAAATATTCATGTTATTGTATTTTTTTAGTTTTCCAAAATTTCTGATGTGCGTTCATTAATGTGTAAATTAATCTACAGAAAAGTGTCATAATTAAATTCCATAAACTAAAATGTTGTATGTAACATCTGGATTAATTGAAGCATGGAATTTGTTAAAAGCTTAAAGCTTTTTCGAATAAACTGTGCTTCATAAATAATATCGCATAGATATAAAAAGATAATATAATGTTCTCAACAACACAACATAAATAAAGGATAAACAAAAATATACTATTTTATATGTAGTTTTCTTTTTTTTCGTTTTTATTTTCTTTTTGAATGAAAAGTGAATTGAAAATTTGTGTTCGAATTAATTATGGCGAAAAATTTTCCAACTGTTCAGATTGGATTAAAGAAAAATTGTACTATATAGAATAATATTTGTGAATATTCTTATAATATTAAAAAAATATCACAATTAATTAATATAATAATCAATTTAATTATATAAAAAACGTATGTTCGTGTGTGGTCTGTTAAAAGGATTGAAAACATTAAAACGAACCAATTAAAAGAGTTTTCCATCCGTGGTTTTTTCATTATAATATGCAGCTTATGACGTTTAATTCGCTCCTAATGTTTGACATAGTGTTTGTGTTCTTTCTATTTTTGGTCGGTGTGACGTGTTTGGTCTATTATTTACCAACTGGTAAACAACATTTACCAACAACTGGAATAAATTGTCACCATCATAATCGAGAATATTATCATCATTCACATCATCATCATCATAACAATCATAATTTACAAAATCATGAGCAAAAGCAACAACAACACCAACAACTGAAACAACAACATCAACAACAACAGTATCATTATCTTCATTCCCAACAATTGCAGCATCAACATAATCATCATCGAATCGATCAAGAAGAAGATATTCTTGAAGATAGTAATCATAGCCTTCTTGAGTGTCCTATTAAATGCAATCAAGAGTTAACTACAAACGGATATAGTCAACATCATCAACAATTATCTCGTGAACTTTTCTGTCATCATAATTGTTATCATTGTGATATCGATGATTGTGAAATCTGTTGTACCAGTGATTTTCCAATAGAACCACTCTCAACAGAAAGTTCACCATCAAATCATAGTTATAATATTTGTTTGAATGAAACATCATCGGATAGTAGTGAAGATGTTGTTTATGAAGGAGCTAATAGTACTGATGATCAGGAAGAGGAAGAAAAAATTGAAGTTGTCGGTTTTCATCCTTTAGGTACTACTTTTACAGAACATTTTGTTGTTGTTAATGAGACTGAAAGAGCTTTACCGCCAACACATTGTTGTTATATCAAAGCAAAAATATCGGATATTAAAGAGTGTATGGGACCAATCGCTGATGTATAGGATTTTCGTTCTAGGTATGGTAATTTTAAAATGAAAAATTTCTATTTACAAGTACTACATAAAAAGATAGTTTCTTTTATAGTATTTTAAATTAGGGTAAAGGTACCCGGTTGGTTCTGTCAAGTCACAGATACGGAGGTAGCCATTGGATGAGATATAAAATTATCATTGAGAAATCACAATTTCAAAGTGAAAAATTAAAACTAATTTCAAAAAAATTACATTCTTAGGTTAACCTTTACTTAAGCTTTTCTTACATTCCATATACCGATAATTGTCGAATTTACGCTATAAAGCTTTGAAACTTCTACAAATATTTATATGAAAACTCTGATAAAATCTTGTCCTTTTGTACTATGTATGTTATTTATTTACATACTACCTTTTATTGGTTATCAAGCTCTATAAATTCAAATAAAAAGTAAATCCATGCACGAATGCACATCGACTAAAGTCAATTTTGCAACTTTAGACTGAAAATATTCCATGTACAACCTTCCGGATTAGATTCTAACGAAAGAATTCATGTTTATGTAAAGTATTTGTGACATATATTGCAAATCTCGTCTTTATTACTTTGAATTTATGAACCTCTGTAACATTGTTACACATTTTATCTAATATACTCGTACCTAGTATGTAAATAATAAAATCTCATAAATTTTAGATTTGCGGCTATGAGTTTTATTAATTCTTTGAAATATATTTTTTATAAATTATTTCTATTAAAAGTGTTAAGCAACCGACACCAAAACCGACCAATAATAGAATAAATGCACCGAAAACATGTTCCATTCGTAGGTATTTACTTTCTCGTAAACGTTTTCCATTCTCAATTGTAACATTTGCTACTAAAGTTCGGTAAATCCTTTGAGAACCAGCAAGGTATCCAATTTCGATCATTCGTCTGGAAAGAAGGGAAAAAAAAGGAAAAATTTAAGTATTATATTTCGAATCATTTTCATTATATATTTGTTCATATACCTTCGGGATAACTAGTACTTAAGATTTTTTTCGCTTCATTTGAAATGGGTTCATGTTGCGTAACCAAAAGATTTGAACGGATTTTTCTTGGGTCTATTACCCATAAAAGAGGTTTAAGTTAAAATCTAATTTTAAAAAAATTGAATTCAAATTTTATATGGTTTAAGAATTTTTATTGTAATTACAAAATATAAACAATTGGCAGTCTTTTCAGGAAACCGACAATTATGCGGTACAGTAGAACATCTTAAAATTACATTCCATTTTTATGATGCGGAATGGTAGAACTTTCCTTTCCTTTAAATTTGTAATACATTTCCTTTAAACCATTTTAAAAGTTCTGAACTTTCGCTTTAAATAAAAAATTAGGAGTTCTTTCTATCTGTAGCTTTAAACTTTACTGTAGAATAGAATTTACTGTGTTGAATTGGCAAACTAAAGTTGTTCACACATATTTGACATATTGTCGAAATTCCATTTTTTGCTGTTATAGCATAAAGTTGTGAAAAATGAGTTATCATCATGTTAGCATGAACTAAAGTTCAAGTTATCCAGATTTGGTAGATATGGATTTAGACACACAACAAATATCGGCTTAGGATATTTAGACAGTTAGTATTTACGTCTTTTGTTTTTGGAATATAAAACTTTTAAAAAATATATGATTTTATTTGTTTTAACACACTTACCTCATAAGGAAATTTATTTTGTCTCGCAAGGGAAATCCTTTTCTCATATATAATTCCACAAAACTTTTAGCTACCGGTTTTTTTATTGTAAAAATTTTTATTTTTTCTTTTCCAAATGCTAAAGCATATTGAATATACATGCTGTAAAGTAAAAGAATATGAACTTTTTAAGAATCTTTAACTTTTTCCCAGAAATAAATATGTTATTTGTGTTTAACTGTTTTGAGTGCATTATATTGTATAGTGAAGCTTTTAAATAGATAAAGAAAACCTCTTCATATACCTGTTACCAAGAGTTGCAAAAGGTTTTTGTGTAATTTGAAGAATACAAGTTTCAAAACTGCATGGTTTATTCTTCCGGATGAAATAATCACTTTCCTTTGTATGAATTTGTTGTAAATGATCCTTTTTTATTTTAATAAGATTTTATATCAGTTAAGATTAAGTATGAGAAAAAAAAACGTTCAACAAATACCTTAAAATTGGTAGCAAATCCAAATTGAAGTTTACTACTAATTATTTCTGCGCTTGAAGAGATTTGTTTCTCAGTTAAGGGCTTAGTAAAAACGGATGTTAACCGAACTTCATATAGTAAATGAATATGAAAACAGTATAGTATCCAAATCATCCAGAAAAGTCTTGAAATTAATATTTTATTTATATATAATATATTTTAATAATTAAGTACGAAAATAATTCTTCAATTAGACCCGATCCAAGAGGACTAGTAATAATAATTTTAAGAGAATTAAATATTAAAACAGAATCAAACTTCCATGAAGGCAAATTTCATATTAGTTATTCTATCATAATGATTTTTTCCTTTAAGTTACTTATGATAAGTCCTTATTAGATACCAAAATCAATTTGAAATTTTTCCATTCAAATAAAATTCTATTAATTAATTTTAAAAATTTGAAAAGAATTTTTTTCTTGTGGCTTCTTACTCCATAATTGCTCTGGATTCTTTTATCTAGTCAGTAGCAGATTTATTACTTTTATAAAACTTACATTCGATGGAATTTTAAGGAATGAAATGTCTTTAATATTTCTTAGTTAAATGATTTTTAATAAAAGGTACGAAATATTGATATCTAAACCATTTTGAGAAACAGGACATCAGATTAGAGTGGACTCAAATAAAAGAGAGATTCCTTAGAATCTTAACATATCAAAATCGAGCGTTGAAAATCATTCAATAGAATCGTCCAGAATTGATGAATCATAATAACGCTAGACCACATACACAAGTTTGGTCACTCGTCAATAATTCAGAGAGCTAGGCTGGAAATTTTCGATGCATCCACCGTATAATACTGGCCTTGCGCTATCAGACTACCATTTATTTTGGTCTCTGCAGAACTACAATAGTAGTGTAAATTTAAATTGAATATAATCTCGGTTTTTCCTCCAGAAAACTCAGAAATTCTTTATTGACGGTATAATGGCCTTTCATTTGCAAAAAAAATTCAATAACTTTCTGGCCCGTTCGTATTCGATGTTGTCTAAATAACTTTATAGTGTTTATTTTGGAATGGGCTGAATTCAATTATAATTTAGATCATTTAGTTTAAGATGTTCATATACAAAAATTCACCTGATCCACATTTTAAGAAACCTGAAGTATTCGTTGCGTCCTTTCCTTTTGGAAAACTTAGGATCAAACTTAATATGAAATAAATCTCCATAATATGGAAGATACTTTCAAAATTTTTTTTTATATTAAAACTTAATGATTAAAAACAACGACATTTTTGTTTTACTTTTTAGACTTTACCTTTTAAGATAAATGAAGAAATCTTCCTACTTCAAAGCATTCTCGAAGGAACAAAAAAAAATTTTTTTTTTATTCTATTTTTAAAGAAAAATATTTTGTTTCCTCCAAAGGATTAATCTCCTCTTCCTTTCTTTTGGATTTTTGTTGTTGCGCCTACAAAAGGTATTCCTGAAGTTGTTTTAACATAATGGAAATATGGAATTTTAAATTCGACTCGTTCCTCTCTTAACGAGAAAATGTGTCAAATTTTCAACTTTGAAGATATTTTTCTGTCAGAAAGGATAAATTTCATTCATAGACTTTAACTTGAAATTGTCGGAATTTCTGTTGCCAACATTTATTATTATTATTAATTAAAATATGATTAAAGTAGAATGGCAATTATCTGATATCAAAAAATGATTGTGATTAATGGAAAAAATACTTTTAAAATTTTCTTTTATCATTAGTATAGGGAAAATAATCTAAATTTTTGAGCAAAGCCTGTGTTATGGCATCTTCAGACGCCTGAAGAGAATAATTTTGCTAGGAAATTCAATTTTTAAGTTTATTGTTTAACTATGACTTTTCAATTTCCAATCATTCCTCTGACGAGCTGTCAGTTTGTTCTCGGCAGAGACAATTTTCCCGAAAATCTTAAACTGAAATTTATATATCCGCAGCCTTCACGCGCCTCGAGGAGAATAATAGAATAAGCGGAACTTACTATTTTTCTATTCTGCTTGATTGTATGTTTTACCTTATAAGAGCGCTGACTCAGGCGCTAAAAGCAATTGTATGCCATAAAAGTCCATAATTTCAATCCAATAAAAAACTGTGTCATTTACACTTTAGGCCTAAGTTATCATTGTAGTGAAGGAAATTTTGGAACTTGTAAAAACCGAACGTTTTTCTTTGATTTTCAATGAAAGGTAGTTATACCTCTTTTACGAATGTTAGAGAAACTTTCAGTCAGATTTTCGTTCGCAGCGAAGTCTTGTAATAGTTTTTTATAAGAATAAAGTTTTTTTCATCGAATTCAATTTGATTATTTCTTCCTTTTCCTTTTTTTACCGATGAGCCACAAATTTTATACATTTTTTTTTTAATATACTATAAATATTTTCTTATTGGGACGCTGAAGTTTGAGATTAGAATATTGACGAAAAATTTCTGGACGAAGCAATCAACTTGGCAGTTCTCCAGTGGAATAAAATGAAATTGAAACGCAGTTCGCAAAACAGCTGTTCGATTAAAACATGTTTCATCATTCAAATTATAAAAACAATTATAAAAAACAAATTACGTGATATACTTAAGATTTTTTATTTAAAATCTATTTACTAAACTATTTCCAATGTTTTGCATTTTTTTTTTACAACATGATTTTGACTTTATATTCTCCAATTTCCCTAATTAGTCTATTTACTATATTTTTTTGATCTTTTAAAAAATACTTTCAATTTAGACTATTCCTGATGATAAAATTGAAATGTATACATGAAACCCTATTGACTTGGTCATTACCACATTAATTAATAAAAAGTCATTTTTCCATAGAAAATGTTTCCCATCACTAAAAATTGTCATTAAAAAATATTAAAAAGATAAATAAAAGGTAGTAAAAAGTGTTTCATACCTTTTTAATGAAAATTATAGAGAAAAATTTGTTTTAGACCATAATAAGCAATTAAGAAGTGAACTGCTAAAAACAAGAAGATATTTTTTTTGTAAAATATTATTATTAGTAACTGTGTTCATTTTAAACATTCTAGACGTTATTAAAAGATTTTAGAAATAAGCTGTATGGGCCCTTATTTGTTTCTATCTAACGAATTATTAATTAGATATTAGAAGAAAAACATTTGTTAATGGAAAACCCAACCTAACTTTCTTAGCCAAAATATTTCAAGTTTAAGTTCTTCATAAATTATCAAAGTTAAGCATAAACACTATAATTATTCTATACCAAAAATATTTCTGGGTGAAAAGAACCATATCCAGTTAACGATTTCTAAACTAATTCATCCTCTTACCAAAGATAAGTAAAGATATGTAAAATTCAAAAAAGCTTTTATGTAACATAAGTAAATTACATTAGGCCTTATGGTATGAGCTTAAAGCTCTCTTCATAAGAACTAATGTCGTTCACTTATACTAAATGAAAGCTATTTTTAACTTTCCATATCTTCTTTTTATTTATATCTTTGCTCTAACTATTGGTTAGCCCAAAAAGTTAATACATTTTGTTCTGTTTAAATGAAAGCAAAATTTTTCATTGGAAAGCAAATTTTTTTATATAAATATTGTCAATTTTGGCGGATAAACATCTGACATTTTCCTGGCACTATTCTTCCACGTTTTCGTGCGAAAAAATAAGGCTTTCAGTCAGAGCATAATTTTCAAACTCAAAAAGGAATTCTGTAGAGCTCGAAACAAATGGGTTACTTTAGTTATCTGGTGAATACATCAGTCCCAGACTCACATTCACGAAGACAGTATTGCTAAACAGTTCTGATTCAATTAAAAATTTTATGAACATTAATTGGAATAGAATTACCAAATTTCGGGATCCAATTGAACTCATTTGATTATATAATTTCTATACCTTAAAGTATTATTTCGTGCAATATCAATAGGTTCATGAAAAGCAACTGCAACCGTATCTAATATTCCTTTATCGATTGATTTATTTGTTAGAATTTTGCTTATCCAAGCAAATAACGATGTGAATATGATAAAAACACTCACTATAATAATCCATAAAAGGCCTCTACAATAGACATTAATCATTTAGAAATGAAAATAAAATATTCATAACAAATTTTATATCGTAAAATGAAATTCTTTGACTTCTTTATAATATACCCAAAACAATGATATAAATTCAACCAGACAGGTTTCTCTCCCGCTAATGGAACTACCCAATTGATTTGATCATAAAGGTATCCAATTGAATAATCCATTAATTCATGTGCCTTTATATTTGGATATAAATTTCCAAATATCAATTCAGCATCACTGTTCTGCGAAAAGAAAGAAAAAAATTGAATGTTCCTGAAAATTAAAGAAGGCAATTTTCTTATAGTATACAATGAAATCTCTAAATTTGGAAAACTTCTGACTTCTTGACAAATTGGAGCTGATCTCGTTATTATGCTTTCGATAGTAATAATAAGTATGTTGTTAATATTGATGATGTAGCAACGAAAACACTCGGAAATTTAACACCGACATTAATTCGAAGTTTTTCGAAGGAAGTTAAAACTGTTTCGTCAAAACTAGAAATTCTGTAGTGGAATTCTAAAAGGCAACCGCGTTAATAACTTTAGTCATTTTCAAAGGCGATGGCTTCAAAATATTACTTAGTAGGTCTGTTTTATTTGCCCTACCCTGGAGCATGGTAAGTGGCAAATAAATCGAGCAGAAGTAGGCGAAAGCTTTAATTCAAATGTTGGTAGTGCTGCTTAACAACCATATTGTAATGAAATGAGAAATGTTTAGCTAATACACTTTTTAAAAAAGAAAACTGAACTAATTTCGGGTGTGATAGTCACACCTGGTCTGAAAGTAGTGTAGGATTTGCTATTTTGTTATTTTTGTTTTCAATGTAAAAATTTGCTCTACCCCAAAGCAAGTGGCAAATAAAACAGATCTAGTATATCGCTTCAAAATTATAATTTATAGTAATAAAATGCCTTAAGAAATATATAAAAATGACTATCAATTGCCACTTGTTATTTCGCTGAATTTCACTGCATATTTTTTTTAGTTTCAAAGAAAATTCAGCTTAAAGTCTAGCCGTGGAATCGTGTAACTCGATTTGAACTAAACATAGGAATGACACGATTCCATTCTACGTTAACTTATAGACTTTCCATCAAAAACAGCTTTGAATATTTGTGATTAATGTTGGATTGGTTGTCATGTTATCTTTTATAAAATCCACCAATTTCTATCGCAAATTTATTGATTCATCTGATATCTCAATTATAGAAAATTTTATTGTATATATTATACTTTTATTTTGATAACAAACACATATTATGAGTTCAAAGTACATACCTTTAAAACCTCTATTTTGGAATTCGTAAAGTTATCAATTGTAGTCGTCGAAAAAGTTGAATATTTTTCAATCAATACGAAATTCATAAATCGTGAAATGTCAAGTATTAATTTGTGTTCCAAACCGATCCATGGAACCGTAATTGGTGTAACAAATGGTGGCCAAACAAATAGGATACATTTGAAATGACAATTTGGTAGAATCGCTGGAATTTTCTCATAGAAATGTAACATATTTGATTTTAAAATGAATGAATTTATTGGATTTAATTTAAAATTAGTATAATTCGAATTCTTACGATATTCGAAAATACCTTTTGGATCATAATTAAAGAAATTTTTAATATTATATTTTTGTTTTTCTATTTTATTATTAATTTTTAATGAATTTGAAATTTTTTTGTTATCCTTTAAATTACGATTTATATCATAATTATCAATTTTTACATAATTTTGTGTAGTTTTACCACAATTTGAATTTTTATGATATGGAAACCATGTATAAATATCACAATTTCCATTTTGTTTTTCATATTTTCCATTACACATAATAATAATTGAATTGAAAATATAAAAATTCCATAACAATTTGAAAGTCTCATTTAAGGATTCGCTTCTGTTGACATCATTATCATACCACTTATCATTAATTGGTATATCATTGTTGTTTTCAAGTGCAATTATAAAATATCCTCTTGAATTAAATATATCTAATTCTTTAAGATTTTCTAATTGTTGTTGAAAATCATTTAATGATATCGCATGAATTATAAAGAAGGATATTTGACCTAAATTATGATGAAATTCATAATTATTATTTATTAATATTTTGTGAAAACTTATTATAATCATATTATGTGAATGAATGAATTCATTCGCGAATTCCTCATATATTCTTTGACTATCATAATTATTATTATGGTTTATCAATGCTATTGTATGATATTTATTTATATTCATTTTTGTTATATAAATTAAACAGGATGACATTATTCCAACAGAACTATTAGTATTATTAGTTTCTAAAAAAAATTCCTCTAAAGTCAATGATTTTTTAGAAATAATTAATATTATTAGTAATAAGAACATTGATGTTATTATCATTTCAATATAATTTGTATAAACTTCTTATTTAATCACTTTTTTAAAGAAGGAAACAGTTTATTTGAATTCAAACAATTTATAGAATTAAATTTTTAACTCAAATTAAAGTCAAATATTAGTTATTATCCGTTTTAGTCCTTCTGTGTTCTATTAATGAAATGTCACCAGCAGCGAATATTATATTGATTTAATGAGTTTCCATTATTTTATTGCCTATAAAAGGAAAATATAACAATAGAAAATTATATTAAAAAGGCAGTAATTTTATAGGAAATTATTCTATTTAAAGATAATTGTTTTTACGAAACTTATTTAAAGATTTTATTTCCAATTTTATGGTTTATTTTAAATTTTAAAATATATATAATTAAAAAGATCCTTAATTGCAGTTTCAAGTTTGTACAATTCTCTTTCATGTGTTGAAATTATGGAAATTATTTAGGACGGTAAGAATTCAAATTTAATTGGCAAAGTACTAATAAATTATATAATGATCGAAGCACACGTACTTTTGAAATGTTATTTAAGAATTCAAGTTAAGAAAACACTTTTCAAGTCAACGAGAACTATTACTTTATGTACTTCAAATCAATCATCAAATGAATGGTAAATTTCCATTGTTTGTCACAATTTTTTATTCGCCTCTGAAAATGGGTGATTTCTATTTTCTTGATGAAATTTTATATATTTTTCAAAAGATCTTTTGTGGAATTTCAATTTCAATCAATATGCTTTTAATCGTATGGCCGTCATTATTGATGACATTTCATCTTAGTTTTCGATGAATCAGTTGTTGATAAGCACTTGAATGAAAATTTTGATTATCAACTCATGATGACGTTTCGCTTTATTTTCAATCTTTTTTTAAGGATATTTATTAGAACTCTTTCAAATACTGAAGCAGGATAAAAAAGAAGTTTGAAAAAACTGCAAAACTAAAATGACCTTTAAAGAATTTCTTTAAAAAACCAAGGAATAATCATCTTTCAATTAGATTAAAGTACAAATTTGATTATCATGATTATTTATTCCTACCAAAATCGTTACGTAATCTTCGATGGGAATTCCTTGCAATCAGTAATCAAAATCAGTCAAAATCACCAATAATTGGTCTCCAGACAGTCCATGAAATTAAGTTCAATTAAATTAAATAATTTCTAAATTCTTCGGTTAGAAATCAATGTGATACAAATTAATGGACGAACGTCTGGAAATAATCATATTTTGCAGTAAAATGTGAATTAAAGATTTGGTAATAATTTAGGCCAACGATTTCAAGGTAAAATTTTTAGGCAACAAATTTGTCTTACAAAATATAAGAGCTGATGCTGATGATTTTAAAAGAAAATGTCAATTTTCAAGAAAATAAAAGTTGGGGGCATAGGAATCATAACTGACTGATGTAGTAAATTCAGAGCATTATATCGAAAAAGAAAAAAGAAAATGGAATAAAGAAAATTTCCTTAATTCAGTGAAGTTTAAAATTGCACGTTGTATAATAAATATGTCCAGTTTGGAATTATTGTACGTATTAATATGAGGTCCAAAACTTTGCAAAATGACGGAGAAAACAGGGAAAACTAAACAATTTGTATATTTCTTTTTATAAATTTATTCACCCTAGTATATGGTAATTTAATGTTTATAAGTCATAGTCTTTAAGCGTAACAAAACTAGAGTTGTTTTTGCAACGGCATGATAATTCTCGCATTATCAATCTTGTACCGACCTTTGACTATTTTAGATGATGATGGAGAATGTTAAACATGGGTTGCAGGTGGTAATCCAACTATTTGTACAAGCTCCCCTTTTTTCATCTGTCATCTTTCAATAAAAAAAGTCTCTGAGAAAGTCTGAAGGTTGCCTTTAATCTACCCTCTACATTGTTTGAAAAAGCTATGCTACTTGAAAATCATAACTTTTTAATGAAAATAAAATGAATTCACTATTGAATCCATTCTCCTTTCAATTTTATTGAAAGTCGTCCATTCAAGAGATAAGATTATTTTTAAGATAGAAAACAAAGAAAATGAAATAATACAATAATAAAAATTTAATAATTTTCCATTAAACTACTGAGACTCCTAATTAAATATTAATTCAATTAAAAGAAAATTGAAAAATTTTCATAAGTTTATAAACTAAACATTTTTTCAAACGCTTTTTAAAGGTTCAAAATCTTTAATTTTTTCTTTGGTTTATAAAGAAAATAATTGGAGAAGTTATTTGAAGCATATTCCATTTTTAGTAGAAAATAATTAAAAGTAATACGGTGGATGTACCAAATTGCAGCAGTTTGTCAAATTGAGTTCATCCTATCCAAACAAGTTCATGTAATAGCCGTAGTATGTGCTTAATAGATTCAATAGTTTGTTCGAGTATCAATAAAATAAGCAAAATAATCGTGATTATTACAATTTTTTTATCGAGTAGCCCTAATTTAGTCACCGGCTTCAAATTGGTACTCTTAAGTTACATCAATATATTTTTTTAAATATTTTATATTATATTCCCTTACTTTTTGATGATTGTACACTAACACAAAAGCACTTTTAAAATATGTCACTAATTGTCTATTTGAAAATGATTATGAGACTGAAATCCTTTTTGGGTACTACGCTTTTTATATCAAATTAAATTCTCTCGTTAATTGTTTAACCAGTTTTAAGTCAATAAGTGTAATCAGTATTTTCGATCTAATTTTATTTTTTAATACAAATAACGTGTCCTTAATCAAGATTGTTGATTAATAAACACTGCTGTTTGTCATCATATTTATACAATGTATAATAATAATTATTGATTCGTCGAATCATTAATATCAGTAATTTAAATAACCATAAAATCGGGTGTGTACATAGTTCATCATTAACTTATATGATATTTTTTTGAAGCCTGGAAATTAAAGGTGTTTTTTCTCACACATTTAATCAATTTAATCTTTATAACACCAGAAATTTGTCAGCCTAAGTACAACACTGTTCTATATCTACAATAGTTGATTGTTTTAATCAAGATATATATTAATGGTCGCTCATAATGAATATAGTATTATTAATTGAATTTTTAATTTGCTTGTATCAAATATATTTAGTCCTACTGACATATTCTAGTAGGTTTGCTTTGAAGATATGGGGCTTGTTTTTTTCACTAGTTTTTTAGGTACAGAACAAAATTTTATATTGAATACAACAATGTATACAATGTCAGAGTTGTAGAATTGGAGTCGCAGTTCAGAAGAATTTGTGAAGGTTAGAGTCAGAGTTGAAAAGAAATATACCGACTTCGGCTCCATGTAAAATGGATAAAAAGGAGTCGAAGGCTCAAATTTTGATTGCCTATTCCACAGGCCTGTATAGTACACACACTCGTTTTTATTTGGCGTAATAAATTTGTTCCATTTTTTATTTTAATGGTGAAGATATAGGTGGCTCTGTTTTGTTCCTTTTAATACTGTATAGTTGTATATTTTTATTTGTTTAATGTAATCATTTATATCTACTAACTACTAACAACAACTACTACTACTATACTAACAACATTTAAGTTTTTCCTTATTATTTTTCCTTTGGCGTTTTTTTTTTTTGCTGTTGCTCTATCTAGGAACAAAAGACAGCGGCACTTTAACTACACTACATATATTATACAAGATTTCAAAACTTATACCATATATAAGTATAAGTATTAAAGTTAAAAATCGAAGTAGAAGAAAATGTTTAGAATTTCTCCTCAGTAAATATATAACAACGCAAGTACTCTTCACAAGTTATATAGAACTACAAAAGACTAAGTTTAAAGAGACTAGTCGAATAATAGTTAAATATTTAAGGGAAAGATCACTCGTGTAGGCTTACTTAAAGCTTGATTTTCTTATATGAATTTAAAAGCAGGGATCGTATTTGGTTTTTCGACTCGATTGATCGGATCGACGAAATTCCTTGTCTTCTATTATCTAGACAAAGACTTTATCGATCAGAGAAATCAAGTACGGTACCAGGATACCATATGAATAGACAATTTAATTTTTCACCTAAATTTTTGCCATACGTTTACAAGGAAATATCTTCCTTGTAATAATTGTATCAAAGATCTCGTAAAGAGGTTTAAAGTAAATTTCTTGCAAACTGACGATGTTGCATAATTTCGTTTCTTACTCCAATACCAATAAGAAATTCCAATGTTCCTTTAGAAAATATCTGATATTTTAATAATAATCAAGTGTTTCATAAACTACAGAATTACTAGAGTAAGACTAAGTCTATAACTTTCTAATCATAAAATTGTGTAACAAATTATAATAACATTTTAATACTTTATGAAAGTTTCATCAAAAAATTAATTTAATTCCGAAACAAAATTATATCATTCTGGAATAAAATAACAAGATTAACAGATAATTAAACTAACATATAAAATGAAGTTTTCATTGTTATCATTAGTCTTTTGCTAAATAAACATCTTGAATTAAATAATATAAATATTTAATAAATTCCCTCAAAACAAATGAGATTCGCGTAAATTACTTACTGAAATTTTCGTCAACTTTAACATGAAAATGATGAAATATATTCAAACATCCTTTTCCAGAATCCAAACTCCAAAGGTTGGTTAACTATACAAACACAATATTATATGCTGTTATTTTATGTTGAGTAAAATAAGCACGATATCATAGCATCAACGTAGAACATTTGAATAAATTCATCCTTCGGCATCAATTTCTATTTTTAGTAAAAACATTGTGTACCTTCTCTATATTAAAGCTTATAGATTGTTACATTTCCAATGAAAAAAACCAAAAAAAATTGTTATATATATACGCCTATAACTAAAACAAGATGGGATGTGATAAGTCGGCAGGATGAAACAGAAGCCCTAAAGGCCAGATATGACTAGACTTAGAACCCTATACTTTCCGTATTACTAATTTAAGAAGAAGAAAGAAAATCAATAGTATGAGAATCCTTTTTTTTTTCTATTTGGATATATACAGATTCACGATGGATGGATGAATGAATGAATGAACAAACAAAAAGATAGATGATAGTATATGTTTATCCAAGGGAGAAAAATATCAACGATAAGAACAAAACTGACGACCATAGAATATCAACATCCCAAACCAGCTATGAAATAATTTTGTATATAAAAAAAAAAAGAAGCCAAGTGATAACTTTTCTTTTCTTATGTTGCTAAGATATTTTTGAGATTTTTTGTCCTTTTTAATGGATCGAAAGGAAAAGGAACGCATTAGAAGATTTGCACATAAAATTTTATACCCGACATTAATGGTGTATGATTGCTACTAATGACTTCATTGAATAACCATAAAATATTGACCGATAAATACTTATGTACAGCATAAATGTTCTATCAGAGGCATCTATTTTTTGCTTGTTTAAAAGGTATTCCTTTTATAGAAATTTGCATATAAAGGTCATAAGGCAAATTCTATAATTTTAAATCGTGAACTTCTTCTCTTGAAAGGGTAATTGTTTCTTTACAGAGTTAACAGAAATTATGTCTAATTTTATTCATTAGAAGTTTTCTTATTATAAAATTTTGAAAACATAATATTCAAATTTCTAATATTTATGGATTCTGTGAATTATATTTCCTTATGGAAAATATATTGGATGGGCCAAAAAAGATGAAAGTTTTTTTCTATGCAAACCGCAAAGGCAAATTTTTGGAAACACCAACCTTATTAAAGGACATATCTTGGTCCACGATCTTTAACCATTTTCTTGGCAGGGACATTATATCGTCACTTTAAAATTACTGGGTTTTATGGAGAAAAAAACCTAGGCAAGTCATTTTGACATTTTTTTTTAAATTCAAATTTACAACATTAAACGAATTCTGTAAACATCGAAAAAGTCTTATGGTGCAATCAAAAGATCCCAGCCCGGTTGGTTGACGAGGAACCAAACTTTTATGTGATCAAGCGTTAAGGAAATATAACATTTTTGAAATTTATCACTTCTGGATGATCGTGTTTGATCGTTTCCAACGTTCGATTTTTATATGCCAAGAAGGCTCTAACAAACCTTTCGTGTCATTAAAACCCAATTCGATTCAATCAATTCCATAGTTTCTCCTCATAAACAGTGCAATCACTTTATGGTCCATCCAATATTATCAAAATAACTTTTTCATATAAAATGATATTTTAATAAATGGCATAAATTTCAATTGATTTTGCTGCTTTACATTTGCTACATTTACTATATATATAGATGGTCCTATCAAAATATTATTTTAAGTAGAAAATTTATAATCTATTCAGTAATTTGTAAATGTGAACTTTGAAGACATTTCAGGTATAAGTTTTTCAATGAAATACTTTTTCATTCAAAAAGTTATTATTAGTGCTTTTTTGGTGAGAAAATTTTAAAGATATTTGTAATAATAAGAAGAGAAATATACTAATACTCTGGTTAAAAGCAACCAATTTTTTACAGCTCAAAATAAGGGTTTTCTTTCAAACTTTGTTCTACAAAAATGTAGAAAACTTGTGAAATTCACTTTCATGATTTATCTTTAATTGAATTATTTCCAGTATCAGGACAGCTACAGTTAATATTGTTAGTCCTGATAATCTACAACTAAAACGTGATATCTTCCTTGATATAATTTAGTGTAAAAATTTTTTCTAATGCGTCATATAAAATTTACTTCCTTAGAAATATCTTTTCTGCCATAGAAAATTTCAATAAAACTTCTTAATTCAATCTGTAAATGCATTTATATAATGCCATACATTTAAATTTGTATTTTACGACACATATTAATGTGTATTTCTTTTGATTAAATAAGGATCCACTCTATAAAAAAAGACAGATTTTAGTTAAAGTATCATGATTCTATTTTTTCCCAGCTTATAAAATAGCATAAGCTTCCTTAAATTTAATTACAAAGTGTTTGCTATTTTGTCTGACAGCCAAGTGATTAATATTGAAATTAATTAATCCACATATCCCACAGCTTCTGAAATAGTAAAGTTTACTCTTGGTTCAACCTACACTTCATATATAAACTCTAGGAAAATAAGATAAATATATATTTTCCGTACAACACCACTACTTTGTACATATAGGTTTTGCTCAGTTTTGAGAAAAGTTTTTTGCTTTTTATATTTTCCAAAAATATACAAATGAAAAAACTTTTTCATCCTTGTCGGCCTACTAGAGAGAAAAAAAAACGGAACAAAGTTTAAAAGCTTTCAGGCAATAGATTTTCTTGATATAATTTTCAGTGTTTCAAAGGATTCATTCAAAACAGACAGACATGCAATTAGGCTATATGAAAAATATTACGAACAGAAGAACCATTTAGCCAGAGGAAGGATTTACCACAAAAAAAGAATAGCTTCTAACATTTAGTATCTAACTAAAAAGTTTATTCGTTTAAGTATTTAAGAAAAAAATAATTTTGTTTATTTCAAGAAATATTTTTCTTTTAGTATTTTAAAGACTTTTATAGAATTTTTAGGGATTAAATTATTTTTTTATTAATTAATTTGATTACGGAGATTTATATCAATTTTGAAAATATTATTTGTTTTTAGAAATTTATATATAAGTGTTATATAAGTTAGGCGCCTGGAGAAAAAATTTTGCTAGGGAAAATTGTTATAATTAAACACTAAACTTTCTAAAGAGATTCCTACGGTATTTTATCGAAATTCTTGTTGACCAAAATAATATTTATCTGAATAAGGGTGAGCAAAGAGAAAATTTTGAAGTTGGGTATGAATCGTCTTCTTGAAGTGAATTTGAAAAGTTTTTCCGATGGAGCAACATCGATAAGCATACTTATGTTGTCTACATACATGTTTGTATAGTTTAAAATTATTTTTATATTTGAATATTGTCTTCTAAATGTTCAAAATATTTTGTCCAGCTACAAGGCTTTTATTCCATCAGACAAGGGATTTTTCTCAAAGCTTGCAAAATAATCCTCTTCTGTTGAAAATCTCTTTGTACTAAAAAAAATTTTTGATTTTCGGGAATAGGTGGGTCTCTAAAGGATTCATATCAGAAAAATAATATGGATGCAGAAGCAAATCGTATATCAATTCATTAATTTTAGCCATTACCATTTGAATTCATTTTTATTCGATTACAAACAAATGCGACACACAAGGAAGGCGCTGGTATATTTGAAGTTCTCGTCTATACAGGGTATAGCCATTTAAAACAGTAAATTTTGTGATCAATTTTGTGATATTATTATTTATTTATTATTTAAACAAATTAGATAGATAGCTAGATATTTTTTTATTAATTTGATTTTTAATTTTCTTCTTAATTTTAATTTCATATATGTTTTTTCTTCCAGAATGTACAATAATAATAATTTAGTGCCACGAGGTGTTAAAACACTACCAAGAAATACCATTAAAATGGGAAACTTGAATGAAGATGAAATTATTATAAATTCAAATGATTACAAGACAAATACAAAAATGGATCATAAAAATAATATCGATTTAGTCAATGAATTTTATCGACCCACCTACGGTGCCTATAAAATATATAATTCTTTGCCTAGGGGGCCTTACCTACAATATAAATTTAATGATCAACAACAGTCTTTGAGACAATTATTAACAGAAAATGACAATAACGATCATCAGCAACATCAATATCAAAATAATAATAATAGTAATAATAATAATAATAACAATAAAAATAATATTAATGAAGGAACTGCCAATTTGGATGTAAGATCGATTAAAAGAACTAAGTTAAATGTACAACAACAACAAAAAGAACAACAGCAACAACAACAACAGCAACTACAACTAAAACAAAAGCAACAACAGCAACAACAAAGTGAAGAATTATTATCAATGAGATGTAATTATCCAAATTTTAATAATAATACTAATACAAATAATGATTATGATAGAAAAAACTTGAAACAATATGAAATCATAAATGGCAATCATAATCAAATAAATTCAATAAAATTAAAAAATCAACAAAATTATCCAACTAATATGCATTGTGATCCGAATTCATATAATCCAAGAATCAATAATAATTATTATAAACAAGTTTACACCAATTCGAATGATTTAATGACAAATTTTAAAGGATATCAAACATTACCGCCTAAATTAAATACCGGACAACAAAAATGTTATGTTGATCATCAAACTATTGAAAAATCAAAACATAAACATAATTATGAAACGGAAATTAAACATAATCTTCATACAAAAACATTCTCATCACAACAATATGATTTCTTAAAACAAATACAAGAGAAAAATTCAAATATGTTAGCAGCTGCAACAACAATTCATAATAATAATAATAATAATATTAATGATAATAATAATAATAACTTTGAAAAAAGACATCTATCATCTATAACAAATCCTTCACGACACAAAGAACAACTCTATCAACAGGAACACCAGCAATATCATCAAGAAAATCATCATATACGACCAACATATACGACCTTAGTATCAGCAACAGGATCAACAACATCATCTTCATCGTCCTGTGACAGTGGATCATCTGCTTTACAAAATAATATACAAAATTCCAAGTCTTTAAGTGAATTTGTACGTCCCATGAATAATTCATCAACGAATCAAGTTAATTATGTAACATTGTCTGATATAATCCATGTAAAGTCGGATGGTTTAAATGAACACGAAGGATGGGCATTATTATGTCAGTCAGTGCAAGCATTGCAGGATTTATTTTTAGCCGGTAAGTGTTATTGAGATTAGATTATATTTTGGAAACTTTTCAAATTTAAATTTTTAGTCATAAGGATAAAATTATTAGGATTTGGGACAAGAATCTTCCATTTTGTAATATTACAAAAGGGATTTTTGTTGTTTTTATTCCAAAAAAAAAAAATTTACGAGTAAGAAAAGATGTCCCTTGTGCTTAGTAGTTTAGTTACCAATTTATTCAAATACAATATATGTACACAGTTCAGAATATAGTGTATTTTGTTGTTGACTTCGAAAAACAAGAGATCTTGGACATCTATCCATTCCAATGGAAACAAAATTTAAATTCTTTTCGGGTTAACAGAATCAATTCATCTTGATGAACAGAATCTAAAGAAGGCACAACATTTTATTATATTAGAAACTTTTCAAACAAATTACGTTACGTTTAATGGTTGCCATTTTATGAATCGTTAAATCTTAATTATGAAACTAACGACAATTTGAATAATAATCAACAATCTCATCTTATATTTTTTTTTCCTAGTAAAACGTTCCTTTCTTATTTGTTTTACTTGGGCTACGAGAACTGATTATATTATTCGGAAGGAAATTAAAATATAAAATTTATTAAATCAACAAACATTTTAAATGCAAAATTTTTTAATCGATAATTAAATTTAACGAAGTAATAATAGTGATGAAAATTTTATTTAATAAATTCCTAAGATGTTGATTTTAATAATATTTAATGACTGCGTCAGAATAAACAAATGTTTTAGCGACAATTTTCATATTAAAGTGTTTTTGCACTCATTTCCAAACTATATAAATTACAGTAAATACATGAATCCAACAATAATTGTTTCGACGCATATACGTCATCAGTGCCTCGGGATTCATTTGAAGTATGGAATAAATCATGATTATTTGAACAAAAGTTCGCTTCTTAAACAATTTGTTGATTGAAACATTTTTTAAATAAAATAAATTAAAAAAAAGATCATGACAACTAAGAATCTTGACTGACAATAAGACTCGGAATACGCAATGTGTAATTTTGTATTCTTTGGTTTATGATAATAATATGTGTGTTTTGAATAGTTGGCATTGTTAAAGCAAATGATTCCTTTATAAAGGCCCGAATACAATATCATTGATTTTAATAAAACAGATTAAGTTTACACAAGCTTGAAAATGACAATAAAAGCAATCGGACGAATTGTGTTTCTCTTTTCGTCATCATCTTAAGGCAAAATCTCCACACAGCCGACATCCTATTCTCACGGGAAAAATCAGAAAACTAGAAAGAGATGGACTTTTGCAATTTTTGCTAGGATTGATCGAATAAAAGCATCAGAGTCTCCCCGCATAATTTAGAAAAATTGGTAGTGTGCGACGACATCGTGTGTGATTATTGTGAGAGCATGCACCCGCAGGTAAAGTGTCATATAAATCAGATAAACATGTTCATCTGTTTTTGAGGGGAATCATCTGCAGATCGAAAATTAGTTGGGGAAATCAGAAATGCAGAAGCCGACAAAGTTTGTAGGATGATTGTTTTCTCCATTTCTGTTTAACCAATCTTTGTATAGTGTTATCCCATACTTGCATCAGAAGTAGGATATCGGCTGTGTGGAGATTGGCCTTTACTTTATTTAGACTGCGAATAAATTAGGCATTGCTAAAGCCCATTAATTTCTGGATATGGTAGTATATCCTAAATTCTAATGAAGGGAAGAGGGTGTAGTATTTTTTACTTACCCTTAAGAATTGTATTAGTTTTTGAAGTATAATATTTTAAAATGAATTTTACCATATTTGCGAACTTATTCTAATCTATTAAAAATCAACTTTTTATACAAGTAATGCCACTCAAAAACACCGAAAAAGTATTTATATTTTTGAAAAGTCTTCGTTCTGTAGAACGAATTAAAGGATCTTAAAGGTCTGTCAATATATTTTTATTCCAGAATTCGGTAGTTTAGTTTCAGAAGTAATCTATTCTGCTACACTTAGATTCGCACATATTAAAAAGTTTCTAAATCTTTTTTGTGATTCATAAATTTTATAAACTATTTGATTAAAATTGAGTTTACTTTGTCAAAAAAAAAGAAAAAAATCTTTCAAATGTGATTCAACAAATTGAACACAAATAATCAATAAAACTCTGGTTTGTGTCGAATGTGCTCTGCATTTCTAAATAGAAAAATTCAAATAATCCAATATTTTCATACGTGGTTTAAATATGATATTTATATTACACCAGAAAAAAACATATATTAAGGCGAAAATAAGATTTTTAAACGCGTTCAACAAAACCAGTAAAATTTAAATTTCCATAACTTAACTTTGAAGTTTTGAAGAAAACCAATTATATTTTGAACACGTTGCTTTTCAGGAAAATATTTTTGCAAAAAGAAAAAATACAGAGAATACTTTCTAAACGAATTCGTAATAGGCACGAAAGAAATATTTACAATAGTCCTACTAACAAGGAGAGCTTCCGAGAGACGTCTCAAGTCTTTTAATGGGCTTTCACTTCATGGAAGTTTTTCGAAAGTGCAATGCCTTCACATTTGTGTTAATCAGTTACAACTTACAGGATAACATACTTTAAATATCCTTCAGTTCTTAAAGTAACAGAAAATATGAGAATTATCGAACCATGTCTGACTCGAAATCCAGGAGTGGAATCATGTTATTCAATTGAGATTAAATCGAATCGAAAATGCATTTAGGCTGTTATACTGTTTCGACTCGATTCGATTGATTCAAATCGAGCTACACGATTCCACTTCTTCATATCGTAAGAAACCCTTTTAAACAAAAGTATCGAAACGTATCTATCCATTCTTTCCTTCTCTCTGTCTCTGGTATTCCATATTTAGAAAGTTAAAATCTTTATGATTTTGAAAATATCATTAGATGTATTACATCATAATTAAATTGTTCACATGGAATGTCAGAATCATGTAAATATTTACGTCAATTTTTGACATCAAAAATATATTTAATAAATCCATCGACTATTTTCAAAAGAAAAGTTTTTTATAGGAAAATGGTTCAGAAGGATGAAATACAATTCTATATAAAACCCAATATAAATTTGTTTACTTCTCTAGAAGCTTCTGGTATTGATCATTTCGAAATATTTGTTGATGCATCCTTAAATCCAAATATTTACCAATGTATATATATCGAAACGTTTTTACGTGATGTTTTTCTCAATTTAAGTACATTCTGTATTTGAAATGGGCTCAACTGGATCAAATTAACGTTCAACACCAAAAAATCATTTTATTTTTCATTTCTTTTCGGAAAAATCACGAAAATCGGTATACTTTTTCTGAAAATAACACTTGTTTGTCGAAGCATATATATTCAAATGAACATTTTATTGAACTAAATACAATATGATGTTTTCATTGTTTCAATTTGTTATTAAAAACTTCGTTAAAATTTTTATTATTTTCCACGAAATATCTACCCCGTCATATTAAGCAATAATCCTTCAATAAATAATCCTTGGACTGGGTTTTACTCATTTCGTGATGAAACGTAATCCGGTATGAACGTTGTCAATAATAGTTTTTCTTTTAATTAAATAACTATCTGTATTACTGGTTTAGATATTTTCTAAAAATCTATGAAATTATTATCACAAAATGTACTTTGTAGACAAAGAAAAATAAATTGTGGCCTCAGGCCAGGAATCGAACCTGATTCCACTTCAGTCTTTATCAACGAGTCTAATAAGGGGAATCATATTAATAATTGACGACTTCGATACTTATTGGAATACTGAATTATTTCCAGGAAAATTAACATTCAATTAACTTTAAAAGATTCATGTAAACTTTAACCTAGTAGTATTATTGGTCGCTGGCAAATTACTACCACTAGTGGTGGTATGTGAATAAGTAACTGGCACAATTGATAGCAATTTTTTGTCATTACAGATTTATTATTCGTCCTTATGATGTAAAACAAAAATTTTATTATATAAATTTCTTGAAGCTTTCATTTATAAAGAAAAAGGCTGCAGTATAGCATTTTTCATTTATGTCGTTGCATAAGAATCACGAAACTTGTAACGACATCGATAAATACATGTATCCCCTATACTTTTTCAGTCACTATGATCTGGCCGGATTTTCAATAGGAAAAGTATGTAATAAGGTATTATATCGAAATAATGAAACGTATCATACAATTCCTAAAACGACCTATAATAAGACTATGAGATTATCGAAAATATAAATACTTTTAGAATATGTTATTTTAAAGATTTAAAAAATACTGATTTTTATAAAAAGTTGGTAGACTTTTTTGAAAAGGCTTATAGTCAGAGTCCTCCACATATCCTAGTAAAACCACAATTATATTTATACATTTAACTTAAAATTTAAACGAAAAGTTTTGTATTTTTGTTATAATAATATAAGCTTTGGTAAAAGCTAAAGCTAAATCCGTTCAGGACTGTTTGAAAGAAAAAATACGAATTATTGTTTTAGTATTTAGTCGCATATATATCTGTATCTAAAAACAAGATACATCATCCTTTTTATCTTATCGATTAATGCCTTTTCTTTGTTATCTTTTCCGAATCTTAAAAATATTTTTGTTTTAAGTTAAGAAAATGAATCGCATATCTTGGGAAAGGACTTCCAATGAAATCGGATTTAGTTTGACTTCACTTTTAAATGTTTTATATTTATTATACTATTAAATTTTATTCCAGACTAGCTGGTACCCACGGCTTTGCTCGCGTTATTCCCAGAATGTTGAAGTAAATTCAATTTCAATTTGACCGAATTATTGACGTTTTTTTAATTTGTCCCCCACCGAGTGTAAACGTATCCTATTTCCCCTATCCAGAATCTACATCCCAAGTTTCATGAAAATGTGCTTATTATTGTCCAAATTAGGAAAGTTTTTATATTCCGCCTCCCCCTCGCAACCATCCTCGAAAATCCAAGTACCTAAGTACCTGTAATCTAAGTTGGAAGGACATCTATACATGTGCCAAATTTTATTAGAATCAGTTCAATAGTTTTCGAGTCTATGAAGCACAAAAATACATACATGGTTTTATATACCTATATAGATTTTAGAAAGGATTGATTTGAAAAATTAAATGAAATGTATATTATTTCTGCTAAAGAGAAAATCAAAAATTTAATTTTAAATTTGGCTTCTGACAATTTTCCATTTCTTTGTTACAACGATTTCCTTTTTTACCGGATCTACATCCACTACCCCTGTTGTATTTCAAATATTTTAGAGAACAAAGTTTCGTCTTAAAAAGTAAGAAAATGTCATTCCTTTCAAACTAGAACAAATATCTGAATCTCAAGTGCAGTAATGTTACAACATCTTCCTTATGACAGAAAATACTGACTAATGTGAAAATTCATATTCTTGCAAAATAGTTGTAAATTTATGTCTCTGGAATATAAGTTACCATAAAGTTGCGACAGACTAGGATATATGGTATTATATAAATGTTGATGACAAACTGGATTTAAAATTTTAGACTGTCATGAAGAAGATTTTAAAATCCAAGATTTATGGCTAATTTAGCACGATTGGACAATAGAATCCAGTTTCTGAAATATAATTAGGCCTGTCTGCCGCAACTTTAACGAAAATCTTCGTAACTGTCATAATAACTCATAAGTTAAGACCGTGTCGTAAAATGGGCTTGTTTTTGAAAAATAAAAAAAAAGAATTCACCCTTTTTCGTTAATTTCTTATCTAAACCTTGATAATCTTGAGGTGCTACATTTACTCAGCCTATGGAAAAAAAGGTCTTAATTAGAATTTATTTCTTTAAGAAAGTATTGGTGGAAACTAAGCTTACTTTGTTTTACTAAAAGGTACGTTTATAAAGGGCTAATAAAAATCTAAAAAAATATGGAAATATGGGAACTCTCGCGTTAAACGGTCGTGCAAGAAGTCGTAATCATACTAATATTATAAAGAGGAAAGGTTTGTATAGATCTTTGACACGAATAAACTCAAAAACTACTGGACCGATTTCAAAAATTCTTTCACCATTAGAATACTACATGATCCCTGAGTAACATAGGCTATATTTATTGCTAGAAAAAATTAGGGATCCCTACTAAAACTTAAATAATTTGTATTTTTATATGTTTGTAACGAATAAACTCAACAACTACTGGACCGATTTCAATAATTCTTTCACCATTAGAATACTACATTATCCCTGAGTAACATAGGCTATATTTATTGCTAGAAAAAATTAGGGATCCCTACTAAAACTTAAATAATTTGTATTTTTGTATGTTTGTAACGAATAAACTCAACAACTACTGGGCCGATTTCAAAAATTCTTTCACCATTAGAATACTACATTATCCCTGAGTAACATATGCTATATTTATTACTAGAAAAAATTAGGGATCCCTACTTAAACTTAAATAATATAATCTATAGACATATTATAAAGAGGAAAGATTTGTTCCGCATACATCTGTATCTAATGATCCTCACATTCATATCTGTCGCGTCTAATATTCTCTGTAGTCTAACTTCATGCACAAAGACCCTTCTAATGTTTAAAAAATAAATCTCCACCCGTGCGAAGCCGGGACGGGCCACTAGTTTTTTAATAAAATAAAAATTAATAAAAAACTAAGATCTCTAACAATCTCCGATTATTTTGTTAACGTATTTTGTCAAAATTTTAAAGTTTATAAAGCGATTTTTGATTTATGATATTCACCAACTTTGTAAGCAATGTTTTTAGAAAAGCACATTTAAAGATTCAAACATGATTCTCGAACTTGCTTCGCTCAGGATTCTATAACTTCGTCAATTCTATAGATTCTATATTTTGAAAGCTTGAAATTTTCAGAAAGTGAAAAAATATAAAAATCAATTCATTTTCTAGTTAGATATAGCTCCTTAATGAAAATTATTAAATATCATTTTACCCACATTTTAATATTAAAGAAAATAGAAACTATATAATCATTAATAATATTGTGTTTCATTTATTTCCAAAGATACACCATCAACATGCAGAATTTTACCATTGGTACGATCATCAACAATACAAATCACTTCTCGTGGACGTGTCGTATTCAGTATTACAACAATTGGTCAACTGAATATATTTAATGATGCTGCTTCGTATTTCGACATCACATCTCATTTATCTCCTGAGTACCTTAATAGTGTGGGCAAGAAGATGGTATTTGCTGAATCAGATATTGAAAAGGTAAGTTAAGAACAGATCCCTAAATTATATAGAAAAGGTGATAAGTGATGGATATATAGAAATAATCAGATGGGTTGTCACATTTATACCGAATTCTCGAGACTTATTATTTTTTTTTCGTAATAATAGGTCCTTGTTTTTTTTTCTAGATGAGTTTTCAAAAGTATTTCGTGTTATTTTACTAAGGTTTCAGCTTTCCACTTACTTGATTTTTCTCTATTTTTGCATTTTTCTTTTTTGTTTTCATTTTCCTCTAAAGGACATAGAGAACATTTTATTTTCAAATAAATTCAATATGAGATTTTTGGATATAAATGTTATAATATAATACTTTAAAAGGATGCCTGAAAAACAATGATTACTTGGTCTTTGATTGATTCATTAAATAAATCAGAAGAGATAAATTTTGAAGGATTTTTGAGGACATCATTGACAGTACGTGTTTAATAAAATGTTTCAAAAAGGGTTAATATTTCATAGAAAATATAAATTTCAATTCGATGAAATTTATTTTAAGAAAAGATTTGCTATCTTTTTAAGAGAAATTGATTTCTATGCTGTTTTACGTAACCTTTAATTTTGTGTCCTTAATGTAAATTATTGATTTGCTTGTTTCCATTAGGTTTTTAAGAACATTTAGAAAAACTGTTTCTACAATTTTAAACGCGAAATATAAATGCTTCAATTTTTCTTTCTTAGGACCTAAAAGGATAAGGACTAGTTAGAATATACATACTACTAATACTGTTAACCTTTTTAAGCTCAATATGGAGGTTGGAAAAGTCCCTTACTTTATACTTTATATCGAGTCCACGTTGGTTTGGCTGGAATCCACTGCATTTTTATGGTTGGGTTGAGTACGAATAAGGAAAACAGATATTCGGGTTGAAAAGTTGAGTAGTGGAGTTGGGTTTTTGAAAGATTTAATTCCGTTTTGTCTATATTGAAGGATTCTTATGAATATTTTAACTTTATTTTATTCTTATTTGTGTTCTCGACTATATTTGATTTCAATCATTCAACTCGTTGTATCCTTATACGTGGCTTGAAATTTGGGCTGAATTTTGATTCAACCTCTCGACTCTTCATATATACCCTGGTTTCTGAAAGAAATTGGAATGGCTTGCCGTTGTAAGCCTTTCTGTCCGAATCTCTTCTATTTTCAAAATTATTCAAAACTTTTATAAATTATTTTCAAGAAAATTTTTCATAGTTCGCAAATTTTAAAATAGATATTTTCATTAACGGATAACAATAGTAAAAAAAAGGACATTTTGTTTATTTCGAGACCAGACAAAACAAAAAAACGCAAAATTTAATTCATTTAATCAGAAAAGAACGCAATTTAATAAAATTCAATTAAATTCTATCACAATTCTTTTGGAAGATTTTCCTTTTTTTTGTTTATTTTTATAGACTTCTTTTATTCAGCAAAAAAGGAAACTTTTAAATCACACTGCGAAGACATTGAATTGTTTCCATAAAGAAAATGTAGATTGCACGAGAAAATTAAAAGAAAAGCACATTCACTAAAGTGCTTTTTGTATTGTTTTTTGCTTTGTTAACCTTGGATAGAAATTATAAGGAAAAATTTGAATACATTGATAGACGTCCTTTTAAACAAAGAATTCATATGTATTCACATTTTTTTTGTTTGCTATTTATTCAAGTAATTTTTCCGAATACTTAAATGAAAATCAAAACAAAATCCTTTTCAACAATTTTTTTTCCTAGTAATATCCGACGAACAACAATATTTAGGTATGGGATGTGAGCATGACCTATAAGGTCACAGTAGTTACGCATTCGGCGTTCAGATGAATATAAATTCTTTGTGGTTCAAAAAGAGCTATGGTGTAGTTTCTGACACATGGTCCATGCTATGGTATCCAAGTCATTAACTTTAATAAATACTAATAAATAGTCAAAATACCAATTGCTTAAAGGAAAATGTTAGAGCGTTCTTGTCACACCATCGAACACGTTAATACCGTTACTCAAATCCAGCTTCTATCTAAATAAAATTAGAGTACCTGTTTCTGATTTCCAACTATTCACATTATAGCCAGTATATTGAGCTTTTTTCTTGACAGTTAAGCTTAAGATATAATTAAAATAATGTTTAAATGTCTGTCTGTCTGCTTATTCAGTGTTACCTCAAAAACTCAATTATGAATGTTGATGAAACATGTACACTCTAAAGACTTACATAACTGCTACCAATTTGTTTTTGTTTCATCTCAATATCTTAAACAGTTTCGCCCCAATCAATAGTAGATACATTTTTATGAAAATTGTAATGCACGTTCTCGATAGGCTGTTTCAAATAATAGGATATATTTTTACTAGCTAAGGATTCGACCGAGGGCAAATCATTCCTAACTCGCTCATGAAACTCGGAAAACATATTTTGGAGAGGTTTACTTAAAACATAAGAAATAGCAGAACTCATTTAATAATGTATCAGGTTTTTATGAAATTTACAATTTACATCCCGAAAAGATCCTTCTAGAGACGGATCGAATATCGTCCCTGACTCACTCAATAATAATGGGCTAGCGAAAATCGTATATGTTCTATAACGTCATCTTAGCAACGGAATGAACGATTAGTGTTAAATCGAATTGAAACTACGAAACTAAAAAAATGATTTTCGAATTCTAGAAATAAGACGAGCAAAGCCGTGTTCTAAGAAGATTATATTAAATTTCTTAAATCAATGTTTAAAGTTCTCAAATTTCTTGCAATCAAAAAGAAATCAGAATTCAAATTCAACAGTAACCAGCTATTAAAATATCTTAACCAATAGACAACTTTACGACTTCCTAGCCTTATTGGAGACGATCTAAAAGCTATAAAATGAAACCAATATTCAATTCTGTTACTGAAATCCGTAATTGTAAAGTTTCGTGTTTGATTTCAATGAGATACTTTCCTTTTAACAACTTTTAGAATAATAAAATCTTGATTTTAAAATCTATTTTCCGAAATTTCAGGCAAACTTCCCCTTTAAAGTGCCTCCAAAAAGAGTATTTCGCGCGCTTAAAAAAACGAATCCGTTTTTCAAAGTAATTTAAAACTAATTTTCTTAAAAAAAAAAGAAAAACATAAAGTAGCTAAGCTTTAATATAAAAAAAAGGAAATTCAAAAAAAGAAAATTCAAAAAAAGTCCTTTCAATTGTCTATTTATAAAAAAAAAATGTACGAGAAAAAGAAAAACACTTCGTATGTTGAAAAATTTATCATCATATGAGGATCGTTTTCATTCCTAAACCAAAAATAACAAAGAAAGTCTACATAGCTGAAAATTGTAACGAATAAATGAATTTTCTTCTCGTTTTCTTCTCATTTTTTTTGTTTGTTCTCAGACAGTTTATTTTGACTGAAATCTGTTTAGGCATCCAAAATTTTCTCATATATTTAGATTTTCTTTTTTTTTTCTTTAGAAGGGTATTATATACATTTCTATACACAATACCCCCCGTCATGGACACCCTTTGTTTATGCGATGGTGGTATATAAAAGAAATAACTTTTTCTTCAATTTTGCGGTTGAACACAAAAATCCCTCTTGGTTCTTATTGAGTTGTTCAATAAACATGTCATTACGTAGCACTGCCTTGGCATCTTCCTCTTGGATAAACTGTTATAGTATTGTATACCAAAGAAAATCATATATACATAAGATATGCCCAAAAATTTCGTAGGATATAAAGTTGGAAACTTTTTTTTCTTTAAGGTATATTGTAGAGGTGATTGAAAATGTAATTTTCACATGTGGCTTCCAAACAATGTAGATACATCATATTTACATATGGCATACACTTATACATCTGTTCTGAGTATTACTTTGTCATTTCAAAAAAATTCAATTCAAGAATATATTCTATTCTGAAATAAATGTTTTATTGTGAATTTGATTCGGCAATTTTGTCTGTTTTCTTTTTGCCTTTCTTGAACAACAAATGAACAAAAGTTATCTATCACTCAAAAATTGGAATACGACAAACAATGAATTTAATCTTATCCCCGAAAAATTCCATATTTTCAATTTATGTAGAATAGACATGATGTCTTTTAGTAAACATTAGACAAAATAGCATATGTGCCATCCGTAGGAGAAACGAAAATGAATATCTATTCTATATGTCGTCTTTTTGATCCGCGAATCGATTATGTCCTTTAAGTATTTTATCATTTGTGAAAGCATTTTACACCCATGTACAAATTCGATTTTCTACATCAAATTGTAATAATGTGATTGATTACCTACTTACAGCCTTGTGCAGAAAAATTTCTGTTCTAATAAAATTACCAAAGTTATCTGTAGCCTTTGCTAAATAGACTTACTTACATTAGTCGAACAAACAAAAAAGAATTGTATACAATATTAATTCGATTTAAATATGATAAATGTGACAATGTCGAAGAAGTTACCTTATACTGTGACACAATAATTGCCTTTTATCCTCCAAAATTATTTGAACATTATATTAAGAAAGAAGAAGAAGCCTTCACCAGCGATAATACACAGGAGATTAAGATTGAATTTATCAAAAAAAAACATTACCTATATCCAATCTTTTTAATTCAGTTTTGGTGTTGCTCTATACATTGTCGGACGCAATCCTATATTAAAGGTAGATTTGATTTGCAATGACCATCTTATTTTTAAATCTACTTCCCCATATTAACCAGCGAAATTGAATTCATTAACTGAATTAAACTGTATCTAAAGGCACGTCTAAACCAAGTGAGGGAGCAAAAATAAAAGACATGTCTTAACGGCGAAAAAAATAAGACTGTTGTAAATGTAGACAGTTCTGCTTTAAGGCAGCTCACCGTCGAGGTAGAATACACTTGGTGATCAGGTAACACAGAAACTGGTTAATTGGTATATCCTTTGCGCTTGCGAGTCTGTTGTTCGGTAATCATCGAAGAGTGTAGTCGCGCGCAGTGTGGTATACAAACTGTTCCAGCAAGTGTGTTAAGTTCGAGACAGACTGGGTGGAATTCTACATGGGGCCCGGCGGTGATTTGGCCGCCAACCATAAAGTAGAAGTATTGATTTTAGATTAGTAAAAGTATACAAAAGTAGAGACATTAACGAACGAATGTTAACACATGTTATTTGCAAATGTTTAGTCGGTGTGGACGCTTCACGAAGCGTGAGCAAGCAATCTTTTGTTCGCTCTCACTCACTGATAATCAATTAAATGCTTACAAATACCTGCTCAAGCTCGCTCGATTGGTTTGAATGTGCCATTATAATTGCATGCCGTGATACATCGTTTTTAGTTATCTTTATTTGATCGCAATGTTACCATATTAAGCTCCAATCCGGATTGAAGTTCATCCAGCATGTACTATTGCCGAAGAAATTTGATTTAAATACGCTTCACTTTACATTTGAGTTTAGTTCATATGAAGAAGAATAAACCGTCGTGTATTTTAATATAAATTTAGAATTCAATCAATATTTCTTCATTTTATTATGAAACTAAATTATTAACGATCAAAAAGTATTTAACGAATAGTTCCAAATATTCATCAATAATAAGTTATATTAAGGAATTTAGGAACCCTTTCAAATTTATGATTACGAATTTTCATCCCAAAAAAAAAAGAAACTACTCTTTGGGTAAAGTTATTAAAGGGTTGTTTCTTAGGTAACTTAAGCTTTAAAAAAAAGGAAATTTACTTTTGAAGTCGTTTATGGATCTAATTTTATATTTCTGGTCATGCTTGGCCAGAAAGCCAATGAAATATTTTTATCGATCCTATAATATTTTTGATATACGAGCACATATGATTTCCATTTGGTTATTTCCAATTTGGAATAAGATATGGATTTTATGAAGTTAACGATTCAAGTAAAATATCCGGAAAACTCAAAGAAGTAATCCTAATGGTAATATATTAGTGAACCCAAAATAAATAATGAAATAGATTCTACTATTAAATTTCATATTTTAGTCCAAAACAGTTCTACAGATTTGAAGATACTTTGATACTTTCTCTATGCTAAAATAAGTAGATTTAGTTACAGGCATCTATGATCAGATGTATAAGGGATTCTATGAGATGATGACTGTATACTAGTTGTGAACTACGACCTCTATAACGTAGATAAGCAATATATTCCTAAGAAAAATTATTCACATTCAAAGTCGTACTTCGCAACTTGTAGTTTATAGGAGGTTTGGATTAGGTTAGGTTAGGTAGAGTACGGGTACTGCGTAAAATAGTAGGCACCTTATGGGCCCATTGTGATCCCTACGAGACCAAGAGTTACCCGTTTGGATTAGAACATTCTAATTGAATTGTGGGAAGAAAAGAACATTGAACAGTGTTCTGTTTGGTCAATTCGTTTATACCTATGTCTTCCACTTTATAAGCTTCGGGTTCGATTCCAAAACCATTTTTCTACATTTTTTTGTCTAAACGTATATTTAAAATTGTTATTTCTCAAATTTTTGTATGATAACCGAATATAGAGAAAGTTATTATTTTCTTACTTTGAAAATGTAATTATTTAAATGAAAATAAATTTAAAAAAGGTAAATTACTAAAGTTTTTTTTATCTTTATTCAATTTTTAACTTACAGATGTGGATATACTCTTTGGGTGTAACACTTCGTAATACTTTAAAAAGATCTACACATAACCACAATGTGAAAATTAATGATAATGATTGCGAATCTACATCAGGAGGAATTACTATTAATACGGGTTATGGTAACATACGAATAACTAAACCAGAAGCAATGTCAATTACATCTGTTGGTAATGTTCCGATTGCTGTTCCTCATGTTCAATATCATGAAAATGGTAACGAATATAGCTTAACCAATGGAACAGATGCAATTATGGTAATGGGTACAACACTGGAACAGGTGATCGCATGCATGTGTGAGAATAGTCTTCATCATAGAGCTAGTTTAATGTATTTACTTGATGTAAGTATTAATGTTATGTTAATTTTAATTGATCCTAAACTACATTTCCAATATATAGTAGTTTTACAATCTGAAAATATTTGTATTTGAATTTTGTCTTAGTTCTTTTTTGGCAGCCATTCATAGTGCACAACTTTTGCTTTTTTCGTTAAAATGAAAAAAAGTGAATTTCATGTGTTAAACATTAGTTCGGCGTGGAAAAACTATATCGAAAATAATCAGGCTTGATAAATATTATGAGGACTTTTCACTGTTAATTGGAATAATTCTTAATTGGTTTACTAAATTCTGTTTTGGTTATATGAGCACAATGTATGCTTAACGTTCTGCTAGACCAAAAATGACCTCCGCCGAAGAAATGTTCGAAAAGTCGATGGTGTTAGGAGATCTAAGAGTGAAAATACATGAGATAGTTGTCATTATTTGAGTGTATTTTAAACAGCTTACATAAACATTAACAGAAGAAAAAGGGATTTACAAAATGCCATCCCCATTTGCTCAAAACCGACCAAAAACATATTCGAATGAAAGTTTAGCAATAATATGAATTCATCACTGTATACAGGAGACATTAAACAATGAATTTCTACAGGTAAAAGGGCTCTTTTTTCGTCCGGAAAGTTTCATGCCAAAAGCAGATTATGTTGAAACATTTTCCAAAAAAAAATGGTGTCTTATTTCATTTTTAGCTAAATTATCAATCACTAAGTATATGAACATATATTTTCACCTATTTAATAGACCCTGAATGGATTTTCGTCATATATAAGAGTCAGGCAGGTTATCAATGGTGTCTGTATAACAAGCCTATGCAAATCATGGTCATAAATTCTCAAGTTTAATTGTTTGGACAATTAGCTTGAGGACTTTGTATTTCACTACTCTTTACGTGTAGCTGAAAAAGTTTCAACAGCTACGCTTACATGCATAAATTTTGCTAATTTTCTTTTTCGTTGGTTTACATACTTTCTCTACTTGAGTTGTTTTTCTTCTTGGTCTTGATTATGATAAAACGTTCATGTTTATTTGCATAATTCTCTTAAATTATATCTAATCTTATTTTGAAAATGTTATATTTTCTTCTAAAAATATCAGATGTTTTTTTTTCTTCTTTTTCTTCTTAGGCCAGAAGTGTTTAATATATTTTTATATTGCATAAATTATGTTTTTATATTTTAACACATTTATCATATAAGAATTTGGTGAAATCTTTGGCATGAAGTCTGATAAAATACATACGGACCTCCTATAATACGACATTCTACAAATACGGTTTCCATTAAATACGGTGCAAACATAACGGCAGTTTTACTAAAATACATTATTCTTATAACACGGTTTTGACCACCACCTTTTGATCACCCGCTTGATCTTGCTCTCTTGACCACGCTTTTGACCATTCCTTTGAGAACCTCATGACCACAATTCCTGTCCATCATCATTATCTACTTGAAGCCATAACTAATTACATTTTTATTTCATTCAAAAACTAACGATACAACATACAACACGTGCAAGACGTATTTTGTGGTGTATAAAAAAAGCCCTTGTATGATTTCTTTCCTCTGCGAAATGTAATAATTTCAATATATCCTTGTATGGCGCTGCAATTATACACAAAAAATAATTAGTTTAAGGTGAGATAATACTTGCCATGTACATATATAATACAATATATATGTATATGTTGCAAGACACATGTTGCAGGCTTCAAAAGTATTGGACTTCAAAAGGAATTTGTTGATACATTATTGTGATCTCTAATCTAGTAGGCAGTATCAGATATTGATTGTTTAGATAAATAACGTACTTACCTACGATAATTTGGATCAATGAATAGAATAATAATAATAATCATCAATTCAATTACATATAATAGTGTCTTATATTCAAGGCATTCAGGTGCTATTAAATTAATCATAAGGTCAGACATTTCGAGAATATCAGTTTTATATGTGTTCACAAATTGTTATTATTAATGTAATAAATGTTAAGCAACGTGTTGTTAATATCTTTCATACAAGTTCTTGTCTTTGTGAATATATATTGTTTCTAATCTTAATCCAAGAATGTTTCTGAAGAGCTCATTTTTTTGACTTTTCTGTACTTAAATCTAGAATGAATGAAATAGCTTTCACTTCAGATAAATCGTATTTTTTTATCATTTTCAAGAGTATTTTATTTTTATTCTTTTATACATTTGTTAGATTTGAGTTTTTCTTTAGTGTTATTATCCTTGGCTAGTATATCAAATGGGAACAATAGGTGAACATGCGGTTGTATAACATTGAAAATGGAAAACTCGAATGGAATTTATATCTTATATAATTTCGGTAATAATTCTATAAAGTTTTTTTTTTTTAGTTAGGAAAAATCAGATTAATTTCTTATTTCATTTTTTTATTTATAGCTAATAGAAATTAATTGTATTTATTTTTTATATTGTAATCCTTACAAGTCGTACAAGAAATTACGAAAACTTTAAACCCGCGTTGACACCATAGGAATTAGTTGTACGCGGATTTCCTCTTTTATATCCAATTTTTTCTAAAACTTAGCTCTGCTCTGCTCCAACAAGTTAGACAAACAAAACAGTTAGACCATCTATGGGCCAGTTTGTCATTCCATTTTCTTTTAATTTAGATAGACGCCTGATTTTTCTGACTGAATAGTTTTATCCTTCCTAGTAGCAAGGATCATGGAATAAGCATAAACCCACTTCTCTTCGAAATTGTCTAAACATTCTTACTTTTTAAGTTTTAAATATTTCTTTAAAGTTTTTTTTATAAACTAGTAGTCTGTTTTTAATGACACTTGAATTTCTACTATCCAAGAACACAATGTACACTGAATACTTCAGCAACTTTATAATATATTACACAAGTCTGGAGATTCATATAACACTTGTATACAAAAGTTTTTTCTAACAATTCAAAATTAAAGCTAATATTATGCTTTACGTACCTTAATAATATATTTCTAGTAGAAAGTCAATGACACCTGAAACTTACAATTATTGTTAAACGTCAATCAAAAAAAAAATGCCTACACAAGAATTCTATCGGGTCAACACACCAATTCTCATCATCGTAAATATTATACCATTTTTCTTCTTCGATTTGTGATTTCTTTCGATCATATCGATTTAACTCACCTCTTGGATTTACCTAATATTTATTATGTCTTCATTACACATGACATAACTTATCCATCTGAAACATTCTTAAATTCATTTCGTTTTATTCATTTTACTCAGTGTTTACATGTTTACTGAAGTAATTAAATACATATCAGCAATACTTGTAATTAAATCACATTAATTAATAAAACGTATAATATTAATTTTAATTTAACGAATCAATAAACGATTAAAATTGGAAATGTACATAGTTTTCCAATATCCAATATCAAAATTAGTATAAAAGAAAATGTTACATTCATTTAAAGCAAGAAAAAATTTTAGTCATTCATTAAATGAAATGAGAATTACATTTTCACATATTATAAGAAACGACAAAAACTAATCATTTAGCGGTTGTCTAATTTGGCTAACCTAAATTTGTTAGACTAAAAATAATAAAGATTTATAAAACCGTTCAGTATAAAAAAAAAGACGTACAGATACTATATAGCTACAATTATAGATGTTTCAATTCTCCAAACATATAATATACCAAACAAATATATTAATTAAAGCAACTTCAGTCATCAATCAATCAATTGGTGGAAGAACTCACAGTCCTAATGGTATCACAATCTTATTCAATTGAAACAATCTACAAGATATGGGTTTCACACATGAAATATATAAAATCAATGTTTCCTTTTACCATTCGCAAATATCATTCCAACGTAAATGAATCGCAATCTTTTATAATAAATCTATTTTATTGTTGTTTTGCCATTAAGAATGTATACCCGTCGTGTTAACACAGATGTGAGTATTGTTTCAACATATAAAATGTAATTTCAATTATATCCAAGAACACAACTTTAAGAGTAATATCTAATTTTAATAATGTATAAAATTCTCATATAAGAACATATTAGGTTAGGTTAGGTTAGGTAGAGTAGGGGTACTGCGTACAATACCAGGCACCTTATTTCAGAACATATTCGATGGTCTAAGAAGTTATTGCGTTCTTGATGACGGTTAAATAAAAGTCTTGATCGAATCTGCTTTGGATGACACAACAGATTGTTCAGAATCTTAACATATCGTAATCATCATGATAACGCTAGACAACATATAAGTTTGATCATCTGTCAAAAATCGAGTGAACTTGGCTGAGAACTTTTGAACCATCAGACTATACTATTTATTTCAATCTCTGTAGAACTCCTTTAATACTGGAAAAGAAGCCTGTTTTCACTCAGAAAACCCAGAAGGTCTACAGTGCACAGAATAAATAAACAATTCGATCTATATTGTACGCATTGGACTACTCAAATTTCCTACTTAGACATAAAATGGAAATATCGAATTTCAAGATAAGTTAGTAAAACTTTTGTCAAATAGATGGCGAAATGATGTTTAAATGTCACTTAAAATTTTTATATACTTAAATAAAACAAAAATACAACACGATATTTTTTAGGTACGAATTCATTAAATAAAATGAGTTAAAATTAATGAAACGAAATATGTTATCTGAATTGAAATTGAAATCTTCAAAATAATTACAAACATTTTGAGTTGATTTATTTACAAGTATAAAGTTTCGATCGAATAAATTTTATATTAAAAATTCAATAGAAACATTTCTAAGTAGGTAAAAGATTGTGACCCAATTCTTTAAAAACAATACAAGTACTCGCATATACGAGTACTATACTAAATAAATTAAGCTGCAAAATTAGGACGACATTATGGAAAAGTAGGAAAAATATAAAGAATTAGAACACCCTTTTTTAAAATATTTTTTTAATTATTATTATTTTGAAGTATTTTCATATACAATCTTAAGCCTCCTTCTAAATGGCACATCCTAAAAGTTTTCAAGAAAGTTTTAATGATAATTTTAAGTCAGTAACTTCTTTCATTTATATTCTTAGTTTACTGTCGTATCAAGATTGTAGTAAACAATGTAAACTAATTTACAGGATGTGATGAAAAATATTTTAAATGACAAAAAAATAAAACAAGGGAATGGAATTAGATTTTGATTTCAAGTGTTTTCTTCAAGAAATATCTAATATTATGATATTATAAAGCTTGATCTATTTCAGTACGTATCATAATTTCATATGAAGAAATAGTCAGAAAAATTATTTGTGACTATTAAGCTTAACGTTCTATATTTTCATATTTCAAATACTTGCAAATAGTTGAATATTGAGGGCTATAACCGTCAAATGGAACAAACATCTTTATAAGTAAAAGTTAGGCAAAACGAATTAGGCAATTTCAATAAAACAAATCGTCTTTTGTTAAATTTTATAAAATCGAGTTAAGCTTTTTCCCTAAGACTACATATACGTACATATATATATTATCTTAGAATGGGAATGGGATCCGTCAAATGTACATAATCACGTTATTTCTAAAGTATATCCATTAAATGAATGAATCTATCCAGAACGAAAACCTACTCTATTCTGATATTATAGAAAGATGTGATCAAAATTGTAGGCAAAGAAAAATAAATACATGAAGAACCGAGCTCTGGATTTGAACCAGAGCCTCATCATTCAACACTGTATTTATTAATCTGTTCGATTTGTCTTTTCTAAACGTTATTCGAACATTACAACTGTTATTCGAAATTACAACAATTATTCCTATAACCTTTCAATTCTTTATGCCAATTATTTGTATTAATTATTTATTCAAAACCTAAACTAAGCCAAAATACCTATACTACTATAAAAGTGATTCACTTTTTATCTACCAAAAATACACATACATATTTGCATTTGAGAAAAATATTAAAAAGAACGGTAACAATTGTTTTTGTTCTTTTAAAACCACAATCATCTCTAAAATGAAGTATTCCAGATGTTAATAAAAACCGTATAAATGTTTACAGCCAATCAGTTTTATTCAAAAACAAACAAACGAGAATTAATGAAATCAAGAGTGTTGAAAATAAATAAATTTAAAGAAACGTGTTATGTATACAGATTCTCTGTACTTTTACGCTATATGAAAAAGGGCTATACTGGAGGCTGAAAGGGAAAATGAAGACGATAATTTACTATTTCAGAAACACTTTGCAAACATGGAGAAGTATGTTAAATAACAAATTGGTCTCATGATGTTTACATGTATCTTACATCTTATGTTCTATTAAAATATACAATCGGATGTAATTTAAACAACAACCTAACATATCATTGGAGAAACATTTAAGCCTTTCTTTTTTTTATAATATTTATAATAAAAATTAAGTAATAACTTTTGAACTTGAATATGTTAAAGTCTTTATTTTCTAAAGAAATATTTATCTTTTGAAAACAATTTAATTATTTGCTTTGGTTGTCCATGGAAGTTTGATTGAGTAATAAAAATTCAAATAAAATTTCCTCCAAAGAGTCGAATAGGTAATATTGGTTTTCTTGAGAAAAAAAACCTTTATAATATTTTTAGACTTTTTGGATTTATTTGAAAAATTACCCTTGAAATTGCAAAGGACTCAGATTTAATTTATTTTTGTACAGAAAATTCATCGTAAATCAAAACATTTCAATTTTTGGAATAAAATTGATAAAAATTGATTGAAGTGTTTTTGACATAATTTGCAAAAAAAAAAAGAAAATATAGAAATATTGAAATTAGCTTTTAAATTTTTTCGGAAATATATAAACGCAATTTACAAAGTAATAAATGGGAAACCTAAAAATAAGGAATATTAACTGATCCTCTTCATGCAATTCAGTAACTTGATGTACCATAGTCATGTAACTTTTCGCATCAAGTTTAAAAGTATCGGAAATATTCTTAGTCAACTAAAATATTACTCCAATCCTAAATCAGGCTGTAAATTGTTTCACACTTTTGATTCGACCAAACAGTAAGTCGTTTCCACTTTAGCTTGGATTTTCATATAACTGAAACAAGTTACGTGCTGCCATTTTTATGAAAAGTCGAAACACACAGTCTGAAACATGTTACGTACTCCAACTCCAGGCTGTCCAGCATGTAAGTTGTTTCACACTTTTGATTCGACCAAACAGTGAGTCGTTTCAACTTTAGCTTGGATTTTCATATGACTGAAACAAATTACGTGCTGCCAAGTTTATGAAAAGTGGAACCACACGGTCTGAAATATGGTACGTACTCCAACTCCAGGCTGTCCACCATGTAAGTTGTTTCACACTTTTGATTCGACCAAACAGTAAGTCGTTTCAACTTTAGCTTGGATTTTCATATGACTGAAACAAGTTACGTGCTGCCATTTTTATGAAAAGTCGAAACACACGGTCTGAAACATGTTACGTACTCCAACTCCAGGTTGTCCAGCATGTAAGTTGTTTCACACTTTTGATTCGACCAAACAGTAAGTCGTTTCAACTTTAGCTTGGATTTTCATATGACTGAAACAAGTTACGTGCTGCCATTTTTATGAAAAGTCGAAACACACGGTCTGAAACATCTAACGTACTACAACTCCAGGCTGTCCAGCCATGTAAGTTGCTTCACATTTTTGATTCGACCAAATTGCAAGTCATGTAGTTCGGATTTTATTATAATAACAGAAACAACTTACGTGCTAACATATTTTCGAAAACTCATCCTGGCTTTCGATTTGAAATTTGGTTTTTTGGTTGTTTGAGTTTACTTAAAGAAAATTATTCTTTGATCAGTGTAGTTGCGAAGAACTCAAGTTATACAATGAGAAACACGCAAGTACATAACGTCGTTTCTATTATAACGTATGATATTTCTACGAGGATTTCCAGTACTTTCAACTAGAATTTCAAGTGTTTTTTTTTAAACTAGAGTGAAGTCCTGTGAATGACCATCTAGTAAAATTTTGCCCTAATCTAGATGAAAAATGTTTACTGTACAAACCGCATCAATACAACTTGCTGTATGGTAATTTGGCAAATTAACAAACATAATTCTTTAATTTAATGCTTAAAGAATTTTCAAAATCTACGATTATGTTTATTGACGAGTTTCCATCTTTATATTATGCTCGTATAGCACGTACCTATATCGAAAATTACATTTGATTTATATCGCAGTACAAAATTGATAATCCTTATGGGTTTTTTTACAACCTGTTTTTTTTTTTTGTTACCACATCTGAATTGTGTATGTTAGATGCTCAAATTATAATAATCTTAAAATTCAATCTTAAGCTCAATCCAAAACACGCTGACAGATTTTGTCACGCATAAAATTTAATCAAAGTTAGGCCGGTTATATAATAAAATGATTCTGCGATTACATTTATGTCATCATGTTTAGCTGGTACGTTTTTTTTTCTCCATATATGTGATATCCTATATGATACACATTTTCATATATAATTCCAATTATAGAGAAAATCTGTTATCAAAAATTTTTGTATTATCATCATTTCATGAAGAAAATCGTAATACACGTATTTATTTCTTAAAAGATGATAATTTCATTATTGTTAACTTTTAACGTTCTCTAAAATAATCGAACTTTTATATTGATTTTGTCGGTTATCATTTTATAATCATGATATGTGAGAAAATCTTATTTATTTTTAACTCCAAAATACACAATAATAAACTTTCGATTTATTGGTAATTGGATTTTGTTGTACGAATATATGTTATCATTAAATGATTTAAGGATTCTTAAATAGAAAAGTTTTAATAAAAATAATTTAAGTGACAAATCATTTGACTTTCTTATAAATACGTATGTAAAAAAATACCTCCAAGAAGGCATGAGACCATAAAAATGTGATTAAGAAAATAACTGGTTCTTTTTAATAGTAGAGACAATAGAATTACGAAATTTCCTAGGACTATTGTTTCAGACCAAGTATCTTTCTATAAATTTGCATCAGGAAAATAAAAATTGAATATTTTCAGGCGCTAATTAAAATTATGTTCGGTGGTGAAAGGCTGAGATATCACTTATAAAAAAAAAATGTAATTCACCTAGTAGGGAAGAATATAAACTGACAATTTTTCATATCGACATACAACTTTCAATATAGTTAGTAAATTTAAAAATTTAATGAACTCAGCAAAACTTTTGCTGAACATAATCAAGAAAAATTTAACTATAAAATATTGTAAAACAAAAGTTCATAACATGTTTCTTGTAATACATGACATTTCATTTAGGTATATCCTGTCGGAAATGTAAAATATGACATATTTTATGATTTTCGAATAGAAATTTTGTATGCTATTTCATTTTCTGTAAAACAGGTATAAACGAAGATTATATAAAATTGAAGGAAAACATTCATATTAAAGTAATAATTTCAAATTTTCTTTAGTTTAAGTATAAAATTGGAACATTTTATTTGTAAACGAACTTAAATCGACATTTTAAGTTATATTATTTTTGGTGAAAAGTCCTATTGAAAATCGCCAGACAATATTATTCAAGATGCACGTTTGCAAAAAAGGAGGGTTTCATATAGTTTCATTAAAAATTATTTTACTATATGGTTTCGAATACAGGAGAATGGAACATCGGCACATTCTCGTCTTCTTTAGTATTTCTGAATAATATGTGAAAAGTTTTCCAAAACGTGACACCTGATTTTTTGCTATGGTATGGTTTTAGGTGTATTCTTAAGTATGCTCCCTGCTAATAGCTAGATATGATGCTATAAATTATGCATATTGTATGTTTTATTCAGATCCTTCCTGACTTTCACTTCACTTGCCGAATAAAGTACCTCGAGTTAAAAATATTTGCGATTCACATAATTCGACAAGTGATGAGACTCTCACAATACGAGTATTCCTGATTGAGATTTTTCTATATTAGAACCAGTGTTCTTTCCCTTCTCAAAGCCTTTTATTGTTTACACTTTAAACTAAACCGAGCTGGATTGGTTTGCGCATAAACCTGCTAATAGACAAACAAAATTTTTGTGTAGACAATGTGTGTGTATATAATGCGCACTATGGTTTCTTTTCTACAATGTTGACTTTGTAAGAGTTGTCAAAATCATTATGTACTGAAGCTTAAGGAAATATAATTTATAAAAGTTTTCCATTAATTTTCTTATTCTCTCATTAATGTCCGTGTAGACAATGTAGTAGGCATTAGATATTTATATACACACAATTGTCTATGGCTAGACAATGATTTAGTCTACATCACGTAGTCTATATCCTAGAATACTGTAGAACTTCGTTCTGGTAGAATGTGGATATAATCGGCTTGAAAATTTTCTAAATAGTGAAAATGTATGAAAAATTGGTATATATGACAAAAATTTGCTTGGATCACTCAGATATGGTACGAGATGTCGAAATAAATTAAATAAAGCCAAATTATGTTAATCATTTAATTTGTTTTTTTCATTCCTTTGTAGAGGATATTTTTTTTATCTGGTTTTAATTCAATTAACAACGGTAAAAGGAAAAGAATCAGCTGACAATATTCCAATAATAACTTTACGAAGAAATAACTTTCCAAGTTTTTGGATGACGACAAACATTTCTGATGAGCTTTTATACTTTTCACCACGGTTAAATAAAAACTAAAAGCTTTTGGAACTCAGCTCCATCATGATGTGAATATTTAAATTAATTTCAAGCTTTTAATGAAAGATATAAGCAATTGTATAGTATCGGAACTTTCTATATTTGCCCTGTTAAAAATTTTACTGTTTTCACCCGGTTCGAAAGCTGTAAAAATTAGTTTTTCTATAAATTTTGATAAGAAACGTCAGAACTCAGATTTTTCCCTCGAATTTTTTTTCTATTTTAATATGTCTTCATCGTTTACAATATCCGATCTTTCTAAAAAATGGGCTGAATTAGAACATATGTCTAATATTTTCAAGTACAAATTAATTGTAACTCATGAAAAGTTCTTACCCGGCAATTACAATTTTTATATTCAGGTAAATATCGTTTTTTTTTTTGTTTATACATATGTTTGACTAATGCCCAATTTACAGTAAGAACTTTAGTTTAGTTTAAAGCTTAAGTTGAGCTGAAGTTAGAAAGGGAATTTCACAGTCAAAGCTTAAGCTAAACTTTGGTAAACCTTTAATTTCATTTGTTGATAGTGAAAATATTATGAAATGTTTATATTAATTTTTGTATTTAGTTGAACTTAAATAAGCTCCTCTATATGGTAATCATTCTAAAAGTTAGATATTAATTAATTTTTTAAAGAAATAGGAAAATTTTTATAAAGAAAAATTTTATTGTTGTAATATTTGCTGTATTTTGTTATAATATTTCAGTTAAATACAAATCGAAGTAAACTTCGACGAGCTCCGCAATTAATAAAAACTTTACAACCCGAATTTGATGGAAATATATTCCATTTTAATAAATGTACCGAACAAGAGAAACTTATTGATATTGATTTTGGAGATGATAGTATTCATGCTTCAATTATGGTTAATCAAAGCCCATTAACATTGTATCATTGTCTTATTTGTCCTCGGATGCCTGAAAATTTGCCACAAATTCTAACACATGACGCGATACAATTTTCTGTTCGATTTTCGAAATACATTGGAGATCCTTCTTTTCGTATTGGCTATAATAGTCCTGGAGCATTGGCTTCTGTGAATCATCTTCATTTACATTTGGTATATATTCCATTTATTTTATTTATTGAAAAGGCTGTAAGTTAGATTTGAAATTTTGTTTTCAAAAATTTATACTAAAAACTTTTTTTTCTTTCTTACATTTTCAAGGAACTTCGTTTAATTAAAGATAATATTTATTGTTTAGATAAAAAATATCCAATTAAGGCAATATGCTTTGTTTTAAATTCTGAAGAGGAGGAATTAAAAGCACAATTTGAATTCACCAAGAAAATTTATCAATTTGTTAAAATTTTATGTGATGAAAATATTCCGCATAATTTGGTTTTTACAATTCAGGAAAATGAAATTTCAAAAGTTTTTGTATTTCCGAGAGAGAAATTTTGTGAAGTTAAAAACTTAAGCGCTTTAAATATTGGTTTTTGTGAATTAATGGGATATTTTCCGATTGGAGGTAATATTTTTTGGTTTATATTATTTGGTTTTTCTTTAATTAATTAACATTACTGTTTTTCTTGCAGATGAGGAATTATATAAAAGCATCACAGAAGATTTTCTTACAAAAAAACTTATCAATGAAATCGGAAATGTTTTTAATAAAGTTGAAGAAATAGTTCAAAAATTGTAAATAATAAAAATTTAGTATTCCTATATAAAATGTATGAAATTTTTTGAATAAATATTAAAACAATAATTTGCTTTTTATGTGGGATGCCATAATTATAACAGTGGTGAACAGCGACCACTATATTGTAGACAACGTACTATATAGTCCTAAGAAACGTGATAAGCATAGTAGACTATATACATTCAGTCTGATGTTATTACGGCCAACTGAATTTAGTTGTCTACAAGAAAGTTCTTGACAAGCTAGAATTTTATGGATAGTTTGTTTACAATAACATAGCTTTCAAATTCCGATGGTCTGGGAGAATTTAGTTTGACGATAAAACAAAAGTAGATACATATCCTCAAGTGAACCTTGCATTTCATTAATAAATATATAAGTAAACAAGGCTAGAAAATGTTACTGATTATAAATGGACAAAAATTTTATTAAAAGTAAACTTAAATTAATACTTAATACTAATATGTATGGAATTGTATGTCCAATATCTTCTATAAGCTTCGAAGAATTCAATGTGTCGATCATGTTATAAGAGAATACTTCTGAATCTAAGCTACATTACACAGCCCGCTTTTGTATGTCAGCGAAGTGTACGCATATATATAATTGTTGCCTAGGTATACATTTGAAGTCTGGAGTAAATAATGATTATTTAAAAATTCCCTTTTTGAAACAAGTGTCTTTTGACACTTATTTATTTTAAAGTAACATGAATCAGAAAGACATGACAACCATGAAACATGAATGATAATAAGGCTCCTAATACGTCACAAAAATAATTTCAAAATGGCCGGAATACGCAATGCGTTCGGGCCATTTTGCAATTGTTCTTTTTTGGTTCATGGTAACTTACCATTGGTAAGTAAGTGTAACGTAGTTTCAGCTTTCAGGAAAAATGGTTAAATTCTTTAATAATTGTAATTGTAATTGGTCAAATTTTATGAAAAACTTATAAAAAGCTCTGACTGTGTAATATAATAGCTCTTAAAGTATGTTTTAATTTTGTCCTGAATTGTCTTCCACTTAGCTTTAATTTTAAATTTAATTATTTTATTGAATTTTGGAAAATTCAAATTACAAAACTATATTTTACTTTGCTAAAATATTAGTTTCATTTAAATAATAAAAAAAAAATCATTAGCAAGCGTTAAATTAAATTTTTAAAATTCGTTATTTAATTTCAATTACAGGTCATATCCACGTTTTGCCGAAACCAACAGCAAATTAAACCTTTCTCTCATATTGTAATGGAACTCTTTAATGAAGTTGCATCATCTCCAATCTTAAATGAAAAGAAGCCTCCATTAAAAGTTCGTAGAAATCATCAAATCACTTCAGTATCAGATGGATGCAAGTAAGTTCTTAATAAATTTTTTATAAAAAAAAAACATTTTCACTAATTCTTTTTAAATTTTTTTAGAAGTGAAACTGATTCTGGAAGAAGTTCAGCTTACGGCGATAAAGAATATCCCAATCGACAGTCTGATGGTCAAATTTATGATAATGAAAATCATATTAAATCAAACGAGGAAATTTTTGATGAATTTAGTTATCAGAAATATGGTACAATTGGTTATGCTGAAATAAAAACTCTTGCCCAGAAAAGAGATCATAAAATCAATCAATTACATGTAATTAAAAGAAAAGCAAATGAGCAAATCTTGAAAAAACGTAATAGTTTTCGAAGAAATACAATCGATGTTAATTTATTCGATTTGGAAAAAGCCAGACAAGAAAATTTCCATGAAACAATTGAGGAACCATTAAATACATCGAGATCAACGAATTTTCTAGATAAAATTGAAGGCTGTGAAATTGAAAATTTCGAAAAGAAAATCGATACTATAAAATTGGTGGATGGAATTTCAATGCCTGGTAAACAGAAAAAGACAATTTCCATGTTAAAACTAATTTATTAATTATTATTTTTGTATTTTTAGATTTAAATTCTCGAAAACCCACAAATATTACGAATTTAAAAGTTAGACGTGGTGGAATTAAAGGTTTCGAATCACTTACAAAAGCATATTCTGAAGAAAGTTTTCTATTGAAACCGAAAGGACCCGAATTTATTGTTAAATCCAGTTTACCATCTCGTGAAATCGATTTAATTGAATCAAAAGTATTGAATTTTTGTTTAATAAATTTAATATATTTTATAAATTAGCTTTTTTTGGATAGTGTCAACATCGTAGAATAGTTAGTGTTTTACTGCTGGATGGTCAATCAGTTCATATCGGCTGTAATTCGGTTATAACAACTGCTGGACAAGTTTTCGAAGCTGTTATTAAATCGGAAAATTACATTGAAAACTTTTTCATTGGTTTATGTGCACTGATTGGTGGTGATTTTGTTTTTCTACCTCATGATTTAAAAATATACAAGGTATTTTATCACAAAAAAAATAATAATAAATCGCTGAATGAACATTTTATAATAATTTCAGGTTGCACCACAAATTTGGGTGAATACATCGAAAAAATCGAATGGAATTGATAATGTCTTTTTTACACTTTTCCTAAGAATTAAGTTTTTCTTGCCAACATTACGTGGTATCAGGTGAAATATTAATTTTAACAAAACGCATATTTGGTATTAATTGATTTTTTCTTTCAATCACACAAAAGCTCTCTCGAATCACGCCACATGTTGTTTCTTCAGTTACGAAAAAGTATCCTTGAAAAACATATCCTATGCACAGACGATGATCTCATATCATTGGGTGGTTTAGCACTCCAAGCAGAAGTTGGAGATTTTAAGGAAAGCGTAAGTATTTATGTTTGAATCTTTACTCCTCGAAAAGTTTAGTTAGCTTTTAAGTTTATAAGCTTTTTGTGTAACGAAATATACTTGGATATATTTATAACCGAAAGTTTAAAATTTTTATTTCATAAAAGGATATCACAGAAATAGTATTTACCCGTTTAAAAGAATTTTCTTCCAAGAACGTGTCCGACATTGGCATAACAAATATTTTGAAGTCTCATATGGGAATATTTTCCAATTTTCAAAGTTTTATTTATTATAAAATTAGTGATGGATTTCATTATGGAAATGTATAGTAGACAATTTGGGCCTCCAACACAAGCCGCACATCATTTTGAAATGGCCATATTATGTATTTAAACCTTCGAATTTGTCCATTATTCAGAATTACTATATATACATGTACATAGCTCCCAATGTGTTTGGTATATAGTAGAAATTGTATGCCGTTGATATAGTATACATGACCTAAAAGCTCTAAATTGTCATTATACTTTACCCATATTATGATTTTTAGTAGATCTATATTCCTCGATTTATTGAAGTTGTTCTTTATATCTTTTCCAATACAATCTGTGAGTACTATTCCACCTTTTTTATTAAAATCTTTAAAATTTTCATTGCATCTATTTGTGAAATATTTTGCAATTTACAGGCCTTTTAATTTCTTTGCCAGCAAATATTAAAATTTCTTCTTACAAATATATTTTTAGAAGAATTCCTAAAAATTCATTAATTTTGAGCTTTTGTTTAAAATTTTCGCGTTCAAATACCAGGAGAGTTTTGAATTCCTGCGATTTATATTCGTTCGTAACAATTTGAACAAGATTTGACTTAATGCTTTTACAATAAGAATTTGAATTAAAATTATCACAACGTTTTTAGTCGTCAAGTAACTCAAATTAACTTTCATAACTCCTAAGCAATCCGGGCGAAGAAATTGCATTGTTTCCGTAAATATGAGGCTATATTAATAGCGGCTTTCGTTGGTCCATTTTGTTTAGGATATTGCAATTGAATCGAGTTTAGATCCTGATTTAACATTGAAAGTATTGTAGTCTATTTTCATTCACTAGCTAGTTTTGTTGAAGTAAATTTCGGTAAATAGGTATTGTAAAAAGGGACCAAAAAGCACATAATGCCTACTAGAGAATGTCCAATTCAATTAGAGTCATTTATCTGCTATTTTAAACTAATTTATAGATGAATATTTACTTATTTTTCTTATTATTTCATCAACTTTTGTCTCTATGAAATGAAAAAGCCTTGTTTTTATAGTAACTTAACATCATAAATTAGCAACGTTTTATTTCTATCCAATGTTTTTCTTAAAGTTATTATAATACGTCTTTTATTACAGAAATAGACAACTCCTAAAGAAAAAAACTATTATCTCTTATGAGTTTTTTTTATCGATATATTTGAGTTGATTATGAATATAGAAAAAGAAAAGATTCAGTCAAAGTTGGTCTCTTGGGACTCATTTTTGATCCTTTATTAAAGAGGTTTTCTGTTATATTTTTTCACAATATTAAGCTTTTATTTCTTATAATTTTCCAAGGAAAACTTTATGGAATCATTTTTTTCGCATTTATCGATCTAAAGATTTTAAGTTTATTAAAAATTCATAACATTTTTGATTTACAGAACTTCTATTTAATTCATAATGTATGTAGGGACTATTTCAAATCCGAAATAAATATTCAATAAATTAAAAAAATGTTTGGAAAGTAAGAAAAGCTTAAAATTCAAATTTGAAATCAATGTATTTAATTTTTAATCTTTGAAATCTCGAAACTAGTGAGTTAGTAAACTTTATGAAAAGGATGGATTCGGAAATTGGTTGGATTGGAATATGAATGCTTCGATAATAGTGAAATTTGATACTGACTTGGTATAACATTTCGTCGTCAATTTTCATTCTATAACATTATATTAGATCTCTTTTCAATGAAATTTTAATTTTAATTTATTTCCAATACAATTAAATTGGAACTTGAATTCTTCAAATAAAATCAAGCCAAGGGAAAAGAAAATTATCTTCAGATAAATTTATGATCGTCTTATTTGATGAAAATAAAAGCATAAAAACTTTATAATTGCATTTACTTTAAAGAAATGTAAGAACAAATAATTTATGATTTTTCATTTCATATTTTTTAATAAGATTATGATTCATTTTTATTCTTTTTTAATATATAATTTTGAATTTTAAAAGAAACCATTAAGTCGTAAATGATTTTCCTACGTTTTCGTTGTACGACGAATACAAAATATGATGATTTCTTTTTATTACTTAGCTTTTATTCACGAATCACCATAAATCTTGTTCTTTGATAAACTATAAAAATTTTATGTTTTATCGAATTTTTCCTTTTTTGTTTTAGATTGCATCAAAAGGAATCCATTAAAATATTATTTTATATATAAATGCATACAATTTAATTCATTTTCATTTAATTTAAGTTTAAAAGAATAAAATGAATAATAAACATATAGTAACTGAAAATAGGGCTATAGCTGCTTTTTTGATGCCGTATGGTGGAAATGAGATTCGTAGTTAGGAAATCAATGAATTAACTCGAAGAAATAAGAATAAAACTACTAATATTTTAAGGTTTTTTATCCATAAATTTTTATCCAAAATTAAAGAAAATGAAACAATTTTCTTCAAATTAGTTAGGCTGGAGTCTAGGAGCATAAATATCTTCTCCAAATTTTATTCAAATCGGTATATTAGTTTTTAAAATACATTGAAAAACTTTATAAAGAGGCTTATTTTTCCTACAACTATTTCTTTGTCCACTACCCTTGGATCTATTTCACTGAAATTTAACATATAATCGCCTATTTATGTAGTCAACATATTGAAATAATTTGAGCAAAATTTCTTCACAAATTTTCCAATGAAATCTGAAAAACCATAAAAAAATGACACAGGTTTCTGGTCACCATGATTTTTCGTAAATAACTTCACTCTCCTTCCGACGATTTTGCTGAAATCCAATATCAAATCGAGTTAAAAAGTAACCAACCCATAATGTAAATTTTATTAAAATCAGATAACGTTTGAGCTATCTTATGCATGGACGGACCGACGAACGTACATCAATCGATATAACTTTTGATTCTGTGCTCATCTATAGCCCTAAAACCCTTCTATGATGATTATTTGTATGCGTTACAAATGTACTGACATACATACCCTCTGGTAGTACGTACCAAAGGGCATACAAATTATATGTTTAAAATTATTAAAAAAATTATAATCTTTAATCAGGCGATAAAAAATGAACACATTAAATAAAAAACATATTTAAAATGTAAAAATTTCACTACAATTTCCCAGAATTTTCCTTTTCTTGTCATACAGTTTCCTTTAATATAATTATACGAAAATATAAAATATATATTTCCTTAAAGTACAATATTCACTTGAATGAAATGTATTATCGTAATTCCATATCTTATTTTTGTTAAAAAAAACAGGGTTTTCCAGAAAAACAAAAAGTAGTAGTTTCTTTAATCCAGGCGATTCTAATTTACATAACTTTCCAATTGGAATATAATGAACCTTTATTTACATCTTATTGGGATCGAGAAACTGCACTCCTTCCATAAAATCCTTTTGTCTTTCCAATATTTTTCTCGCTAAATTCAGATTGAATAACCTCTTCTTGCTTACCATAAAAAGCGCAACAAGTTCCGTTCTGACAAAGGCCGGAATAGTTTAATGTGGACGACAGAGAATTGCACAAAATATAATTTTAATTTAATGAAGTATAATTGGTTAAATTTATTTTTCTATCCAAAAAATCGAGAACAATATTGCATATTACTTTTTATTATGATCTCGACTATTTCAGTATATTTAGTTTCCTACCTAATTAAAAGATTGGGAAACAGTTGCTCGTAATTTTGTTAAAAATGAAATAAAGAAAGAAAGAATAAAGAAATGCTTTTAGAATATTTCTAATGATCTTCTTTTGACAAATTTTATGGGAAATCATATGACAAAGGGAATAATCTTAAAGTATTTTAAGGGCTTTAAGTCCTTAAACTCTTATATTTCTATATTAAACCATTAAAAATGCAAGTTGCTATTCCAAAAACTGAACTTAACTTCAATCAACAATTAAGCCATTTTAATCTCGTAGTAAAAAGGATGATTGAGGAGGATGATAAAGAAGAGAGGTAACCAAGAGTTTGCCAAGTCAAGTATAAAGAAGAGAGTTCAATCTTGGGTTATTTAGAAAACAACTTCTTTCTATAAAACTGAAATTAATTTCTTACTTTCCTTAATTACAAAAAATACAAACTCACATCATTCTATGATTTTAAGTTTACCGCGTTTTTGAATACCATTTGAATACAATTATTATTGCTCAGGGATTACAGAATTTTAAGGATTCAACCATTAGCTTTAAATTCTTGATTTCAGAATATATCCTCCGAAGTTAGAACTTTTATAATTTTTCATATTTCTAATTTCTCCATATACAAAAAAAAGATACAATGAAATTATTGAAATGTCCTGTACTTGTAAGATCCTTTCATTTATATTCAAAATTATTATTATTGTTATTATTATTATATTGAAGACTGTTGAAATGGTTTCCGTTTCATATTTTGTGATGATGTCTAACCCATTTCATTAGATTTGAAATTTCCCTCATTTTAAGGATAATCTCTCAATTTTCATAATAACTTGAAAACATTATAATATATTCACATATGAAAATTAATTTTTTTTCTTTTTTATTATAAGGAAAAATGTTCTCGTTTCTATTTCAGATGAAGTATAACGAATATTTTACAATTTCACATTATTTGCCGGAAGGTGTATACCATCGTAATAAAGAGATGGCAAAATACCTGAGAAATTCACATTACTGTCGTCGAGGTCTTCATCCGAAAGAGGCTGAACAGAATTTTATTAAATATATTCAAGAAATGAAAGAGTATGGATTCCATTTATATAGTGCTGTTTGGGTGAGTTTTATGGATTATGATCTATGTATATAATTTTAAGTTAACTCCTGATTTTCATATGATATGAAGAATATAATATTACGCATTTCTCACTCCGACCATTTTGAAATATTTCGTGACGTGTTAGGAGCCTTGTTGACATGGTTTATATTTTATTTAAAAAAATATATAATTGTGTCAAATGATGATTTATTTTAAAAAGGAAACTTTGTTTCAAAAAATCATGATTTACTTCATACATTAAATGTATACCAGGGCACTGATGACGTATATGCATATAAAAAGCCAATTTGAAACATGGGAAAGCGTAATCCTTCTTTCATTCATGGATTCATAGTATGGATGATAAAAATATATTACCAGTGAAATTGGTCGTTGTTTGATTTCCATCGAACCTCAAATCTCGAATCACAAAGACGTGGAACTAGCTTAAGAAACATGTTTCTTTGCTGTGTTTAAATTGATTAACATTTTACTATGCTATACATCGGTTTTTCTATCTTCATTTTCTTTATTTTCTTTTGAATTGGAATTTTACTTCTTTTCATTTTCATTAAAACATATTTCGTATGTCTAAGAACATTTACTTACATCAATATATTATATTACACCTTTAGTAAATTTAATTATATTTTTCTTTTCTCTTTGAAATTATTAGACTCCTGATGATGGCAATCTAATTGATGTTTATGTTGGTATTTCATTGGGTGGTATAGCAATATTTCAACGTAATCGACAACCTTTAGCGAATTCAACAATAAATTCGAAAATTTCATACCAAAGAAAACTTTATATGATATTTGAATGGTTAGAAATTGAAAATTTATGCTTTTCCAAACATATACTTTGTATTGCTGTACGAAAAACTGAAAGTCTGAAAGCAAAAGACAATAATAGAATTAAATATAAATTAAGAATGGATGGTCGAAAGTAAGTACTTAATAGATGTTTTATAATTTTATGAGTTGAGAGAGTTTTTAATTTAATTTAGTAAATTTAAAATTAATATTAAAAAATTATAGTATTAAAATAGTGTCAGAATTTTATAGAATTACATTAAATTATTTTTGGAAATGGTAGAACGGTCTCAAGGCAGTAGTTGTATGTAGAATCAACCCAAGCATAAATTTAGTCAATGTCTTAATGTTAATTGAAAGAAAGACTCGGAGTTATGGGACGTAATTAAGATCCTAATTAAACCTATTTTTCTTGATAAAATTAACTTTATTTCACCTTGGGAAAGGTTATATGAATTTATTGTTTACATGAACGTCTGATTTTAATATAAGTGGCAATACCAGTTGAACACTCCTTAACCCGAATTGGTATTGAATTTCAGTAAAATCAGTCGAGGGGGAACGAAGTTGTGATGTAAAAATTAAGGTTAACACAAAATTTCGTCGTTTTTTTTTGTTGGTTTTTTACATTTCATTGGAAAATTTGTGCAACAATTTCATTTAAATTATTTACATACACTGGTTACATAAATATACGATACTATGATACATTTCAAATTTGATTAGGACCTAAATGATCGGATGAAAGAATAGAAAACAAAGTTATGAAAAAAGCATTAAAATTTTATTATTTTTGGTTCGGTTTTTTTTGTAGAGTTAATACTTTAATTTGGTATTTACGAATCCTTTTTCTACCATATGGTACAAAAAATCAATTATAGGTCTTTCTTTAAGGATGTCTTGTAGTATTCATAACTATAGTTGCAAATCCGATTAATTCGTTTCTTTAAATTTAAATTTTTATATTAAATCTCGAAATAACTTTCCCGAAAATTTAATTTCAAAATTGTCGTATCTAATTTATGATCTCTGTCTGATTATTGTGGTACAATCAATATGGGATCCATTTAGCCATGCACATGTGTTTTATTTGCGGATTATATTATGCGAATATATTGAACAACAGCTTGGTCATAACGACACATGAAATTTATTATACAATTCCATAAACATTTTCTTCTTAAATTATTGTTAAATTAAACTTAAAGTAAACCCTTTTATTTAATATTCAAATCGTGAATGTTTGTCATCGACAATTTCTTTGCCTAATAACCTGTACTAATTATTGTCCCGAAAAACTTCATTATAAAAACTTGGATTGAACTAATTCTAATTTTGATTTGAAATCTAAAAATTCAAATCATGTTTTTTGTCTGTTTGTTGAACTTTTTTTTTTTTAGTATACATACTACTCGTAGCAATTTACTAAATTATAATTTTTATTTTACTGTTGTCTAAAGTTGTCTAAAGTTGTCTATACTCAAAATTTCTAGAAAAGTTTCCAATAGGATAATAATTTTTAATTGTTTCCATTTGATGTTTTTTTTTTTTCTTTTCTCATTCTTACAGAAGTTACTTTGCATTTAGTTTAGCATCCGAACATCATCAATTCTATATGAAATTGAGAAACTCATTTATATCTTTAAAAAGTTTATCAAATGACTTAAATATTCCGATCACGTTGGTATCAACACAAAATGATAAAAGCACTGAAATTGGAACGTACCAAACATCTTCAAATGATAAAAAGAAAACATCTTCTATACCAAAAACAGTGGCTACTACAAATACGGAATTGATAAACGTAATACCCGAAAATATTAAGAAAATTGATAAACAATTGAAAGGTAGTGGTTTACGTGTTAGAAATTTAAAAAAATCGATGCTAAATGATAATCGTCTGTTAAAGCTTAAACAGAGATTTTTGAAACGTTCTAAATCAACGGTCGGAATTTGTGGTGATAATTATTTAGATAAACAAAATGAAAATCAAAAAAATTTAGATGAAAAATTATTGAAACATCTAAATGATAATGATAGCAATGATAGTCATAGTTCTTGTGGTGGTGGTGGTGGTGCTACATCAAAAGAGGAAAATCAAAATAAAGAAAATGAATGCCCGAAAATTTACTTAAATGATATTTCACCAAAAAAAGTTTATAGTCCGAATCGGAATCGTGTTAAAATGGGTACCAGAGTATTTTCGTCGCAATTTCTTAATAAATCTTTTGATAACATTTATGATCGAAGCTTAAATATATGTCGTTTTGAATTGACGAATTCAATTGATAATGTTAATGTTAAAGATGATATTTATGAAAATGATAATTATAAATTATTCGACGAACGCAATTGTGATATGATGGATGATGTACAATCTTTGAAAAGTACCAGCCTGAATTCGTTACATGGTTCCGAGAAATTATCGAATAAATTATCAGAATCACCGCCAATAACAGAAGCTTATGTTATACGTAAGTATTTATTTATTATAATATATTATATTATATTTTATCCAGTAATTAGAATCCCAAATTTATTAGCACCGTTCTTGGAACTGTTGGTGAGGTTGGGTCTGGAGTTGGTGTTAAAAGCAAAACGTATATTTATAGACATCAATATATACAATAATACTACGATGTTACTGTAATGCTTGTAGATGTAGATCGATGAAAATCCGCCCAATATTGAACAAATTAGGAACGTTTTTTTTATTTTCGCAATTCACACGACCCCATATCTCTACCCAGAATATACGTTCTGAGCTTGATTTTCTATTTTCTGTTTTTGATTTCTGCAGCTTCCCTACTAATGGGAGGTATATTCTATCTTGTAAGTTAGTTGATCCAGAATATACATTCCAAGTTTCATGAAAATCCGCCCAGTTTTGACTGAAGTAGGTATGTTTTCTATTTTCCGCCTGCAATCCTACCGAGTGGGGTTTCTCATGGTATTTTTCTTTAGAATGTCGAAGAATATTCACTGGATAGATTAAATGGCATAGAAACGTTGCAAACCAATAATTTTTTTTTTATAGATGTAGAGGTCATCATAAAGAAGATATAGCTAGCGTGCAGCGGACTCCCTGGTGTTTCCAAAATTATAATAGACTCCTTTAAAATGTCATTAAATTCTTTAAATTTACTTTTATAAAGTACTATCATTTGTATTGTTACTGTGTTGAACCCGTTGTTGAAACTTATTCTAATTGTATCAACTTCAGTGGGGTACAAATAATTGCTAATCAATGAATTTTTATTTAGCTACATGAATATATGTGTGGGAAGATATTTCCCAACTTGAAATTAATAAAAAGAATTTTACTAAGTTAACCTCTCTAGCCGAGATTCTATATTTTTCTAAAACATTTTTACAATTCTTTTATTTTTTACATTTTTCAAAGGTTACTATTTTAATTTAATCAAAAATATGAAATTTACAATTAAGTAGTTTTAATTTCAAATGCCTACTTACTAACCAAATTCCAACCAAAAATAACATAAGGTGTAGCACTCTACAGTACTCCCCTTTTAGTTGATACTAGGTAGGGTAAATAGTTCAACGTAATATTCATTATGTTATTTTTAATTAAAATTTATATTAAAAAACTTATTCTTAAAAAGTACTTTTCAATTAGGGTTTAATATACACTGGTCTTGAAATCTGACTTGTTTTCTTGATCTGGTATTTGGATAAGCTGATGACTGTGAAAAGCTGTTGGCTTTTTGTAGCGAAGAATTCTTAACTTCGGTTGGTGAAGTGGTGAAATGAGCTGCTTTTAATCGATCGATAGTTACTGTGACTTCCTTGTTATTAACTAAAAGTTTAAAGAATTTTTCGCCACGGTGAACAATTTGAAATGGACCATCAAACGGCGGTGTAAGTGAACTACGTACAGTGTCATTACGCAGAAATACATGAGAACACGTTTCTAACTCTTTCTGCACAAAAACTTTTTCTTTACTATTATTTGAAGTAGCTGTTGGACGAATAGATGTCATATGATCTCTTAGCGTCTTGACGAAGTCAGATTGAACAATCTCCATTTTGTCTTCTGTAAAAAATTTACCTGGTAGCATAATTGTAGTTCCATAGACCATTTCAGCTGGTGAACAATTAAGATCTTCCTTAAACGATGTTCGTAAACCTAAAAGTATAGTTGGTAAAATGTCATACCAATCCTTAGTCTGATATGCCATAATTGCTGCCTTTAATACTCTATGCCAGCGTTCTATTAACCCATTTGACTGAGGGTGGTATGCAGTAGTGTGAATGTGTTTAGTTCCAAGGGTCTTCGACAATTCTTTAAATAGTGTAGATTCGAACTGTCTTCCTTGATCTGTTGTTATGCGTAAGGGTACGCCAAAACGGGCTATCCAGCCAGACATGAGTGTTGATGCTACTGTTTCTGCCGTTATATCGACCATTGGAAATGCTTCGGGCCATCTTGTGTAACGGTCAATACAGGTAAGTAGATAACGATAACCCTTAGACACAGGTAATGGACCAACTATATCCACATTAATGTGTTCAAAACGCTTATTAGGAAGCAAGAAAGTAGAAAGTGCCGTTTTGTTATGTTTGTGAATTTTTACTTTTTGACAGGAAATACATCGGCGAACAGTCTCAATACAGTCTTTGTTGATACCTGGCCAAACAAAGCGCTGTGTAATTAATTTAGTTGAGGCTCTACTACCTGGATGCGAAAGCTCGTGAAATTTTAATATTATGTCTTCACGAAATCTTTTTGGTATATAAGGTCGAATAATGTCATTTGTAATGTCACAATAAACCTCTGAAGATGAATCAAACATTTTAAATAATTTTAAATTTAAAGAGTGTTTACCGCTTTTAAGTAAGTCACTTAGCTCCGGATCACTTTGTTGTTCAATAGATATTCCAGGATAATCAATGATGATGTTTTTACCCACAGTACTAATCCTAGACAAAAAATCTGCAACTACGTTGTCTTCTCCCGCTACATAGCGGATGTCATGAGTAAATTGACTCACAAAATCTAAATGTCTTAATTGCCTAGGTGATGCTTTGTCAGATTTTTGATAAAAAGCGAATGTAAGTGGCTTGTGATCAGTATTGACATAGAAATCTCTGCCTTCCAGCATATGACGAAAGTGTTTAATTCCTAGGTAAATAGCCAATAATTCACGATCATAAGTACTGTATTTATTTTCAGCAGAAGATAATTTCTTGGAAAAGAAACCGAGTGGCTGCTGAACGTCGTCAACGTATTGATGTAAAACAGCACCAACAGCTATATTTGAAGCATCAACTGTTAGGGATAATTGTGCATTCGTTGCAGGGTGAGCCAGAAGCGTCGCATTAGCTAAATCAGCTTTGCATTTTTCGTAAGCTACAACTGCTGCTTCATTCCATGCGATCCTCGTATTGTCATTCTTCTTGTTGCCAGGAATTAAATCTTGTAGGATCATTTGGTTATCAACTGCATGAGGAATAAAGCGACGATAAAAGTTAATCATTGCTAGAAAACGCTTTAATTCCTTAGCTACTGAAGGCTGAGAAACATTGTGAATGGCTTTAACTTTAGTTTCAAGTGGAGAGATGCCGCTCGATGTAATATGGTGTCCTAGAAAATCTAGCTCTGGTTTACCGAATTTACACTTCGAAACGTTGATTGTTAAGGCATGATCTCGAAGACGTTGAAATACTGTTCGCAACTGATGCAAATGTTCTTCAATATCTCTTGAAGCAATAATTATGTCATCTATATAAACAAAAACAAAATCTAAGTCAGCTAAAACCTCATTGATGAAGCGTTGAAATGTTTGGGCCGCGTTTCGAAGCCCAAATGTCATAAACTTGAATTCATACAAGCCAAATGGTGTAATTATAGCCGTCTTCGGAATATCATCTGGGTTAACTGGTATTTGATGAAAAGCCTTATTTAAGTCTAATTTTGAAAATATACTTTTTCCATGTAGGCAATGGGCGAAATCTTGTATAAATGGGATAGGGTATCTATCCGGCACTGTAATAGCATTCAGTCTTCTGTAATCACCACATGGACGAAATGAGCCATCAGGTTTTGTAACTAAATGTAATGGACTGGCCCAACAGGAACTAGAAGCTTGACAAATACCCTTCTTAAGTAAATGCCGGAATTCCTCTTGGGCTGCTTTTAGCTTATCTGGCGGTAATCTTCGTGGTCTAGCAAAAACAGGTGGGCCTTTCGTTTCAATAAAATGTGAAATTTTAGACGATTTAGCTGATAGTGTATCAGGATTCAATGTTGTAATTTCTGGAAATTCAGCCAGTAATACTTCGAATTTATTTCGAGAATTATACATCTTTAACGCATCGACGGTAGCAACGGATATTACTTTACATTGTAATGCAAGCTGCGTCTTAGCGTCAATTAGCTTATTACGTTTAATGTCGACTAATAAATCATAATTCCGGAGAAAATCTGCACCCAGAATTGGTATATTAACGTCAGCTACTATGAAAGTCCATTGAAAATTTCGTCGTAATCCCAGATCAACATTGATTGTCTGCTGTCCGTAGGTTTTTATGCGAGTACCATTGGCCGCATACAAATCTATTGGAAAAGAAAATTGTGATGCAATTTGCTGTGTTTTTTGTTTTGCAGATGGTGGAATGGCGGAAATGTCAGCGCCAGTATCGACTAAGAATCGTCTTCCAAATTTTTTCTCGGTAATATAAAGTCGATTCACCATCTGCAAGTTATTTAGTTTTTTGATTCTTGTAAAAATGAACAAGGCTGGTTACACTTAGTGGCATTCTGTCCAAACTTATAGTGATACCAGCATAATGGACGGTTGGTTGCTTCATTAGTTGCATTGTTTGTTGGATTATTAAATTGAGTTGTAGTTCGGCGTCGTGAATTGCTTCTCGCACGAATTTGAGATGACAGTTCCCGAACTAAGGTTGTTAATGATTCAACATCCTTCTTTAGATCAGCTATTGAAGGATCTTGTACAGTTGAAACAGCATTAGTTGATTGTGCTGGAATGGGTTGATTGCTGATGCTAGAAATGTCTGCAACTTCGACAATCCTGTCAGCTAATGTTGCTAAAGCCTTTAAGTCGAGATCACTAACTGACAAAATTGTTCTTGCTTGGAGTGGCAAACACTTTAACCAAATCGCCTTCAATAGCTCCATTCCTACCTTATTGCCACCTAACTTTCTCATTTCATTCAGTAATTGTGTGGGTGTACGGTCGCCCAACTCTATTTCAGAAAGCAGTCTTTTAAGCTTCCTTTGTTCTGATTCCGAAAATCTTTCTATTATCTGTCTTTTTAGATTCTGATACTTATTTTCAACAGGAGGGGTTAAAATTGCTTCACTAACCTGAGTGAGTATCCTACTCTCAATGGCTGCCACCACTGTATTAAATTTTGAAACATCTGTTGTAATTCCTGAATTTGAAAATTGACTCTCCACCTGTGCAAACCAGATCTCAGGAGATTCCTCCCAAAATGGTGGTACTTTCACAGCAATGCGAGTAATCTCAACAGGTTCCTTACTTGGTTCGGTTGACATATTTTTAATTTCTTTACTAAATTAGCACAAAAAGTTCAATGTTTCTGTTTCTATAAATTTTCACACTTTGGTTCACAAAAAATTTTCTTTCCAATATTATATTATAAATATAAATATTATATTTCAGTTTTGTTCACACAAATTTAAATACACACGCGAAACCGTACTAATGTCATTAAATGTAACACATATAGAGAGTTGAAAATTTCTGTTTAGGGAACAAAATATTGCGTAATTCTTTAAAAACTAAAAATGGCGTCAAAGTCTCTTTTTTCAGTGTGAAAATCGATTTATTCCGATATAAATTCACTTTTCACTAGATTAATTTTGCCGTAAAAAAAAAAACAAAAAAGATCGAGAAAAATTAAGACTTTTACACGAAAGAGCTTTTTTAAAATTAACGGATTCTTATCGGGGTCACCAATGTGGGAAGATATTTCCCAACTTGAAATTAATAAAAAGAATTTTACTAAGTTAACCTCTCTAGCCGAGATTCTATATTTTTCTAAAACATTTTTACAATTCTTTTATTTTTTACATTTTTCAAAGGTTACTATTTTAATTTAATCAAAAATATGAAATTTACAATTAAGTAGTTTTAATTTCAAATGCCTACTTACTAACCAAATTCCAACCAAAAATAACATAAGGTGTAGCACTCTACATATGCAACTGCAATGCGAAATACAATCTAAATATGGATATTTCTGCTATTGGCAAGTAACTAATTTTCATATGCCCATTGATACACCATTCATATCTCACTCTAGTCTGTAATATTGAGAGAAAATTCCATAAATGCTTTGAGTTCGACCAAAATATTTAGAATATCGGATAGTCTTTACATGCCGATCCCATTACTTTATAAAACATAATAATCTATTTATCTAGCAACATGTGTGACATGCACGAATGGCTAACCTTTTGGGATAATGTTTTTAGGGTAAAGATAATTGAAAATGAATGCTGAGCAATTCAAAATGTGTACTAATTTTTTTTCTTTTGAAAATGAAACAATCTACTCGTAGTTGTCTGTTTTAATATTTCAAGACTAAGAAAATTACTTTCATATAAAAAAAAAGGATCCAATAAAATAAGTACTATCAAAGGTACTCGCTAGAATATTCATTAAAATATTATTCGAATTCTTGTACTATAACTTTTTATAGCTTAACCGTAATTGCATAATATTTTGAAAGCCAAGCACAACTCTATTAGCGATTTTTCTTTGCCTTAAATAACGATAAAATTTTACTTGTTTCATCCCAAAAGGAATATGTTTTCTCAATATTTGGATAGTAATTTGTAATATCGTAAAACTTATTGAAATAACTTGAAATATCTATAAAAGAGTCCTATTTTATGTTATATCTTTCCAAATTTTCTTATTATTATTTCAAATGTTTGATAATTTAATCTAAATCATTGATTCCTAAACTGTGGGCCATGTAAATATTTTTATATTCGGAAAATTCTCTTTTTATACATTTTTGTGACATTTTATTTCAATTCTCATAACTCTATACATAGCTATAAAACTTGAAATATATTTGTTTGTTAGGTAAAAGCTTCTATACCATTCTCCAGAAAAAATATTATAACTTCCCAACTTCCCCTAAAGCCTCTTTTTAAACCCAAGTAAATCTTTGTTATGTTACTCGAAAACTACTATACACAACTGATTTTCATGAAACTTGGAATGTATATTTTGGGTAGGTCAGCCTACCCAACCTGTTGGGCAGCATATGTCTCGGTAGAATGATCAAAACGATAGAAATAGTGAGCGGACTTTCACGAAAGACATAGGTTATACCATATTCCTGGAATTAAATTTGATATTCAGTTATTTGTTGTTATTATATGTACTGTAAAGAACGCAACTAGAAAAATGGAAGTGTTCCTAAAGCTAAAACATCTTCAACTGACAAATTCCCTTCTCCGTCTATAAAGAGAAACAGTGGCGCAACCAGGATTTTATCTTTGGGGGAGAATTGAGTAAATTGTAATGTTTTACATGCAAGTTCAACAAAATTCATTAAGTGAACAATTTTCCATATAGAAGAGTAAACAAATGTTCACAATGTTGTGGTCCCATGTGAAACATTCATGAAGTTGAGTCAATATTTGATCAACAAATAAAATCGAGCCGTTTTTTGTTCTTACACAGAATAGGCTGCGATATTAAATATTCATTTTGTTTTGATAGAGTCTTAAGTCTTTTAATGTCAATCAATAATAAAATTATTGACTTTTATTCAGTCTTCATTTGAAGTAAGTATCTTTAAAAAAAGGAACTGCTGTTTCAGGAACAGTGAGCAACAACATTATCAAATTTTTGCATTAATTTGGAAAAGGATAAGGTACACGCAAATATATTTTAGGGATCTTATAAAACTAAATTCACACGAGGAAATATTTCAAAGTTTACCGGTAGAGAATGTGTCTATGTCTTCCCTTTTTCGTTTAGCTGGTGCTAGCGTTCTTTGACCCACTATGATGTGCTATTAAGTTCTTGTTTTTTCCCTATAAAATTTAATTTAGTGATCCGCAAATTTAAGATATTTTAGTGGTTGCTCTACGTCGTAAAAAATTTAAGAACCCCTGATCTAAAGAATCCTATTTTTCTTTTCTTTTCAACTTATATGAGACATGTTATGACGATACAATTTTTTCTTATCTATTTTCAGATTCCAGCATTAAAAGTGATCATGAACATCATTATAATAATTTTACATTACAAAATGAAACAATTTCCGAATCGTTATTAGAAAAATTCAATAATATTTCTGGTAATACAACAATAAATGATCGAATGATAAAGAAATTAACGGTCGTTAAAGAGAAACTTACATATCCTAATCTTGATAAAGAAAGAATCATTCAAACTACAAATATGTTAATGGAACCAATAAAATATTCAACATTTAATCGAAACATGATTAAAGATATCCTTAAAGGTGATAATAATAATAATAATAATAATAATAATAATAATAATAGTCAAAATAATCATCATATTTATTGTGTTGGCAATGAAAATATGAATGAAACTGTATTAATGAATCGAAATCTGGATGGCATACAAAATATCGAGAATAGAAATTTATATTCAAATGGTTTACGTCTTTTATCAAAAAGTCAAGAATCGATATTCATCGATAATAATAAACTTACAATGAAAAATGTTGAATCGATAAATCAAACAAATTTACCAAATGATTTAGATGGGTTCACGTTAGGAATCAGTATTGTACAAGGGTCAGACAATAACGTGTACGTAAAAGATTTGGTGAAAAATGGTCCAGGCGATAAGGCTGGTGTACAAATTGGAGATCAGGTATAATATGGAATTTATCTGTTTTTAAATTTTCTTTTAGTTTTATGGTATAATTTATTTACAATATATTACAAAAACTAGCGATTTCTTTAAGTTTGTTTACGTTTTTATATTTTTAAAATACAACTAAATCTTTTGAGTATAATAAATCTATTTTCAAATTATTAAAATGTGAAATACATAATTTATGAACAGTCTGAAATAGTCTGGAGGAGTTTTCTTTAAATCGATGTAATCCTTTGGACTATTTATCCACAAGGATAAAATAACACTTATTATCGACTAAAAAATGTCTGATTCAACTGAAATTAATTCTCTGGGTTTATCTTACCATACAAATTCAGATATTACTACAAAAATTCATTCAAGAAACATATAGTAACGTAAAATAGGCCTATAACCTATTTTTTGACGCCCTATAGCAGGACTGAGAAGGGAGCACCAAAACTGCTAATATTTCAAGGTTTTTCTCCATAACTTTGTTTCGTGCTTTCTATATTCACTCTAATTCACAAGTAGGTTGAGGCCTAATAGTATAAATATCTCCCATGCGACTAATTCCTTCTCCACTATCTTTGGACCGATTTCACTGAAATTTTACATGCTATGGTCTATTTAGTAGTAGTAGTTAACCAATGTGAATAATTTGAACAAAATTGTTCTACAAATTTTCAAATGATATCCGAAAAACCATAAACAAAAAAACGCCAGTACTTTCTGGTTACTCTGGTTTTTTCTTCAAAATTTTGCTCCCCCTGAGCCGATTTTGCTGAAATCAAATTAAGGAAAAATCGAATAACTCGTTTTTGAGTTATCTTATGTACGGACGGACGGACAAACGGATATGCAGAAATCGATTTAACTTTTGATTCTCTGCACAACCATACCCTTGACATCTTTCTACGATGTGTTACAAATATAGTGACAAAACTAATATACCCTCTGGTAGTACCTACCATGGTGGATAAAGATAATGAGGGACATGTCAAACTATTGAAAAAATATAACTCTTGATCCTTTTTTCTAATTTAAATGGAAGAAAGCATATTTTTCTTTGTTGTGGGAATGATACTTTAGAATCTTTTAATATATACAATTGCCCTGACGTACCAAGTACTTACAACTTACCAAGTATTTAACAACACCATAATTTTTTCATTTTCTTCTCTTTTCATAGATTATCGCTGTTAATGGTATGTCCTTATTAAATCATTCATATGCTGAATCATTAAAAATATTACAAAATACTGGATTTATTGTTCAATTAACAGTTTCACAAATTTATGTGAAACGAAATTTAAATAATGAAATTAATACAAAAATTACATCTTTACAAACATTAAGTAAAGATATTAAATTTAGAAAAAAAGAAATTACAGATGATAGAAAAATTACAACAGAATTTGGAAATGAAAAATCAATACCAAAATATTTTCCAAATGGACGTAGTAAAAGTGTAAATGTTACAAATTTTACAACATTTGAAAATCACGATGAAATGAAAATACTCAAAGATGCTATGATGGTGACAAAAGCACTGGCAGCAATATCATCGGATGATATATCTTTTCATAATGATAATATGAATGAGATAAAGCCGATAAAAAGAACAACAACAATATTGCCGGCATCATCTAAAACGACTAACGAGGAATCTAGACTAAATGGGAAATTTAAATCGTCTACGAGAAACGTGAACGGAAATTTATGTGGTCTTTCACCTGCCAAAAGTTTACCAGATTTACCAAAGGTATGAATTGTATTTTGTTGTTTTATACAATATATTATATATATATATATATCATTCATAGGTATTGAAATTTTCCTTAATTTTTTTTTTCTATGGGAAGAGATTGGTGGGAAAGCTCTCTTTTCCCATAGAAAAACGGTAGAAATTATTATTTATGTCATTTTAACTGATTTATGATAGTGAAAAGTCGTTCCCGTAAACTGGAAAATGTTTGTTGTTTCTGTGATGTTGAAAATTGTTGTGTATATACTTTTTTGATGCTAGTGAATTTTTAGAAAACATTTAATATTGTTAAAGGTTTCTGAGCTTTCGTACGCGCATTCTTTCTCGTTTTAAGAACATAAAAATACATTACCCAGCATCTCCCTCGTCTTGTACACTACTTATGATTATGATTATGATAAATTATGAAAATGTTGATGAAATGATTTTTTATTTAGAATGAGTTCTTAAGGAAATGGTAATTTTCTACTTCGGAATTAGACATTATAATAACACAAATTTTTATTATAATTATAGTAGAATCTACTTTCTAAAAGATTTTTCTTGAAAGACATAAATTACTTAAGATAATTAAAATATTACTTATTTCATTCTATACGGAAATTGTATTAAATGGCCCAAAAAGTCATTGTGTGTTTTATTTCTGTGCAAAAAATTGTCCATTTTGTTCGGCTATTATCCCAGCATTATATTACGCCCGCCGCACACTTGAGCTAAGCGTGCTAAATTTCGTAAGCTATGTTTCTCTCTGAAAGTGAAAAATTCAGGATTTGCATTGGTCGTCGCTTTGAAACTATGTCGCCTGGTCACGAGCGACACGAACTAAGCTCATTCACGTAGTTTGGGCCTCAATCACGCGAACAATTTTCGCTGGCATCACTGACACTAACTTATACCTACTTTCGGCATTATACAGAGTAGAATAGATGCTTGCAAGGTGTAGTATGTCTTCTTTATTTTATGGTAGTATCTTGTCGAAAGTGACAAGTGTCAAGTGGAAAAGTTCTAGTAATAATTCATCGATACTGTACTCGCACATTATATCTCTCTGACGGCTCAAATAGAACAAATGGCATGAATTTACCAAAAATAACTTAGTTCAAGTGTGCAACGGAGTTAGCGAGCCGAGCTAAGCTATGTAACTACAGCGAGACTCACCCGCATAGCTTAGCTTAAGTGTGCGGTGGACCTAACTGTTGGGTTTTCTTGTTGAAAAACCGAAAACGTCATGTTCACAGGTTTCTTTTAAACTCGACTTTAAACCATAAAATACATTCATGCATCAACGGGAACAAGTGGTGTTATAATAATACTAATACAAGTTGGATGTATAAAAAGTTTTCAGGTGAATTCTCAATGTTTGAGATAATGAAATACAATACTTTTGCGATTCATCAATTCTGAATGCCTCTATTTGATAATTTTCAATGCTTGAATTTGATATGTCATTAAAGGTCGATTGGATTTGATTATTACTTTTTGACTCATTCAATAATTTTCTTACACTTGATATAATACTTGTGTTAATTGCAAAAAATACAGAAAATAAAACTGTTCTAATTGTATAGAGATAGAATTTTGTAAGAATAATAATTTTTGAATTGCTTTAAGAGATAAAAAAGCAATCATTTCTGATAGAAAAAGAATCCATTTCAAAGTATATCAGCAAAATATGGTTCTTAATGTGAATATGCTGACATATTTATAAAATCAAGATAAATGCTAGAACATATAATAATTCATTACCTAGATATAATAGAAGTGTGTACAATTGATACACCATTTACTATGTTAACCTAAAGATTTGAAAGATTGACGTGAAATTCGAAGTTGGTGTGTTACCGAATTGTCAGCTGAACTTGATTGATATTGATATTGCTTTCATTGAACCTTTAACATGGGTATAAAGTTTATAAACTCACTCTTTTTACCATACTAATGCTAAGAAGAATGATATGTTGGCTTATAAATTTGCCTAGCTTAAAACTGAACATAATAGTGGTACTCCCTTACCGCTGGAAATTGTAGCGTATCATTAATTATGTCATTGTATAATATTCGATCAAAAAATTAGAATAAAAATACATAGTAACTAAAAATCGGCCTATAGCCGATTTTTTGATGCTCTATGATAGAAATGGGAGAGAAAAACTGTCAAAACTAACAATATTTCAAGATTTTTTCTTTATAACTTTATTTTCCTTTTTCAAAATTTCCTCTAATTTCTAGGTAACCCAGACCTTGATAGCATAAGTCTAATCTGCAAATTTTATTCAAATCGGTATATTAGTTTTTAAAGTACATCAAAAAAAGTTTATAAAGAGGGTTATTTTCTCCTAGGATTATTTCTTCCTCCTTTATCCTTGGACCGATTTTACTGAAATTTAACATGCTATCGTCTATTTATGTAGTTCACCAATATAATTAATTTAAACAAAATTTGTTCACAAATTTTCCAATTAAATCCGAAAAACCATAAAGAAAAACGACAAAACTCTGGTAGTACGTACCATAGGGCATAATTAAAGTAAAGTCAGCTTGAAGTTCATTTACGCTAACTTTCAGTAGTCCTTATGTACCATATATGTGATAATTGAGAACTAAGTCGAAGAATAGAACAAGTGTTCTTCGTTAAGTTTACTATAAGTCCAATTTGATTACTATTTTCTTAACTATATTGCTCATATTTAAACGTTTTTTTTATTTACAGGTTATTGCCATATATCCAAAACAAAATAATTTATTAATTGAAAATCAAAATGCAAAAGCAACAGCCACAACTCGAACTGGACACTCAAGGAAATATATGGGTCCAATACGGTATCCAGTGACTCCTATTAAAACAGTTCTATCACCTGTAAAACATCAATTATCATTGCTGGCAGATTCAGATGATGAACAGGTGTTTATTTAGTGGCTCATTAAATATTAATTAAATAATTAAGTTCTCTCTATTTTTTATTCATTTTGATTTCAATTAATTGTTAATTATATAATTATGTTTAAATTTTGATGGACGTTGGTGGAGTTTTTATAAAATTTTAAAATATTACTTTTTTTTTACACAATTAAATTTTTATGATTTCGTTTAATTTCATTTTGTTTTATTTAATTTTAAAAGTATTAATTCCTTATTTTAAATTGATTGGATGTCATTTAAAAAAAGAAAAATACTAATTAGTGATTGATTAGTGATAAATTCCTCACAACGATGAATTCGTACGTATTCAACTGAAATTTATTATAAATAATTCCATTTCGAATTAATTGAAGTGGAAAACCTACAAAAATATAAAATCTGTGATGTCCTCCTGTCCTGAAGTTAAAAGAAAAAAGAAATTATTCAAAATCAGAGTGAATAAATTTAATTTTTTTATGATTTTGAATTTCGGATTGGACTTACTGAAGTACAAACCCGGACCAAACTAGTCACAAAATTAGTCATATTTTTGATTAAAATTTTCATAAATTTAATTTTAAATTATATTGGATTTGTTGTTAGATATTTCCATTCTATTTCACTTTGAGAGAACTTAAAGTAATTTTATCTTGATGATATAAGTTTCCTACATCAAAACATCATCATCGGTGAGATTCTAAAATTAGAAATCATAGAAGGCAAATTAGTAGGCTGGAATCTGTCGAACGTAGATTTGTACGTTATGCCCTAAGAAACCTTCCTTAGAATGACTACTTTCTGTTACCTCCATACAAGAACAGATTAAAATTAGGGCTGTTTGTCCAAAAAATTATACATGGCAGTGTAGACACCACCTTTCTTGTAGACAATATGCATCAAAACATCAATACACATTCCTTGAGGTCCGTGGAATCTTTCAAAATAACGTATCACATGACTGATTACGGTAGAAATGAACCAATTTCCCGAATGCTCTAGACCAGAGGTTCCCAAACTTTTTTGTCTCGTGGACCACTTGCCATGTTTTTCGGTTTTGGGTAGACCCCCTGCTTAGGCCTAAGTTATACGACGATCATTGTAATGAAGGAAATAATTTTAGAATGGAAAATTAACCTATTACAAAGATTATTTCCTTAAAAACAAATAATGCAAAACATGGGAAATAGTTTGGTAAATAGATTTTAAATAAAAAATCTTAGGATTATCACGTAATTTGTTTTTTATAATTGTTTTTATAATTTGAATGACGAAACATGTTTTAATCGATCAGCTGTTTTGTGGATTGCGTTTTAATTTCATTTGATTCCACTGGAGAACTGCCAAGTTGATTCCTGCATTAGAAATTTTTCGTCGATATTCTAACCTCAAACTTCAGCGTCCCAATAAGAAAATAATAATATATAAAAAAAATGGAGAAAATTTGAGACTCATCGGTAAAAGCAGGAAAGGGAAGAAATAATCTAATTGGATTTGATGAAAAAAACCATTACACGACTTAGCTATGAACGAAAATCTGACTGTAAGTTTCTCTGACATTCGTATAGGAGGTATAACCACCTTTCATTGAAAATCAAAGAAAAACGTTCGGTTTTCACTAGTTCAACAATTTCCTTCATTACAATGATCGTCGTATAACTTAGGCCTAACCTAACAATATTGAATTTTTGCAAATTCATCAACATCAAATGAATAACCAATTTCGAAAAGGGTTCATGTCTGTTTTTTTTCAAAATGTACTTTTTTGCCGTTTTTTTACCTTCACGTATAGACACATGTTCCATAAGAAACAGGGACTCATATTGTGTTTTCCAAAGTAAAAAAAATGCATGTCGTTCTGGAGATGAGACCTTTTCGAAACTAATTCAAGACATCTAGCCTATGCGAACTATTTCTAGGTCAATTTTAATTTGTCATTTTGCAGACCACAACTTGAAGTGTGCTCAAAATGCGAAGAAATTAATTAATAGTTAACAAATTTACTACCAGTTCATAAGGGCGTCCAAATTTTACTCTGAAATCAAAGAAATCACTGATAAATCTCAGGTGGTTGGTACCACTATCATGGGTTTGAAGTATTTTATTTCCGCCAACTATGACAGCGGCGAAAACAACTTTCTACTCCTACCACGAGGTTCAAGCCCTCAAATGACCCAACGAAGTCGTATCATGTTTAAATGATTATATTCGTAAAAACGTCCCTGTAGAAATAACGGAGTTCCACTTGTTCTGCGACGAATGTTCGGGCCAAAACAAAAACAATTAGTCAGTCGAAAGTTCAAAGTTTCCTATATTTTCCGCAGACGCTCGTACAATGATTGTGATAATAATGGTTTCTGATTAATAAACCTACTATCTTATGATAAACATTCTTTTTTTGCCATTTTATTACTAAAATCACCTGCGTTCTTCAATCAATTTCGAATAGGGCTCATCTCGGAAAACTGTAGCAGCTATTTTTTTCGGCACTCTTTTTAATAAAGAAAACCATTTCAGTATGTTAAGACGCAGTTAGCACTTTCAAAAAAATTTGCGGTCTTAAATTCCATATAGTTTGACAGGAATTCAGTTTTCTCTGTCTCCTGAACAATTTGAATAAACCGACATGAACCCTTTTCGAAATTGGTGATTCAAATGTATTTTTGACAGCCGGTATAGTGCTACTCACTTTGAAATTATGTGCAAGTTTTTACAAGTTCAAATTGTATGGCGACTACAAAGCGGAGGCCAACAACTTACAAAACTGTAGTAGTGTGTAATTCTTAAACAATTCCATATATCACAAAATATACCTAATAACTTAAATTTTAATATAATTCTTCTTCAGATTTCATGAACATTTATGTTTTGAAAATTTTTACTTCATAAGTACTTTTTTAATTTATGTAGATTGTAGATAGTTATATATCTTTATATTATAAGGTAGTATTATGTAAGTAAATGGGTGCTATCTGTGTATGGGGATTATTCCATTCATGGAATGGCAAAGCTAATGTCATGACCCGCTTATATGAGATCCACTAATGTTGACCACCATTTTCGTTTTATGGACCCCCAAATTTTGTTCTTGCTAACATGGACCCCTTGCAGGTCGTAATCGACCCTTGGGGGTCGATATAGACCACTTTGGGAATCACTGCTCTAGACAGTTAATGATAACGCCCAATATTTTAATTTTTGCCTTAGCAATAGGAATTTGTAAAAAAAAAAGCTTTATATATGTAATTATATAGCTTACTTACTCTAATAAGTTTTCTAATTCATTTTAATTCACACTGTAACAAAAAATACGGTCATTGCGTGGAAAAATCCCGAGGGAAAACATCCTTTGAATATTATTTGAAATTTTTTTTTAGAGTTTTTTAACAAAAAATAATCAATTTAATTTGTTACAAACGAAACGTGCAAAATACTCTCAGCATCATCATCATTCGCTAAATTATTTTTCTCTGTGGATTTGATTACAAATGGGAGTTACGAATATCCTTTAGATAATATTTAATAAGGACCAGTATGTGGTAAAAAAAGGGCCCTTTATAAATATAAAAATCTCAGTGAAGTTTTATTAAATTTGTTTTTTTTTAAATAAATTAAATAAAAGCAACCAAAAAGTAAACACCGAATATCAATTACAATATTTAGAACGAAATTATGAAAATCTTTAGGAAATATGATTTTTATACACGTTTTTAATTTTTCAAAACTTAAGAAAAAAAGGATACAAATCGACTTGTATACTGGTCAACTGGAATAAGTTCAAAAATAGGTACCCAGTTTTGTCATATCAATCCTTTTCTACAAGTATAATATAATCTGCTTGTAACACAAAAATTAGTAAGAAAAATCAACTACAATACGTCATGTCTAAAGCTCAGAGTCATAGCATGTAAGTTATTTATACTTTTCATTCGACCAAGTTGTAAGTCGTTTCAAATTTAGTTTTTAATACAATCTTATTGAATTTTCTATATTTATGACAATAACTTCCAATCACATGAAATCATACTTTCGTGAAATTTGAGAATATATTTCCGATTTTTCCTTGAAAAATGATTTTCATTTTATATAATTTTAATGCTGGAAAAAAGTGTTCAAATTTAATGCATTTTTAGTTTATTATTCAAACAGGGAATTTAACATAATTGATATATAAACATAAATGTATTAATTAAAAATAAACAATTGAAGTAAATTTATAAAATGTAAATACAAAATGAAATTGACAATTTCAATTCGTATTTAATTACGTTAATAATTATTTTAATTAAACATAAAATTGAAGTATTTTTTCAGTTCATTTTATCTTTTGTTTATTTTTAATTATTGCTTCAAGGATTATGGAAAAACAGTGTCGAAATTGAATAATTTTAAATTATACAATTTTTAGTAGCTACATATTTAACAAGTATTTTTAAGGTATTTTTAGTTCTTTAAGTATTCGCATTTTAACATTATTTAACTAGCTGATACCTGAAACACGGCTTACATTTTATATCCGTGACTTCTGAGTTTTTTCTATCCATTAAGTTGGCCTATCCAGAATATATACTCCAAATTTCATAAAAATCCGCCAACTATCGACTCAATTAGAGATAATTTTATAATTTTGCCTCCAGTGGCCTCCACAGTGAATCGAGACAGATCCTATCCTATCCAGAATATTCATTCCAAGTTTCATAACGCTCTTCCACTATTGTGACCGAATTAGGGACACTTGTAAATCTTCGTAACGCCTTCATCGACCTTAATTTGCCTGGTATCTCGGCCTATCCAGGATATACATTCCAAGTTTCATGAAAATCAGTTCAGTAGCTTTCAAATTTACCAGGGACATGTAAATAAACAAATAGGTTTAATATAAAACTCCTATATAGGCCACTTGATCATATGTTTTTAGTCTACACTTTAAATATGAAACAAACTCAATTCGATCAAAATATTATTGATAAGTAATCACTAAATTACATTGTACAATAATAGTTACAAAACAGTAATATTCCTTTTAATGAGTAAATTGTTATACGGGTAGTAACTTTGTTATTCAATAGAACTACTCATGTTTCCCCAGTTGCACAGTACACCTATGTGTAACTTGTACTAGAGTCGTCGAAGGATCAACTTAGAGTTGTATATCAGTATTTGTTTGTTTGATAGTTTGTGCTAAAGTACGTCAAAAGCATCCTTGAGTTTAAAAGTGCATATCAAACATCAGAATTTGTAGCCAGTAATAAAAATACTTTTAAATATTGACTCGAAGCTTGGGAATTTTTTTAGTAATTCAAATGTTTTCGAAGTACATATTGAACTTTTATTGAAAATCAATAAATAAAAAGTAATTGAAATATTTGTTTGATTTATTAGTTAGATTCAAAATTCATTGAGTAAAACAAATTTTGTTAGAAACACATTATAGAAATTGATAACATTTTCTCAAATACTAGATATTTATAGACAATATGGTAAATGTCAAGTGGTGTTAACATTACTTTGTTTTCAATTTGATGGAAACTCTTATTACATCGTATTGAGTGAGTACATTGATAAAGGTTCATTTTCCGGATCACTTATTGGGGTTAAAGTTTATTTTAAGCAATATTGTCTTCGTTCGAATAAATAACATTTTCAGTTCTATATTCAATATATTCAGTATCAAAATTGAGTCGTCAAATTATTTGCACTTGAACAGTTCAATTTCATATTATTTGAAAATAATTTCAGTTCTCTTTTATACTTGAATTAATTGTTTGGGAAATTTATTTCATATACCATCTCTAAATACACATATCAGCAGAAGTACATTCTCATTTGATATTGATTTTTCCTGAAAATTGGAGTAAAATGTTATATAAACTAAGTACTTTTAGTATCAAATGAAACAATTATTATACCAAGAAGGAAAATGGATTTTTAAATATATATAGTACATACATCTATAGAAAACATACGTCTCAAGTAATTCTTATGAAATGAAAATATGGTTAAAATATAGGATCAATTCAAAATTTTAATCACATCTCGTAAGTCGAGCTGATTGCAATTGCATTAATGGAAAATGTAATTACAAAATTCGTAAGTATTCCCTTTGCGTTTTCTAACTTAGTTAAATTTCGATGAACACATAACACATTACTGATATAAATCTGAATTCCTGAAATAGAAAGCTATATAAACTGTACAAAGGATAACTAACAAATCCTCAGAAATTTAAATTTCATTATTGTCTAAATTTCATCTTCTGTATCTCCTAGAATTAAGCATTTCCAGGTATTCATGTAATACAATCTGAATTGTGTACCAAATTGCATTATAATGAGGCTAGAATAACAGGCAATGAGACAGTTATATGAAACACTGAATATAAGAGTACTGACAGGAATACTAACAGGACACTGCAGACTCAAAGCACACCTTAAAAGACTAGGACTTGAAAGAGATAGCACCTGCAGATTCTGCGAGGGGGACGAAGAAACCCCAATGCATATTCTCTCTGATTGTTAGGCACTACTCCGTAGGAGAAGGAAATATCTAGCGGCATACTGCTTCTCTCCAAGTGAGATACAATCTCTTAACCCACTCTGGATACTAAAATTCCTAAGAGAAATAGGTCTCGAGAAGGTGCTGTAGAATGGGAAGTTTACCTAACTACTGCACCAAAGAATGTACCCCCTTTTCTTAAAGATCTTAAAGGTCGCAGTACAAGAACATCCTAAAACCTAATCTAATCTAATCTATATGAAACACTAGAATCTCGGAATTATTTCAGAAAGTGACCCTAAACGCATAAGGAAACAGACTCACTGAGTAGCACCTATACAGAAACATATATCGAAATCTTGTGAAAATTCAGAATTCGGATATTAAGACCAAAAAAAATAAAATTAGTTAATTGTGCAAGGTATGATTTTTTGAAATCATCGATAACTTTAAGGTCATTTACCCTAATATTTGTATCTATGTTTGTCATTCTTCAAAAAACCTATCCGAAAACTATCTCAAGTCAGGTATTGTATCTAAAATTAGTGATTTATAGAAATCTCGTAGTTCTCCTAAAGAAGCCACAAATTAATTTTAGTTTTAAATTCGTCTCAATTGAAATATTAAGATCTAAAAAAATGGAATTATTTTCAAAAGTTTTAATTGATATGAAAATATTTTATCAAATTCACAAAATTACAAACAAATCATTCAACTCCGTTTAATCTGTATGGATTTTTTCAGGATTTAACCCGTTTGCATTATAAAAGGAAAAGAATTTCAAAAATTTAATTTGAACTTTTTCTTGAAGTTCCCAAAAAAAGGAAATACTTTCAACAAACTCTTGAGAAGTAGAAAAATGAAAAATAAATATTTGCTCAAACTTGATGTGCAAATGTAGATTATGTAAATTATAAAACACATCATCACCTTTTTAATGCCTTTTGAGATTTGCTGTTGTTTAATTTGTTATCAACACGTATCTTGCAGACACATCTTCAAGAGTTTAGAGATCGTAACCATCGAGTGGTAATAATCTGATAAGATTGTGAAAGCATTGTTTTGGAATTGAATCTCACAATCGTTGTCAAACAATAAAGGATTATATTTTTGATGCGCGTCAAAATAAGGAAAAAAATTACATACTTCAACATTCATCCAGTAAATATATTCAAATTTGAATATTATCTTGAAAATCGTATTCTTTTGGTTTGGTTTTATTTGTAATTTGCTGAATTTATGGAATTTAATTTGACATTCTTCACAAAAACAAGAAACTTAGTTGAAGAGGTTAAAAACTCTTCCAATTCCTGATTTCATGTATTTTTGTTGTTTTGTTTCCATTTTTAGGGTAATTAGAAAATTATGGTTATATTTTCACGATTCATGTTTAACACTCAGCAGGTCATATTATAATCTTGCATGTTATGAAAATATCTCTGCTTTTCTTTGAAAATCTTATTACTAAAACTGTTTAAATGAATAAGATTATATTTGTACACAATACTCTCCATATTGCAAAACAAGCTGCAAACTAAACCACATAATCTACATTTTAGGCAATGATATATTTGCCGTAAAAATAATAAAATATGAAATTAATTAATTTTCAACTTTCATAGAAGTGCTTGAAGCGTATATTTTAAAACTGAAACTAAATTCCTATAACCTATCACCTTTGTATAGAAACCAGGTGGAAATAATATACCAAGTTCTGTAGGATTTTGAAATGAGTCTATTGAATGGGACAAAACGTTATTGTGTTGTTGATGAGGACACAATAAAGGCGTTGATTTAATCCAATCGACTGTTAACTACAGTCGTAATTTCTCGGAATATTAACATATCAAGATCAAACATTGAAAACCATCAAACAGGAGTGTCCAGAATGTTGTGTTTCAACATGATAGTGCTACCAACACTGCAAGCAAGTTTGGTCACTGGTTGCATCCAACGTATAGTCCTAACCCTTTTTTAATCATACTCCTATAGTATTTGTTTCGATCTTGGCAGAACTTTGCGTACATTTGAATTCCAAAGAAGTCTGTGAAGATGACTTATGTTGGTTATTCGCCAAGAATTGCTAAAAGTTCTACAGTGACCGGAGAGAAAATGGCAAAATGTTATCGACCCGAATAGACAGTTTTGGGTTTAATAAAATTTTTGTTTCTATGAAAAATTCGCTTTTCATTTATACAGAAATAACGTAAAGACTTTTTGGGCTATCCAATATTTTATTATCGAGAAAAGTTCTGTTGAAGGTGTAAAATTGAAATTTTAATTTATTTTAATTTCAACACTTTTTTGAAAAAAAAAACTTTTCCTCGACATAAACTTTTTTATGAACCATCAGAAATACTATCGAGTTGACCTGATCTCCAGTCATGGTTGTTTTTTTCTTCGGTTTTTATCGTAGATATTATATGTTTATCCTCCTTTTTTATATCAAGACTTGCATAACAATGGAAACATGCATATTTAGAAAAGCGTACTCCATAAAAGGATAGAAGTTTTACAACAGTTGTAAGTACTTTAACGCGGTTACATTAAAAATACTTTTCTATTCATTTATATATGAAATTCTTTTCCAAAATACAGTTTTCATGTTAAATTTTTCAACGAAAAAATTCTCCTTTTTCCACCATCAAATTTAATGGTCTCTAATAACTTCTCATCGAAATCATCAATTTACAAAAAAGTTGAACAACAAAAACGAAAAAAAAGAAAAGAAAATAAGTTTTTTATTTCATTTTAACAACTTAACTATCTTTGAAAACTCTTAAAATTTCAAGAAAACGCGTATATTTCTTCCATTTTTCTTAGAGATCTTCTAAAGATGTGTACTTAGGACCAACTTGAATCTCTGATCAAGTCAAATTTCTTAGGGAAAAATGTTGCGGTCTAATAAAATTTATCACATTATATATTTTTTTTAATGTGATTTATATTGAATTTCTTTTGATATATATTAAAAACCATTGTATTTCGGGATAAAGATTAAAAACAACCATTAATGATTTTATGCATTAGGCCTATTTTAATGATAATATGATAAAATTTTAGAATTATTTCATTTCGTATAAAATACATTACATTAATTTTAAGTGTTTTTGAAATAAAAAAACTGCATTAAAAGTTAGTCAAATGATGGAATCATTAAAATTCTTTTGCGATATGAAATTAATAGGATTTTCTTTTAATAAACATTTTTAATGTAAAATGGGAAATGGGAAATTTATATACGTTTGTAGATTTTATTTAATTTTTCTATCTAAAAGTACAAAATCATATACTGGAGAAGGTTTCTTGGAAGTCATCTAACACAGTTTACATTAAAGACATTATTCTATACCTAAACAATAGTATTCTTTCTAATTATAAAAATGTTCGATATCGTAGGAAGAAAATATCTTTCTTCTTGATAATCTTGATGCATATGCAATTTTAAGCTACCACTAAACCGCAGCTTCTTAATATACATGCCAAATACAGGTTTAGTATTACAAGGTTGTGTTCACTTAGTATGTACTGAGGATCTCGCCAAAACTTTAGGGGAGAAATATGAAATATTAAATTTTTCAGTAGATTTAATTGCAATAACCCTTTCAAACCAAATGCCCAATTTATAATATGGATTTAGAATTGCAATGTTCTCAATGGCACGTAATGTGATTTCCAAAACTTTGTGAATTCTAAGTTTCGAATAGCACTGTGTTGAATATTATCTGTATTTTTCAAAGGATACATGCCTGTACTTCTGTCAGTCTATTTCAATTTGAATTCAATTACTTTTAACATAAAATATTAATGTAAAATTTTTTTACGCATCTTGATTCGAATTTACTTTGATATTCTATCGCATATACATATCCTTTCACAGGAATTTACACTAAACCACATATCAAAAATTTCCCTTATTATATAATCCATTCGCACATTATAAGGAAAAAACATTTTCCTTTTTATACAATGTATCTGAAAAGTAGCTGTTGAATTCAATTTACGCGTTCACAAATCACAATCCTGAAAGTTCTGCTATATATTCAAAGCAGAGCTTATTTCATGTTTGGAAAGTCACCTATATTCAATATAAAATATACAAATGCGATACAGAAAAAAATCCTAAGAAATCGTCTCTAGCTGTATCTAAATTCACTTTTGAAACGTAAAATATAGGAAGAAAATTTAATGAATAATAAAAGATCACATGAATATTTGATATCTTGACTGGAAAAGGTTATTATATGCTTTTGTTTTGGGCTTTTTGAATAAGCTTTACTTCCAAAAAAAAAAAATTTTTTTTTGTGATACCTATTGATTCCTGAGGGAAATTGCAGAAACATTATGTCTGGCCTTTGCTACTTGAGATTCAATATTGAAATCTTTTTTTACGCGGCCAGATAAAGCAACAAGTTGACCTGATTGTTTAGCTTTTAAACATATTTTATAGGAAAAAGATGAAAGGTTAAAACAGAAATTTTCCTTTACTTTTTTATTGATCTAAATTTCATTTCACTGTAAAGAAGATTATTCCATTGAGATAAAAAAAAAACAAAGAGGAAAAATAAAATATTTCATATTTGTTCAGGAAAATAGGAAAAAGACTTTGTATTTCGGGTAAAAGTTTCTTCCTGGAAATATTCAAGATGTAATTTTACTCTTCGCATTCATATATTTATTATTAATTTACGATTTTGCTATGTTTTGAAAGAGCTTATTGACTTTATGTAATATTTGAAATGTATTTTATTTACAAAAATGCATTCATATGGAAATTATTATGTTTAAAATCGATGTTTTTGAGTCAAAACTAAAATCTTCTTTAGATCAAGAACCAACTTACGCATCTCCAGTACTAGTAGTGGGAGCTCTAAACACCTGGAGCTACCAATTCACAATGTACTTCTTTATTATTTGGCTTGTCATATTAATTGAAAATTTTTTAAGCCATATAAATGCTAATTATTTGTGTACGCTTACAACCAAAATTTTAGTACATATTCACAAAAGAACAGTGTTTTGGGCTGAAAGATCGATAGTTGAAAACGAACTATAAATTCAAGCCAATGTCAATGATGATTCTCAAAGTACAGATTAAAGAATTATAGCCTCCAAAATGAGCTTCTTTTTGCACACTCTTTCGACCTGAATGAGGTCTTATTGCAGATAACAGTTAAGTTATCAAATGTCCCGCCTTTAGAATGTATGGTCGTTGATTCGTATTAAAATGTCTAAAGATTTGGGTAATTTTTGAGAATCGTAGAAGCTTGTACCTACTTTCAAAGAGCTCCAAAAATTTTGGATGCGTAAATGATCATTTTAAAGACTTATAAAAAACTTATCTGTATTTTTTTTCTTCCGCTCAAAGTTATAATGCCATCCAGAAAAAAGCCATTACAAAAAAGTCTCCTAAAAATATGACAAAACATTTACTTGATTCACACATTTTATTGTATTGTAATTAACTCCATAGAGACCTCAAATGTAATGTTATAATAATATGAAAATATTTTCTCACAATTCTAATGGAGTTGACATGAAAATACACTTTTCATATGTATGATTTTCTTTTTATTCATCTCTGGAAAAAGTGCATTTTCATGTCATATAATTAGTTGAAAGTTGTATAAAAATTAAATTTTTGAAGCTTTCAGAATCATAATAAATATTTATAATTTCAGATTAAAACTTTAAATTTTCACGATGACATAAAATAACAAAGAGAACTAAGTATTCAGATGTAGTCTACATAATACAATAATATATAAATCTTTAGTAATATACCTTTCAAATAAATATGTTACCTGTGCCCTTTGCATAAGTGCTTCAGTTTATAAATACTTTTAAAAACCGCCAGTAGCGTTTCAAGTTCCTAAAATTAGTATTATATCCGAAATTTTTGTAACTGATAGACGATTTTATATATGCAACAGATTATGCCCATAGCTTCATCCTTATTTAAAGTACATATTTGGACTATAAACTAACCAGCTTTTACAGTGGATTTTGATATTGTACGGTTTCCAACTAGCATTATGGCTCGGCGTCACATTACTCTAATTATAGAAAATACAGTATTTAGTAACAAAAACGTATCTGCAAATAAAAAGCTGACTGGGCTGGCTATATACTAAACAATGGTTATAGTGAAAATGTTTTGATAACTTAAAAATTGCACACCAATCAAGTACGCGACATCCTTGCCTATCCATTCAAAGATCCATTGATACCTTTAGAGAAAAACGTTTTATGAATGCTCTTTCTAGACATCATGAACATTTAGTTCTACATATCAAGTATCATGATTTTAGCTACTACCATTAGTGTATGCATTCATTTCTAGGCTATTATTTCATAAAAACTTTTGTATCATTGTACGCCATTTGCTTTCATATACAAACTTTTTATACATAGATGAACGGGTAAACGGTTTGAAACTAATTAAATTACCTGGTAAAGTAGCGCGACATTTTCCATTGTTGTCAGTCGCAATTTGAATTACGTTCAAGCAAAAGTTTTTGTAGAAAATTTTCTAATAATTACGTGAGTGCATTTTTGTACAAGTCTATTAAATGGAATTTATTTAATAAAAAAGAACAAAATATTGCCTAGAAGGGTAAAATATCAAAAAAATTATTCTGATATCATTTTGTGCTAATGAAAAACTTATTCGTTTAGTTAAAACGACAGATAATGGAAAACTCACTTCACTATCCGGAAAATTTCTAAAAAAAAAAATCAAGTGGAAGTAGTTATGGCCATGTAAGGATTTACATTCAACTTTAGGCAGGAATAGATCTATGTACGACAAACTAAAAGTCGTCCTGGTTATCTATCTATCCCTTCTACTTTGGAATTTTATTTTTCCATTAATATGGATCTTATTCGGGGTACGTGTTTATTTTGATACAGTTCTTTAAGATTGAATAAAATTTTTAGTTCTATAAAATCTTAAAAATGACTTAAATTATCTTTAAAGTGATATGAATTTGATTTTAGATTTAGATATCGTTTTTTTTTTAATGGAATAAGATTTTGTCAAAACAATCTCAGCTTAATTAGTTTTAATTTCAATTCTAAATGGATTGAAAAAAAGCATTTACTAACATTTTATTGGGTAACCTCCATGCATCGACCACAAATGGGATTATAATATCGTTATTTTCATAAAACACATTTGTTGTTATGAAGGGGATTTTCCAGTTTTCAGATAAATTGGCACATTTCCAATGAAAATATTCTATTTAAAATAAATATGATTATTTATGTAAGCTTCTACTAGTTTACAGATCGATATTTTAATCTTTTTAACATCATTTAAAAATATAAAAAGGAAAAATCCATAAAAAAAACTATATCAGTAAATTGCTTACGTACTCTATTTCATCATATTTATTTTTTAATAGAAATATCGAGAATGTTTCAAGAAGAAAGTTTCGGATTCATTGATTCTATTTCCAAATTTCCTGCAAAAACTTATCAGATCTAAGTTAGGTTGCAATGAATAACTTGCATCAATTTAGTTAATCGCATTGGGTGTGATTAGTAAAAACTCTACAAATTTAATCAAAATCGTTCTAGCTGTACTTAAGCTAAATTAAGCTAACTAAAGAAATTGTTTTTCATTGCGATGGTACTGTACTTCATTTTATGCAGGAAAATAAAAGAAAAATTATTTAATTATAATTAAGTATCAGCGAAAATTAATTAATTTTTCATAATCTGTAATAATCTGTAATATGAATATATAATACTTTTCTAGAAAGGTTAAAAATGCCACAAAATTACTTTGTTTACATGAATTATACATTTAAATTTTGATCTTGAAAACCGATTTTTAATCGTTAGAAAAATAATCCTAAGGTTAGAAAAGCAACAAGTTTCCTACTTGGATATCTACAAGTGGAATTAAAATTAAATCCGCTTCCAAGAATATCTTATCCAAGATTAAAAAGATTTGTAGGTGGAATGCCGATTAAAATTTCAAAGAAAATCGTTTTAAAACAACTTATATCAGAGATTTAATGTAATATACTTAAATGGAAATGAATAATAAACGGAAGAATTCTTAATTAATGCAAATAAAATTCAATTAATTTCATATTTTTAAGAATATTTACCAAACCATGCCGGTTAAATGTATCAATCAGAAGCGGCGTAAGGCGTGAGCCAATTGGGCCACAGCACACGTCGTCGCGGTCCGAGGGAAATGCTCAGCTTAGAATTTATTATGAACTAAGTAAGTTAAGAAATATCCCAAAAGAGGATATATTAAAAAATTGTCAAGAATTACACACAGTTCTGTAAGTGGGTGAGACCTTACGAATTACATGAAGAATTACAAACAATGATCCCAAATTTACCCGACTTCATTAAAGATATGAAACAGCTGCTCCAATACATAACAGAAAATAACTTAAAAGAAATTTACCCAAATTCTTACGTTGTCATTCGAATTTTGTATACAGTACCATTAAGTACAGCCTCTGCTGAAAGGAACTTTTTAAAATTAAAACTACTAAAATTTTTTTTAAGAAGTACAATTGGTCAGCAAAGACTTTCAGCTTTTGTAGCTTTATCTAATTCAGCAGATACTGCATCTAAGCTGGAATACGATACAGTTATTAAGGAGTTCAGTTAGACTAAAAGCAGGAAATTTCAGTTTCTTTAATTCTGTACGGTTAATTTTATTACTTAATAATGTTAGAATAAAAATTTGAAAGTTTCAAAAAATTGTTTTTTCTATATAAAATCCATCCTCTTGAGCTACCAAGGGGCCACGCAAAATTTATCTTGCCCACATACAATTTAGGTCTTGCCCCGCCACTGGTTTAATTAAATATTTCTTTCCGAATTAAAAAAAAAGTTATCTTCAGTAAGTTAAGTTTAGTAATATTTTTGGTCACAGGAAGGACAAGAAAAGTTAAAAAATTTTAAGGCTAAAATATAGAAAATATACTTCTATTAAGTTTTAGTATAATTTTAGCCTTTCTTGTCACATAATAGAACGTAAATAAATTTTTATTAACTTAAATTTGCCAAAACACGATTCTTCACCTTAAATGACATTCGGAATTGTTAACCAAATTCGCATTCTGATCAATATCATAGAAAAAATGTCGTTCAAATTGTAGCCCTAATTTGTAATATTCATATTTACCTTATTGCTTGAAGACTACATCCAAAAATAATAAACGACAAAGCTTTTTTCTTGAAAAACACCTAATGTGTGCCTAATATGGCAAAAGCAGCATAGTATTTTTTCCGTTTATTAGTCAACAAAATAGAAAAGATACAATTGTGTGCGATAAATTGAGAAAAATTTCAGTTTTTATAGACAATATTTTGAGAGGTTGTGTAGTCTATTCTATACAACAAGCTTTCTTTTCATATGAAATTCTGATAAAACGGTAGAGCCACCAATTATAACGGTCGCTTACACAAAATATGTAATTAACAATAATTATACAGGATATAATAGTAATAATAATGATACTATATATAACACCTCATAAACCCTTTCTAACAATTTATTTAAAACACTTTTCGGTGGTAATTAATGGGTTTTTAATTATGACGCCCTCGCGAAATGATGCCCTGCGATGTCATAAATTTCATTTGTAGCTTCCGTTGATAGATTTTCCAAAAATGAATAAAGTCTCAAAGGAAAAATTAGGAACTTTGTTTCAAATAATCATACTTCAAATGTATAACGGGGCACTGATGACGTATATCTGCAGACAGAATCAATTTGAAACATGGGAAAGTATAATTTTTCTTCTTAGATATTAACTATTAACTTTAACTAATCCATAAACATATCTCAAATTAATTCAAGATACTTTTATGAGAATTTATCGCTTTATTAATTTTTTTTTAATTCATTGATATAAATAGCCTAAAAATAATATATGAAATTATTTTTATATATTTCAGGTATGTTTCCATTTGTTAAAATTCCAACACTTACCAATATATCAATTGGTAATACAATTTGTGATTGTATTAATTGTTATCCATTTGGAAGATTTAAATGTAATTCGATACATGACCAAGAAAAACCATCACGTGAAATTCGAACAATTTCATCGCTTGTCGATAAATTTGCAATATCACAAAATCAAAAATCAAATGATAATGATGATAATTGTAATTTAAGTAATTTTAGTAAAAATTTCTATAAAACCTGCAGTCGTCAGCAAAGTTTCAATTATGATATGAAACATGAAAAATTCACACCATGCAATCTAAATAATTCTGATAATCTCGATAATAGCATCATAAAAGAGGATTCAGAATTTTATAAAATTGAATTTCATAATTCTAATAATTTTATTGATACAAATAAACATAATACTAATACTAATAATAATAATAATAATAATAATAATATTAATAATAATAATATTCATAATGATAAAAATAATAATGTTATTGTAGCACCACCGCGTCGTAAAAGGATAGCATCTCGACAATTATCTGAAAATAGCACTGATATGTCATTAGATTCGAATGGAAATCATGAAATTTGGAAGAATTCCCATAATATGGAATTAAATAATCAACAATTATATGAACAGCCTTTAAATTATTCATCAGATAAAAATAATGAACATATATTAAAATATATAAATAATCATAAAAATAATAATAATAATAATAATAATAATAATAAATCAGGGTGCTCTAATATAGATTTAGTTAGTAAAAGTTTAGAACCAAATAAAATTATGTATTTTAGGACAAAAACTAGTAATAGTGATATTATAAATAATATAATTAATTGCGATAATAAAAATTCGATAGATTTATGTAAAAATAAAATTTATTATAAAAATAGTACTTTCGATAAATATGGTAATTATAATCATAGCAGCGATATCGAAGAAGTCATTGTATGTGAATCGATCGGTGAGACGATATCAAATGGTAATAACAATTTGCGTTTGGAAAATTCAACATATACAAAATTTTATACAGATTCTTTATATCAGGATCGTTCAGATGATATTCTATCTTTAACATCATCTGATCATCGATTAGATCGTATTGTTCAAATGGAATCGAATCGATTAGATATATTGAAGAAAAGTCCATTTTCAAAAATTAAATCAAGAAAACTTATAAATTTATCATCACAATCACAACGGCAAGTTCAAAAACATCAAGGAATACGACAAAAATGCTCAAGAAATTCAACTTTTCATAGTCGAACTTCGACAGAATTAATTCCAATTCATAATCGACGGAATTTAAATACGATTAAAACAATACAAACATGAAGAAATAGAATTCAAAATATGGTTTTTTTCGGGAATTGATTAAATACATGTCAAGACTTTGAGATATTTGCTGTGAAATTTTAACATTATATTTGTATTTAACAATATTAACAAAAAATTATGTAAATTCATATATTATATTATTATTATTATATATATATACATATAGCGAGAAAAAGGGTTAATAAAAATACAATTTAATATCAATAAAGACTAAAATGTGATTTTTTCAGTGTTTTAATTTTTTAAAGTCCTATGAAATATATACTAATAAGGGCCAAAAAGTTCTGGCGTTTTTTTTTTCTATCAATGATAGCCGAATTTTTCATGTGAAATAAAAGCTTTATCCATTTTACTCAATGAATTTTTCCCATTATCTTGACTGTTCCATTTTCTTGTCATTCTAGAGCTACTAGGTTGTCAGGATGAAAATTTGAGAAAAATCATCTTCACAGATTTCTATGGAACTCAAATTTATACCATAAAGCTCTGCAGAAACCGAAAAAAATGGTAGCACAATGCTAAGACTATACGATCGATGTATAAAAAGTTCTCAGCCAAGCTGCTGAAAGAAGATAGTGTGGCACTTCTGTACAGTCTCTGAGATGCTTCCGGAGTATATACTTTGCGAGTGCAATTGCACAATGCATCTAACACAGGTAGCACTAAAATATACATTGCACAAAAATTCTGAACTTCATTAAAAAAGCTTTTAGAAAAATGATTCATAATATATTTGTTCTAGGTTGATTTCAGTAAAGGATTGAAGCTTTGGCGCCATGGTTTAAAAGAATGTTATAAATTTAAAAGACGTGAATTAATTGCTTTGTGGACAATGTTTATTATAAATTTGATAAAAGTATATTGCAAGCAAAGAAGTACCTGCACATTGCCATACAGGCCGGTAGCATTATGTTAGCATGGAACCCTAAGCAATTTATGCATTTAGGGCCTCTAATTTTTTTTTCATCTAAGTCGGTCTTGCTACAATAAAAACAGGGTGTCTTTAGTACAATAGCTATAATTTTCAAATTGATATATATTTTCAGTTGATCCAAAAAGTACCAATCTTATAAGATTGAGATTTCGTTTTTCTTTTTCTCTCCCAATGAATTTCCATGAAAAATGAAAATATGCCAGCAAGAAAACCAAATAACAAAATCAAGAATGCTATTTGTAAATGGTTTAAAGTTAGAACTATATTTTTGTCTTTAAGATTTTCTCGATTTTTTTGATCCCTCTGAAATTTGAAAATCTGAATTGTGTCCTTCACCCATTTCGAGATTAGACCATTACTGCTGAAAGAAGCTAAATATTTGTTCATGGTTTTCAATAATACCGATTGTTTCGGAAATAAATATCCAATTGTGTACGTTCTGCAAGAAAACAATAATTAAGATTATAATTAATTGTATTTATTTTGTAAATGAATTTTAGTATCAATATAGATAATAATGCAAAGAAACAAATCTTGTGGACTAAGTTTATATCACGTGTAGATTTAAATTCTTTTGATTTATTCTTACATACTTTAAAAAGCTTACCTTGGACAATCTGGTACAAGATGTAGCATATCTGCTCCATCGTGTCTGTGTGAAATATCTATTGTGAGGCGTATTTTACTCATAAATCGAATTATTCCGGCGATACCACCTTTTTCGGCGATTCGAATATTGATATCTAATTCTGTTTCTTCCAATTTAGATTGGATTTTAGTTCGCAAATTACCTTCAAAGATATTTTAAATATGTGTAAAAATTTTCTCCATGCACTGAATTATCTTTTAAGAGTTAATTCCAAATGATTCCAATGAATATTATTGAATGGGCTAGAAAGTTTCTGCGATTTTCTATTCCCTGTAAAAAAAACGCGAATTTTTCAAAGGAGGCAAATCTTTATTAAAGAATATGCTGTCCAATTTGATTTTTCGCCATTTTCCTGGCAGAGGCATTATCCCGTCAGGATTGAACTTATAGGTTTTCTGGGCGGCAAACCGAGACAAGTCATTTTCACAGGCTTTTTTTGGAATTCAAATTTATATAAAGAAGTTCTGCAAATAAAAAAAAAAGATAGTTTGATGAACTACTGCGATGGATGCATGAAAAGTACCCATCCAAGCTCTCACAATTTTTGACTTGTGAAGTAACTTATATGTGATCGATCTACCCTTATCATGATGAAACGCAATATTTTACAACTCACTAATTCGATTTCTCGATTTCCATATGTCAAGAACCTGAGTAATTTGTAATGAAATTGGATTCGATAAATCCATTGACTTATTGGCCCATTCAATAATAAAATTGATTTGAATATTTCAAAATTCCTCACATGTACATTAGAAAATTATATATTACAATTACCTAAAATTGTTCCAGGTGGATCATGCCCAAATATATCATCTATTAAATTCGGATATACAGTGACAATATGTAAACCACTTTCATCCAAATCTTCTAATGTGTTAATGCTAGGATAAGATGTAGGAGTTGTGTACGTTTTCATGAGAGATCCCTATTTTCATTGGGAAATCAATAAAATAAATAACTACATACATAATGTACTTAAGTTTCCATTTCATTCTCATGTAGAGAATTTCATTTGAATTTATCTTTTTATAATGAAATGTATTCGATGTCACTCACCTGAAATGAACCAATCACATTAAGACCCCATAAAAGGCATAACATAATGAAAACTCGTTCATAGGATGATTTCGAAAATGTATAGTGTACTACGGGTGCATTAATCAGAACTGCAATTATACGAATTGATTGAGATGCTATTTTAGAAACGTGATTATAGCGACTATTTGAAGATTCAAATTGGAATAGATTTGTTGGTGTTAGTATTGAATTGATTTGTTTATCATGCTTCTCAATCATAAATAATAAAACCGAATATAAAATTGTAGCAATTATTAAACAGAGCGTTGAAACCATCCAAAGTGTTGGTGAAAATACTTTAAATAATGCGAGCGAAGTTGGTATCTGAAAATGAGAAAATTTTATTCCTTTCTTTAATCATAAAACATTACTTTCGGGAATTAAAAATAGGTTTGTCAGCAACAAATAAAGTATTTAATATGATGTTCATCAAGCTCAACATTCATTTATGATACACTCGTCTCATGAGTGGAAATTCATCCCATTGACAATTTTTTAGATTGATTTTTCTTTGTATGCAGGCAACATTTGAAATGCATTTAGAAGTGCATTATAGAATTTGACGCGAGTGGGAAGATACTCTTCATACGAGTTTGAACAAAAAGGATTTAGGGATTGGAGACAGGTCCTGTACTATAAGATGGCCTATCCAGGATATATATTTCAAATTTCAAATCCCGCGGCTATTGACCAAATTAGCAGCGATTTTTCATTTTTCCAGTTATATTTGAACTGTCCAGTGTAACTTGTACTCGTATTGGAATCATTTTACAAAACTGTTCAAAATTTGAAATGACAATAAAACATATAGTAACTGAGTTTTGGATGCCCTATGGTAGAAATGGGACAGAAAAACTGTCAAAACTAACATTATTTCAAGGTTTTTTCTTCATAACTCTGTTTCTTCTTTTCAAAATTTCTTCTAATTTGCAATTAACCCAGTTCTTGATTTCATATTTCTAATCTGCAAATTTTATTCAAATCGGTGTATTAATTTTTGAAGTACATCAAAAAAACTATATGAAAAGGGTTATTATCTCCTAGGATTATTTCTTTCTCCACTATCCTTGTACCGATTTGAGTGAAATTTAACATGGTATCGTCTATTTCTGTAGTAAATCTATATAATAAAGCTCCCTCTGGATCAGTTTTGCTCAAATGCAATACCAAACCAAGTTAAGGAATAAGCAAGTCACATTGTAAATTTCATCAAAATCAGATAACGCGCTTTTGAGTTATATTGTATATGTAGGGACGGGCGGACATGAATAAATCGATTTAACTTTGATTCCCGATACAACCATATCCTTAAAACCTATCTACGACGATTATTTCGACATGTTACAAATGGACAAAACTAATATACCCTCTGATAATACCTAGTATTCGGATAGCTGCACCGTAGTCTAACTCGTATTGCGTAAAGATAATTATTTTTTCTATAATCTTGCATACAAATATTTTATCTGATTAACGTAATTATAAAAAAAAATTTATAATTTTACCAGAGCTGGTGTTTGAACAATAATGCAAACTCTATCATCTTGAGTTACTGTCGAAAATTCAACACTTCTTGTTTCATAGTCTTTAATAAAATATCCGTTCAATGCAAAATCTACTCGGCCATTAATAATATCACCTAAAGCTCCAGTGAACGTACCATTCTCGTCCTAAATGGAAATAGAAGAAAAATATTCATGATTTTTTAAAAATTTAAATTTTTACAAATTAAGAAAACAATTTTTTCATCGAAAGAAAATATATATACATTTCGTTTTTAATTTTCATTTGAAAATAATTTAATTTTCCTGTTAGAAAAGTTTTTCAAATGAAGCGGCTTTACAAGGAGAGTATAATGTATTCCCATGAATATAATAAAAAGAATATTTTTCTTTCTATTATAAAATATATTTTTGAAAGAAATTTTCTTTTGAATAATAACAAAAATTTACTAGAGCTAAAGAAAATCTTAAATATACAACAAAAATTGGAGAAAAAAAAAGTTATGAACGAAATTTGTTATAATTTAATAATGGAATGAAACTTTACAACTTTAATTTTGTAATCGAAAAATAAATTTCTTTAGAAAGTTCTGGAATCAATTTTCTATCGTATATAATATAAAAACAGTCCCGGCATATTTCCAATTGATGTTAACTTATTTTTTGACGCCAATCGATTTGATTGGAAATAATATATATAAAAATCAATGATATGGAAGTTAATGAGACAATCGAGGGACAGTTTTTTTTATGAAACAAAACCATAAAAATGTTGGTGATAAAAGTTATCAGATTGAAATTCAGTTCTAGAGTTAAGTTCGTCATTCGAAAAAGCATCTTCTTCTTTTAAAGAGTTAGTTATTTCTTCAATTTAATTAAAATTAAAATTATTTTTCTTAAATACTAGAAAGATCTCCTTCTTATAGATTTATTACAATTTTAAAGATTTATGGAAAGCTTTTTCTATGCTATTATTAACTATGTTATATTTATAATAAAATGCAATCATATTTATGTCTGAAACAAGGATAGCAAATCGTCCTTAAGTCATTCAATAGTGGGCGTTTTTTTTCGTATAATGATATGAATTCATCTATCGTATTCTAATAATAACTCAACCTAAGCTGTGCGTGCTAGCAAGTACAATATACACAGAAAGAGCTTAACACGTTCCCGCCGGCATGTACCACTAGTGATATATTGGGGACTGTTCCATCGGGCGGCATGTACTATTAGTGGTACAAAGAAAAAAATCAATTTAATGTGTATTTTTGCTAATAAAAAGAAAAACGGTTTGCAAATGAACTGAATTACAACTATTTAAGCGGCTTAAACATAAACATATATATTATTATTACAGAGCCGAGAGATGCCGAGTCTACAAATTCGGTCGCCGGCGGAAACGTGTTAAAGTACATAGAATAGTTGATATAAGGTCTGTTTTATTTGCCATACCCTACACCGGAGCAGGGTAAGTGGCAAATAAAACGAGAAGGAGTAGGATAAAGCTTTAATTCAGCGCTGCTTTACTGACCATATTAAAATGAAATGAGAAGCTTTTAGCTAATACACTTTTTATGGTAGAAAACTGAACTAATTTCGGTGAGAGTGCTACCCCTGGTCTGAAAGTAGTGTAGGATTTACACTTTTGTTGTTTTTGTTTTCAATGTAAGAAAAGGAGCAAATAAAACAGACCTATAATGTCCTATTATACAAGCGACATAAAAATGCCTCATTTTGTAATAATGATGTAACATGAGACAAGATCATATTGAAGACTGGTAAAATGTTTACTGTATAAAATAGGAAAAATTGCCATGTATCGCAGCCAATCACAACATTACACTAAGGATCTGTAACAATATTTACCATGTACCATTTCATATGATCAAGGAACAATTGGATGTAAAATGCTGATATATTTTCAGATAATTCGATTGGAAATATATTTCATTACCATTTGAATTAAAAATGTCACATTAACTACTTATTAATTTCACTGGCCACTAATGGGTTGACCGACAGTTAAGGACTAAACTCATTCATGGACTGAACATAGATCATATTTTTTATGGGCGGTCTTTCAATCTATATGATAATGTACCACTGGCTATATAAATTATTTATTTTACTCCTTAAACCAAACTTCTACAGTATTTTTATTTTTATTTGTATGACACAAGAAGTATCTCACTTTTATCAAAACTTTCCATAACTTTATGTCTTTCTTTGAAAAACTATGTTCTAAACCTTTCCTATTACTAAATCCTATAATCTTAAGTATTTATCTTTTACATAAATTTCATTAATATTTATCTCAAAACAAATATTCTCGCTTTTCGTATTTTTACCTTATATCCAAAATTCATATCATCACTAGTTGGTTGTATTTGTGGATGAAAATTTATTCGTTTTGATAGTTCCTTAAGAAGTTCTACTTCCATACCTAAATAGGATTCGATTGAATTAAATCTGTTTGCCAACAATTCGGTTGTTAAATCATGAGATAAAAATGAAAATTCCGATTTCTCGATAGCCATCGTACTTGGAAATAAAACTATTCGTAATGGATGTCCATTCATATTATCGAGAACTTTCCTCATTAAATTGTTTCGTATTGTGATGTAATCTTTGAATAAATTGATTTTCTTTAGTTGACTATAGTTCCTAGGATCAGTGTTATTATTATAGCGATTTTGTTGACTATAAATTGAAGAATTGCGTATAGAGAATGGATCATACATGTACATTGATTCAATAAAACTTTTATAGATTTTTTGTTGTTTATTGATTTCGGCAGAAAATAATATCAAATCAATACCAAACAAATTTGTATTTGTTTCATTAGGCAATGTTGTTAGAGGTCTCTTCTCATTTTGATACAATCGATTACAATATAAAATTATATATGTATAAAGGACACGACATTTTGACCATAATATATCTAAAAATACTTCAAGTTTTTCTTCAATAGTTTCATAGCTTTCACATTCATTATATAGAAATATTATTTTCGTATTCGAAGGATATCGTTTGAGTGAAATTTCAATTTGATAAACGATATCGAAATTTTCCAAAAGAAATATTAAAATCGAAGAATCTTTATGGCTTAGCTCTTCGGCAAATTTAACTGAATTTAAAAGTTCATTCAAAGAATCTAAATTCAATTCAGCATCATTTTTAAGAAAATTTCTCAAAATACTTTCTTCATTCGTTTTCCATTCATTTCCTTCAGAAATATTTTTTTCTCCATTTTTCTCGGAAAATGTTTTTCTATTTCTTATGTTTAAAATAACTTTTTCAATCATGTTTATATTTCTGAATTTGTATTCTGTTGTTTCGAAATTATGCAACGTAAGTAGGTGAATTGTTTTCCGATGAGAAAATAGTTTCAATATAGTTTCATAGATATTATTCGATGTAAAGGATTTGATATTATTATCGACAATAAAAATAACGTTCTCTTTTGTACTCATAAAAGTTGATTGCAAATAATCAACTATTTGCATATCTTCAGATGATAGTGGAAATGTGTTCGATGACATTAAAATGATTCCAAAGATATTTAGAATAATAAACACAGTATTCCTTGTATAGAATAGCATTTTAATTGAATCTGAAAAGTGTGAAAAAGGAAAGAAAACAGTATAATTTTATCACAAAACATGAAAAAGTAGAAATATTTTCTTAGAATGTTATTTTCTTTTATTAAATAAACTCTATATTACTATAACTAAACTCTATATTAACTTTATTTTGGAAACTCAAGAAAGACTGAAAAACAAATTTGAATTATGTTGAGATGCTATTTTTCCCGAAAAGAGAGATAGTTGAATAGAAATTTGAATGCTTCAATTGAAACCGTTGCACAAGTACATACACTATCATCTTTTGTGACTTTTACTTCATAATTTCACATAATTCAGCGTTTATTTACTTTTGAGCTGTTGCAGTTATATTCATTTTAACTACTGTAGAAGTCAATTTCCCAACGTAATTGGCGAATTTCGTTAAGCGGTATATTATTAAAAAAATTTAGTTTAAGGTAAAACATTTAACTCCGAATATTATTGTACTTTTTTGGATCTGGTGGGTGCAAAAATTCGTGAGAAAAGACCTGTTTTAAAAAAGAAGAAAATCGTTTTCCATCAAGACAATGGACGTGTTTCCACAAGTGTTTTGACGATGACAAAATTCAATTAATTAAAGTACGAATTGCTTGAACATGTAGTGTATTTACCAGATTTAGATCTCTCTGACCATCATCTGTTTCCCAGCTTGAAAAAATTCCTGGCTGGAAAGCGTTTTAAATCAAATGACGAAACCATTGCAGACGTGGACGGATATTTTGCAGACCTTCCGGAATCACACTTTAATGATGGTATTGAATTATTGGAAAAACGTTGCCATAAATGCATTGAAATTTCAGGAGATTATATTGAAAAATAAAACATATTGTATGGCATACAACATTTTCTTTCATTGTTGGGCCAAGAAATTATCAGAATGCTCTCGTATTTACGTTGAATTTGTTTATTTTAATAAGGATTATAATTTTAATGTATACACTTTTACACACATTCTTATACGTTCAGAAAAATAAATAATTTTATATATACAAAATAGGTTCATATGTAGGGGAAAACTCTTGTTAAATATACAGAATTTTCGGGCTTAGTAAAATAAAAATCGGAAAAATACTCAACTTTAAATTTTTGTTTGAATATTTCGATTTTCTTTAAAGCTGTATTTTTTTTCTTTTAAACAATATTGAAAATTGAAATTGAATTCAAAATTAAATTTTTTGAAATTTAATTATATTGATAATTTCTTGAAGTGTTTGTTGCTATCCGACGTCTTCAATAACGCGTAAAAACAGAAGAACATTAGCAGACTTTTATTTCATAAGATTTCGTTGTTGAATTTTCCAACTCAGCTTAAAAACTTTTCCAATCTAAAATATTAATTATCGATTTTATATAAGAAAAATTAAAAAGAAACATTTTAAAAACTTTAACAAATCCGTAAAAAACAAAAATGAATATATTTTAAAGTTAAATTAGGAAATTATCGACACAAGAAATTTTATATTAAAAAAAAAAAATTTATTTCTGAAAGATTAAATTAAATAACTTTAACTTACTTTTTCTTTTATCGAAAATATTTTATAGATTAAACAAATATATCCTATATTTTCTTATATATAGTGTTTTCCAATATAAACTTGTGAAATCCGTTCTTCTTAGACTTTTCTTCCGCCTTTTTATTTAGTTGTTCCTATTAGTTGGATAATAGTTTCAGAAAACTTATCGAAGAATATTTGAAAAGTTTTATCCACCCACAAAAATTCAAGAACTTTTTTTACTTCTACTATACTATAATTAAAATATACTTGTATATAGTCGGATGACAAAAGATGAAGCACTCTAATGTTTTCTGATATAACTTTAAGACTATATCATACTTTTGCCAGTTCTCGAATTAAGTTTCCTTCTGGGTCTAATATTTCACTGCTTTCGTTCGTTTTATGTTATGTTTTTATTATGTGTAGTTAAAATTTGCTGAGTTGTAAGACCGGCAGCCAATCTTTCAATCATGCTTTGGGATTTTCCTCATATAAAAAGCTTAATTGCAATCCACTTGTAAAATTTCCTTTAATAGATGATACTATCTATAGAACATGTCATGCTGTGCATGTTTCTCCCTTTGAACTTATTGTAAATATTTGACACATTCTGGTATAATACACAGGGTGTATCAATGGATATAATATTTAGAACTTATGTCCAACATCAATCTGTTATTTTTATATGTTTTTATGTTGATTTTTACTCTGCTAAAAAACCGCGGAGGAAAGTTTGTAGTTGGATAGGAAATTTATTTTTCAAAGTAAAGGAATCTACGGGCGTGTTCGTGCTCTAGTAGCATTAGTATAAATCTCAGGTCACAGGGCATAACCGCTTAGGTTGAAATATGCCTTGTAGATTGAAATTCAATAGTATCGTACATTTTATATGTTCACAGACGAGCATAATTATTCATGTTTGAAAAGACAAACCGTTTAATATTGTTATTATAAGTACGTTAACGATACTTAATGCATTTAATTAGACAGTACTCCTCCTTTATTGCCCCATAAATGATAACATCCACTCTTGATCATTTCACTCATCTATTTAATCATATCCACTCACTAACTATGCCCGCTTGATTACTTCCTTCTATGGACACCGAAAGACTGTCTTGCAGGCGCAAATTATATACTAACTAAACCTGTTTTTAGGTGAACAGTA